>JAWDJE010000002.1:295732673-296932673 GCA_035047345.1 Bradypodion ventrale | reverse complement strand
CCCTGGCCTGTAGCTACTTTTGGTGGCCTTAACCGGACCAAGACTTAGAGCAGATTGTTGGCACTCGTGCCAGCTGTCAATCCTCTTGCACAGAGCAATCCAACCTTCCCTCTCGGGAATGGGATTCTGCTAGGGGCCTATGGTCCAGGTTGCACATAGATTTTGCAGGTCCATTTAGGGGTGCCCTATTTTTGTTGGTTGTAGACTCATTCTCTAAGTGACTGGAAGTGATTAGAGTTCCTAATACCACTTCAGCCACCATGATAATGCACCTGAGAAGGCTGTTTGCCGCATTTGGATTTCCAGATGTGCTGGTGTCCGACAACACGTCCACGTTCACATCTGTAGAATTCCAATCCTTCATGGAAAGGAATGCAATTAGGCACATCGCTGCCGCCCCATTCCACCCAGCCACCAATGGCCAGGTGGAGCGGCAGGTATGCACAACTAAAGATGTGCTTCAGTGTATGGGTGAAGGGGATTTGGAGCTCCACCTATGCCAGTTTCTTTTCACGTATAGACTCACACACACCCCTTGTGGCTGTCCCCTGCTGAATTGCTCCAGCAAAGGAAACTGTCATCCTTGCTGGACAGATTGGATCACTCTAGGGTGGAGGACAAAGACACAAATATAGCGATCCAACACCAGAAGGGGACCTTGTACATTGCTGCAATTATGCAGCTGGCGGTCCTATGTGGGTGCCTGGGTTTGTGATCGAT
The DNA here is from genome assembly GCA_035047345.1 of Bradypodion ventrale. Lineage (NCBI taxonomy): Eukaryota > Metazoa > Chordata > Lepidosauria > Squamata > Chamaeleonidae > Bradypodion > Bradypodion ventrale. The sequence continues at coordinate 296,931,953 of JAWDJE010000002.1, read as the reverse complement.
CAGACTGGTCCTGTTTCTTACAGAATCGAAACAGCCACTGGTCTGATCTGGAGGAGGCACGCAGATCAATTGAGACCCAGAATACTGGACCAACAGGATGAATACATTGAGGATTGAGTGATCCCCTGCTCCTCCATCTGACAAACGGGGCTATAATCACAATATGGGATTAAAATTGCTGGGAGAAACATCAACAATCTGAGATATGCAGACGATACCACCCTAATGGCAGAAAGTGAGGAAGACCTAAAGAACCTCTTTATTGGATTGAAGGAGGAGAGTGCAAAAGCTGGCTTGAGACTCAATATCAAAAAAACCAAGATAATGGCAACAGGCCCTATCAGCCCCTGGAAAATAGATGGAGCAGAAGTAGAAGCAGTGACAGATTTTACATTCTTAGGATCAAAGAACACTGCAGATGGGGATTGCAGCCATGAAATAAAAAGGCGACTGATTCTTGGGAGACAAGCTATGAGAAACTTTGGGAACATAGTGAAAAGCAGAGACATCATATTGCAGACAAAAATTAGAATAGTCAAAGCAATGCTATTCTCAATGGTAATGTATGGATGCGAAAGCTGGACAATTAGGAAAGCTGAACGCAGAAGAATAGATGCCTTTGAAATGTGGTGTTGGAGGAGAGTTTTGAGAGTACCCTGGACAGTGAGAACAAATAGGTCAATCTTAGAAGAAATCAACCCTGACTGCTCATTGGAAGGTGAAATAGTAAAGATGAAGCTAAAGTACTTTGGACATCAAATGAGAAAGGAGGATTCACTTGAGAAGGCGTTGATGTTGGGAAGGGTGGAGGGCAAAAGAAGAAGGGGGAGGCCAAAGATGAGATAGCTAGATGGTATTGTAGACACAGTGGGCACAAAACTGGGAGGGCTGAGGGGGATGGTGGAGGAAAGAGGCGCCTGGAGAACAATGGTCCATAGGGTCGCAAAGGGTCAGAATTGACTGTGCGACTGAACAACAAATTCTTATGCAAATAAGTGGATCAAAAAATGTGCACACTCTGTTAGCCAATGGGCTTGTTGTATTATTGTTACTATTACTGTTTATAGTATATATAAGTCCGAGTTTTGCCCCATCCAAACAGTGTTCAAACCCCACTAATAAAGAGCTCAATTTCACTACTTCATTTGTCTGCTTCTTCATTCCTTGAACACTAATGATGATGGGAGTGCGGTAGCTTAGTGGTTAAGATGCTGAAGTTGACGAGTGGAAGGTCAGCAGTTTGAGACCCAAATGCTGCACAATGAAGTGAGCTCCCATCATTTTCCCAGCTCCTGCCAACCTAACAGTCTGAAAGCAAGAAATTGCAAGTAGATAAATAGGTATCACTTCAGTGGAAAGGTAAACAGCTTTCTGTTTTATCTAGGCATGCCTGCCACATGTCCACAGAAACATCTGCAGATGGAGACAGCACTGGCTCTTTGGTTACAAACAGAGATGAGCACTAAACCCTAGAGTCAGATATGACTGGCTTTTGAACAAGGGCGACCTTGACTTTTGCCTTTAAGGCTGATGAAATTGCCAGCTACAGCAACTTTTCAGAAATAAATGCCAATTCTTCCCTGCCCCTAGCTCCTAAAACTCCGGTGACATCCCTTTTACCATGGGGGACCTTGTAAGGGGACTCGGGACAGGAACAGTTTTTAATTTCCAAAAATTGCTGATACAATAAAGTTATCCCAGCAGCAATAATTTGAGAAATTAAAGACGTTCTAATGGAACCTCAGGACATTTCAGTGTGTGTGGTGGGGTGGTGGAGGAGGATTTTTTTATTCTAAAAAATATTTGGGGCTAATGATGTTACCAGCCTTATGTGGCATAGCTGCATGAACAGGATTTCAGTCAATAAGTAAGTGTCTGGCAGGGTCCACATTACCAGCACATTAGATGTCATCTTGGAGGTATTTTATCTAGCTCAATTGTGACTTCTTTGGCACATGTATATAGGTTTGTTCTAGAGCTATGCAACCAGTTTAGCCAAATGTCAAACCAAACAGGCTAACTTGGATCAGGTTCAGATTTGACTGGATTGGTCCGAAGTTGTCTGAAGAGGATCTGAATCCATTCAAAAAGCTTCAGATCAATGTCATGATTTCAAACACTAAAACCAAGTCAGGAAGTATATCTTCAAAATGTTACACATGCACAGTATAAGGTAAATTCCCTGGGTGATGTGATGTGGAGATGGCTCATTGCATACTGCGACTGCTAATCCCAGACAGTTCTAATCACAGTTCCTATGGGGAAGGATCACATGACATCACTGAAGTTATACATTATACAGCTGTTTGCTCTTTTGCTTTTCTTAAACAGTTAGCAGCAAATCCTTTAAAAATAGGATCAGGTCCGAATTTGGATCTTTACTACAATGGGGCTCCAACCTTTTCACTTTTTAATCTGGATAATGCAGCCGAATTACCCTTATACCTTTGCGGTCTCCGCGAGCCCAATTGGCATAAACGGCCCCTGGCAGAGGCCACACCGGTCGAGAAAGCTCCTGGTCACTGGGCTCTGCGGGCACAGAAATTGGGGGGTGGATTAATAGTCATAGGATTAATTCACCCGCATCTGACCTGACCGGCAGTTCTGCTGAGGGAAGCTAAATCACTAACTCCCGTTAGGCATTAGGCAATTACTCACTTGCAGATGAGCCCAAGCCTTAGTGCAAATAGTGGCCATGTTTACTCTTGAGCAAGCCAGGAACAATGGTTTTCCCCTGTCAGTATTTGCCTTAGTTAATCAACTTCCCCAAGAGAAGTTCCCAATTAACCCAGGTAAATGGGTGATGTGATTTTCTGTCAGATGACGATTCTATCACACGCTGCCTTGAATTCCTATATATGATGATGCTTTTCCCTCAATAAATCACTGGTCTTCGCTCCATCTTGTCTCGTGTTGCTCCTCGACCAGTCTCCTCCGGGACCCAAAGGGCTGCTTCACGGCCCCAATCCAACATCTGGTGATGTTGGATCCCTGCCAGAAGAAGTGGTGACAGCTGTCAGTCTTGACAGCTTTAAGAAAGGATTAGACAAGTTCATGGAGGACAAGAGTATCAATGGCTATAATTATGGATACTTGAGGACAACTTCCGGGTTGGAGAGATAAGCAGGATATCTCTCAACATCATTTCCAGGGAATCCTAAGCAGGTGAAGGCATCTGCTTGGGAATACCCTGAAGGAAATGGTGAGCCACTGTGTGAGACAGAATGCTGGACAGGATGGGCTGTGGCCTGTTCCAGCAAGGCTGTTCTTATGTTCTTATGACCCGCGACGTGATTCTACTCGTGAGTAAGCGATCTACGCGGTCCGGTTCTACGCTAGAACTGTGTCCGATTCGTCCCGGAGGGCAGCGCAGCAGTTTCGGTCGGAAAGCCATCCGGCCGGGGCGGCAGCTATGCGGCGAGACATTCCAGAGAAGCATCCTACGGCTTGCATCGTGGAAACGCGTTCCGCTCAGGGGCAGGCTGTGAAACCCTGATTCCAGTGCAGAGGCCACCGAGGGCCCGTGGCAGCAGTCCACGCTCCGAGCTCCATCCCAGAGATTCGTCACACTGAGACCTATTGCCTATATTCGTCCCGAGAAGAAGCCCTTCGAATGACCCGGCAGGTAATATGGGGACTTGTCCTCAGCGGCAATGTCCATCCGCTAACCAGAGAATTCACTTCATGGAATTCAAGGCCCTGGCCAGGGTAAATAATTTACGTCTTCACAGCGGGAAGTTAGCGGAACTCTTAGCGTACCTGGAGGCCAATTGTCCGCTTTACCCAGAAGCGGCCGTACTTGACCTCAAACTTTGGGATCGGATAGGAGCCTGCATTCGGCAAGCACCAAAAGCTCCAAGCAGCATAATTGGCACATGGAGCAAATGTAGGAAGCTCTTAGCAGAGGATGACCCAGTCCGGATAGAGGCCCAGAAACCCCCAGCGCAGGCAGAGCCATCAGCCCCAACGGCTCTCTATCTGTCACTCCAGCTCAAGCAGAGAAGTGTAGGGAGCTTTCCCTCGGTGACAGCTGCAGACGTCACCGACGGAATGCGTAAGATGGGAAGCGCTGGCACTTCACTGACAGTTACGGGTTCCCTAGCTACCAAGAGCGCGGTTCAGCGCATGGCTGAGGAAGAAATCAGCAAGGGGGAATTGCCAGCAGAAGATCTAGCTGAGCTTAGGCAGCTATGCCCAGTTCGCATAGAAGTAGATGCCCTCACGGGCCAGCAGCAAGCAATTCATTCACCAGTTCCGTATAAGCTACTCATGGCCATACGGAAAGCCATCACAGAGACAGGACTCCAGAGCCGATTCACTAGGGGCACGCTTCAGCAAGTGTGCGAGACCATGATGCTCATTCTGTACGACTGGAAAGCCGTCATGCGAATGATGCTCAACCCCAGCCAGTATCTGCTATGGGACAGCGAGTATCGTCTCGGAGCGCAGGCAAGGGCCGCCAGGATGGGCGAAGCGGTAATCCCTGACCAGCTATATGGTTCAGGTCCGTTCGAATCCGTTGATGCGCAAGTCGCCCTGCCGCTCGCCACACTCCACATGGCAGCGGAGACAGCCTTCAAGGCTTATCTCAAGGTCCCGGCAGCTGGCAAAGCAGCCAAAAATTACACAGCGGTCAAACAGGGATCCTAGGAGTCCTACATGGACTTTATCAATCGATTAGAGGAAGCGATCAGTAGACCGATCGATAATGAGCAAGCCCAACAAGAGCTCATGATGAAATTGGCCAAAGACAACGCCAATCTCGACTGCCGTAAAATCTTGCAGTCCCTGGGAAATCGTCCCGACCTGACTCTCACAGATATGATTAGGGCATGCGCCGACGTTGGCACAGATTCCTACAAAATGGGTCTGCTGGCAGCGGCGGTGCAAGGAGGCAAGAGATTCCAGTTTAAGGGAGCATGTCACAATTGTGGCAAGATCGGTCACTTCGCTAAAGAATGCCGATCCAAAGGCAGCGGCCAGCGCACCGGCCGTTCCAAGGCTCCAACCACCCCATGTCCCAAATGCAATAAGGGCCTTCACTGGGCCAGGAATTGTCCGAATTCGGGAAACCAGAACGCGGGCACGTCTCTGGCCCCGGTCCAAACAGAGGCTTCCCTCGCTCTGGATTAGATTCCAATCACATTCCAGGCATTGCGAAGGCGCAGGCCAGCTCCAAGGGTAGTACAGGGCTAGAATTGACTTGCCAGGCAGACGTCACATGCGACTTGCCAGGCACAGTCTATCTGGTGGATTCCCAGTACATGGGCCCCCTACCCAAAGGCTTCATAGGCCTAGTTTTGCCTCGTAGTGTCGCAGGAGCACGCAGAATTCTTGTAATTCCGGGAGTCATTGACTCCAATTTTTCGGGCATTCTCCAAGTTCAACTTTGGACGCACCTACCCCAGACCATTCACAAGGGAGACACGTTAGCGCAACTGATTATGGTTCCTTGTAACTCGCCAGCAGATAGCCAGGGAAGGCTCAGAGGCAGCGCAGGGTCCGGGTCAGAAGACCGCTCGAGCACAAGTGAGGCAGTGCAAGGATACCAGGTCTTAGCGACAGTGGAGACCAACATAGAATGGAAACAGCGGCCAGTTATTGAGGTATTTTTGAATAAAAAATCATTCTCAGGGTTGCTGGATACCGGAGCTGACGTCAGCGTTATTAGCCGAAGTCAGTGGCCAAAGGAATGGGCTATTGAGCCGGTCTCCGATGTGTGGGGGGTAGGCGGCATCCAAGAAGCGTTTAGAAGCCGGGATTGGGTGGAAGTCACAATCCCCAAGGCTGACAGCACGGCGGTCATTCGGCCGCACATTCTGGACGTGCACATCAACCTTTGGGGGCGAGACATTTTGCAGCAATACCGAGCCACTCTTACCTTCGGGTAATGGCTCTGCCACTTAAATGGCTTACCAATACGCCAGTTTGGGTAGAACAATGGCCGGTAGTGGGGGAGAAGTTAGTCGCCCTGAAGCTACTGGTTAAAGAACAGCTAGACACAGGACACATAGAGCAGTCCACTAGTCCTTGGAACTCGCCCATTTTTGTCATCAAGAAAAAGTCGGGGAAGTGGCGACTCCTCCACGATCTCAGAGAGATCAATAAGTGTATACAGCCAATGGGTCCGCTTCAATATGGCATTCCGAATCCAAATATGATTCCCGAGGGTTGGGAGATCCTGGTCGTGGACCTTAAGGATTGTTTTTACACCATTCCCCTAGATCCGAGGGATCGGGAAAGGTTCGCCTTTACGGTGCCGGTTGTGAACCACAGTGAGCCCACGCAGCGTTACGCGTGGAAGTATTTGCCACAGGGGATGCTCAATTCGCCCACTCTGCCCCAAATTTATGTTCACAACGCACTGGCAAAGTTTCGAAACCTTCACCCCACAGCTCTAGTATGCCATTTCATGGACGATATCTTGGTCGCAGCGCCGCAACTCGGCAGCGAAATGTTTACAGACCTCCAGACTAGCCTGGGGGGAAAAGGGTTACTCATTGCCCCAGAGAAAGTGCAGAGAACCGAGCCCTTCTCATACTTGGGTCATCGGCTTCTCCATTCTTTCGCAGCACCAGTTTTGCCCCAGATCAACTTGAAAGACTCAGTCACCTTGGTAGAATTGCAGCAGGTTTTAGGTAACATTAATTGGGCCAGACCGTACTTCAGATTGGATACGGATCTTCTAAAGCTGCTCTTCTCGCTGCTAACACTAGGTAAGCAGCCAGCAGACCGGATACAAATTCCTTGAGAGGCGCGCTTGGCTCTCGAGAAAGTCAACCAAATTCTCAGCCGAAAGTGGGTGGACAGGATTACTCGGGGGCCATATGCCCTGATCCTGAACTTATACATCGTTCGGGCCGGATCCATGTTCACCAGAGCCCTAGGAGTGGACTCCGAGAAAGGGGCGGGTATCGTGGAATGGGTGTACTTGCCGAACACCTCTTCCCGAAACATCGTTCCTCCCCAAGAGTTGGTCTCCGCGGTGGTTTACCGCGGAAGGCTGAGAGCAAGGGACATTTCAGGGCACGACTTAGCAAAGATCGTGATCCCATTCACCAAAGAGCAAGTTCAGCAGCTGATGCAGCTCGGTGACTCGCTTCCAATTGCCTTGGAAGGATTCACCGGATGCTTGTCATACCACTTGCCAAAGGACCTCAGACTTGTCTCGCTTCAAACGCAGACAATCACCTTGTATGAAATGATCTCGCTGGTTCCACTTCAGGGGGCCAGAACGGTTTTTACAGATAGGGGTCGCACATATGGTGTCTTAACTTGGCAGGAGGGCCAGGCTTGGCGCACGCTTCTAACTCTTCCACAGAAGTCCGCACAGCGGGCGGAGTTGGCAGTGGTGAACCTTGCTTTGCGCACCTTCGCCAAAGAGTGCCTCAACATTATTACTGACAGTCAGTACGTTAGGAATTTGCTTCACAGTCTACCGGGAGCATACATCACTCCCGCGATAGACAAAAATTTGCTGAGTTTGTTCCTCACAGCTCAATTTCACTTGCGAAACCGCACAGAAGCGCTCTATATTGCCCACATCCGAAGTCACCAGGACCTACCTGGTCCGATTTCCGCAGGCAATAGCAGAGCGGATGTGGCCGCGAAGGAAATTCAGCAACGATCAGTGTTAGGTGTTTTCACTACTCCAATTCAGAGTCATGCATTCTTTCATCAGAATGCCAAGGCACTCGCCAGATAGTTTAACCTGCCACTTTCTCAAGCCCAAGGCATAGTTCGCTCTTGCCAGCATTGTGCAGGGGCACCGGGGGGGGTCTCGTGGGGGGTCAACCCACGAGGGACAGAGGCTAACCAGGTGTGGCAAATGGGCGTCACACATGTCCCGCAGTTTGGCAGATGGCAGTACATGCACGTTTGTATTGATACTTTTTCACAATTCGTTTGGGCAACGGCGCAAAAGGGGGAGACAGCTTCCCATGTGGAGCAGCACCTCCTCTCCTGCTTCGCGGCAATGGGCAAACCACGGCACGTGAAAACCGATAACGCCCCGTCCTACAGCTCTAGGCAGCTGGCCGACTTCATGGACACCTGGGACATTAAGCATACCTTTGGCGTTCCTTACAATCCGCAGGGGCAAGCGATTGTGGAACGAGTCAATCGGACACTCAAGTCCTACATTGACAAACAAACAGAAAGGGAGGAGCCACCAGCCCTCCCCAAGTCACAGGGTCAGGCACAGCATTGTCTGAACAAGGTGTTGTTCACGTACAATCACCTTAATGTTTTTTCCGATTGCACGCCGCAGGAGAAACACTTCTGCCGCTCGGAAGCTCTCCCGCGGCCGCTGGTCCGTTACCGAGTGCTGCCGGATCCTTCTTGGAGGGGTCCGGCGCCACTCGTAACCTGGGGAAGAGGGTATGCTGCAGTTATGTCTCCTACAGGTGTCATCTGGATTCCAGCCCGGTGCGTTAAGCCTCACTTGGAGCCACATGGCATGGACCCAGACCGACCCGAGTCCGATCCCGGAGATGGAGGACCTCACCCTGACCGAGGGGAGCCGGCGGAAGAAGCGGCAGCCGCAGATGACAGCGCCGAAGATCACCTGGGGGATGGTCAAGGCCCTTTGCCATGAGGCCCAGACATCATCCAACGCGAGGACAGGGAACTGACACCGGAGAACTTCGTGGCTGCAGTCTTTGCCTGAATTACTGCCAACACCGTGGCAGTTACCATCATCCTGACCCTCTCTCTACTTGCGGGGGGAGGCGTTCAGGCAGCCTCACTAAAGGCCAGCGATCTGATGCCAGGCGGAGACCTCTCTGCCCGGATGCACTACAACCTATTGGAAAGGTTGGCGGGTCTCGTCAACCAGTCCGATTTTTGCCTGAAGCAGGACATCGGTTCTGCCTCAATTCTGAGCACCTGTCTCATCCCAGTGTGCCACACTCCAGACGCGCACACCAGGGATGGCGACTGGCTGGTGAAGTGGATTTTCGGTCCGTTTCTCCCAACAAGTTTCTCAGCATACGCTCGCTGGGGAATGCAGCTGACCATGACTTTGCCGGCTGATGCAGCCACTCTCCACACCCCTCGAGTGGCGGTCAGCCCGAACTCTACTTGTGCTCGAATGACCGGCTGCTCCGCAGTCGGCCGGATTCGGCGCCGCTGCCTTGACGCTGGCAGCGGCAACTGGACTTGTGATAACCCAGAGACACTTGGTTCAATGTATGCTCATGTTACCCTACCTTCAGGTTGGTTCTTTACATGCAATCAGTACACTTGGAATTACATTCCCGCAAATGTATCAGATTCCATATGTTGTATCAGTCGCTTGACATTGTTACTCCCCACTAGGGATATGATTGTTCCAAGCACAAATGTTTCCGCACCCATACGGCGCACTCACGCCACCCAGTTAGACAGCTCATGCGATAGCAACATTAGGGTTCAGAGTCCAGCTGAGTACGTCTCGTTGGCAGTCAGCATACTTGGCGTGCCAGGCTTAGCCGTCGGCAACGCTCGGAGAATTGGTCAATTGGCTTGCGGATTAGCAAAGGCCATTAACCACACCTCCTCAGCGATAGTGCTGCTCAACCAGGAGCAGGCAGAGCTTCGCCATGCCATCCTAGACAATCGAGCAGCTATAGACTACCTTCTGTTGTTACATCATTTGGGTTGCGAATCTGTCCACAGCATGTGTTGCTTTAATCTCACAGACAATACCCGTAAAGTGCAGAGCCAGCTCACGGACCTCCACACCCTAGTCAAGAACATCAAGGAGGATTCTTCATGGGGGTGGTGGGATTCGTTGTGGTCGTGGCTCCCATGGGGATGGCTCCAGACGACGCTCAAAGTGATTGTGGGGGTGATAATCCTGGGCACAACAGTGTGTTGTTTCATGCAATGTATTCCCTCACTGCTATCGAGATGTCCCCCGTGGAGGGAACCCCGAAACGTCATTCCCACACACCAGCTGATGCCCCTCTTGTGCAGGGCCGTCTGTCAGGTCCAAAAATAACAGAAAAAGGGGGAGTGCGGTCTCCGCGAGCCCAATTGGCATAAACGGCCCCTGGCAGAGGCCACACCGGTCGAGAAAGCTCCTGGTCACTGGGCTCTGCGGGCACAGAAATTGGGGGGCGGATTAATAGTCATAGGATTAATTCACCCGCATCTGACCTGACCGGCAGTTCTGCTGAGGGAAGCTAAATCACTAACTCCCGTTAGGCATTAGGCAATTACTCACTTGCAGATGAGCCCAAATAGTGCAAATAGTGGCCATGTTTACTCTTGAGCAAGCCAGGAACAATGATTTTCCCCTGTCAGTATTTGCCTTAGTTAATCAACTTCCCCAAGAGAAGTTCCCAATTAACCCGGGTAAATGGGTGATGTGATTTTCTGTCAGATGACGATTCTATCACACGCTGCCTTGAATTCCTATATATGATGATGCTTTTCCCTCAATAAATCACTGGTCTTCGCTCCATCTTGTCTCGTGTCGCTCCTCGACCAGTCTCCTCCGGGACCCAAAGGGCCGCTTCACGGCCCCAATCCAACATACCTTCATCAGTTCTTTTATTTGAACATCTGTTTATCTTCAGTGATGTTCATCCATTACCCCCACCCACCCACCACAGCTCCCAGTCAGGGCTGGTCAAGAATTTCAACAACATATTTAAGCCACAGTTTTGAAAACAATATTGGGATCTGGTGGCAGTTTTGTATTCACTTCATTCTTTTATCTTCTCAGCATCCAACCTTCAGCCCTCCCCTGCCCCAAATATTTCCCCAATCCTTCTCATTCATTACTTTTATTTCTTATGTGAGTGTGTCTCTGTGTTGCCTGCAGTACTACTTTAGCCGTTCTTGTAGTAAGGTAAAGGTCGCCTTTGCTCAAAAGCCATTCATATCCATCTCTAGGGTTGAGTGCTCATCTCTGTTATTAGCCAAAGAGCCAGCACTGTCTGCATCTGCAAACATTTCCATGGACATGTAGCAGGCATGACTAAACACCGGTGCCCACAGAACACTGTTTACCTTCCCACCAAAGTGGTACCTATTTATCTACTTGCAATTTCTTGCTTTCAAACTGCTAGTTTGGCAGGAGGTTCTTGGAGTAGACAGTGATATAATGTTTGTTTAGGACTATTAATGATAACGTACATAAGAATGATATTTGTGGGTTGGCTCAGTAGAGTGAGGACTCCATTCTCAAACACTGCAAGGCTCTTTCATAATGTTTTCTTTTTTAAATTTAAAGTGAAGTAAATATACATTACCAGTTAAAGGAGACCCTTTTCCCTCAATCTCAGTCAAGTCAATTTGTCCAGAATCTAAAGTTACCAAACTGCACTGTTAGTAATCTATTTCAATGCTAAAACTGTGGCTCCCTGTATGCACAGATATTCCCTACCTTTTTTTTTTGTGGGGGGGGGGGGAGAGTATTAAAGAGAAAAATAGGATAAATGCCATATCACACATACAAATTATTGAGGAAATGTAGGGGGAGACATGTGTTAGATGGAAGCTTTCATCCTCTGCATTACTCACCTTTGTATATTGTGTTCAGCATGAAGGAAACTGTGTGAAGCAACAAATGAACAGAAAATGAAATGCTACCAATCTGAGCAATATGTGGATTTAACGGAGAGTCTGGCAATATTTTATGTCCTCCTTAAGCTATTAAACAACTTTTCTCACAGGGAAATCGTCAGCAGCAACAAGAACAACAATATCAGGTCCAGGAAAATGGATTCCAATTACGAGAGAGGCTAATTTGGTCTTTCGCCCTTGGAAATTTTATCATTCGTTGTCTTGTCCAGTTTTGCTTTCCATTCTTTAGGAGGCAAAAACTGCTTGCCTTTTTCCCCTCGTTAGGCTATTTTGTTGATATTGTCACAGACACATTTAAAGCCTAGGGCAAATCTGTTACACAACAACAGAAGAGTGGGTTGTCCTCTGCTTATTAGCACAATTGATTATTTCCCCTTTGCTTATTATGAAATCAAGCAGGCAAGCTGCAAAATCAGCTGGAGGGAAATGAGTGGGGAATTTCTGTCAATTTAATCCACACATAACCTCTCCAAAATGAATGCAAATGTCCAGACACCCCTACAAACTGTAGTGACACTACCAAAACAAAGGTGGAAACACTGCCAAAATCCAATAGTACAGCTCTTTTAAAAAACCTGTTTGTGTACACTCTAGTTTCAGACCCCTAAAATTAAAGTTTAGTTTTCATTGTTGAATTTAAGTTATGAAGCATTTTGTCATGATAGCAGTAAGCTATCCTGCTAGTGGTGACAATGTAAATATAAAATAATCCATTAACTATAAAAATTGTTATTATTTTATGTCCCAAAACAACCAAATACAAAATAAATAACAAAGGGGAAAATGTCCTTGAATGCCCCTGTAAATAATGTTGTTTTTAGACTTTAAAAACATATATAGAGAGGGGACTTGGCACAGCTCCACTGGCAGGCTGTTCCATAAAGTAGATGCCACCACAGAGAAAGCTCTTCTCCTAGTTGTAACCTTCCTTGCCATTCTTGGTGTCAGCACTCAGAGCCACATACTCTGAGAGGACCAGGTGATGTGAGCCGTAGTAATGTTATTAGTAGTTCAGAAAATCCAAAAATCCTATTCCTAAGTGACAGAGACTCTAATATTACATCTACAAATTCCTTTAGTACTCTTCAATATAGTTCACCTGGTCCTGGAAGCTTAAATTCATTTAATATTGTTAGATATTCCTATGCTGTCACTTTGTCTATGCAGGGCAGTGGCCTCCTCACTTTGTCCTTTATGTCATTTCCACTAGGGACTTTTTGGCAGAAGACAGAGGCACAGTAGATGCTGAGAAATTATGTTTTTTTCCTTTGTCAGCCATTAGTAATTTCCTTTCTCTCCATGCAGCAGACTTACTGTCTCCTTGATCTTTCTCGTGTTTCTTGTTAGTTGAAATTTCTCTTTTTGTTACTGTTAATCTCTCCTGTTATTCTGAGCTCATTTGGGTCTTTAGCCTTTCTAACCTTTTCTCTACAGGCTTTGGCTACTTGCTTGTACACTTCCCTGGTGGTTCACCCCTGCTTCCTTGTAAATGTAGCTTAAAATGTAGCTCATCTGAAATATATTTATGCAGCTCATCTGTCTTCATCAGATTTCTCCCTGCTTCGTTTCTCATATAAATTGTTTATGATGGTAACTTCAGCATCAAACCCTCAGGAAACTCCCATCTGCTGTGGACTCCTTTCTCTCTGAGTAATTTTGACCATGGGAATCTCACCCAGTATTTCCTATTATTGTATATAGGAAATATTAATTGTTTTCAGCAAATACTTAGCATCCTCCCAGAAGCTGCCTTAGTAAATGAAGGTATGAACAAAATGTTGAAAATAAAGAAAATAACTTGCAACTTCTCCCCATTGCTGAACCACACAAAGAGCATTTTGAAAGCTGAGGTATAAATGCAGTTGAACCTTGGAACCTCTCCCGGGGCCCACGCCACTGGCCCCGAGATGGGAGGCACCTGTGCTCAGTGCCCCTCCTCCCCCTTGGTCCATCTGGGCAGGGGATTCAAAAGGACGCCAGAGCCTCCATTGCCACCGCCGCTGCAGCCGAACCTTTGAGACTCTCCCAGGCATACCTGTCAAGTTTTGGGAAATTTCTGTCAAACCCCCGTATTTTATTCTCTTTCCCGCCATCATCCCGTATTAGTTAGACTGCAATTGGACTGGAGTTAGACTGGAGGCCAGCACAGAATAAGCATAGCTGTCCAGTTTCCTGTTTTGGCCGGGAAATTTCCCTTTTTTGACAGAAATTTCCCGAAACTTGACAGGTATGCTCCCGGGGGCCCCGCCATCAGCCCCAGGATGGGAGGCACCTGTACTCAGTGCCCCTACTCCCCTTTGGCCCATTCGGGTGGGGGATTAAAAAGGATACCAGAGCCTCCGCTGCCGCAGCCGTCGCAACCAGACATTCAAGCCTCTCCAGGGGCCCACACCACCAGCCCTGGGTTGGGAGGCACCTGTGCTCGGCACCCCTCCTCCCCCTTGGCCCATCCGGACGGAGGATTCAAAAGGACGCCAGCGCCTCTGTTGCTGCCTACCACCACAGATGGACCTTCGAGCCTCTCCCAGGGCCCATGCCACTGGCCCCAGGATGTGTGGCACCTGTGCTTGGCGTCCTTCCCCCTTAGCCCATCCTTCCCAGGTCTGGCATTGGCTGCGGGGAAGTCGGAGCACCTAGGCCCCGGCGGCAATATGGACTTTAAAAACTGCCACCTTTTGCCGACCTGCCAGAGCTCCTTCCCCAGTCCGGCATTGGCCATGGGGAAGTCAGAGCACTTGGAGCCCAGCGATGATGCGGATTTTAAGAATTGCCACCTCACCGTCTGAATCTAAGGATTTGTAATTGTACTAAGCATTGGGCTTGTTATTGTATATTGTACTTGTCTAATTGGTATCCTGTATTTTGCATTTAGTGATATTGCATTTTCTGATTGTAGCTGTAATTTGCATTTGTAACTGTATTCTTTTTTGTATTGCATTTTGATATACAGTGCTGTATTTTGTATACTTTTCTATGTTGTAAATGCCGCTTTGGGTTGTATGGATTCCCCATGCCCATCTGGCATGGAAACGGCCCTTGCAGAGGCCACTTAGGTGAGAAGGCTCCCGGCTGTGGTTTCTGCGGGCAGAGAAATTAAGGGGGGTGGATAAATGATAGGGTTTGATTCACCCAATTCCTTGACCTGACCAGCGGTTCCGCTGAGAGAGCATTTCTCCAGACTCCGTTACCCATTAAGGTAATCACTCATCTCCAAGGAGAGCGTAATCCTTAGTGCAAATAGAAGCCATATTTACTCTGGCTTAAGCCTCAGACAATGGTTTTCCTCTGTCAGTGTTTGTCCAAGTTAATTAACTTCCCTTAGAGAGATTCCTCATTAACCTGAGCAAATGGGTGATGTGATTTTCTGTCAGATGACCATTCTACCATGCGCAGCCTTCTGCAAAATATATACTGATGATTTTCCCTCAATAAATCACTGGTCTTTGCTCCATCTTGCCTCGTGTCGTTCCTTTGACCAGTCTCCTCCGGGACCCCAAGGGCCGCTTTACGGCCCCAATTCCTACATCTGGTGACCCGCGACGTGATCTTACCCGTGAGTAAGCGATCACACGGTCCGGTTCTGCGCTTGAACCGTGTCCGACCATCCCAGAGGACAGAGCGGCGCTCTGGTTGGTAAGCCAGCCGATCGGAAGGACGGCCTGCGGGGAGGCAGTCCAAGAGGCTTTCCACAGTTTACTCCCGGCTTTCGCGGCGGCTTGCAGGTTACGGAAAAACGCGTTCTTCTCAGGGTCGGCTGTGAACCCTTGACAGCACAGTGGCCACCGAGGGCCCGTGGCCGCAGTCCACACTCCGAGCTCTACCCAGAGAATCGTCGCCAGAACCTATTACCTTGCCCAAAGACGCGTCGACTCGTCCCGAGGAGGAAACTTCGGAGGACCCATCGCAGGTAATATGGGGACCTGTCCTCAGCGACAGCGTCCATCCGCTAGCCAAAGAACTCATGAGGGAGAGTTCAGAATCCTGGCCGGGGTGTTTAAGTTGCGTTTTCACAGCGGAGAGCTAGCGAGACTTTTGGCGTACCTAAGGGAACACTGCCTGCTTTACCCAGAAGTAGGTACGTTAACTCTTAAGCTTTGGGATCAGATAGGAGACTGCATTCAGCAACCCCCGAAAGCTCCAGAGGGCATAATTCGCACATGGAGCAAATGTAGGAAACTCTCAGCAGAGGTAGACCCAGTCCGGATAGAGACCCAGAAACCCCCAGCGCAGTCAGAACCATCAGCCCCAAGGAGTCTCTATCCATCATTTCAGCTTAAGCAGGGCAGTGTAGGGAGCATTCCCTCAGTGACAGCTGCAGACGTCACTGAAGGAATTCATGGCGTGAGAGGCCCCGGTGCTTCTTTGACAGTTAAAAGTCCCCTGCCAATTAAGAACTCCATTGAGCGCATGGGTAAGGAAGATCCATTCACGGGGAAATTGCCAGTGGCACAATTAGCTAGCACCCAACTGCTGTGCTCAGCCTATCTGAAGGCAGACACACGTTCAGGCAGGGCTGCTCAGCGCCCACTGCTCACAGAAATCTGCACGGCCCCTGGCCACACAGGGCTCCAGAGCAGACCCATTACCACACTCAGGCGCAGAGCAGTGCCAAAACCCCAAGGCGCCTGCTTCCAGTGTGGTAAAATGAGACACCTTAGAAGAGAATGCCAATCTAGACCAGGCAGATCTTCAAAAGGTTGTCTTAATGCCAAATGGCCACGCTGGCATGCATCTGGCCCAGGCTAGTAAGGAGGCAGCCATCGCCCTGGCTATGCCAGAAGAACCATCCCAGCAATAGTACCCCGAGTTCCCCCAAGGCACAGGCAGAACCTACTTGTCTCACCTTGGGAGTAGCCCAGAGAAACTCGCCCCTAAGTAGAAGCACCCAGATGGTTGTAAATAGCCATCTGTGCATAAAGTCATCTCCTCATGTGTAGGATAGAACACTGCAGATAAGGGGAGGAATGTGCGAATGCGTAAATAGATGTGTGTATGCGTGGTGCACCACTGAATGTATGACTGCAAGAACTGTGTATGATTGCAAAAGCCTTGTCTCTATGACCACAGTATGACTGAAAAAGTGTTCCTTGTGTGTAACTGCGTGGTAACGTCACTGTGAAATATGTGTTAAACAGTTTGCACTCTGCTCATGGGCAGGAACTATTTAAGGTTTGAGAAAGCAGGATGTACAAAACCCTTACAAAACCCTTTGCCTTGCCTGCTTGGCAGCTTAGGCAGTAGAGGGGGGGAATCCTAACCTGCAATAGGGCGGGGTGATTCCCCCTTCCTCCCTTGAGACTTTTCTCTTTGTCAAAGGATTAAGCCACTCTTGGAAACCGGTTTTGCAATCCATGCCACTCAGGAAAACAGATTTTTCTTTTCAGAAGCGCGATCTGAAAACAAAAATCACTTCTATGAGTTTTCCTCACTAGATCATAAACTATGGGGCCCCTCCCTACGTCTGTGTTCCTCAAACCCCCATCTCTGTGTTTTAAGGTTTTTTGAATGTCTCTTAATGTCTTTAAGTCACGTATCTCACTAGCAGTGAGAGAATTGCATTGTCTTCATGTGTGTACTGTGTTATCATCTTGTAAGCTAGGTTCTCAACCTTTTAAAGTCAGGGGCCAAGCTCCGGGGCCTCAGGCAGCTCTGGTGGTCCGGACAGTCATCCTGCCCTTCCTTCGCCACACAGCCCTTCTTGGCTTGGTGGGGGTAGTGGCAGAGCGACGTGGGCCCTGGCCCACTTGCCCACATCTGGCCGCAGGTTGAGAATCGTTCTAACTCTCCTTCATTCTCTTAGGAAAGATACTGTTCTGGTATTTTGACTTTAATCTGTGCAAAGTAACTCACTCATTGTACCCCTTTCACAGGGAAAAGCACGCAAACATTCTTGCGCTCTGTATATTCAGAAAATGCTTACCTTTTTTACAGGAACAAAATTCCTCTCCAGGCTTTAACCAATTTATTTATTTCTACAGCCTTCCTTTCACAGGCTCCAGAGTTAATTACTGATAGGTATTTCTTAACAGGAGGACCCGGTTGTCTTAGTTACCTGACCTAATCTGGTTTCGTTATGATAAGAGTTGCTGCATTCTCATTGTGCTAACTTCTGACTTGTCTTTCCTCCTTTCCTCCTTTCGCCAGTGGAACTCCCTGCTGGAAATATTTAACTTGTGTGTCTTTTCATTTTTTTGTGTATTATTTCCTTACAGCTGGCACGTCATAGTTGGCTTGTTTTTAATAAGTCTTAGTCGGTCATTTTCAGTATGGCACCTGGCCCACAGCACCCTCTCTAGTGAGCAGACACATTTCGCAAACTCCAGAGCACAGAGGAAGGATTAGTCCCTAAGCTCCTGAGCATGTGCAGAGTGCCACCCATTAGCCAGGACTGCCTAGGACCATTTTTAGAGTGCAGTCAGGTCACACCTTCAATCAGATACAGGCATTTTTAGGCCACCCCTTCCCTTTTTGCTGCTAGTCTAAGCACAGGCAAAAGGCTAAGCCACCATCTGGCACTCTTCTAAACGTGTGCACGCACGCCATGGGCGGATGTGCGCAGGGGGGCCTTCTTGAGAAATTTACCCAAGGGAAGCCTGGCGCTTCATGCGCCAAGGTTTGCCATAAGACCCCAGACTCGTCTCGCTTCAAACGCAGACAGTCACCTTGTGTGAATTAATGTCACTGGTTCCTCTTCGGGGGACTAGGACAGTTTTCACTTATGGGGGTCGCACATATTAGGTTCTTACCTGGCAAGAGGACCAAGCTTGGCGCACGCTGTTAACTCTTCCACAGAAGTCCGCGCAGCGGGCAGAGTTGGCAGCCGTGAACCTTGCTTTGCGCACCTTTGCCAAAGAACGCTTCAACATAATTGCTGACAGCCAGTTTCCTAGGAATTTGCTTCACAGTCTACCGGGAGCATACATCACTCCCGCGTTAGACAAAAATTTGCTAAGTTTGTTCCTCACAACTCCAATTCAGAGTCATGCATTCCTTCTTCAGAATGCCAAGCACTTGCAAGGCAGTTCAACCTGCCACTTTCCCAAGCCCAAGGCATAGTCCGTCCCTGCCTGCATCGTGCAGGGGCACCGGGGGGGGGGGGGGGTCAACCCACGAGGGACAGAGGCCATCCAGGTGTGGCAAAGGGACGTCACACATCCCCACATTTTGGCAAATGGCAGTACATGCACGTTTGCATTAATACCTTCCCACAGTTTGTTTGGGCAACAGCACAGAAGGGAGAAACGGCTCCCCATGTGGAGCAGCATCTCCTTTCCCACGGCCAAGGGCGAACCTTGGCACACGAAGTCCGATGACGCCCCAGCTTATAGCTCCAGGCAGCTGGCCACCTGTGATATTAAGCTCACTTTTGGCGTTCCTTACAATCCGCAGGGGCAAGCGATTGTGGAATGGGTCTATCGGACGCTTAAGTCCTACATTGACAAACAAACAGAAAGGGGGGGAACAACGTCCCATAGTTGCACAGTAATTGCTATCCTATAAGTGCAAAACTAACTAACTCTTTCAGAATTTTTATCTCCCAAACAAGTCTCTTCCCCATGCAGGTCCCAGAGGCCAGAATCAGACCCGGATGATTGCAAAGAGCGGCACCAGTCACTGTCCTGGATGTCATTAGCTGTCTGTCTTCCTTTATGACTTACATCTCCAAAGACATTTCTATGAACATTTTGCATACTCAGTGCTCCCCAAAACAAGACTTTTCCAAACTCAAGTTACACATGAAACCCCACCAAGAAGGGAAGCCTCATCCTCAAGAAGCTGATTGCTATCTGTAGTTGCTCTTTATTTATTCATGCCTTGTACAATGCTCCAGTTGGGATTTGCAAGGGACCCTTGAATTTCTGTATATTGTTAATAACGGCCAGCTTCCACCAAAGGAAGCCAGACCGGCCCATGTTTGCACCGGCCCATTGCTTGGAAAGATTGAGCACCCGGTAGCCGGCTATCTCCAGCCATTGTAAGTTTCACACCTCCCCATAGGTGCTAGGAAGACATTTGCACAACACCAGAAGTTGCAGCTTAGAATCACCCCAGGTCACAGTATCAATGACACAACTCGTTATCTTGCCTTGCTACAGAAAGCAGTCTGGATTCAGACCCACAGCTCTGAAAAACCAGGCGGCAGTCAGTATATTTCAGCGTGCCCGGCTTAGCCATAGGCAACGCTCGGAGAATTGGTCAATTGGCTTGCGGATTAGCAAAAGCCATTGACCATACCTCCTCAGCAATAGCGCTGCTCAGCCAGGAGCAGACAGAGCTCCGCCATGCCATACTGGATAATCAAGCAGCCATCGATTACCCCCTGTGGTTACATCATTTGGGTTGCGAGTCTGTCCACAGCATGTGTTGCTTTAATCTCACAGACAATACCCACAAGATACAGAGCCAGCTCACGGACCTCCACACCCTAGTTAAGAACATCAAGGAGGATTCTTCATGGGGGTGGTGGGACTCCTTGTGGTCGTGGTTCCCATGGGGATGGATTCAGACGACACTCAAAGTGATTGTGGGGGTGGTGATACTGGGCACAACAGTGTGTTGCTCCATGCAATGTATTCCCTCACTGCTATTGAGATGTCCCCCATGGAAGGAACCCCGAAGCGTCATTCCCGCTCAGCAGCTGATGCCTCTCTTGCGCAGAGTTGCCGGTCAGGCTCTTAAATAAAACAGAAAGGGGAAATATGGATTCCCCATGCCCATCTGGCATGGAAACGGCCCTTGCAGAGGCCACTTAGGTGAGAAGGCTCCCGGCTGTGGTTTCTGCGGGCAGAGAAATTAAGGGGGGTGGATAAATGATAGGGTTTGATTCACCCAATTCCTTGACCTGACCAGCGGTTCCGCTGAGAGAGCATTTCTCCAGACTCCGTTACCCATTAAGGTAATCACTCATCTCCAAGGAGAGCGTAATCCTTAGTGCAAATAGAAGCCATATTTACTCTGGCTTAAGCCTCAGACAATGGTTTTCCTCTGTCAGTATTTGTCCAAGTTAATTAACTTCCCTTAGAGAGATTCCTCATTAACCTGAGCAAATGGGTGATGTGATTTTCTGTCAGATGACCATTCTACCATGCGCAGCCTTCTGCATAATATATACTGATGATTTTCCCTCAATAAATCACTGGTCTTCGCTCCATCTTGCCTCGTGTCGTTCCTTTGACCAGTCTCCTCCGGGACCCCAAGGGCCGCTTTACGGCCCCAATTCCTACAGGGTTGCCCATTGGGTCGAGGAAAGTGGGGTATAAATAATAAATGAAATGGGGAAAAAATGAAATCACAAATAGTATCTTTATTATATTTGCAAGGGTGTCCAGATAATGTTTCTATGATTGTTGTTGTTCAGTCACACAGTCGATTCCGACCCTTTGCGACCCCATGGACCATTTTCCTCCAGGCACCTCTATCCTCCACCATTCTTCTCAGCCCACCAAGCTCTGTGCCCATTGTGTCCACAATACCATCTATCCATCTCATCTTCTCTTGCCCTCAACCTTTCCCAGCATCAAGGCCTTCTCATTTAATGTCCAAAGTACTTTAGCTTCATCTTCACTATTTGTCCCTCCAATGAACAGTCAGGATTGATTTCTTCCAGTATTGACCTATTTGTTCTCTTTGCTGTCCAAGGGACTCTCAGGACTCTCCTCCAACACCACATCTCAAAGGCATCTATTCTTCTGCGCTCAGCCTTCCTAATGGTCCAGCTCTCACACCCATACATACAATAAGGTTAGTGCAATGTTTCATGAGCACTGTGTGAACCCAACTTTCTGCTTTGATCAAACTGTTTTAACCTGCACAATACTGTTAAGTGTTGACAGCTCCTGGGACATTGTGTCACTCAGCTGATACAAGATTATCTGCAAAAATAAATACATTGAGGGGAACCTGGGTTATCACAATTAATGCATTCTTCGTGATGTTTCTTACAGTGAAAATTACTTTAACTGAATTTCACATAGGAATGCATTGAATGCAATTTCCCATAGGAATGCGTTGCAATGAAAACCAGAATACTTTAACCAAAACACGGTTTCCCATAGGAATGCCTTGAAAACCAATTAATTCATTCTGGGGAAAAATCCATAAGCCAAGCCACTATTTTCTATGTATTTCCTTTTGTTGTGCGATTTTAATGTTAACCGAGTCATTTGTTAACCAAGGTTCCACTGTATTTGCGATCAAAATTTGTCAAGGCAAAAATTTTAGGAGAATCTGAGTAATAAAATATTGTACATCTAAATATAGATATACAGAACAGCACAAACTCCAGGAACAACTTTTTATTGCCTGTGTTAAGTTTAAATCATCCTGCATACCATGCTATTTGACAGGATTGAAACAGCAACTACAGGGAAAAAGGGGGAGTAGAAATTAGCTAAAGAACTAAATAAAGCAGCTGAAAGTGAGTTTTGTTGCATAATAATTCCATAGGCGTTGCTCAGTAGACAATGAGTCAGATCAATACTTCCAATCAAATGTGTAGTAATGTTGAGCTGCTTCAGCAGGTTATCTGTGTTAGACAGGCAGCTTGCTTCCTATAAACAATTTCCCACTATAATTTGTGTCTTTTCTCCTCCTGCAAATGCAACCAGATAGGTTCACTGAGCAGAAATTATGAGACTACATGAAAAATCCAGTGAAAGAAAAATGCAAGCATCCTGCAGATAATGACCTAAATCCAATGCATGATTAGAAAGAAAAACAGTGCATCACTGAATTTCTGTTGGATATACTCAGTACCCAAGTAATAACACCTTGTGCTGATGGACAAGACAAGCTATGCCAGCTGTTTACTCAGCTTTCATTATTGATAAGATAACCCCAGTACCTGATTAAATGTACAGGTATATGTATTTGCTTCTTACAAAAGGTGAGAAAATGGGGGGAAAGACAAATATGCTACCTTAAGATTGTGTGGGAGAAAGCCATATTGAAACACCCTGATTTTAGTGCAGTTGAGAATATGGATGTTCAAAGTGTGGTCTGTAAGATTTATGCCACCTCAAGAACATTTGTAAAGGCCCCAGGACCCACTTCTGTCCCACAAAATGGCTAAAATCTGCCTTCTCCTCTTGGAATGGAGTTTTATGCTCAAATCGCCCAAATCTTCTCCACAAAACTGCAATCACAAACCAGAAATGGGCATTAAATTAATTCATTTATTAAAAATAATTAACAAAAATATATATCTTAAGAGTGATGTGGCCTTTGGCAGGGTTGTCTAAGGGGAAGAAAATTGGTCCCCAGACCAACTTGACCATCCACTGTGTTCAACTTGGTTTCTGCCTGTGCTACAATGCTTGGCATTTGCAGTGCTGTAACTCACCTCTAAGAAGCACACCTGGCATAAACTTTTACAATTCTTTTGGTCTCTTGTTTATATTATTTTCCCCCACACTAACCATGATTAGTGTGTAGCTTGAAGAAGTGATCATGAATCACAATTGCTTGCTGGTGGTATGTTTTTTTAAAGTGGTATAATAAAGGGACCAGCAATTTGTACTTGAGGTACTGGTATATTTTTTCCCCAACTGGGGTATTTGGAAGGAGGGAAGATAAGCACTCAAAATGCACAAGACTACAAGGGACCAATGTGTATAGAAGTATTGATTTATTGATTTACTTTATATTTATTTATAATTCAATTTTCTATGCCACCCTATCAGGCGAACCCAACTCAGGGTGGCTCACAACAGGATTAAAACATACTTATTAAAAATAATTAAAACCCCAACATACCCACCTACCTATTAAAAACTAACTACATTAAAACTGCCCACATTAAAAAGATGGGGAGGCTTTATTTTATAAGCCAACAGGCGGGGGACACTCTTCCATCTGGGCCCCACACCTGCCCCACCAACCAGGTTTTTAATTCTCTTCTGAAAGGCAGCAGCTCCATCTGCTCCCGCAACTCTACTGGCAGGAGGTTCCACAAGGCCGTTATGGACACAGAAAAGGCCCTCCTTCGTGTGCCAGAAAGGTGAGCCCCTCTAGCATTGGAACAATTAGAGAGCCCCTCTGGTCTACTCTGGTTGGATGGACAGACACTCTTGGGACGATGAGGTCTCTTAGGTATCCTGGCCCACTACCATGTAGGGCTTCAAAGGTCAAAACCAGCACCTTGAATTGCACCCGGAGACAAACTGGTAACCAGTGCAGCTCCCGAAGCAATGGTGAGGCACGAGCAAAACGCCCGCACCCCATCACCACCCGGGCTGCCGCATTCTGCACCAGCTGTAGCCTCCGAATGGTTGTTAAGGGCAGCCCCATGTAGAGCGCATTACAATAATCTAGCCTGGAGGTCACAAGAGCATGTGTGACCAGGAGCGAATGCAACTAATGGATGACGCGAAGCTGTGTGAAAGCCCTCCTGGCAATGGCCGCCACCTGATCTACAAGTAGCAGTCCCGAATCCAGGAGGACCCCTAAATTGTGTACCAGGTCTGTCTGGGGCAAAGCAGCCCCATCCAAGACCAAAGTTGGCAGCTCCCTGGATAACGCGGGACCCTCTATCCATAGCCACTCAGTCTTGGAAGGATTCAATTGTAGCCCACTGTCCCCAATCCAGACCCCAACAGCTTCCAGACATCTGGATAGGATATTGACCGCATCACTGGGGTCCCCACAGGCTGAGATGTACAGCTGGGTATCATCAGCATAATGATGATACCACACCCCATGGGAACAGATAATCTCACCCAGTGGCTTCATGTAGATGATGAATAGGAGAGGAGAGAGCACCGAGCCCTGAGGCCCCCCATAAAGTAGAGGCCTAGGGCTGGACCTCTCACTCTCCAACCACACTGACTGGGTCCAGCCCTCCAGAAATAAGAAAATCCAGGATAACACAGTGCCCTGGATCCCCAATCCTTTGAGCCAGTCCAGAAGGATACCGTGGTCGAATTTTCTTATTCCATTACCTCCTAATACAGCATTGCGATCACACTAATTACGAGTGCCCTGCTACAGATCCTGAATTAGGGCTATTCATAGGTCTCCTAATCAAGATGTCAATTTGGTCTTTTGATTGAAACTCTGTTTAGCCCAGAATTACATAATTCCCCTCCATCTGGTCCAGCCTTGTCTCTCACCAGATATTTGTACTTCTAGTTATTTAAAATGATCACATGTGTTCTTGAAACAGTTGACTGACTGTTGCAGCTCCTCAGGTGTGAGAGCAGGCGATGTAGTATCATTGGTATATTGTATTTCCGTTATCCTGTTTGCACTGGTTAGTCTTTTGGAGTGTTTTAGTGTATGAGAACCAAGACAAAGGAACAGCCGAAGGATTGGCTTAACACATCTTTATTGCATGGTGGCCAGGGGGAACATGATTTAATGGCGGATGAGCAGCTCAATATATACGGTGGTTATACATTTGAATGTGGCTCCACGATAGCCCATTGGCTACCATTGGCGTGACGTCATTTCTGGTCACGCCCTTCTTGTCCAGGTGAGGTAGTGGTGGGAATCTTTCCACGCTGTGGTTCCTTGGGGAATTGGGACCTGTGAGCTGGGCGCTCGCTATTGCCACCAGGTGGTCATTAGCTCACGTCCTAATTGCAACGGGTTACATTGATATATAAGTTAAAGGCATAGTATTGAGAACACAAAGCATAGTATTGAGAACACATGATATATATGTTAAAGGCATATTATTGAGAACACAACATCCCTCCCCCCTAGGATGAGACGAAGTCTCTCATCCAAGATGGCTTATTGCAAACGCGCTTTGGGCGTGCTGCAGGCTGGCATGTCCCGGCTCCTTGTCCTGCAATGGGAGAGGGAAACTCGTTAGTGACTTGCCGCGGCTCTGCAGCTTTTGGGGAAGGGACAGAAAAACCGGGGGCACTAGGGACTAACAAAAACCCCCGCTTCTAGCTTGGATGGGTGGGGGACCACTCCGGAAAACCCCCCCGGTTTTGTAAATGAAAATCAGAATTATCCCCTAGGGTGTCATTAGAAGGATTCCGCAGGATATCTATGAGGACAGATTCGGACTCCTTTCCCTCCCCCCTAGGTGGGGACCACCGGCCCCCCTCTCCTCCCCCTTGGGCTGAACGGGTGGGGGAGAACCCTAATGTTGAATCCTTTTCCGCGCCATCCGCGCGTTGTTCGTCCGGAACCCGGCGCCGGAGCTGGTCCGCGTGCCGCCTCCAGAGTAGGACCGCACTGGTCTCCACACAATACGACACGGGACCCGTCTGCCCAACGATGACGCCCGGGACCCAGGCTGGCACCGCGCTCGCATAGTTCCTGCAATGCACTGGGGCACCCACTTCAAAATTCTTCGTGGCCTCTAACCCGATGTTCCTCCCTGTGTCCTCCACCCTCGTTGGGTCTAGTCTGGTCAGGATCGTGGTCAGCTTCCTACGCATTAAGAGCTCTGCGGGCGAGTACCCTGAAGCTAGGGGGGTCACCCTGTATCCTAGCAGGAACTGACACACTTGTAGGTTGAGATCCCCGGGACCCATGCGCCTCAGCGCGTCCTTGGTGGTGCGCACGAGGCGCTCCACCTGGCCGTTTGTTGCCGGGTGGAAAGGGGCGGAGGTGATGTGCCGAATGGCGTTGATCTCCGTGAACGCCCTGAATTCAGCGGACGTGAAACAACTAGCGTTATCGCTAATTAGGGTGTCGGGTATACCGAACGTGCTAAAGACCCTCCGCAAATGCTTCACCGTCGTTGCTGAAGAGGTGCTCGTAACTGGAATTACCTCCAACCACTTGGAGTAAGCATCCACCACGAGGAGAAAAAGTGTCCCTCTAAATGGCCCCGCAAAGTCAACGTGCACCCGCGACCATGGCCCCTTTGCCACGTCCCATTCCCTGTGCGGCAGACGCGCCTCTTCGGGTCGGGAGCATTGGCATCTCTCGCAAACGCCCACCATGTGCTCGATGTCGGCATCTAATTGGGGCCACCAGAAATAGCTCCTGGCCAGAGCCTTGGAGCGAACAATCCCAGGGTGGCTGACGTGCAGCAGTTTGAGCACCCTGGGCCTCAGGGATTCGGGGACTACCACCCGCTGGCCCCACAGAAGGCACCCCCTCTCTATGGACAACTCTAGTCTCTTCCTGAAAAAAGGGGCGAACTCTGCCGCCGGGGAGGACGCCGGCCACCCTTTCTGCACCCAGGAGCTGACTAGAGCAAGCGTTTTGTCCTTGCCGGTCGCCTTGGCGATGTCTGCGGGTACAATGGGGGGGGCGAATCTAAGACCTCTATCAGGAGCACCGGGCGGTCTCGTTCTTCCTCGCCCACGATGCTGCTAGCGTTGGGGAGGGGAGACCTCGACAGGGCGTCCGCGTGGCTTATCTCTTTTCCCGGTCGGTACACTAACGCGTGCTGATACGCGTTTAAGAAGATGGCCCACCTTAACATCCTAGGGGACAGGATTTGAGGGGTGGGTTTGTCAGCAGTGAAAATGCCTAGCAGGGGCTTGTGGTCGGTCACTATGGTGAAAGGGCGGCCATAGAGGAAATCGTGGAACTTTTTGGTCCCCGCGATTATTGCTAGCGCTTCCCTGTCTGTTTGAGCGTAGTTTCGTTCCGCTTGGGACAGGGATCTGGAGTAGAATGCTACCGGGGCCTCTCTCCCGTTCTCCAACACGTGGCACAGTACCGCCCCCACCCTCACTGGGGATGCATCACATATCAGAACCACTGGTCTCTTGGGGTCAAAGTGGGTCAGAATGGCGTCAGACGCTAGGAGTTGTTTCAGGTCACTGAATGCCTTCTCCTGGCTCTCGCCCCACTTCCACGCCTCGTCCTTCTTAAGTAGCTTGTGAAGTGGCTCTGCTACCGATGCCTTCCGCGGCAGGAAGGAATGGTAAAAGTTTAAGAGCCCTAGGAACGACTGCAGTTCGGGCTTGGAGGTGGGGCGAGGGGCATTTTGAATGGCGGCTACCTTTGATTTGGAGGGTTTGATTCCCTCGGGGGTCACCCGGAAACCTAAGAACTCAACCTCTTTGGCGAAAAAAACGCATTTGTCTCTCCGCAACCTCAACCCCGCCTTTTTGAACACCGCCAGCACTTTGTCCAGCCTTTCAGCCAACTCCTCCTCGCTCCCCCCGTTATCAACACGTCATCAAAGTATGGCAAGACCCCCTCCAGTCCCTTTAAGAGGCGTTCCACAAGCGACTGGAAAATACCCGGCGCCGAGTTCACGCCGAACTGTAGGCGCGTCACCTGGAACGCCCCCTTATGAGTGACTATCGTTTGCGCAGCAGCTGCAGCTGGGGTTACTGAGAGTTGCTGATAGGCTTGCGCTAGGTCAAGTTTGGCGAAACACTTTCCCCCATGTAACCTGGCCAACAGGTGGCTGACTACCGGCACCGGATACGCATTTGGGCGGATCGCCTTATTAATGGTGCACTTATAATCAGCGCAAATGCGAACCTCCCCGTTGGCCTTTAGCGCAGTTACAATCGGAGTTTCCCACTCCGCGGAATCAACAGGAACAAGAATCCCCTGGCCCACCAATTTGTCCAGTTCCGCCTCTATCTTGTCCTTTAGTGCGAAAGGCACTCTGCGCGGCTTGAGTCTGATAGGGCGGACCTCCGGGTCCAGGTCGAATGCTACTGGGGGTCCCTTGAATTTTCCGAGTCCTTTCTTGAAAACTTCGGGGTGTGCGTCACACACCTCCTGTATTGGGTCAGTCCCGACGGCATGCACCCCCCCAATGAACAAACCCAGGGGCTTAAACCATTGAGTCCCGAGGAGGCTGCAACTTCCCCCCTTTAGAACAACCAAGGGAAGTTCCGCAGCGTGTTGCTTGTATTGGACCTTGAATTTTCCAACCCCCAACACCAGAATGCTATTTCCCTGCACGTCCCGCAGCGTGGACCTCAATGCTTTGAGCTTAGGGCACGTGGGGGGAAATTCCCAAGAACTCCCGCTGGGACATAATTGAGTAGGAAGAACCCGAGTCTATCTCCATCCTAACAGGGGCCCCTTGCACCAGTACCTTGACAAAATAACGTGGGTGTCCCAAGGACACGCTGTACACGGGGGCCTCGTCGCTGCTATCGTCGGAGATGCGGCCTACGCCGTCCTGCTTCCTCGCGGGCCGGGCGCCCTCCTTGGTCGTCGTCGGCCGGTCTGACGGGCCTTTCTGGTCTCTGCGCCACCGTCTGCAGACCTTGGCGATGTGTCCCCGGCATCCGCAGTTGTGGCACTCGGCCTTCCGGAACGGACACTTGATGCGGTCATGGGCTGCTCCACAGCCGTCGCAGCGTTGGCTATCCTTCCGCACCTTCCAGACGTCCTCATCGTCGCTACTCTCCATGGACGATTTTGGCGTGCGCCTGGCCGCCTGCACCGAGCCCGCTGCCTTGTTGGGCTGTGGGGCCTTTCTCTGAACCCCTTGACTCCAGCCCTGGTGGCCTCCGCGGCCTGGGCCGCCTTCACGACCTCGCGTAGCGTCGGGGGCGGCTCCTGGTTCATCAGTTTCCGCTGAACCTCTTCATCCCACAGGCCGCACAGCAAGCGGTCCCTGAGGGTGATTTCCAGATTTTCCCACTTACATGGGCCGGCGGCCAACCGCAGGGCCGCTGCAAAAGCGGCGATGGACTCACCAGGTGCTTGAACTCTCTTCCAGAACGCGTCTCGAGCCGCAAACATCGAGACCGTGGGCTGGAAATGGTCGCGCATCACCTTCAGAAGCTGTTTGGCCGTTAGCTCGCTCACTTTCTTCGGTGATACTAGGTCCACCAATACCCGTTTGGCGGCATTTCCCAGCATCTGAGTGAGGATGGCCCTCTTCTTTCCCTCGTCCGTAATGTCGGACACCACCAGCGTATCTTGGAAGTCCATTTCGAAGAGCTCCCAGTCTTCCGGCTTGTTGATGTCGAAACCCGCATGTGTCTTGGTCTCGTGGGAAGCCATATCCCACCTTCGTCGCCAATTTAGTGTATGAGAACCAAGACAAAGGAACAGCCGAAGGATTGGCTTAACACATCTTTATTGCATGGTGGCCAGGGGAAACATGAGGTAATGGCGGACGAGCAGCTCAATATATACGGTGGTTATACATTTGAATGTGGCTCCACGATAGCCCATTGGCTACCGTTGGCGTGACGTCATTTCTGGTCACGCCCTTCTTGTCCAGGTGAGGTAGTGGCGGGAATCGTCCCGCGCTGTGGTTCCTTGGGGAATTGGGACCTGTGAGCTGGGCACTCGCTATTGCCACCAGGTGGTCATTAGCTCGCGTCCTAATTGCAACGGGTTACATTGATATATAAGTTAAAGGCATAGTATTGAGAACACAAAGCATAGTATTGAGAATGCAAGCGCGGCGCCAAAATGGCAGCCACGCTCTTTGCGGGGGGCCCCCACCGGGCGAAGAGCATCCGGGTAGTTAGGGGGCGTGGCCAGCACCCTTATAAAAGGGGTGGCCACGAGGCAGCCGAGCTGCCATTTTCCGAAGCGACGGAGAGGAGAAGTTTTTCCAATTGCTCCGTCGCTCTCTCTCCTTCCTAGAGGCAAGACCTTAGAAGGAGTCGCTGCAAGATTTGCTTTAGAAGCGACGGGGCAGAGGAATTTGCTCCGTCGCTTCCTCCTTTGTTAGCCTCTGTTGAGGCTCCCTTTCCGCAAGCTGCTGGATAGCTCAGTGCTTTAAGTCTTTGTCTTTGGGGACAAAGGTTGGGAGTTCGATTCCCCACTTTTCCTTTGCATCTTTGCGAGGGGATTAATTAGGTCAGCAGTTTGATACCTAGGCTGCAGCCTTAGAGGTAGGTCTTTGGCCTCTCATTTATGCCTTCTTGAAAGAAGGCTTAGGCGGGCAGTGGTCGGGTCGGAGGACCGCGACTGCACCCCCTCGATAGGACCTCCAACCGGAGGCTCCCACCGGAATTGGTGGGGTAGGGCAGCTCAGGCTGTGGCCCGCGGCCCTCCGCCCTCAGACCGGCCCTGCAGGGGCTTCGGCCCTCGGCCCTCAATCCCTGGCCACGGGTGTGGAGCAGGGGGGTGGGCCGGGCGCGGTTGCACAGCAGGAATTCCCCGGCCCTGCATGGGCCGGAGTTTGGGCATGGCCGTTTTAGGGCCTGGCTCTCAAGTAGGGGCCCTGGACCATGCCAGGTGGGCCGTCCAGCCCACCTGGCCCCACTTATGCAGGGGGTTGGCAGGCATTACTGGCCCACGTGGTGGTGCTAGAGGCACCCCTAGGGATTGGCCATTCATAGGATTCGGCACACGCCTGCCGGCTATGGGCCGGAACAATTGGGAGGGGGGCCTGGCGCTGCCTCACAGCGCGTTTTGCCCGTTAGGGGCCGGGTTTCGGACAGGGCCCTATTCTAGCCCAGGTTCTCAAACTGGGGGCCTCTGACGCTATACCGAGCGGACCGTCCGGCCCACCTGGCCCACCTACTAGGGGTTTTTTCGGGGCAGGCACCTTTCCAAACGTCGGAGCCCCTTTGTGTCTGCCGGCTACGTTGATCGCGGCCACTCTCCACAAGGCGGCCGGCTGGGCTGTGCTTCTCATGACACGCCGGCCTGTGCCCGCCGCTGTCTCGCGGCTTCCCGTTTGTCTGGATCTGCGGCGGGAGTGTATTGGAGGTCACCTCAGAGCTCGATTTCAGTCGCGAGCTCCGACGCCCACCGTGGGCCGGAACCCCCGGTGGGGGCGGCTCACGGGGGTGCAACTTGTGAGTATTGCGTTCAAGTTGAATGCACACACATCACAGTCCATTCCCGGTGGGGGCAGTGCTCTTGGCCTTGCCTATTTGAGGCTGGGGGGCACCACTCGCCATCCTATACCAGTGCCCCTTGGTTGCATTCTGGCACGACGTTTGGGGGTGGGGTTTACGCTCCCGGGGCAGCACGTGGCATCACAGGGGCTGTCCAGGTCCCGCTGTGCATGCCCGCTGTACATCATGCTTCAGCATGGGCACTGCCGTCAACTGGTTATTCATGCCCCCCCCCCAGTGATCATCTGCTCCAGATCGGGAGGGAAAAGATTTGGTGGGGGGGAGTACGTGGATATATATTACCCCTATGAACTGAGACCCGAATGGGGATGGGGGGTACGGGCTGGACGATAGAGACAGCGTGTGGTCCCCCGTAGTAAGCCACCATGCACTGAGGCGTCCGGCCCCGGAACGGTGTGAGGCATCGTGGGGGCTGTCTGGATCCTGCTGCATAGGCCCTGTTACACAGGACGTCCCGTAGAGGGCCTGGCTGAGGATTGGCTACTACTGGCCCCGGTTGATTATTGGCCGCAGGCCATCAGGGGCAAGGGCCGTAGGGGGACATGTGGATTTTCTCCCTATTGAACCGCGAGCCCACTGGCAGGAGAGAGACGGATGGGACGGTTGAGGCACAGAGATGTCCCACTGTCGTTAGCCACCAAGCACCTTGGGGCCCACAATCCTGGTTGATCGGATGGGCCCATTACAGTTGGCTCATCGTGGGGGATGTGGACGAGGGTGGCTATAGATATCCCGAGAGAGGAGGGACGGGTTCTGTCACCAAGGGTGCTCGTGTACATCAGTTCCACGGAACGGTGCCTGGTGATGGGCACCATGGTGGTCATGCTGAGCAGCGGGCTTTTCAGACACTGGCCCCAAGCAAACTGGTCGGGCGGGGGGTTGCGGCCCGCCTACTGTGTTCGGCCTGCTCAGCTGACAATGTGTGTACTAAGCATCACGGTCGTGACCGACTTGTGCGCAGGGGCGATCAGAGCTCCCTCTGAACCACATATTCTTGTTGTTAGCCCCCCCCCCCGCCCCTATTATAGTCAGCCTGGGGGATGTCACTCTGTCTCCCAAGAAGCGAGGGGGCGGGAAGCCTGCTGGGGGGTTTTCAATGGGGTTTTTTGTATCCATTCGGGGTACTGGGGGCCCCAGGATGCTACTAATCTGGTTCCCTTCCAGGGTAACGGGGAGGGGGCTCCACTGTCCACAGTTATGGAAGTTGGGGGCTATGAGAGTAGCAGGGGCCCTTCTTGGAACCACCTTTCCTTAGTTGAAGGTATCCCCCATGAAGCTCATACTGAGCTAGAAAAAGGGTGAATGTAATATAATCCTCCATTCAGCTTACCCTGTGGGTGCTCCATTCAGGGATGACCTTCCGGATGACCTTGTTCGGTCAGGTACTCGTAGTTGCCTCGGCTACTATGGGTGGCGTGCTCACGCAATTCTGGTCCTGTTTTGGCACAGTGTGATATGCACTCGGCTTCCAGCTTTTTGCCAGTGCACCCCATTATTTAGACCTATCAGGTTTTTAGGTTTTGAGGGGGATTTTAATTAGATAAGGCCAATCCCTTTCTGAATGCGTTAATTCAGGTTCAGCACCCGACCGATGTGGGACTTTCATTCAGTGGGCATTTGCTCACAGGTTGGGGTCTCGGTCTCCAGCCCATTACCTTGACAACTTTTGGGTCCGGGGTTAAACGGGGCTTGGACACGTGTACGCGTCTCCTCATCACAATTCAGACACTCAGGTGGGACCTGGGTGTCCCCTTGGCGCCTGAATAGACCGAGGCCCCATCTTCTAACCTCGCATTTCTGCCTTGGCATTGGTTGCCAAACATATAGTATGCCCCTTCTTATTCGGGGGTCACTTGGTGGGATCGGACCTAGTGGTCCGCTGTAAGATATCTGGCGCGGTCGGATGCCGCCGGCCTCTCACTTATGGGGTTTACTCTACTGGTGGGTGCCCGGATTGCCCCCGTGATCACAGTGATAGTGCTTTTCACCTGTTTTGGGGAGCACTGCGCCTATGGTGCAAGGAGTGGGCCTACTCAGTGGTCCAGTTGCTGCGTGGCAATGCGTCAGTGTTGCGCATTGTCAACGCCCTGAAATGCTAATCCCCGGGCCCTGACTGTAGTTTGTCTATTCGTTTGCGAAGCCTACGCCGAAATGTGCTGTTCCAGACCAGACGTGTCCTGGGTGTGAATAATGGCCTTACTGTGCCTCTTCCCCACCAGCAGATCGCCAGTTCCCGTGCTTTTATCCAGGAGCGGAGGAGTTCCACTTGCCACTTTGGCCAATAGCTGGAAGTTAGGCGAGCTGAAGGGGACCGGACATGTCATTGGCACATCGCACGCGTAAGGCGTATCACTATGAGTTCATGTGTCATGTCAGGGGCGGGTGGACGCGAGAACGTGCCTGCTGCCCCGGCACGCGTCACTTTTCTGCCCAGCATTTCGACCCACCTCGCACGAGGTGGCATACCCATGTACAGATAGGTAGGAGGTGGCTCTTAGCCACGCGGCTACTATGGTAGCCTTGGGGAGCGCTCCGCATCATTGAGAGGGTCCCAGAGTTGGTACCACATGTGTAAGGCGGAGGTGTCTCGTAGGGCACTGGAACTCGATGATGTCTCTGGCACATGAGTGGGCTCGAGTGGGGATGCGGTCCTCACGGGTTTTTTCAGCACGGTAGGCGGTCGTGTATACTGCTACGAGACATTTGAGACATCGGTCCGGTTGGTGCCCTACAGGAGTTGCTTGCACTGCGTGGCACGCACCATGGCCCGTTTTTCTGTCACCAAGATGGGTCTCCCCTTACTAAATTTCAATTTTGGAAGGTGACCTGTAAAGCACTAGACAGTGTTGGCCTCCCTGGGGCTCGTTACGGCACCCATTCTTTCAGGATAGGGGCGGCTTCTACTGCGGCTGCTTTGGGGTACTCCGGGGCGGAAAGACGCCGCATGGGAAGGTGGGGATCACAATGTTTTCAGTTTTGTGTTCGCCCTCTTCAACCGTGAGTACCAGTTTAGTCACTGCACTGTTTCTTCCCCCCCTTTTTTCCTTGACAGACCCTGGGTGTCGTATTACACCGGTGACAGTATGGCTGGTGGGCCACAGCTACGTGCATAGGGCAGCGTCGTACGCTGCGGCGACAGAGTGGACCCCGACTGGGACTGGGTGCATCCGCAACTCTCAGGTGGTGTGGTAAGCGCGGTATGTTATGGCGGGAACTGTTGCCATTCCTTTTATACAGCAGGAATGCTGACCCACCAGATATTCTGATCATACGCCTTGGGGGCAATGATTTGGGACAGGTCACTGGACTATCGCTGAAGCATGCGATTTGCAGTGACTTGGCTTACTTACATTATGTGTGGCCTGCCACAACCCTCATTTGGTCAGACATGGTACCGCGGCATGCTTACAGGGGAGGGTTCGACCTCCAGGCCCTTGATCGAGCTCGTCGCTCGTTGAGCAGGGCTATTGCCCGGTTCCTTCTCGACGAGGGTTGGCGGCGCGTCATTAGGCACCCCGCAATCAGCCTACAAAATTATGAGCTTTACTCAGGGGATGGGGTCCATCTGTCGCAGGGAGGTATGGACCTCCGGTCAGGAGATTGGCGAGCAGGCCTGTTGACCGAGCTGACGGTCTGGGGGGGGGGCGTCGAGCCTTTATTGAGCCTCTCTGTGTGGCGGGTAGCACTGGTAAGGTAAACATTTATGACCCACAGGTATCCGACAGGTTCGCAATTGACTGGACAACACTAGACAGGCACAAGTTGATTAAACGTTGTCCGGTCAACGACGAACCAGGCGATGGGGTGATGGCAAGAGCTATACAGCATGCATCACCCCGTTATTTTACGGATACGCGTCAGAGGGTGGGGTCAATAGTTAGGTATTGACTACGGTCAACAATTTGTTTGTTGTCAACAAACAAATTGATACAAATGGATACATTGTAACCAATTGCCGTTTGCAATTTTGGGTGGTACCTTACCAGTGTTACTTCGGCCTGCTTGCCTTAAGAATTATAATTGGTTGAATACCAATAGAAATTTATAATTCGGACTAGGGCATGAATCAATAAATGTGGCCCAATGCCGTTATCCACTTTCATCAGTGTCTGAGTCCTTTATTGGGGGGTGCGCCTGCAACACATGATATATATGTTAAAGGCATATTATTGAGAACACAACAAGTGTAGTCTTGCCAAACTGAAGAGTCCTCCATCAAAGTGGTATTTAAACTCTACACATGTATTGTTATCAGGTGTTTCATATTGCATGGCAGCCATGTATAGGGCAAAGAGGGTTGGAGCAAGTATGCAGCCCTGCTTCAATAGGCGGGTGATTGGGAAGGCATCTGATATGCTGTTTTGATGGAGAACCCTCCCTGACATGCCATCATGAAGCTCCTGAACATTTTAAGCTACAAGCACGGAAGCTTCATCAAACTAAACCATGTCCTCCACCATCTATTCAGTGTACTGTGTGGTCGCATATTCCATGCCAGGATCAGTTTGTGGAGTCATCAGAGACATATCTACCAGCTGAGAAAATGACCTCCAGGAAAAATGTGTGCTCGGATACAAGTAGCAGCAGCCCT
This sequence comes from Bradypodion ventrale, assembly GCA_035047345.1. NCBI lineage: Eukaryota > Metazoa > Chordata > Lepidosauria > Squamata > Chamaeleonidae > Bradypodion > Bradypodion ventrale. The sequence goes on along the minus strand of JAWDJE010000002.1, from coordinate 296,896,070 downwards.
ACTAAATAACTTTGGGGAGGTGTTACTCATGTTACACAAATCCTTGGAAAATGGATGCATATCTTGAACTGGTAGCTGAAAGGCCCATGGGGAAATGGCTCTCCTTAAGCAAACACATAGAGCAGAGAATTAACAGAATTATTCGGCATTTTTTGAACAAACAGGTTTATAATAACATGAACTTCTATGGACACACAGTGAAAGATGACAAAGAATGTTGTTGGATTTGACAGTTTCAGTGGGAAAATTGCATACGTGAAGTAAAACGCATAAATACATGTAGAATCTATTAAAATATGTACAAACTCCATTGTGGGAAGGAACAACAGTCTTTCAGCCTGGTATGAAACAAGTCTATTAAGAAAATCCAAGTGAGATTTGAAGAAATGCAGTGAAATCCAGACCAAGAAACATGCCAAGAAACATGTACATTTCTGTATATCTGTGGATATACAGGTGGTTGATTTAGACCAGGGGTCACGAGCCTTGTAAGTTGGGGGCTGGACTGGTGGTCCCCCACCACCACCACCATTTTTGGCTGCCGGAAATACATCCACGGCTGTTGTAAATGAGTCCCCGGCCAATTCCAAACAACAGCGGTGGTGGTGACAGCAGTTGTAGCAAGGGCGGGGGCTGGAATATTTGGTGCTGTCTGCCAGACCTGGCCCATGGGCCATAGGTTGCCTACCCCTGATTTAGACAGTGAGATGGGAGGGAAGCTAAGGCAGAATTATTAGCTGGGATAATTACACTCAATACCAGAGTCTGTTATTCAATGCAAGCTCTGACAATATTAGTAAAATATGTTCAACCAAGAATCTGGAAAAAGAAATTCAGGATGATGCTAAAACAGTACACTACTTTCTTCTTGTCTAGTGACACTTTCAAATTCTTGCAGCATACCTCATCACTACAAAAGAGACCTCTTTCACACACATACTCTCTCTCACACACTCTCTGTGCCAGTCTGCTACACAATCTGTTGTCACACTTGGACAGACTTTAAGGTCAGGAACAAGTTGCTCCCAACAAAAATAGATATGACTTGAAAAAGTATTTTTGATCCAATGATTAGAACATTTAATTATGTTGCCTTAGGTCTGGCTTTTGGTTTCTCAAACCTTTGATTTGATACAAGAGAATCCAATTGGCGTATTCTAGAATTAAAAGATTCTAACATTCTCATTGTCAATGGTAGCTTATCGCCTGTTGTATTTTAGGAGCATTGGATATAATTGTCTTATCTTTTATATCACTTCTGTTACTACAAGAATTATTGATATTCCTATTTCCAAGTATTTTCAGTCTCATGCTAAGGGAAGTGGCAAAAACATAGACTAGCTCTTCTCCTAGGAGGCACAGTGGGAAATTGACATCTCTTCCCCAGGTTCTGCAGCCACCCACCCACCACATTTAGCTCTAGTTAACAAGCTATGGCTGGCTCTTCTCAAAGGAAATACAGTGGGAAACCGAACTCTGAACCTCTGCCTTTGCAGCCAACTAACTGAGCTATCCAGCCAACTGTACATGGAATATTGTCTCTATAATTCTCAGCCAATTATCTGGCATAAAAACTATCAGTCTTCTCAGGAAGCCCTGGAAAGTGGAGCTATGTTCTTCTTGTTTGCTCCTTTTTATGCTGCACAAATGGACGCGCATCCGCAGCCATTACTGCGGGTGATCCCCTTTGCCTCCCCCTCTCTGGAGGGAGGAGGAAGAGATCTCATGAGCGCAACGAGGTCTGAGCGAGACCCTTTAAAAGGTGATCGCATGCCTCACACCGCGCTTTCTATTTTGGCAAGGCCAGGGCGCGTTTGTACCCTGCCTAGTCGACTTTAGGACTGCGGTGCGGCAAAGAAGCAAAGGCTCCTTTTTCGCCTGCACCCACGAGCAGTCCTACTCTTCTCCTCTTGGAGCGGACAATGGCTCCGAAGAGGGGAAAGTTGGGGCAAAAGCGCCCTTCAAGACCTGCCCCTGCACGGGCCCGTGCGCCTTGGAGGAGGCCAGCCGCTACTGATGGCCATGTGGATGAGGTTCCCCCCCCCTCGATCCTAGAGCCATGGTCGAGCACATGGCTGCCCTTGAGAGGGCTTATGGGGTGGACCTCTTGCCTGAGACCAGGAGGTTGGTCAGGCAGTTGGCCAGGGGGTTGGCAGAACTCACCGCCACTGACTGGCCCCAACTGGTGGCCTCCCTGAGGAACAGGATAGTGGTCTTAGAGGCCAATCAGCTTTCCCCCACCACCACCCAGCTCGGCGACAGTGGCCACTTTGGCGCCTCCAATGCCTCCGGCTTCTGCTGTTGAGGCTGGCCTGCAAGATGAGGGTGTTGCCAGGATGGGCCCTACTTCATCCAGGGCTCCGACGCCCTCCAGTCGGAACCTCCAGTGGAGCTGGCTGCGATGGATGCACCGGGTGAGTATGGTCATCACACCAGTGCATTGCCTTCCCTCGCCCATTATTCTGGCCCGCCCCAGTGGCCATGGCCTCAACAGAGTAGTTCTGCTTGGCCTACCGCTTGGCCCCCACTGGGCCCTGTGGCAGTTCCCTGGGTGGCTCCTTGTTATAATCTTATGCTATCACGGGGTACAGGAGGGGTATCCCACTACCCGATATGGCCTTACAGTCCACCTGTTAATCTGGGTTACCATTTGGTTCCACGCAATTCCCTACCGACAAGAGGTTTCTCCCTTCCTTTGGGGGATCACCTGCTCCCAGCTACCAGAGAAAAGATTTGGTGCCGGGAGTATGTGGACATATTTAGCCTTCTGAACCATGAACCTATTAAGGAGGATAAGGAGGACAAGGATGAGCGGGATAAGGAGTTCCTTAGTTGCAGAAAGCTAACTGGCTGCCAGCCTTTCTCATTTTTGCTGGGGTATTAGTGCAGGCTCGCCCTGAGCTAGCGTCTCAACTTTTCCAGTATCTAGATATTATCTACAGGGCTTATGTTGACTTTCCGTGGCCGGCATGGCTCGCGTACGAAAAGAACTTTTGTATGCGGGCCGCACTTCACCCGGAAATGAAGTGGGATGAGCCGCACCAGGTCCTTTTTCTGCAATATATGGCCCCTTCTCGCCCCATGTCAGGGGACAGGTATGACTGTGGCCACATGGTGCAATGTCCTGGCCCTGCCCAGTTACCCCGACAGCAGGTGGGGCAGGGGGTCCAAACACGGCAACTTTGTTGGGACTTTTCCTCTACGGGGCGATGCAACAGATAGCCGTGTAGGTTTAGGCACGAATGTTAATCTGCTCAGGGCAACATTCAGTCAGCTCCAGTTTCAGAGCCGGGGGACCATGGAGTAAAACCCACGATTCCATCCCTCCAAAGTGACCCGCCCAAGACACCTATCCTAATTCCAAAGGGACCCAGCCCAATTCGGCTTCAGGTCCTGTCCCGATGGCTGCACGTTTACCCGGGGCATGATGATGCAGCCTATCTGGAACAAGGGTTTCACAAAGTTTTTCAAATACCTTTTGTCGGTCCCAGAGCTCCCCAGACCACACCCAACCTCAGATCCCTGGTTGGGAAAGAGCACCTAGCCCATTCTAAAATATTTAAGGAGGTTTCCGAGGGCCAGGTAGCCAGCCCTTTGGATGCCCTTCCATACCCAAACCTCAGGGTTTCACCTTTGGGTTTGGTACCTAAGAAGTCGTTGGATGATTTCTGACTTATCCACCATCTCTCTTATCCAGAAGGTGCATCGGTTAATGATGCTATTCCGGACGAGCTGTGCACAGTTCGGTACACATCATTTGATGAGGCCTTACGGATGGTCCGTTCCTGCAGTCCGGGCACCTTGTTAGCCAAGTCAGACATTAAGTCCACCTTTCGCTTGCTCCTGATCCATCCTGATGATTTTGAACTGCTAGGCTGAACAAGAGGAGACTCTACACATGGACATCACCAGATGGCCAACATCGAAACCAAATTGACTACATACTCTGCAGCCAAAGATGGAGAACCTCCATACAGTCAGCAAAAACAAGACCTGGAGCGGACTGTGGCTCAGATCACAATCTATTGATTGCAAAATTCAGGCTCAGACTGAAGAAAATAGGGAAAACTAATAGGCCGGATAGATATGATCTAGACAACATACCCAAGGAATACACGGTGGAGGTGATGAACAGATTCAATGGTCTGGACCAGACAGACAGAGTACCAGAGGAATTATGGACAGAGATGAGAGACATTATGCAGGAGGCAGCAAGGAAAACTATACCAAAAGAAAAGAAGCGTAAGAAAGCAAAGTGGTTGTCGGATGAGGCTCTTAAAATAGCAGAGGAAAGAAGGAACGCAAAAGGAAAAGGAGAAAGGAAAAAATACAATCACTTAAATAAAGAATTTCAAAGAAAAGCAAGGAGAGATAAGGAAAGCTACCTAAATGAACAGTGCAAAGAAATAGAGGAAAACAACACAAGAGGCAGGACTAGAGATCTCTTTAAAAAAATTGGGGAAGTCAAGGGAACGTTCAAAGCAAAAATGATCACGATAAAAGACAAAGATGGCAAAGAGTTAGCGGATGCAGAAGAGATAAAGAAAAGATGGAAAGAGTACACAGAGGAACTTTACAAAAAAGACCTAAACACCGCGAATAATAACAATGAGGGGGAAATTGAACTTGAACCAGACATCCTAGAGAGTGAAGTCAGAAAGGCCCTAAAAAGCACGGCAAATAACAAAGCCAGTGGATATGATGGTATCCCAGTTGAATTCTTCAAAGCCCTAAAAGATGATGGAATCAAGCTACTACATGCTTTATTCCAGCAGATTTGGAAAATGAAACAGTGGCCACAGGATTGGAAAAGATCAGTATATGTCCCAATCCCAAAGAATGTTCAAATTATCGAACAATTGCGCTCATCCCACAAGCCAGCAAAGTGATGCTCAAGATAATGCAGGATAGACTACAGCAGCATGTAGAAAGAGAACTACCAGAGGTGCAGGCTGGATTCAGAAGAGGCAGGGGGACCAGAGATCACATTGCCAACATATGTTGGATCATGGAGAAAACAAAGGAATACCAGAAACAAGCTTACTTCTGTTTCATTGACTACACCAAGGCCTTTGATTGTGTGGACCACAACAAAATGTGGCAAGTAATTAAAGAGATGGGAATACCAGAACACCTCATATGTCTCATGAGAAATCTGTTCATGAGTCAAGAAGCAAGAGTTAGGACAGAGTATGGAATGACGGAGTGGTTTGGAATAGGAAAAGGAGTAAGACAAGGCTGCATTCTGTCACCCTGCTTATTCAACTTATACACAGAGCACATAATGCGCAATGCAGGGATGGAGGAATCACCATATGGGATCAAAATTGCTGGGAGAAACATCAACAATTTGAGATATGCAGATGATACCACCCTAATGGCAGAAAGTGAAGAAGACCTAAAGAAGCTCCTGATTAGGTTGAAAGAAGAGAGTGCAAAAGCTGGCCTGAGACTCAATATCAAGAAAACCAAGATAATGGCAATAGGCGCTATAAGTCCCTGGAAAATAGATGGGGAAGAAGTAGAAGCAGTAACAGATTTTACTTTCTTAGGATCCAAGATCTCTGCAGATGGGGATTGCAGCCATGAAATAAAAAGGCGACTGATTCTTGGGAGACAAGCTATGAAAAACCTGGGGAACATAGTGAAAAGTAGAGATATCTCATTGCAAACAAACGTCCGCATAGTCAAAGCAATGGTATTTCCGGTGGTAATGTATGGCTGTGAGAGCTGGACCATTAGAAAGGCTGAGCGAAGAAAAATAGATGCCTTTGAGATGTGGTGCTGGAGGAGAGTTTTGAGAGTCCCCTGGACAGCGAGGAGAACAAATAGGTCAATATTAGAAGAGATTAGCCCTGAGTGCTCCTTAGAAGGACAAATAACAAAGATGAAGTTGAAGTATTTTGGACATCAAATGAGAAGAGAGGATTCACTTGAGAAGGCCTTGATGCTGGGGAAGGTGGAGGGCAAAAGAAGAAGGGGACGGCCAAAGATGAGATGGCTAGATGGTATTGTAGACACAATGGGCACGGGGCTGTGTGGACTAAGGAGGATGGTGGAGGACAGAGGTGCCTGGAGAGCGATGGTCCATAGGGTCGCAAAGAGTCGGAATCGACTGTGCAACTGAACAACAACAGGCTTTTGTTTTGAAGGGCAGTATTTTGTAGATAGGGCTATGCCCTTTGGTTGTGCAATTTCATGCTCGGCTTTCGAGCACTTTAGCACATTCCTACACTGGGCTTTGGTGTGTAGGTCTGGGTGGGACAAGATTGCTCACTACTTAGATGATTTTTTGTTTGGGCGTACAGGTGGTATCTCAGAGTGCCGACAACTCCTCACCTATTTTCAAGAACTCATGGCAGAACTGTCTGTTCCCCTGGTGCCCGACTACATGCTTCATCTTCTTGGGTGTAGAAATCGATACTTTGGCCCAGGTCTCACGGTTACCTTTTAAAAAGGTGAGGCGCTTAGTCGATATGATTTTGTCTCTCCTTGCCAAGCGTAAAGTCACTTTGAGGCAACTTCAAGTGCTTCACGGGCACCTCAATTTTGCCTGCAGAGTTATGGCCCCTGGTAGGGCTTTCGCGCAGCGTCTTTGCGACGCTATGGTGGGATTATCTAAAAAGTTTCATCGGGTCAGGGTATCGCAGGGAATGAAAGCCGACCTGAGGGTCTGGCTATCATTTCTCACAGATTTCAATGGGGTGTCATTCTGGTGCTCGGAACTAGCACTCTCTACTCGTTTTCAGGTCCATTCTGATGCATCCGGATCTTTTGGATACGGGATGTACTTTGATGGGCAATGGTGTTGTGGCCCCTGGCCTTCTCACTGGCTCGACTCCCCCCTGGTTAGGGACTTGACCTTCTTGGAATTTTTTCCGATAATGGGTGCCCTTGTACTCTGGGGGAACAGTGGGCTAATTCTGAGGTTACCTTTTAGTGCAATAATGCAGCAGTTGTCCAGATTGTCAACTTCCAGACTTCCCGTTCATGCACGGTTATGTCGCTGGTTCAGCACTTTGTTTTGCTGGCACTGCACCTTAACATCATGTTTAGAGCCCACCATATACCCAGCATTGATAATGGAATTGCTGACGCCCTCTCACGATTCCAGATGGTGCGGTTCAGATCCTTGGCACCAGGGGCTCGGGAATCACCTTCGGTACTCCTGGACCAGATCTGGCAAGTTGGCAAGGTGAGGTAATTAGAGCTATGAACCTTTCTTTGGCCCCACGTACCCGTCGCATGTACTCAGCAACCCTGGCTTTCTTCACTGACTTCTGTTTGAGGGCTGGCCTGTGGGACATTTGGCCTTTACCTGTTCCACATGCGTTGCAATTTATGCTCCACTTAAAAGGTACTGGCCTGTCACCACGGACCATCTGTGGTCACCTTTAAGCATTGGCCTTTGCGTCCAAGGCTTCAGGCTATGAGGACACTTGGGGATTTTAGAATATGGAAGGTCCTAGAGGGCTGGACTAGGGACAGGGGACCACACCAGGATGCACAACATCCTGTTTCTCCTGCCGTACTTCTCCGTTTACCATCCCTATGGCCCCTGTTGTGCTCGACTCACTATGAAGCCACCTCGTTAGCTTTCTTCGCAGCGTTGCGAGACAGTGAACTGATTCCCCTTTCAAGGTTTGATACCTCTAGGAAGTCCCTCGAGGTTTCAGATGTCTCTTTGACTCCTGGGTCTCTCCGAATTTCTATCAGGAGTTCCAAGACTGACCAGCTTGGTTGAGGGGAGGTTATAGTTCTCCTTCCCTGTGGTGTTAGAGAGATATGTCCCTTACTAGCCTTGTCCCACTTCTTGGATGTTCGTGGATTCCGACCCGGCCCACTTTTCTGCCATCAGGATGGACTCCCCCTGACAAAATATCAGTTTTGGAAAGTCACTGGGGTTGCCCTGGGCAAGGTCGGATTGCAGGGTGCCCGATACTGCACACACTCGTTCAGGATTGGTGCTGTGTCCACGGCTTCTGTCCTTGGGTATTCTGACTGGGATATCAGGCGCATGGGGCGCTGGGCTTCTGACAGATTTAAGTCTTACATTCGTCCATTTTCGAGTTGACTACTTTGCTGGCTGCATGTTGTCTTCTCTTTTGCAGGAACCGTGCTGAGGTCATTGATTGTTCGTGTCTGGACTGCTGGGCACAGCTTCGTCTGGTGGGCTGCTCGCTTTGCGGCTTCCTCATCTTGGGGCCTCCACCTGGGTCTTCAGGGATCTGCCTACCTGATGTGGCGGGGATTCCACGGGATGAGGTGGCACCAGCTGTTGTCCTTTGTTGTAGCCTGCCACCGAGATATTCCCCCAGATGTGTTTGTAATCCATCTGGGCAGCAACGACCTGGGCCAGGTCACGAGTCTCGATTTGATCATGTCCATCTGGCGGGATATCAGCATGATTCATCAGCAATGGCCTAATGTCTGATTTATATGGTCAAGTATGACCCCAAGGGCAGCTTATCGCGGGTATCCTGATCCCCGCCCCATTGATAGGGCCCACCGGGAGGTCAACTGGTCTGTGGCTGCTTACTTCCAGCAGGAAGGCATTAGCATGGTGGTCGACCAGCACGGGCTTCAGCTTGAGGACGGCCACTTGTTGAGAGGAGATGGGGTGCACCTCTCCAGTGCTGTTTTGACCATGTTTTTGGTGGAATTGCATGCAGGCCTGGTGACCAAAATTTTGGTCTCTGTGGGGGGTGGGGTGGTCTGCAGTAGGACTGCTTCCCGTGTGGCGGTTAGCACTGGTAAGGGAAGAACTTTGATCCCAAAAATTTGGTTGGTACGCATTGGATTGACCAGCAGAATTAACAACCATCCATTGATGGGGGCTGGTTAATCAAATGCGGACCAGGAACCAGGGTATTCCAACCTTGGCAGATTGGAATCCCTAACCGGTGTTCAACCGAATTAAGTCAGGAACAAGAAGAACAAATATCATTCTGACTAGGGATCTATCAATTTGATCATGTCCATCTGGCGGGATATCAGCATGATTCATCAGCAATGGCCTAACGTCTGATTTATATGGTCAAGTATGACCCCGAGAGCAGCTTATCGTGGGTGTCCTGATCCCCACCCCATTGATAGGGCCCGCCGGGAGGTCAACCGGTCTGTGGCTGCTTACTTCTAGCAGGAAGGCATTGGCACGGTGGTCAACCAGCACGGGCTTCAGCTTGAGGATGGCCAATTGTTCAGAGGAGATGGGGTGCACCTCTCCAGCGCTGTTTTGACCATGTTTTTGGTGGATTTGCATGCGGGCCTGGTGACCGAAATTTTGGTCTCTGTGGGGTGCGGGGTGGTCAGCAGTAGGACTGCTTCCCATGTGGCGGTTAGCACTGGTAAGGGAAGAACTTTGATCCCAAAAATTTGGTTGGTACACATTGGATTGACCAGCAGAATTAACAACCATCCATTGATGGGGGCTGGTTAATCAAATGCGGACCAGGAACCAGGGTATTCCAACCTTGGCAGATTGGAAACCCTAACCGGTGTTCAACCAAATTAAGTCAGGAACAAGAAGAACAAATATCATTCTGACTAGGGATCTATCAATTTGACATTATAAATCAATAAAAGAAATATTTGACAAACAAATTAAATTTTTTGGTTTAAAGTAAAATTTCCCTTACCAGTGCTATATCAGCCCATTGAAGACTAGTTGAGTTAACCAAGTTACAAGTTAATAAAGTGGCCCAATTTTTATAACCAAACAATTGTGTCTGACTCTTTACTGGGGGGGGGGGGGGGGGTGAGGCAATGTACCAGCAGTTTTAACAGAGGAACACTTTCAGGCTGTGTGCCCAACAATCATTGTTCTTGATCTCTGGTCTGGAGATCAAGGGTGAATCTCATGATATACCTCCAGATTGTTGAGCAAATCAGGAGACAGTTGAGCAGAGAAAAATATGTAAAACTTGTTTTGAAACAAAGAATTGTCACACCCAGAAAAACACCCTGGGAGTGGAATTAAAAGCATGTGACATTAACCTATACAATAGTGCCCCTATCTATAGGGCTGGTGTTTGAGTAAATCAGAGTTTCCCAACCTTTGGTTTTTGGACTTCAATTCCCAGAAGCCTAAGTCAATTCCCCAAAGCACTGGTCAGCCAATGTACTGACTTAGGCTTCCTGTGGTGCATGTGTCCCATGTTTGGAACCACTGGTGTAAAACGTTCCTGACCTGCTGGAGACAGCTTTGAGAATCAGTGTTTCTGTCTCACTCCCTATTTGAACTGTTTAAGAGTTAAAAAGAAGTATTTGCTATTGACAACAATTTCTCCTTCTCTCCCTTTAGGCCAGTCTCTCAGCTTCTGCTGAATATGAATAGCAGATGTGAACAGCTATTGTAACATGAGGAGCTCTCATCTGACACCTTTGTATTCTCTCAAGCAATTTAGAGAAGGATATGAATCTGAAGTGTCTTTCTTAGTACTCTTCATTTTGTGAACCCTTTTTTCACATGATGCCACAGTTCAATGTCTGCCAAGTCCTTAAAAATCTTGTATGAGTGGGAAGATCTCAAAGTATAGCTTTTTTGTGTGTGTGGTCTTAAATGGCTTCTTCATATTGAAGTGCAAGAGAATGCCATAGAGAATTTCACCTTAAAGCTTCAAAAACTATTATAAAACAGCATTTGCCTATATAGAGCCCTCTTGCTTGCTTGAATTCATCAGCTGATGCTGTCTTTCATTTCTTCTGTTATTCTTTCCTTCTCCTCCTCCTCCTTCTTCTGTGAAGTGCCAGAAATGTAACACTGTTTTAAAGCTGTTTGTCAAATGTTTTCTAAGCAAATTGGTTGTGTGTTGAAATCTCTCTTTGCTGATGGGCTTCTCTCTTCCTAAGCCAGCCTCTCTCGCCTACCTTCCAGCCTTTCTCCTTTTCCTTTTACTCTGGTGGCAGAAGTCACACTCCCCACCCTCACCCCTTCTTCATCCTGCCAAAACCACAGTTGCTGCTTCCTTCAGCCTACCATCCTGCAGATCATACACACTCTTGTATTCATGATCAACTGTGCAAGGCTGTGAACGCTGAACAGTAAAGAAAGCTGACAGCGGGAAATGATTTGTTTAAAATTGGGTGCTGGGGGAGAGCTTTGTGGATATCCTCGACTGCCAGAAAGATGAGCAAATATTCCTACTGCAAATCAAACTCTCTCCGGAGGCAAAAATGACAAAGCTGAGGCTGTCATATTGTTGACACATAATGAAAAGGCAAAATTCACTAGAAAAGACAATAGTGCCAGGAAAAGTTGAAGGTAGGAAGAAAAGAAGACTAAATATGAGATGCATTGACTCCCTAAAGGAAGCCACATTTTTGAGTTTACAAGAGCTGAGCAGGGCTGTTGAGGACAGAATATTTTGAAGATCACTCATTCATAGAATCACAATAAGTCAAAGGTGACCTAACAGGACGTAACAGCAAAAAATTGATAGATAGGATTGAGGATGATTAGGAAACATTTGGAGAAGGGTACTGCTGGAAGGTCTGGATAGAGATGTAAATCCTTGCTTGTTTTGTCACTGAAGGAAAGAAAAAGGGCATGGTGATCTCCTTGCTTATTGCCAAGTTAATGCAATTTCTGTGGCTTGTGTAAATTGTGTAAAACTACAAGAGCAGTTGCCTTGTTGCTTATGGTTTTGAAAATTAGAAGCATCAGGTGAGCTGCATCTGCATGCATCCTTTTAAAGAAACCAGACAGTTCCCCTGTGCAAACTTCCTTGCTGGTGGAAGCCTAGAAGGAGCGAACATAGGGACCTTAATTCAAAACAAAAAGTTAGACTTGCCTTATGTACTTCACTTTTAGTGTTGCACTGAATCCTCCCCACCCAGGTATCTGAAAGAAGTTCTTACAGTAGGGAGGCTTGGGATGCTGCCTATACAAGAACTCTCACAGAGCACACACATTATGGGCAGTGGTCCAACCTTCTGCTTTTCTTGATATTTTTTTATCATGTCAGAAGCACACAAAGGTGCTTTCTGGGTTGAAAGAATTTTTCCTAGAGGAACTCTGCTCAGGGGATGCCCGGATGTCCCCAAGATCTTTTCCCATCAAACTGGTCCCTATTTATCTATTTGCAATTTCTTGCTTTTTAACTGCTAGGTTGGCAGGAGCTAGAACAGAGACGGGCACTCATTTCATCATGCAGTACTCAGGCTTTGAACTCCCAACTTGCCAACCTTCCAGCTAACAAGGCACACTTCTTAACTACTGAGCCACCACAGTCCCTTCCTGATATTGAAACTCCAGTACTGCAAATGACTTCTCTGAGGCTGGGAATAGGATCTGAAATGGCATCTTCCCCTGCTTGGTAGCAAAAAAGAAATCCTCTGCCCAAAACTCTTCTACTCATACCTGTCAACTTTTGGCTTTGAAAATAAGGGAAATTTTGTGGGCATGGCCAAATAGGTGGGTGTGGCCAAATAGGTGGGCGTGGTCAAATTAGCTCCACCTCCTTCTCCCGACTCGAGTCCTTAAAGCATGGAGGTATTACAAACAGGAGATGACATGACGTCACAAACTTGAAGCCGACTAATCTGACAGTCCGTCATGTTAGTTGGCCCAAAACATTGCCTTATGGTGCTTTGATTGTGTGGAGTCGTGAAAGTAGATCGGGGTTTCCCCTTTAATATCAGTGGGTGGGGGGTTGCGATCCCCCTCTCCTGGGTCCTGTGGGTCCGTGAGGGCTGGGGGGACAAAAGGGGTCTGTCCCCTCAACCCTTCTGGCCCCAGGGGTCCCAGCGGAGAGGGTGATAATAAAGGGGAAACCCTGATCTACTTTCACAACTCCACACAATCAAAGCCCCGGATGGGGCTGAACCTCGGTGCCACCTACCCACCTGCTGCCCTGGCTTCTGAGGTACCCGGCCACTTGCTTCCTGCTGTGGCCCAGCTGGTGCTCCTCCTCCTCCTCCTCCTCACCCCTGGCTGGGGGTGTGGTCTCCGGGTCCGGGCGGCCCCCACCCGGCTCCGGACGGAGGCCACGCAGCCACGGCGGTAGCTGGCCTTCCTGCCACGGCCCAGCTGGTGCTCCTCCTCCTCACCCCCAGCTAGGTGTGTGGTCTCCGGGCGGCCCCCACCCGGCTCCGGATTGAGGCCACGTGGCCGCGGTGGTAGCTGGCCTTCCCACCGCAGCCCAGCTGGTGCTCCTCCTCCTCCTCCCCCCCGGCTGGGAAAATAAGGGAAAATACGGGGAAAATAATAAAACGGGAGGGGCAGGAAGAGGGGCAAAAATAAGGGGTTTTCCTGGGTAAAACGGGATGGATGACAGGTATGCTTCTACTGGGTCATCTCAATGAAATATTGGAATAAGTGAGAGGGTCCTATTCTTTTCTGAAGTGCCTAGGCTTAGGCTAACTGGTAGGTACTGGGCATCATCAGAAAATCCCATTGGTTCCATTCTTTCACATCTTTCCCTTAAGGCTCTATATAGGCAAGCAATTGTAAAGGATCTACAGTACATAGGCAAGCAATTGTAAGAAATCACAAGGCATGCTTGTGCCTTGTTCAAATTGTTAGTGCTTGCAATTCTGGGTAGCTTCCCAGATTTCTTTATCTGCTGCCAAACTGCTTATGTGGTTCCAGAAAGGGAAAAGGGTTTCCAGAAGGAATGAGTAACATTTACCCCATTAGTCAGTAGATGATAGCAGAGACCGTGAAAGAGGAAGTGTGGATGTTTTAAAGATAGAAGCAAAAGAGTTAGTTTATGGCAATCGGGTCAGGTTGTATCTTCAAGTGAAAGATAATCACAAAGACAAAAAAAAAATATCCAAAAAACTTCTACAGATTTTTTTTAAAAAAATATGTTTTTAAATGTCCCAAATATCAATGGTGAGTTATAATGCTGCTGTTGTCAATGACATCATTAGCACCAGCAGTTTTTTTGGCAATGCTAACTAACAAATAACATAACAAATTACAGTTTACAGTAATGTTCCAAGCTCCATTTAAATAGACATAATCCACTCATATTATAAATGTTATGCTATTTAAATAGCTCCAAGACCTCAACACCTAACTCACAACTGTGTAATAGAATATGACTAAGCTGTTGAATTTTTTATGGGCTTCAGTAAGATCAGCTTCAGAAATGCTGGTCATTTGTTAACACGTATTGTCACCTTTATCTCTTGCTTTCTGTTCTATTGTAAGGCATAACATTAAGAGAGAAACCACTTTGAGAGTGGAAAGAACCGGCTTTCTTTCAAAACAAAATTCAAATGTATTAAGAATAGTGGTGTGTGTGTGTGTGTGTGTGTGGTGTCCCTAAAATAGATCTTCCTGTGCGTACAAAGGATCTAATTCTGCTAACACAGAAATCATTGGATATTTAAGTATTTGGTCCATTTTAGCCTTGTGAAACTTTACATTTCTTTATTCCTCATAAAACCAAAACAAATATTCCCGGCTTGTCCGAATCCCTGTTAATCAGGGGAAATATATCGACATATTCGCCATGCATGATTTTGTCCCTCATGACCGGGAGAAGATGGTCACCCCAGTAGGGAATGGTTACTGAAAGGCAATGCAGATGCAAGCACCATTGCAAGGGTCAGCAAAGCTGAAAACCCAACCTGCATGTCCGCCACTGAACTTTGAAGGGAGGTAGGGGAATAAACCCCGGGAGGTGGATAGGGGGCTGTCCACAGGACCATAGCGGCTGACTGCCTGCCTGGGGAGTTTGTAGCCTACATGGGGCTAGACCGAGGCCAAGGCCATAAAGGTGGCTGTATAGGTGAAGAATGAGGTGCCGGTGTCCCACACCCAGTCGCATTCCCCAATCCCACATACTCCCCTAATCTCGGCCCAGGTATTCCAGGAGTAGATGACAACACTACCACCGTGTTCTCAGGTTCAGTCGACGCAGAAGCACCAGATGACTGGGCAGATTCTTGGACTTCCACGTCCTGTGCAAATGCTGTCGAAGGCACCCCTGCATGTGCATCCATTTCCTGAGATGCCGCTGCTACCTCCAGAGCATCCACATCCTTCTGGAGGGCCTGGACAATCTCTTTCCAGGTCAGGGCATTGTCCACCGGGGTCCCTCAACATCTCATCACTGGGGTTGGTGGAAGTGTTGCCAGACTTAGAGCAGCAGTCCGCTTGAGGGCCATTATCCTGGCCACCAAATCTGTCATGGGTATCGGCGAATCCCGTGTGGGGCATGGAGAAATTCTCTTCTCCGCGCCCATGCCCGAAGCAAAAAAATTGTGATGCTTAGGTGCCATTATTCAAGGCTTTCTCTTCGTAGAGGTTTATTCCACGTGCGTCACACGAGGAAGCTCGGATGCACATGCTTTTGCCAGATTATGCAGAATAAGAGAGAGGGTGAGGCAGGAAGGAGACACTCTTATACAGCATAGGCTCCTCCCCAAAACACTGAGTCCTCTGGGTGGTTGACACCTTGGGGTGGATGGGCAGTAAAAGGCATGCATGTGTTAATTCATGTGATGCAGCTATTATCAGCAGCTCTTACTGTATCTTTTATATTCAGAATTCTTCTGTAATATTTCAAGTGTAGCTTGGGGAAAATTAGATTTTTGTAATTACAACCACTAGTACCCTCTAGCCGCAATGAACCTTGACTATGCTGAATTGGGGAGTCTAGTGGGGAACAATATGGACCTAGTGTGAGAAAGATTAGCAGCCACAAGGTTGACACTACCTGGGGTATGCCTGATCACAGATGAAAAATATCATAATTTTCAAGGTGGCTCTTTCTGTGTACCCCATGGGCCATGCTAAAATGAATGGTTAGAAATGAATTTCCAGTGAGATGGTGGTGTGAGCAGACGTGTGTTTGCAAGCTCCCTCCTTCACAGAAAAAGGAATGTGAAAAGGAGGTGCAGAGGTGAAAATTAGCTGCAAATGTTTTCCTTTGAGAAAATAAACAAAGCTTATAAAAGGAATGCAGTAGAAGAGTGACTGAAAAGAGGCTAAGAGAAGTGAATTACGGCGGCTGGAATGTGTGGTGAAAACGCTGAATGATTTATGGAGGGTGGAGAACTCTTCACGATATGTCTTTAGAAGTGGTGAGGGGAGAAGCCTGAAAAAATGGAGACAAAGATTAAAATGGTGGAAGAGGAGATCAAGATGGTTGAGGAAATAAAGGAAGAAGTTAAACAGATAAAAATAAAGAACAAGAGATAAAAGTGGAATTACAAGAAGAAAGATTATATAATTTGGAGAATTTGTTGAGACGGGAAAAAACATTATTGTGAAAAACTTCCAGAAAAAAAATCCAGATCAGTTAATGCCTAGGGTGACTAGATGGATAAAGGAAATGAAGCTAGAGAAGGACATATGCGATGAAGATATCATGGCTGTTTTTCGGATAGGGCAGAAAGTTCAGGGGGGAATAAATAGGCATGTGGTGGTTAAGTTCTCTAGTCTTGAAGTGAAGGTGAGAATAATGAGATATATAAGGATGCATGGGAAAGAGTCATTGAAATATGATTCAGGAAACCTTGAGGTTTATCAGGATATCCCCAAAGAAGAAAGACAGTGGAGGGCAAAAATTAAACCTATTACTATTTTTTTATCCTCTAAAAGTGTGAAGTACAATTGGCAACCGCCCCAAAAGCTAAAAAATTTCTATGCGGGGAAAACTTCAGTAGTGAACAAACAAATTGATACTCTGGACATTCTTGAATCATGTGGGTTGCTAAAAGAGGGAACAGACGATTGAGACAACATAAAGGAAGAACTAACTAGATCAGGAGGTAGGAGTCCTAAGTAGTTTATTTCTTCAGTAAATAATCTCTGTATAGCCTTATAATAGATAAACTGTGATTAACTTGTATGAATAGTGTTGTATTTCTCTTCAATTTAAAATTTTGCCCAAACTTTAAAGGGTAAATATACAAAGTTTCTTTAATGAATATCTAGGTGGGTAAGTAATGTGGTTTCAGCAAGTAGTATCTATTAATTATATTGTGAAACCAGGAGCAAGTTTGGTCCATCTCAATCCCTTCCACAAGGGGAGAGCGATAGTCATCTAGGAAGTGCAAAACCTCTCAAGCTTCACCACTTGAAGGTGGCTATCCATGAGGCAGCAGAGAGGCAGGATATTGTCAATAGGGGTGGGTGGTAGAGTTGTAAGTGTCAACTCACACAAGTGTATAGTTGTATAATTGTCAAACCTCATAAGAATTGTATTTGTTCAATTTAACTGATGTCAAAGCTATTAAAGATTGTTTCATGGAATGCCAAAGGATTGGGTTCGGTGATAAAGAGAAGGAGAGTCGAGAATGCATTAAAAAAAGAGAAGCCTGACATCCTATTTTTGCAAGAGATGCATCAGAAAAAGGATGGTGCTAATAATCTCTTTTTAGGTTGGATGGATATATATGAAAAATCGTTTTGATCTTCCAAAGCAAAAGGTGTTGTGATTCTTATTGCCAAAAAATTAAATTTTTCTATAGAAAAAACGGTAAAGGATGAAGAGGGAAGATTCTTGTTAATGGAGGGATAGATAGGTGATGAAAAGATAACTTTGGTCAACATTTATGTTCCTAACCAAGCACAAGAAGACTATCTTGAGAAAATGAGGTTAATTTTACAAAAAGAGAATACTCGGAATATGATAATTGGAGGAGACTTTAATATGATGGCATCTGTACTGGATAAGTCTGCAAAAGTCATGGTAAGGAGGGTAATAAAGAACACTCGATTTGAAGATTGGATGGAGAGATTAGGGATCAAAGACTCTTGGAGGGTTTTAAAAGGAATAGAGCGAGCCTATACTTTCTTTTCACAACTGCACAAAACATATTCGAGAATTGATTACGTGATGATTTCGAATAGCTTGGTTGGATGTTTAAGGGATACTGAAATTGGAATAATTAGGGAATCAGATCATGTGATGGTCAAAGTAGAATTAATGATCAAACAGGATAGGAATAATCAAAACAATGGAGATTTGATCCACATTTAATAAGGAGCAAGAAACTATTAAATGACCTTAAAATAAAGTAGCAAGAGAAGTGGAACCTAAACGATACTGGGGAGGTAGAGCTACATATACTTTGGGATGCTATGAAGGCAGTTTTTCGTGGGGATTGTATTAAAGAAACAACAATAATAAATAAACAAAGGAAGTCACAACTGGAAAGTTTAGAAAAGGAGATTAAAAAGTTGGAAATGGAACATGCCAGAAGCCAGAAGGAAGCAGTATATCAGAAACTAATGAAACTACGAAGTGAACTTATAGGACACGACACAGAAAGAGTAAAAAGGGATTTGATTTATTTGAACAGAGATAATTTTGAATTTAGCAATAAAAATTCTAAAAGACTTGCCAAAGCAGCTAGAGACAAGAGGATGAGAAGGGAATTAAAAGTGTTAATAGATGATAAAGGAAGTCATAAGGTAAGAATGGGGGAGAAAATAGCAATAGTAGAAAAGTTTTTTCGTGACCTATATTCAGCAAGAACTATAGATCTGAAGGAATTGGAAAGGCAATTCGATCTAGCAACAACATTTAAGCTTCAGGAGACATATAAATGATCAATGGAAGAAAGAGTTACAGTGAAAGAAGTTGAGGAGGCAATAAAAAAACTTAAATTAGGGAAATCTCCGGGTGAAGACGGGTACATGACTGATTTTTATAAAGCATTTGGAGAGATAATCACTCCAAAATTGTGCATCCTGTATAATCATATACTGGAAGGAGGTAAGATTCCAGAGTCATGGAACAAATCAATAATAGTACTAATCTCGAAACCAAACAAAGACCCAGAAAGAATAGATTCATACCGACCGATTTGTCTGTTAAACTAGGGTGCCAAACTGTTTGCAGCCATGATGGCCAATAGATTGAGTAAAATTATAGGAAACTATGCACAAAGGGATCAGGTGGGCTTTCTTAAAGGACGACAATTGGGAGAGCATATAATAAGAATAATTAACATTTTGGAAATAGCGAAAAAGGAAAGAACTAAACTTTGTATTCTTTCATTAGATTTATTTAAAGTGTTTGACTCGGTAACCGTGGCAAACAATACAAACAATAATTCAGAGAATGGGCTTTGGAAATAGGTTTCAACACATAATCAATCAGTTATATAGTAAATCGCAAACAAGCATAAAAGTGAATGACGGCTATACTAAGAATATCGAGATTACGGTGCGAGCAAGACAAGGTTCCCCTTTGTCCCCGCTATTGTTTGTATTATCTATGGAGCTTCTCGCTAATGCCATCAGAAGATATCAGGTTATTGAGGGTGTAAACGGTCAAAAATCAGTATGTTCGCAGACGATACATTATTAGTATTAAAGGATGCAAAGAATGCAATTGGCAGGGTTCAAGAACATATGTACAGTTTTGAAAAAATAACAGGCTTAAGAATCAATTGGGAAAAGACCGAAGCAATTGCCTGTAACTACAACCAAAAGGAAAAGGACGAAATTAATAAGAGATATAATATAGATATAAAAAAAGTTTGAAATATTTAGGAATTTATATAACAGGAGATATTAAAGAACTTCAAAAGATAAACATAGATAAATTAAACCAAGATTTAAAATTAAGTATAGCCAAACTTAGTAATCTGAAAGTGTCCTGGTTCGCGAGAGTTAGTTTAGGGCAAATGAAAATTTTGCCCAAATTGAATTTTATTATAGGAAATTTACCCTTAAGAATTAGTAACAAACAATTAAAAGATTGGCAAAAAAATGCTAGATAAATAGTGTAATGCAGGAAGGAACCCCAGGATAATGAAATCCCTACGGTATCAAAGTCAGAAGGATGGTGGATTGGGTATGCCTAATATAATAAATTATTACAAATCATTTCAGTTAAATAGAATTATAAATGTATTAACACAAAATAATGGCGAGCACAAAGACAAGAACCAGATGGAATATAAAAAATAGGGGGAAGCTCTATTTTTGAGTATTCAAGAAAAGGTGCAAATTAAGACTAAGACAGTAAGGGAATTGTATATTTTTTGGAATGGTATGAAAGAAGAGCTAGTAAAAAGGGACTCTCCTGTTTTGGAAGTGTTGGACTTTGTAGATTGTCCATTAAATGGGATAAAAGACATGAAGTCGAAACTTGTGCAGAATAAATTATTACAACTTAATGAATGGATTGAAAGGGATCTTACATACCAGAAGAGAGAGGAGATCTATCAGAAGTTAGATTTAAATTGGTTCCAAAAAATTCAAGTCAAACAATGGGACAGTGTAGTTAGAAAGAAAGGATGGATAGATAGGAAGGTAACAAAGTTTGAAGAATTGATTTATAGTATAAGAAAGTGGATAATGACAAAGAAAGGGACGGTAGGTAAATTATATAGAATGTTGAATAGAAAGGAAGAACCTCAAAGGTTAATAAGAAATGGATGGGAAGAGGATCTAGATATAAAGATATCAGAACAAGCATGGAAAATAAAATTGAATCAGTGATTAATGAGTCAGCTGTCAATAAAAGAAAGAGAACATAACTTCAAGTTGATTTGGAAGTGGTATTTGACCCCAATTATCCTACACCATATAGATAGAACAAGTTCAAATAGGTGTTGGAGATGTAATAAAGAGTTGGGCACCTATTTACATATGTGGTGGAGCTGTGAATATACACAGAAATGTTGGAAGATGGTTGAACAAGAGATAGGAAACATTTTTGGGAAAAGTATAGTACTAAATCCAAAAATAGCTTTACTGGGGCTGTGTGAAGATATAAAGCTGGAGGACAATAAGAGAGAGTTATTGGCAATAATATTATCCGCCACAAGGCAGATAATTGCTGTGGAGTGGAAGAATAAGTTCAAGATAAGTAGAGGTAGATGGTATAAACAGATATGACGGTTGGCTCTAAATGATAAATTAACTTCAGAAATGAAAGTGGAAAGAGGAGAAGTTAAAAGTAATTTATTTTGCCAAATTTGGAGATCTTGGATAGAATATGGTCTGGCGGGCAAAGATGGAATAAAGCCAGTACAAGAAGAAAGTAGTTTCTGGACAAATTTGTAAATATTTGCTTGGTAGTAGAATTGACAGTTTTCAACTTGTTTAGCACGGGGTGTGGGAGTGTAAATTGTGGGGAGGTTGGTGGTGTAGGTTTTATGTCAATTGTCTGTTGAATTGTATGTTTTGTTTTATGTATGTATGTATTTAAAGGAAACCAATAAAAAAATTTTTTTTTAAAAAAGAAAAGAATTTCTACTTTTCACAATAGCATCTCATCTTCTGCTGGAGCCAAGTGACTAACATCCCATAATGGATTGTGTATGGATGTCTGGATCCCCATCAGCATTTTGGACAATACCCACATTATTTGACCATTGGTCATCACACAATATGCTTATTGGAGTTTTAGTTCAATACATTTGAAGGAGTCCATGTTAAGAAATCCTGAGATAAGTAAAACAGCTGAATAAACGCTGCTTTTGTTTTATCTCCTAGAATTCCATTGTCAGTTGTGCAGTTCAGTTCCACAACATCTTGAGGACCAAAATTTGTCTTCTCTGCTTTTATCTAGTTCAGAAGTTCTCAATGTTTTCACACTGTGGGCCAAACCACGCCACGTCAGACAGCTGGGCAGGCTGGACTTATGATCCCCACCCCCGTTGTAAACAATGCCATAAAATGTGTCCGTGGCTACCATAAACACATTTATGACAACTGTGGGCGCATTTACGGCTGTTGTAAATGCATTTATGACAGCCGTAGGTACATTTACAACTGTTGTAAATGTATTTACGACAGCCATGAGCACATTTATGGCTGTTGTAAATGCATCCACTTCCTCTTCTGGTTGCATCAGTGGCACAGACCAATGAAATGGTGCTGCGGGCTGGGGCCAGCCCACAGGCCATAGATTGCAAACCTCTGATATGGTCCATTCCAAATGGAGTCCCTGGACTATCACCTTCCACTTTTTCCTGTTTCTCTTGTCATAAAAAAAATGTAGGATGGATGTAATTTTTCCTTGGAAGACTGATTTTTTTTGGATAGACATCCAGGAAGCAATCCTTAGGGTCAAGTCAGTTCATTTGGTTTCTTGTCTTTTGATTGTTTCATCAGACATTTTCCTTCCTCGGACATGTTTCTTTCTAAAGAAAGAAAGTTTAGTGATTATTGTACAGTATCTCCAACTTCCTGAATGTTAACAAGGCCAAATCCAAAGTTGTGGTTTTTGGGAAACATTGCCCCAAATATAACTGGTATTTAGATTGATAACCAATAGAACAAACAGATGCATTTTCATATCTAGGTGTGGTATTTATGGACTCAGGGTCTTGGGTCAATCAGTACAAACAAAGTTCCATAAAGTCTGCAGTAAGCTCTAAAACATTAAACAAACTACATTGGTACCTCACTTAAAGAGCATAATGTGTGCCACAGGATTGCTCTTTAAGCGAGTTTGCTCTTTAAGTGAAACACCATTGTAATGACCAATTGTGACCTCTGGTGTGTGTGTGTTGGGGGGGGGGGATTGCGAACCCTGATTTAGTTGTTAAGTGAGTTTTTGGTTGGTTTTAGTTTTTAAGCAAGGTGACCATGCAGAGAAAATTCTGCTCTTTTAGCGAGTTAGTCTCTAAGTGAGGCACTCTTTATGCGAGATTTTACTGTACTTGGTTACAATCACCCAAGTTCTCTGCTCCCCATCTTAAAGGTTTATAAGACTAAAATTATTCCAGTGTTAACATATGGTGCAGAACTCTGGGGCCTATCTAATGCTCCTATACTAGAGCAAGACCAAAAACTCTTTCTAATAACTATTTTAGGGACTGATAGGAACACCCCTTCAGCATCAGTCTGAGGAGAAAAGGCCACCCATTCCATCTATAGCTCAACATTCCTCTTCTTCTCCTTCTCCTTCCAACCATTCACTAGAGATTTTAATGCTTCTTTAGAGTGAAGGAAGGGAAAACTTTGCACTCTACCTTTCATATAAAAACAACAGGAAGCTGGCTCCATTTTAAACTTACATTCTAACGCTTATTTCCTTGCTTTTTCAAAAATGGGTCATATCAGGTCAATTAATCAAAAGTAAAACATTACAATATCCTGACATTAGATAGAATGATATACTGGAACTCCAATGTAAGAGTAACTTACTTACTTCAAGGCACAAACAAGTATATGATTGCCAGAACTGCCAAATTTATAGTCAGTGCTGCTCAATCAAGAAGACATTTTATTGATCAGATAGGGGTTTCATGCAAAGGTGAAGAATTTAATTGAATATTTCTGAATTTTAAATGATTATTTTATTGTATTATCTTTTCTAATGCATCTCATTTCAACTTTAATTTATTATTACACCATTTTATGCATTGCATTCTATTCAGTCCAATTTATTGTATTTTATTCAATTCAGCAGTCGTATTTTATGCAATCCATCTTGTTATATTTTAACTTGTTATGGTCAGCAATTTATAATGAATGAATGAATGATTATAATCCATTTTGGATTAACGGAGCAGCAGCTTGTAATTGGAAATAACTATATGCCTACATTTACATGCAGATGAATGCTATTTGATAGACATGGTGTTTAACCAGATGTTTTTGGATAAAGCATCTGTTTCACTTGCATCACAGAGTTTAAAACAAAATAAATAATTAATATTGATGGGAAATTTTTGTTGCTGTTCTGTTCTCCAAAGGAATTGTATCCAGGTATATGTGTCCTTGATATTGCTTTTTATATTTCATAACAGAAAACCACTGCAAGATTCATTTCTCATCATTAACATTTTGTATCAGCATTTGGGATCATTGTTCTCTTAAAGAACATGATTGATTCTTTATATATATATATATATATATATTGGTTACGCACAATTAGATTGGAACATCAAAGTTTCTTTAATTAAGAAGATTCACAGTTTGATGTTTCAAATTAGCCCAGTACTACTGTCTTTAGTAAGACTTGAATTATAACACCTATGACTTACTTGGACTTGCTCACTTGACATCTGGAAATTTATTTTGAAAATGAGCCAGTCTTCAGGCAGATCACCTATACCTTATTAATAAGTCAACATGGACAATAACATATACTCTACATCCTGACGTGGATGTGTGATATGCACCAATTACAAATGGAGACGAGGAACAACTTTCTCAATGACATTAACTTATCCCTCTCTTTTTAGAAGCAATTACGTGATACTAGCTGAAATTATTGATGGCCTGCTAGCCTGTTGTCATGTCTAAAATTATGGATAATGGTCTACTAATGTAATGGCCTTTTCTCCTCCAATTTCTTTTTTCTACAGTGAATGAAATTTGCTTCAGAGAATTTCCAAACCCTCTGGAGCCAGTTTTAAGAACACATTGGGGGCTATGAAGGAGATTGTTACTCCATTCCACTTCTGCTGATGGAAGAAGCTCCATAAATAAAATGTTACCCTTGGGGATGAGAGCGGCCACAGCTTGGGATGCCATCGCTTCCCTCCTGGCCCCGCTTTACCAGAGGGAGATAAAGAGATGCTCCAGCCATGGAGGATGCCAGAAGACTCCCTGCTGCCTCTCTCCACTGCCCACTCCATCAGCACAGGGATGGGAGAGTGGCCACAGCCGAGGTTGTCATCATTTCCCTCCTACCAGGGTGTCTCTGCCTTTGCCTCGCGCTTTGTATCTGGGGGTTCAGGATAGTAATTGTAACTGTATTGTTTTGTATTTATATTGTATCGTATGTTCTTTGTTGTAAACTGCCCTGAGTCACTTTTTGTTGAGCAGGGCTGTGTATAAATTTAATAAATAAATAAATAAATCCTTTCAGTGACTGTTTTATAATTCGCAATTACTGCATGCAGTGACTAACACCTGCTTTTTACACGTCTGCATATGCATAAGTCAAAGTCACAGTCAAAGTGTCAGAGGAAGGATTTCAAAATTAGCAAAAGTAACTTTGGTTTAAAAAAATATTGCCTCCCCACCCCCCCAACCTGGATAATTTCATTGGGATAATTTCAGAGGAATAATTTCAGAGGGAATTGAGCAAACCTCTGATTCATAGTATTACTGTTTCCTGCTGATTTAAAAAAAAAAGAATGTGTTTTCCAAAGAAGAGAAAGAAAAGGAAAACATGAACATCAGCATTCTAATGGGAAGAAAGAAAAACAAGAGAGAGGGACAGTTGGATCATTATGGAAATGGAGAGAGCTGTTTGAGTGATCACGCACACAAACTCCCCGTCTCTCTCTCAGCTTTACCCTCCCTGTGAAGTAAGAATTTAGAGGAAAAGATGTGGAGTTGCAGTAACTCTTCAGATTCCATCCTTCTTATCATCTCACAACCTGTCATGTTTGAGTGTATGTACCTGAAATTGGGTGCCCAGAACAGACGGTGTTATGCTCACCCACTGCTCAATAGCCTCCTTTCCTGAGCTAGCTGAACTGAAGGTATTACTGGAGTGCCTTTAGGTTGTTTTACTGGAGGACTTCAACATCCACATAGAAATGCTTTGGTAGAAACAGATCAGTTTCATGCCCTTGATGACCACACTTCGGTTAAATAAGGATATCATTATGACTATTGGTCTGTCTCAGCTGATATCTGACCCCCCATTAATGCTGCAAGGCATGCTCTAGATCGGTTTTCTGGTCATTTGGATGTGGAGGAACTACAGTACAGTATCTGTAATTACATTGTCATAGGTGGGTCACTATGTACTGGTATTTGAGTACAGTGGGACATTAAGATCCTGTATGGAAGGGTGGATAAGATGATCAGGCCCTTCCCGCCCACTCCACCTGTCGGGACTCTTGCCCCTCCCCCTCGGACTTAAAAGGCGGGAGGGAGGCTGGATTTGTAGTTATTATACTTGTCTTATAGTACTACAAAATTTGTATCTATTTGTAATAGCATTGTATTATGTATTTTTTTGCATAGTATTATTTTATTTATCTTTGTTGTATCCTCCAGCCAAGACACGGAGCTCCTTCCCCTGGTCCTGTTGATGGGGGGAGTAGAGGTACCTGTGCCATCCTGTACTACATTTTTGTATACTTATGTATCTTATTGTATTTTTTATATTTTGTATTTTATATCTTGTATGTATTTGCTTTGTATTTTATATTCTGTATGTAAACCCCTTGGGTTACCTTTGGGTATGTATATGTTGTTAGCCTCCCTGAGTCGGCCTGTGCTGAATAGGGCAGGGTATAAATCGAATAAACTAAACTAACTAAACTAAATAACTCTTCTGATTTCTAAAGGGCTGGCATGATGAAACAAGCAGGATAGTGACTAGAGACAGTAGGTCCAAAGTGCTGTTGTAGAGAGTTTGGTAAAGAATAAATTACTTTGTTACAATGGCTTTCCTAGGTAATACTTTATTCCTTGGCCCGATTGATAGTATTGTCTAGGAGGACATATAAAGCCCTATACAGCTTGGGTTCTAGTTACCTGAAGGAACACATTTCCCTGCATAAGTCTTTGCAGGCGCACCCCCCAAAGAAAGACTCAGACACCGGTATATGGATAAAGGCATTGGGCCACTTTTATTGAATAATGCCCTAGTCCGAATTATAACTTTCAATTGGTATTCATCCAATTATAATTCTTAAGGCAAGCAGGCCGCAGTAACACTGGTAAGGTTCCTCCCAAAATTGCCAATGGCAATTGGCTACAATGTATCGAGTTGTATCAATTTGTTTGTTGACACAAACAGATTGTTGACTGGAGTCAATAAACTATCTACTGACCCCACCCTCTGACGTGTATCCGTCAAATCACGGGGTGATGCATGCTGAAAAGCTCCTGCCATCACCCCTTGCCTTGTTCGTCGTTGACCGGTCAAGGTTATTACACCTGTACCTGTCTAAGTGTTGGCCAGTCAATTGCGAACCTGCCGGATACCTATGGGTCATAAATCTTTACCTTACCAGTGCTACCCGCCACACGGGGAGGCTTCAATGAAGACTCACCGCCCCGCCCCAGACCGTCAGCTTGGTCAACAGGCCTGCTTACAAATCTTCCAAAAAGAGGTTCATACCTCTAGCCGACAGGTGGACCCCATCCCCTGCATAAAGATCATAATTTTGTAAACTAATGGTGGGGTGTCGGATGACCATCCCCAAACCCTTGTCTGCCAAGAACCGGGCAACCGCCCTGTTCACCGAGCGGCGAGCGCGGTCAAGGGCACGGAGGTCAAGACCTCCCCTGTAAGAATGACGCGGTATGATGTCTGACCATAGCAGCCTTGTGGACGGCCACACATAATGCAAATAAGCTAGGTCACTGCAAATCGTGAATTTTAAAGAAAGGCCAGTGACCTGGGCGAGGTCATTGCCCCCGAGGTGCAGTACAAGGACATCAGGCGGTTCAGCATCCCTGATTGGAAAAAAGGAATGGCAACAGTTCCCGCCATCTCATTCCGCGCTTACCGTACCAACATATGCATGCGGATGCACGCAGTCCAAGCTGGGGTCCCCACTCTGTCACCGCAGCATACTGCGCTGCCCAGTGCATGTAACTGTGGCCCACCAGCCATACTGCCACCGGTGTGCAGGGACACACAGGGTCTGTAAAAGAAAAAGAGAACAGTGACTTAACTGGTACTCATACCTGAAGAGGGCGAACATATAATGCAAAACGCATAGATCCCCATCTTCCCATACGGCGTATATCAGCCTCAGAGTACCCAAATGCAGCCGCAGTTGATGCAGAACCTATCCTAAATGAATGGGTGCCGTAACGAGCCCCGGGGAGGCCAACACTGGATAGTGCCATACCGGTCACCTTCCAAAATTGAAATTCAGTAAGGGGAGACCCATCCTGGTGGCAGAAAAACAGGCCAGGGTGCGTGCCACGCACTGCCAAGAACTCCTGTAGGGCACCAACCGGACAGATGTCTGCAATGGAACATCGTAGCAGTCTAACTCCACTGCCTACGCCGTGCTGATCAACTTTTGAGGACCGTATACTCAACGGAGCCCACTCATTAGAAACATAGACATCGTCGAGTTCCAGTACCCTACGAGACGCATCCGCCTTAGACAGTAGTACCAACTCACTGATGCGGAGCGCTCCAAAGAAGGCCACCGTGGTAGCCGCGTGAAAAAGAGCCGCCTCATACTTATCAAAACACAGGTTATGCCAGCCTTGTGCAAGGTGGGTAAGCACCCCTGGAGAAATTGGGTGGCGAGTGTCCGGGCGGCGGCCACGTTCCCGTGTCCACCCCTCCAAAACATGTCATATGCGGAAATCATTCATGCAGTCAGCAAAACCCCTCACCTTGGCCATAAATGCCAGTGCTGACAGCCTGGATGCTATAGTGCGGGGAGCTAGGCCCTGACTGTGTAAATAAACCATAAATTGTAGAACTTGTTCCACTGGAATGGGCCACATTTCGGGCAACTGAAGTTGCACGCAAAAAGTTCTAAATTGAACGAAAGCGTGGTGATACGCCTTATGCGTGCGGGGCGCCAAAGACATGCAGATCGCCTGGTTCACCTCTCCTTGCCAAATGTCCAAATCTCGGCCGGGAGTGGCGAGGGGAATTCCTCTGCGTCCGGAGCCAAGGCGCGGAACCGGGGGATTTGCAGGCGGGATAAAGCATCAGCAATATCATTATTAATACCTGGTACATGTTTCGCCTTAAAAAGCACATTCAGGCGTAGGCTACGTAACACAAACTGGCGGACCAACGCCATCACCCTGGGTGATTTAGACGTCTGAGCATTAACAATGTGCACTACTGCAGCATTGTCGCACCAAATATGGACCACTGAGTTGGCCCACTCCTCGCCCCATAGCATCAAAGCTCCCAGGATTGGAAAGAACTCCAGGAATGTAAGATCGTGGAGGCGATCCATGCCCCTCCATGCTGGAGGCCATTGGCCATAAGCCCACCTCCCCTCAAAGTAAATCCCATATCCCAGGGAGCCGGAGGCATCCAACTGTACTTGGAACCTAGGGGAAACTAAAAGGTCGGATCTCCAAAAGGAGACCCTATTGAATTCCCGCAGGAATTTGAGCCAAACCAAAAGGTCAGCCCTCATGCCCCTGGTCAGTCGGACCCTATGATGGCGCCTTGACAAGCCAGACATGGCGTCACATAGGCACCGAGCAAATGCTCTGCCAGGCGTGACCACCCTGCAGGCAAAGATATGCCGGCAACCAGTTGGCCCAGGTACGCGGTGGCTTACGATGGCGGGACAGCTCTTTGTCTCTGTCGTCCTGTCCCTCTCTCTCCTCCTTAGTGGGCTCACGGTTCAATAGGGAGAAGATATCCACGTACTCCCCCCACCAAATCTTTTCCCTCGTGACCTGGGACAAATGATCACCAAGGGGCAAGGAATAACCAGCCATCAGCAAAGCCGTCACTGGCACATTAGGTACATGGGGCATACGCAGCGGGACCTGAACAGCCCCTGTGATGCCTGGCACTGCCCCGGGGGCGGAAACCCCCACCCTCAATGAGGTGCCATTATGAAACCAAGGGGCACTGGGATAGGCTGGCAACTGATGCCCACTCGCCTCGACTTGACGAGGCCAGGGCCACTGAACCCCACCACTGGAAGTGGACTGTGATGTGGGTGCATTAATTTGAACCTGATACTCACTAAGTGCACCCCCGTGTCCGTCCCCAATGGGGGTTCCAGCCCACGGCGGCCGTCGGAGCTCGCGACCGGAATCGAGCTCTGGGGCCACACTTGACCACTCCCCGGTTGCGGCTCTGGACGAACAGGGAGCTGTGAGACACCGGCAGGCACAGGCCGGAGCGTCTCAAGCAGCTCAACCCGGCTGGCCACCTGTTGCAGTATGGCAGCCGTCGAGGCAGCCGGTGGACACGAAGGGCCCCCAGCAGAGAGAGAAGGGCCCCCTCCCATAGGGTTGTGTGCAATCCCCAAGGATGCCTCTAGCACAGCTAAACGTGTTAGTAACGCATCCACTGCCACAGATCCCTCAGCATAAGGCGGGCCAGGTGGGCCAGAAGGCCCACTAGGCATTTGACAAGGAACACCAAAGTGAGAGCCTGGGCCAGAATAGGGCCATGCCCAAAACTCCGGCCCATGAGGGGCCGGAGGAGGAACGGGTTGTACACCCGCACCAGGCCCTCCCCCGCTGTCCTGACCCATGGCCGGCAACTGTGGGCCGAGGGCCGAAGCCCCTGAGGGGCCGGCCGGAGGCTGGCCAGCCGAGGCCGGCTGCCAAGCACCAGCCTGCATCACCCCACCAGTATCGGTGGATAGAGCTGGGGTAGTGCCCTGCCGCGGGGGCGCAGCCCTGGTCCTCCGACCTGAAGGCTGCCCCCCGTCCTGCACAGGGGCCGAAAAAGTCCTCCCCTTTGGCCGCGGTTTCATCGCCGGGGCCTTCCGTTTGGGAGGCATATCTTGAAGAAAGAGCAGGATCCCTTTCCAGGGATCGAGAGCCTAGCGCAAAAAGCACAGAGCAGCCAGCAAGCTAAAGGCTCCTGTGCGAATCCTTCCTTCACAGCCGGGAAGACCAAGGGCTAAACAGGCGAAGACTCGAACAAACAGCGACGGAGAAAACTTCTCCTCTCCATCGCTATTTCTAAAATGGCAGCTCGGCTGCCTCGTGGCCACCCCTTTTATAGAGGGGTGGCCACGCCCCCTAACTCACCCGGATGTCTGAGTCCGGATGGGGGGCCCTGCAAAGAGCGTGGCGGCCATTTTGGCACCGCGCTTTCATTCACTACATATGTTTATTTTATTTTGTTCTTTGTTTTATTAAGTTGCTGTTATTTTTTATGTTGTTTATTTGTTTGTACACACCGCCCAGAATAGGAAATATCTCAGATGGGTGGTATAGAAATATAATAAATAAATAAATATGAATTAGTAAGTCTGCCTTCTTCTTAAGAATAGAAAACAACCTTTCCTAAGGTACAAAACTTTCTCAGTAGTGTTTACATTAAACAAATCTCACTGTTTGGCTTGTTTTGCAGGTATAGGTAAAGGTTGCCCTTGCTCAAAAGCCAGTCGTATCTGACTCTAGGCTTCAGTGCTGATTTCCATTTATCGCCAAAGTGCCAGCACTGTCTGCATCTGCAGATGTTTCCATGGACATGTGGCAGGCATGAGTAGACACCAGAGCACACAGAACTCTGTTTACCTTCCCATCAAATGGTACCTATTTATATACTTGCAATTTCTTGTTTTCAAATTGCTAGGTTGGCACGAGCTGGGACAGAGATGAGAGCTCAGTCTGTTGTGCAGACCTTAGGTATTGAACTGCTGACCTGCTCACCTTCCATTGCCAAGTTCAGTGTCTTAACTGCCATGCCATCATAGTCCTGCAGCTTGTTTTATACAGGCCGCTTAAACTTGTTCAAAGGCACAGTCTTATTCCACAGTTAGCATTTGTTCATGTTATGCCTTTATAGTGCTATTACAAATGTGCCAAGTAAGCTGAAAGCATTTTTGAGATGTATTGTCTGGAATGAAGAAAGCAATTATTTCTTCAGATTTTTGTAGCACAATATCCTTGGAAACCAGCAATTACGGAATCACAGAGGCATCAAATTGTGTAGAAAGGTGTTAGCATGTGTTATTTCTTAAATAGCAGTTACATGAACTCATAATCAATGGGTATTATTAAATGGCAAATTGTAACACTTAACAAAGCAAACAGCACAGGCAAAAGTTGCTGTCATTCTTACTTCAGAGTGCAATTGTTGAGCTGGATAAGAATTTTTAGGAGTAGTTAACAAATACATTTGTAAGAAATTAAAAACTGAAAAAGATGACAAACATGAGCCAAAGTTACTTGCCAAGGGGAAGGATTCAGCAATTTTTTTTCTTAAACAACTCTGTTTTCAGGAGTCTTTTAAAAACTGAGACGTAGGAGGTTTGACATACCTCATATGGTAATGCATTTCACAAAGTTGGCATCACAATTGACAAGGCTTGATTTCTAGTTATTACCTTTCTAGCCTCTTTTGCAATAGGCAGATGTAATCACCAAGCCTGAGATGACCAGATCAGATGAGTAGTTACTTTTTGGGAAACGCATTCTAACACGCATTCTGTGTTATATCCTATAGATTAAATTATAACTTCTTCAAAGTTATAAGAGGGAAGGGAAGGTGCATTGTGTGATTATGGACTATAGAGGAAATAGCACCTAACTCAGAGTGGATATGCTATGTGTTTTAATATTTGTACAGTATTTATATTCTCATCTCTTAAACTCCAATTGATATGGTTTCTGTACTCCAATTCAAATCAATCTAGGATAAAATCTCTTCTTACTTTCTAGACAATAATAAATGTTTTAACCACAAAGGCCAGACTACATGTTACATTGAAAAAGAGTAGTTTTAAATGAGGATTTTAACACTTTTTCAACTTGCCTCATTCACTAAATTTTACTGAGGCCCTAGATAGTATGGCATTCTATTAACATAACTTCACCCTTCTCCCTTCTTCTTCTGTCCTTTGTTTTACCATTGAAAGACTGTTAGAGAAAAAGACAGAATAACTGTGTCGTGCTTTTAAATTGCTAGAATGAAGAACTCACTATCTAGAAAACACTTCATGGAAATAAGTAGTTCTCTCCAGTGGTGGGATTTAAAAATGTTTACTACCTACTCTGTGGGCGTGGTGTGTGTGTGTTTGTATGAGATATAGATATAGATAGATAGATAGATAGATAGATAGATATGATATGATATGATATTTTCCCAGTCTCTGAAGGCATAGAACAAATGTCTGGGCCATGGCATGCTATATTCCTGATCAAGACTGAAGCTCTTGCATTTACTTTGATATATATATATAAAATCATGAGGTGTGATATCATTAGGAAAATCTTTCCTGGAACCAGGGTCTTCTCTGATGAGTTCTCTCTTCTCATTTGGTGGCCAAAGCACTTAAGATGCAGCTTCAGTATGTGTCCTTCCAAGGAGCAGTCAGGGTTGATTTCCTTCAGAATTGACTGCTTTGATCTCTCAGATGAAGTTGACTTGGTTCATGAAAGCTAACATTAAAATATAACAGTCTTCAAAGTGCTACAGCCTTTTTATTTTGTTTATTCTCTGATATGCTTGCAACACAGACTAACACAGATTAAAACTCAGTATACTATACTCCCAATGCACATTGATGTCGCTGCTTTTTTTTCTGTGACCCCATGGATCACAGCATGCCAGGTTCCTCTTCCATCTGTCATCCTCCATAGTTTGCCTAGATTTATGCTCACTGTGTCAACTATACTGTCTAACCATCTCATCCCCTGATGTCCCCTTCTCCTTTTGCCTTCAATCTTACCCAGCATCAGAGCCTTCTCCGCTGGGTCCTCTCTTCTCATTGGGTGGCCAAAGCTTCAGTATGTGTCCTTCCAAGGAGCAATCAGGGTTGATTTCCTTTAGGATGGACTGATTTGATCTCCTTGCAGTCCAGGGGACTCTCAAAAGTCGTCTCCAGCACCACAGTTTGAGGGCATCTATTCTTCTGTGCTCAGCCTACCTTATGGTCCAGCTTTCACGGCCATACATCACTATTGGGAAGACCTTTGCTTTAACTATGCAGACCTTTGTTGGCAGGGTGATGTGTCTACTTTTTATTATGCTACCTAGGTTTGCCATAGCTTACCTCCCAAGGAGTAAGCATCTTTTTTTTCATGGCTGCAATACTACGGATTAACTATAATATCTTGTTGGACCTTTATGTCTGAGGAAGGAATAATGTTTAGGTGGAAAGCTGGGGGGGATCCCCCATTGGTTGTTGAAAATAGCAGCAGCATATCATGAAATTCTGGAACGCAAATTATATCTGGATGTGTTTGACATTTCAGGGTTCTGATATCCTCTAACAAATGTCCAGGAGTAAAAAGATTGTAGATTCTTTTACCTGTTTTGAAGGGAACTCCTAGCCCCTCTCCTTTGTTGCTGCTATTTTCATGGTATGATGAAAATGTCTCAAAAAGGAGAAATTGCAATTTGCATATACATTCTACACATGAGCAAGAATCATAGAAAATATGAGTTCTTACATCCTACTTAAAAACAGGAACTTTTCCACTTTAGACATCTCTGTCACCAGGGTACACAGAAAGAGCCTCCTCAAAGAGTGTGATATTTTTAACCACAATCAGGCATATCCTGGTAATGGCCACCTTGTGTTTCCGGCTAATCTTCTCATACTAGGTCAGGCAAAAGGAACTGCAAAATGAACTCAACAAAAGGTGCCTTCATTTTGGCAGTTTCACATCTGGCCTAGACACAGAAGAAGAAGAATCTCTGTCACCTTGTAAGGAAACAGACAGGATGGGGAGAGAGCTAAAAGTTCCCCCCTAAGTTTGTTGGAAGCTGTTTGGATAAGTCACTGGTTTAGATATCTGCTTGCAGAGTTGGAGGTTGGGAGTTTCATTCCTTAATGTAAAGTAAGTCCTGGAAGAAGAACCAGCCTAAGTAGCCATGGGCAAGATGCACACTCCCAGGATGTCCCCAGAAGAAGGGAAAGATAAGCCACTTCCAAATATTCTCTGCCAAGAAAACCCTGGAAACGGTTGCCATAAGTCAGAATTGGTCCAGGTGGGGAGAGCATAAAAGGTGCTGGGGCCAGCAGAGCCACAGGACTTCTCTGACTCTCCTGGGGCTCTTTCCATCAGCCCCGGGATGGGAGTCAGCTATGCCCAATGCCACTCCCCTTGCTCGGTCCGGGCGGGGACAGCATAAGAGGTGCCGGGGCCAACGGAGCCGCGGGACTTCTCCGACTCTCCCAGGGCTCTTTCCATCAGCCCTGGGATGGAAGTCAGCTGTGCCCAACACCACTCCCCTTGCTCTGTCCGGGTGGGGATGCCACTTCCGCCTCACCCCCCCCTTGACGCCACCACTGACGCCACAAGCTCCTTCCCAGCCGGGGAAGTTTGAGCACCTGGGGGATGCAGTTGGGGCCACAATGCAAGTGCGGCGCCAAAATGGCCGCCGCGCTCTTTGCGGGGCCCCCCCACCGGACGAAGGCATCCGGGTAGTTAGGGGGCATGGCCAGCACCCTTATAAAAGGGGTGGCCACGAGGCAGCCGAGCTGCCATTTTGCGAAGCGACGGAGCGGAGAAGTTTTTCTTTTTCCCCTCTTACCTCCGTCGCTCTTGCCTTTCGCCGGGAAGCCTCTTTGGACGCAATTTTCTTCATCTTTATCCGGCTTCCCAGCAGATAGCAGCTATGCCCTCTAAGAAGAAGGCAACTGCGAATGCGGTTCGCTCTGCGCGGAGGCGCCAGCCGGGTCGGAGGACCGCGACTGCGCCTCCCCAGCAGCCTCCCTTGCCAGAGCCCACCGGGACCGGTGGGATGGGGTTGATAGCCCCTTGGCCTGAGGCGGGGCGTCCGCATACCGGCCCGGCAGGGGCCGCGGCCCCCGGCCCGCAAGCAATGGCCACTGCCCCCGGCATGGTCCATTCTTCGGGGCCTTCTCCTCTTAGTACGCAGCTTCCTGCGGGGGGTTTCAGCCATGGGGGGTGGTTGGGTTCCCTCCCCTGGCAGGGCATGCCCCCGGCCCCGCAGGGGCCGGGCCTGGGCTCGTGGCCGTATCTGGGCCCCGGGGTCCAGGGACCTGGACCGGCGCCTGCAACCTGTGGGCCGGCCGGCCCTTTGCCCCCCCTTGGCTTCGGGGGCTATGTCAATGTTGAGGCCCTTCTGGCCCACGTTGCGGCCCTCGAGGCATCCCTCACGAGGGTCAACCACCCAGGGGTGCCTTTTGGAGTGCAGGTTGATGCTTCGTCTGCCGGGCAGCGGCAGGCGGCGGGACGGGTCGAGCTGCCCAAGGCGCGTGGGCCGACGTCGGCCACTGCCTCGCAGCTCCCCACTCAACAGGCTGGTGCTGATCAGGCCCCATCGACGAGCTCAATCGTGATCGTGAGCTCCGACGCCCCCAGTGGGTCGGAACCCCCGGTGGGGGCGGCCCACGGGGGTGCAGCATGTGAGTATGCGGTTCAATCTAGTGCACCCACACACCTAACTACATTGGGGGAGCATTTCAGTGGCCGTGGCCTCGCATGGGTGGCGCGACGGTTCAGTCGCCGACGGCCCACCCGGCGACTTCACCTCCCACCCAGGGCCCTGTTTGGGGTGGTGCCTCCTACTCAGTCGGGAATGTGTTAGGGGTGACGGGGTGACGGGGTTGGTCCTTTTACAATGCCCGCAGTTCCCACCGTGCCGGTGTCGGCATTGCCGACAGCGGGGTATTCCTTGCCCCTTGGGGATCATCTGGCCCAGTCTACCAAAGAGAAGATCTGGCGTGGGGAGTATGTGGACATCTTCTCCCTTCTTAACAGAGAGCCCACCAAGGAGGAGAGGGAGGGGCAGGATAAGAAGGATAAGGAACAGGCACGTCGTCGTAAGCCGCCACGCACGTGGGCCAACTGGTTGCCAGCGTACCTCATATACATGGCGGTTTACCTCAGGGCCAGGCCGGATCTGGCAATCCCGATGGTCCAGTATTTGGACAACATCTACCGGGCGATGGTTGACTTCCCGGGCCCGTCGTGGTTGGCTTACGATGAAGAATTCCGTATGCGAATTCCCCTGCACCCAGAGATGAGGTGGGACGAGCCCTGCCAGAAGCTGTGGCTTCTGTACATGACTCCCACGCGCCCTGCGCCTGGGGAAAGATACCATTGTGGACATGCGGTCCAGTGAGCAACCCCAGCACAGACACCCCGCCAGGTGGCGGGGCAGGGGGTTCCAGCCCCCCTGCTGTGCTGGACCTTCTTGTCCAATGGTTCCTGCAATAGGAAGAATTGCCGGTACAGGCATGAGTGTCCCTCTTGTGCTGGCCCCCATGCTGCCTCCGCCTGCCCCAGGCCTGGAGGGATGCGGGGCAGAGGTAGGGGTGGACAAGGGGCTGGCAAGACTGCCGCAGAGGGAGCTGGTCTACCGAAAGGCCCCCTCCCCAATTAATGTGGACATGTTGGAGCGTTGGCTCGCATTGTACCCGAGGAAGGCAGACGTGGCTTACCTGCTTCAGGGTTTTCGACTGGGGTTTCGTATTCCTTTCACGGGGGATAGGTCCCCCCAAGACGCCCCCAACCTTTTGTCCCTTAGGGGAAGGGAGGAGGTGGCTGCTGCCAGCATTACTAAGGAGGTTGATGCGGGCAGGGTCGCTGGCCCTTCCCCTGCACACCCGTTTCCCAACCTTAAAGTGTCCCCCTTGGGCTTAGTGCCCAAGAAGTCACCGGGCGAGTTCCGCCTGATTCATCACTTGTCCTACCCAGCCGGCCGATCGGTCAATGATGCTATCCCTGATGACCTTTGCTCGGTCAGGTATACATCCTTTGACCAAGCGCTGCGCATGGTGCGCTCATGTGGCCCGGGTGCGCTGTTAGCTAAGTGCGACATTAAGTCTGCCTTTCGTCTCCTGCCGGTCCACCCGGGTGACTTTGAGTTGCTGGGTTTCAAGTTCCGGGGTGAATATTATTTCGATAAGGCCATGCCTTTTGGCTGTTCCATATCATGCTCGGCCTTCGAGCGTTTCAGCACCTTCCTACAGTGGGCTTTTGTCCGCAGGTCAGGGTCTCGGTCTGTAGCCCATTACCTCGATGATTTTTTATTCGGGGGTGAACGGGGCTGGGACACGTGCACACGTCTCCTCAACACATTTCAGACGCTAATGGAGGAACTTGGTGTCCCTTTAGCGCCCGAAAAGACCGAGGGCCCATCTACTCAGCTAGTCTTCCTGGGGGTGGAGATTGACATGGTAGCGCAGGCTTCTAGGTTACCGGGGGATAAGGTGTCAAGGATAGTGGCCCTCATCTCGGACTTGCTTGCTACACGCAAGGCATCGCTGCGGGAACTGCAGGTGCTACATGGTCACCTCAATTTCGCTTGCAGGGTGGTCGCACCGGGCAGGGCATTTGCTCGGCGCTTGTGCGACGCCATGACAGGCTTATCCAGGCCCCACCATAGGGTGAGACTGACCCGGGGTATCAGGGCAGATATGCTTATCTGGCTCCAGTTCCTGAGGGAGTTCAATGGGGTGTCATTTTGGAGGTCCGACCTTCTGGCTTCACCTCGTTTCCAGATACAGTCCGATGCCTCTGGATCCCTGGGTTATGGGATGTACTTCGATGGGAAGTGGGCCTATGGTGGGTGGCCGCCAGCCTGGTCGGGCACAGGTTGCCTGCGTGATCTTACGTATCTGGAATTTTTCCCCATCCTGGGGGCTTTGATGCTATGGGGTGAGGAGTGGGCCAACTCGGTGGTTCATTTCTGGTGTGACAATGTGGCCGTTGTCCACATTGTCAACTCACAGACTTCTAAATCACCCAGGGTCATGGACCTGGTGCGCCAGTTTGTATTGCGCAGCCTGCGCCTCAATGTGCTGTTCAGGGCCAGGCATGTCCCGGGTGTCAATAATGATATCGCTGACGCTTTGTCCCGCCTGCAGATCTCCCGGTTCTGCGCCTTGGCCCCGGATGCGGAGGAATTTCCCTCACCACTCCCGGACGAGATATGGACCCTTGGCAAGGAGAGGTGAACCGGGCGATCGGCATGTCGCTAGCGCCACGCACGCGTAAGGCGTATCACCACGCATTCATTTCTTTCCGAGCATTCTGTGCCCAATTTCGGCTGCCAGACACCTGGCCGATCCCAGTGGCCCACATCCTTCGATTCATGGTTTACCTACATGCTCAGGGCCTCGCACCTCGCACCATAGCATCCAGGCTGTCAGCGCTGGCTTTTATGGCCAAAGTAGGCGGTCATGCGGACAGTACCGCTGACTTCCGTGTGAGACACGTTTTGGAGGGGTGGGTGCGGGAGTGTGGGCGTAGCCCGGACGACCGCCACCCAATTTCCCCAGGGGTTCTTACCCAACTGGCATGGGGCTGGCATGACCTATGTTTTGATAGGTATGAGGCAGCCCTGTTTCATGCGGCTACAACGGTGGCCTTTTTTGGAGCGCTCCGCATCAGCGAGCTTGTGATGCTGTCTAAGGCGGATGCAAGTCGTAGGGCACTGGAACTTGAATATGTCTATGTTGGCAATGATTGGGCTCATTTGAGGATACGCTCCTCTAAAATGGATCAGCACGGCGTAGGCAGTGGAGTAAGACTGCTACGGTGTTCTTTGGCAGACATCTGTCCGGTTGGTGCCCTACAGGAGTTCCTTGCACTGACGGGCATGCACCATGGCCCGTTTTTCTGTCACCAAGATGGGTCTCCCCTTACTAAATTTCAATTTTGGAATGTGACCGGCAAAGCGCTGGCCAGTGTTGGCCTCCCAGGGGCCCGTTACGGCACCCATTCATTCAGGATAGGGGCGGCTTACACTGCGGCTGCTTTTGGGTACTCCATGGCTGAAATACGCCGCATGGGGAGGTGGGGATCGCACTGTTTTCAGTTTTATGTCCGCCCTCTTTCACCGTGAGTACCAGTTGAGTCACCGCACCTTTTCTCTTCCCCTTGTTTTTTCCTTGACAGACCCTGGGTGTCGTTTTACACCGGTGACAGTATGGCTGGTGGGCCATAGCTACGTGCATAGGGCAGCGCGTTACGCTGCGGCGACAGAGTGGGGACCCCGACTGGGACTGGGTGCATACGCAAGTCTCACATGGTATGGTAAGCCCGGGATGTTATGGCGGGAACTGTTGCCATTCCTTTTCTCAGGCCGGAATGCTGACCCGCCTGACATTCTGATCATACACCTTGGGGGCAATGATTTAGGTCGGGTCACCGGCCTATCGCTGAAGCATGTGATTTGCAGTGACCTCGCCTACCTACATTACGTGTGGCCCGCCACAACCCTCGTTTGGTCAGACATTGTGCCGCGGCACGCTTATAGGGGAGGGTTCGACCTCCAGGCCCTTGACCGTGCTAGACGCATGGTAAACAGGGCTGTTGCCCGGTTCCTTGTCGACAGGGGTTGGGGGCGGGTCAGTCGTCACCCCGCCATTAGTCTGCAAAATTATGAACTTTACGCAGGGGATGGGGTCCATCTGTCGCGAGGAGGTATGGACCTCCTGTTAGGTGATTGGCGAGCAGGCCTGTTGACCGAGCTGACGGTCGGGGGGGCGTCGAGCCTTCATTGAACCCTCTCCGTGTGGCGGGTAGCACTGGTAAGGTAAACATTTATGACCCACAGGTATCCGGCAGGTTCGCAATTGACTGGACAACACTAGACAGGCATAAGTTGGTTAAACGTTGTCCGGTCAACGACGAACCAGGCGACAGGGTGATGGCTACAGCTAGACAGCATGCATCACCCCGTGATTTTACGGATATGCGTCAGAGGGTGGGGTCATTAGTTAGATATTGACTACGGTCAACAATTTGTTTGTTGTCAACAAACAAATTGATACAAATAGATACATTGTAACAATTGCCGTCGGCAATTTTGGGTGGTACCTTACCAGTGTTACTTTGGCCTGCTTGCCTTAAGAATTATAATTGGTCAATTACCAATAGAAATTTATAATTCGGACTAGGGCGTGAATCAATAAATGTGGCCCAATGCCGTTATCCACTTTCATCAGTGTCTGAGTCCTTTATTGGGGGGTGCGCCTGCAAAGACCAGCCCGCCTCACCCCCTTGCTGACTCCGCTGACGCTGGGACCAGGCCAAAGAACACCACCCGGGACTATTGCCACAGTTGCGTGGGGCTCCACCTTTCCCTCCCTCACTTTTGTCGGGAGGGATAATGGACTGCGGGTCGCTGGGTGGCCCTCAGCGAAATTGTTGAGCTGGACCTTCATCACTTGTGGACCTTGCTGCACGGTATTTGTTATTGGGGGATTTCTTAAATTGTGTAATTTTGTAGTGAGAGAAATTGTACTGTATATTTTTATTATTATTATGCTGTGTTTTTAGACTGATATGCTGTTTTTCTGATCTCATTAGTGTATTGTATTATTATTGTATTGCTGTTTGATTTATGACTTATGTATTCATGCTTTGATTATTGTATTTATGATGCATTTTTGCCTGATTGCTTTATTTCTGTTACTGTGTCTCAGGGGTTGCTGATACTCTCTTAATATGCTGTTTTTTACAGGAATTGTGTTAATTGCATTTTTGTATTGATTGTATGATATTTATTTTTATTGATATTCTGTATGTTTATTATATTTTGGTTTTGTTGTATCTT
This sequence comes from Bradypodion ventrale, assembly GCA_035047345.1. Classification (NCBI taxonomy): domain Eukaryota; kingdom Metazoa; phylum Chordata; class Lepidosauria; order Squamata; family Chamaeleonidae; genus Bradypodion; species Bradypodion ventrale. The sequence goes on along the minus strand of JAWDJE010000002.1, from coordinate 296,855,055 downwards.
TAATTATGTTGGAAGCCGCCCTGAGTCGGCCTACAAGCTGAGTAGGGTGGGGTACAAATTAAACTCAAAATTGAAAATGGAGTCCTTCCAGCATGTAACAAGATCACAACCATGAGACAATTCAACTTTAGCCAATTTGCAGAAAGTCTGAAGGGAGGGAGCCTGCTGAACATGAGATGGAAGAGCGTTCCAGAGAACAAATCCACTACTAAGAAGATCCAGTTCCTATTAGAAGCCTTCTGTGCTTCCTTTAGGGTAAACACCCACATCCTCCAATCCTGTGAGGACTGAGATTTCTAGACCCAAATCATTTAGAATGATGGTCCTTCAGGTCCCAAGGTCCTAAACTTTATATGTTAACATTAGTACCTTGAATTGAGCACAGAAGCCTACAGGCAACCAATGGAGACAGGACAGGGTCAGGAAGGTATAATTAAATCTCCATACCCCTGATACCAGCTCAACAGCCATATACTGAACCTGCTGCAGCTTCTGTATCATCTTCAGAGGCAGCTCCACATAGCCAGTTTTACAATAATCGATTCTCAAGGTTACCAATGCCTCCAAGTGGCATAGGGGAGGTTGAATTCCTCAGCCATATCCTCCCTTAATGTTGTTCCTTGTCCAGTGAGCTTCTTCTTCCATCTTCTGGTTTGGTTTTGCTCTGGTGTACCCTCAAGAAAGGGAATGCAGTGTCTTAAGTGGTTAAGACACTGAACTCAATGACTGGAAGGTCAGAGTTCGATTCCCAAGTACTGCATGAGGGAGTGAGCTTCCATCTCTGTCCCAGTTCCTGCCAACCTAGCAGTTCAAAAGCAAGACATTGCAAGTTGGTAAATAGGTACCAGTTCAGTGGGATGGTAAACAGCATTCCATGCCTGCCATGTATCCATGGAAATGTCTGCAGACGCAGACAGCGCTGGCTCTCTGGCTGTAAACAAAGATGAGCATTGAACCCTAGAGACAGATACAACTGGCTTTAGAGCAAGGGTGACCTTACCCTCAAGAATGTTTGTTCTTGCCATAAAGCTCTTCCTGGATCTGAGCTGCCAGACGTGAGATGCATATCCATTCAGAGGATGTCTAAGGTCATTTTCTTGCTTAGTTCTCTTGGTGTCCACTGCTGTTTCTCTCCTTAACTTAGGTAGAGAGATACCAATAACATTTTCCACTCTAAAGAATAATTGTCAACATTTCTAATATAATACTGATTTCTACTCTTTAAATATGATTAACAAGAAATTGGATGGCTATATCAATCTCGTAAGTTGGGGAGAAACACTGAATTTGTATTTGTTTACTGTTGAACTAAAAGACTCACAGTTTTACCAATTACTTATCTATATTGCTGCAGCTCCAGACGAAGGATTTTGCAATCCATATGTTCAGATCATGCTGTTCGCCAGACGGGCTGCACATTTTTAAAGAACCAAATTGCCAATCATTAGTTTGAAGAAGTTTGAGTGAAAAATCTCATGAGGTCTGAGGATAAAATCTAAACTATGAGAACACTGAGAAACAACTCTTCCATTCTGTTGCTGCATTGAAGGGTGGATATTAAGAACAGCTGCACCATAGGTTTAAATGCTCTGTTTAATTTATAAGAATTTCCTCCAACACAGAGATAAAGAAATTAATCTGCTCCCTCTGGATTGTGCCAATCTTCAGAACGGTATGAAAGCCTTCTGATCCTGGCATTCTTCAGTTTCTGCAATGCAAGTGTTGCTGCCCTTTTCCATTCTGCAGAGATCTGGGTATATTTGGAGCAGTTTATAATCTGACAGAGAAGGTATGTAGTTAATAAGCCAATAGAAAGCAGGCTCCCTCCCTTTAGTACTATATGACCAAGGGGCAACAGCACAGATGTGTAAATAATCAGATTAAGAGAGTCTGGGACATAGTTCTGTTTGAACATTTAACTCAAGATCTCTGGTGTGCAAAACACATCTCAAATTCAAGTAACTTCAATGCACCCTGGTTCCCTTCATTACTCATGTTCTTCTAGATGAAGGTTTATAGCCAAAGAGCCAGGGCTGTCGGCATCTGCAGATGCTTCTGTGGACATGTGGCAGGCATAACTACACACCAGAGTGCACAGAAAGCTATTTACTTTCCCACCAAAGTGGTATCTATTTATTTACTTGCAATTTCTTGCTTTCGAACTGCTAGGTTGGCATGAGCTGGGGCAGAAACAGGAGCTCACTCCGTCATGCAGCACTCAGGTCTCAAATTGCTGACATGTCAACCTTCCAGTTGGCAAGTTCAACATCTTAACCACCAAGCCACCTCAGTCCCACTTATGTTCATCTACACAGAAATAAATATTTCAATCCTCCTATAACACTCAGTGGACTGTAGAGAACAGTATCCTGGCCTAACTCTTCTTCAATGCTCCTGTTCTCATAGGAAAAAATGAAATGCCAACTTTCAATTCAATTCAGGGCTGCTCATAATCACAAACTGAATAACAGCTAAAACATACACAAACCAATATAAAATGTTAAAAACACCACCATCATAAAACAGTTAAAACCACCCACACCATAAAAGAGGGCTGAAGAGCGAGAGGGGAAGGATTCTGAGTTATACCAACCAACCAGCGGTGGTCACCCTTTCATCAACATAGCCCTTCCTTCATGACTATCAGCTTCATAACTTTAAAGCAAAAACTAATATGGAAGGACTTTTATTCTACAGAAACACATATTATATTTGAAAAATCAAACCATAGATTCCCTTGCCTCTTTCTTTCCAACTTTCTCCTTCTCTTCCTTCCTGCAAGGCTCATGGTTATAATTGTATCCTAAAATTGTTTTTTGAATTACAATAGTTTGTTACTATTCTAAATAAACCTTTTAAAAAAGACTCACCCACTACCAGTTCCTTAAAAACTGAAAATCCCATTCAAATAACAGTTGGTGAATGGAGAGACTGGAAGGGCTATGTTGATGGATGGTAAATCCTGATTTGATCTGTTATTCTGTGGCTTGTGGAACTTTTTTCTCTGCACAAGTTGATAGGGCTTACTTTCTTTTTCTTGCTGTTCTCAAAAGAACAATTTTGGATTTTCATACAGGAAGGTTGTACACAAAGTAAGGGTTGGACTGATGATAATTCCTAAATTGTTGAGTGCTTTAACTGTGTGTGATTGAATGGAATTTGCAAATACTGACCTGTGGGACAACACATGGAAAATACTCATATTAACTTGTAGGTCTTGAGAAATTGGGGTATGCATGCAAATTATTTTTTTAAAAAGGGATGAAAAGTGCATATATTTTTAAAAAGTACTTCAGCATCACAGTCTCGTGCTGGAACCAAGATGTCTTAAGGAAGTTGGCAGACATTTGCAGTGTAGCCTCATCTGTGCCAAGACAGCTTAATTGTTTTAAAATAATTGTGGGCAACAGCAAGATTGTTTCACATTCTCACTCTGTGATTCTCAGGAGGCTGAATTAGTACAGGAAATGGGAATGTTTACAATTATGGCTAAAACAGGTTCATGCAACCTCTTAGAAACACCATTGATTTACTCATTTTTTGTTTGTAACTGGCTGTTCCTGTTGTGGAGAAACAAAAGAAAATTCTTCTGTAGGAATTTAGTTCAGCCAAGCATTGTACAATATGTAGTCTCACAGTACCATTTGGAGAAGAAGAAATTGCAGAGACTTCATTAACATTACATTCAGCCCTGATTATATAATGATACAACACAATCTGTTTGGTTGCTAGTCTTCTTAAATCTCCTGATTTACCATTTTACCAAAGGAACTATGTCAAGATGGGAATTTGATTATAGCGGCCACTGTGAGAAATTAATAAAGGAAGGGATCTACTTGTAATTGTATTTTTAAAAATAATTAGTACTAATTGGTGTGTGTGTGTGTGCATGTGTGGGTGCATGTGCACGCGCACATGTATGCACATGCCAGCTATTAGCAATACACCAATCTTTGAACTAAGCAGATTGCGTAATGTCCACTACAGTGGAAAATCACAAAGCTGTCAGCATACATGCTCATTACAGCCATATTAAAACACAAATTATCTTTGTTAACTAATTCTACTAATTTCCCATATGGCCATCTATTTCTACTGAGAACATTTACAGAGTAATTAGGTTTGATTGTCCCTGCTATTCATAGAGGCAAAAGTTATTCTCAGCAGGTCTCGTAAGGTAAAAGAAGAATTTGCTTTTAGTCCATGAAATCAATCAAAGGAAGTCTGCATCATGTTCAAAATTAATGGCTGAGTTTATAGCAACAGTTTAATAAAACAGAAACAAAATTAGGTAGGCATTTAAGAACAAGGAATAAGTAATGGTTTATTTCACCTCAACACAGTGCTTTTGTATTTTAGTGTTCAAGAACCAAGACAATAGAAACAGCCGAAGTCTGGCTTAACTCATCTTTATTGCATGATGGTCAGGGGGAACATGTGGTAATGGCGGACGAACAGCTCATTATATACAGTGGCTATACATTTGAATGTGGCTCCTCGGTAGCTCATTGGCTATTGTCTGCGTGACGTCACCCTTAGTCACGCCCTTCTTGTCCAGATGAGGCAGTGGCGGGAATCTTCCCACAGCTGTAGGCATTTGGAGAATTTGTACCATGTGAGCTGGACACTCGCTACTGCCCCCAGTGGTCACTAGCTCGCGTCCTAATACAGAAGGTTACAGTGATACTTTTAGAGATTGTTACATTCACTCATTCGTGAGGTTACATTGACTTAAAGGCACATTACAATCCATACACAACACTCCTCCCCCCTAGGATGAGATGAAGTCTCTCATCCAATGTGGTTTACTGCATGAGCATTTTGGGCATAAGGCTGGCTGGTTTGTCCCGGGGGAGCTATTGCTTCTGTGTTCCCTGGGCTCTTGTCCTGCAACAGGAGAGGGAGACTCGTTAGCGACTTGCTGCGGTTCTGCAGCTTTTGGGGTAGGGGTAAACTCCATTGTGGGAAAACCGGGGGCATTGGGGACTAATGAAAAACCCCACTCCTCACTTGGATGGGTGGGGGACCACTCTGAAAAACTCCCCCAGTTTTGCAACTCAAAGTCAAACTCATGTCCTGGGATATCTGTGGGGGCATCCACCAGGATATCTGCAGGGACAAACTTATTCCCTTCCCCCCTTGGTGGGGACCGCTGGTCCCCCTCTCCACCCCCTTGGGCTAAACGGGTGGGGGAGAACCCTAACGCTGAGCCCTGACTACCAGGAACCCGTCGCCGGAGTTGGTCTGCATGTCGCCTCCAGAGTAGACCCGTGCTGGTCTCAATGCAGTACGACACAGGTCCAGTTTGTCCAATGACTACCCCCGGAACCCAGGCTGGTCCTGCGGTTGCGTAATTTCTGCAATGGACAGGGGTGCCTATTTCGAAACTCTTGGTGCCCACTGTCCTCCCAGTGTCTTCCACCCTTGTGGGGTCTAGCCTGGTCAGTATCGTGGTCAGCTTCCTGCGCATGAGGAGTTCTGCGGGCGATTAACCTGATGCTAGCGGTGTCACCCTATAACCCAGCAGGAATTGGCATAACTGTAGATTCAGGTCCCCGGGGCCCATGTGCCTCAGTGCTTCCTTTGTTGTACGCACGAGGCGTTCTACCTGACCGTTTGTTGCTGTGTGAAAAGGTGTGGAGGTGATGTGCCGGATGGCGTTTATGTCAATGAATGCCCGGGACTCAGCGGATGTGAAACTACTCACGTTATCACTCACAAGTACATCGGGTATCCCGAATGAGCTGAACACCTTGCGCAATTGGTTAATGGTTGTGGCTGATGAGGTGTTTGCCACTGGGATAACTTCTAACCACTTGGAATAAGCATCCACTATGAGGAGGAAGAATGAACCTCTGAAGGGATCTGCGAAATCTATGTGCAGGCGAGACCACGGCCCTTTGGCTGCGTCCCATTCTTTGTGCGGAAGTCAGGACTCCTCAGGCCGAGAGCTTTGGCAACTCTCGCAAGTGCTCACCATGTGCTCTATGTCAGTGTCTAACTGGAGCCACCAGAAATAGCTCCTGGCCAAAGCCTTGGAGCGGACAATTCCCGGATGGCTGACGTGCAGTAGCTTGAGCACCCTTGCTCTCAAAGATTCAGGGACGACCACCCGCTGGCCCCAAAGGAGGCAACCCCTCTCCATGGACAGTTCTAACCTCTTCCTAAAAAATGGGGCAAATTCTGCCGCTGGGGAAGACGTTGGCCATGCTTTTTGCACCCAGGAGCTCACTAGAGCCAACGTCTTATCTCTCCCTGTCGCCTTGGCGATTTCCGCGGGTACTACTGGGGGTGAATCCAGAACCTCTATCATGAGTACTTGGTGATCTTGTTCCACTTCACACGCGGGGTTGCCCATGTGAGGCAGAGGTGACTTCGAGAGTGCGTCCGCATGGCTTATGTCCTTTCCGGGGCGATAAACCAGCGTGTTCTGGTACGCGTTTAGAAAAATGGCCCATCTCAGCATTCTGGGGGACAGAATCTGCGGTGTGGGCTTGTCTGCAGTGAAAATGCCTAGCAGGGGCTTGTGGTCAGTCACGATGGTGAAGGGGCAGCCATATAGAAAGTCATGAAACTTCTTTGTTCCAGCGATTATTGCAAGTGCCTCCCTGTCTGACTGTGCATAGTTACGCTCTGCCTTTGACAGGGATCTGGAGTAGAACGCCACTGGGGCTTCCCGCCCGCTGTCCAACACGTGGCACAGGACCGCCCCCACCCCCACTGGTGAGGCATCGCATACCAGAACCACTGGCTTCTTGGGATCGAAATGGGTCAGGATGGCCTCAGAGGATAAGAGTTGTTTCAGCTCATTGAATGCTCTCTCCTGACTCTCGCCCCATCGCCAAACCTCATCCTTCTTTAATAATCTATGAAGTGGCTCCACCACTGATGCCTTCCTAGGCAGGAAGGAATGGTAAAAATTCAAGAGCCCCAGGAACGATTGCAATTCGGGCTTTGTGGTGGGGCGAGGAGCATTTTGAACAGCGGCCACCTTTGACTCTGAGGGTTTTATGCCAACTGGGGTTACCCGGAAACCTAGGAACTCTACCTCTTTTGCAAAGAACACACATTTGTCTTTCCGCAGCCTCAAACCCATTTTCTCGAATACTGTCAGTACCCTGTCTAACCTTTCGGCTAATTCTGACTCGCTCCCCCCCCCCCATTATCAATACGTCGTCAAAATATGGCAAGACCCCCCCCCCAAACCCTTCAAAAGACGCTCCACTAATGATTGGAAGATGCCTGGAGCTGAATTTACGCCAAACTGTAGACGCGTCACCTTAAACGCCGCTTTGTGGGTGACTATCGTCTGTGCAGCAGCTGCAGCTGGGATTTCCGAAAGTTGCTGGTAAGCCTGCGCCAGGTCCAACTTCGCAAAACACTTTCCCCCATGTAACCTGGCCAACAAGTGGCTGACTACCGGCACAGGATACACATTTGGGCGTATTGCCTTGTTAATTGTACATTTGTAATCAGCGCAAATTCGAACCTCTCCGTTAGCCTTTAGCGCTGTTACAATAGGAGTTTCCCACTCCACAGAATCAACTGGGTCTAGAATTCCCTGGCCCACCAACTTTTCCAGTTCCACCTCTATTTTGTCCTTTAGTGCAAAAGGCACCCTTCGCGGTTTGAGCCTTATCGGCCGGATCTCCGGGTCCAGGTCGAATGAAAATGGGCGGCCCTTGAATTTTCCGAGTCCCTTCTTGAATACCTTGGGATGCGCGTTACACACCTCCTGTATTGGATCAGTTCCGACAGTATGCACCCTCCCCCCCCATGAACAACCCCAAGGGCTTAAACCATTGTGTCCCCAGGAGGCAACAGGTGCCCCCTTGAGAACAACCAGAGGGAGCTCTGAGGCGTGTTGCTTGTATTGCACCTTGAATTTTCCCACCCCCAACACCGGGATGCTATTTCCCTGAACGTCTTGCAATGTAGACTTCAGTGCTTTGAGTTTGGGCCGCACGTTGGGGGAAATTCGCAAAAACTCCCTCTGGGAAATAATGGAATAGGAGGAAGACGAGTCTATCTCCATCTTAATGGGGACCCCTTGCAACAGTACCTCAACAAAGTAACGTGGGTGTCCCAAGGATACGCTTTGGACCGCCGCGTTGTCGTCGCTGGGGACACGCCGGTACACTCCATGTACCTTGCCATCGCTGTCGTCAAAGACTCAGCCCACGCTGTCCTGTTTCCTTGATGGCCGGACACCCTCCTGCTTCCTTGGGAGATGGTCTGTTGAACCCTTGTGGTCTCCACGCTGTCACCTGCAAACCTTGGCGATGTGGCCCCACCGTCCGCAGTTGTGGCACTCGGCCTTCCAGAACGGGCACTTGCTACAGTCATGGGATGCCCCACAGCCGTCACAACATCGTCCGTCCTTCCGCACCTTCCAGATGTCCTCATCCTCGCTGCTCTCCATGGAGGAGTGTGGTGCCCACCTGGCCGCTTGCACCGGGGCTTCTGCCCTGTCGGGTTGTGGGGGCCTTGTTCTGAACCCCTTAACCCCGGCTCTCGTGGCTTCTGCCGCCTGTGCCTCCTTCAGGACCTCTTGTAACGTTGGGGGCGGCTCTTTATTCATCAGCTTCCACTGGGTCTCCTCGTCCCACATGCCGCACAGCATGCGGTCCCTGAGGGCGATTTATAGGTTCTCCCACTTGCATGGGCCGGCGGCTAGACGGAGGGCCGCTGCAAAGGCAGCCACGGACTCACCAGGGGACTGCACCCTCTTCCAGAATGCGTCCCGGGCTGAGAACATCGAGACCTTGGGCTGGAAATGGTCCCGCAGAGCTTTCAGGAGCTGTTTAACCAGAACCTCGTCTACCTTTCTTGGAGACACCAGGTCCACCAAAATCTTCATTGCCAGGAAACCGAGCATCCTGATGAGGATGGCTCTTTTCTTCCCCTCGTCTGAGATGTCGGACACCATCAGTGCGCTTTTGAAATCCATCTCAAACAGTTCCCATTCCTCCGGATTGTTGATGTCAAAACCAGTCTGTGTTGTCTTGATTCCGTGGGAAGCCATTATCCCACCTTCGTTGCCAACTTAGTGTTCAAGAACCAAGACAATAGAAACAGCCGAAGTCTGGCTTAACTTATCTTTATTGCATGATGGTCAGGGGGAACATGTGGTAATGGCAGACGAACAGCTCATTATATACAGTGGGTATACATTTGAATGTGGCTCCTCGGTAGCTCATTGGCTACTGTCTGTGTGACGTCACCCTTAGTCATGCCCTTCTTGTCCAGGTGAGGCAGTGGCGGGAATCTTCCCACGGCTGTAGGCATTTGGAGAATTTGTACCATGTGAGCTGGATGCTCGCTACTGCCCCCAGTGGTCACTAGCTCGCGTCCTAATACAGAAGGTTACAGTGTTACTTTTAGAGATTGTTACATTCACTCATTCGTGTGGTTACATTGACTTAAAGGCACATTACAATCCATACACAGCATGTATATTATAGCTTTTAAATTTTATTGACTATTTGAACACTGAAATGTTGAGAAGGACAGTGATTTCATACAGCTTTGTGTCCAGAGAGAATACACAATTGCTATACATAGTACAAATAGTTTATCAACAGAAACACTTATTTTGGAAATGAGCAGCTCCATATATCATGCTCTGTGTAATGGAAGGATAACAAACTTCATGAGTGACATTGATAGTCATTAAAAGAATCATCTTTTTGTTGTTTCCCTCTATATATTTTTCAGAAAAAATCTCATGAAACTATTTTTATTTAGGAAACTTGCAAAAGAAGGAAACACTGTAGCTTCCTAATATATCAGATTGATTGACTGTAATGGTTAGATCTTCTATTATGTTGCTGCAAAAGCAACAATAAGTCATATCCCATTTTAACAAGCTTTTGTTTTGCATAAGCCTCGCAAAGACACTAGCCTCGGGGCTAAGCTCTCCCACGCCTTCAGATGACAATGAAAATGTGTGGCTCCCACGTGCTGCTAATGTTCTCTGTTTCAGAGAGCTGGTGCTAAGGGCAGCGCTCCTATACCTCAGGGTTTCTGGGATCCAGAGAGGGACATTCAGTCTTCTTCTGGAGGAGGCAGCAGTGCCTTCACTCCCTTACCAGAGCACAGCAGATGAAGAAGGACAGATTGGGAAGGTACCAACGGAGGAGTGTCAGATCTTTCTTCTCTGTGACTCGTCTTCTTTTGTGTCCCGATCAAACCTGACTTCCAAAATGAAGCCACTTTGTCTCTGTCCCAGCTCCTGCTAACCTAGCAGTTCAAAAGCAAGAAATTTCAAGTACATAAATAGGTACCACTTCGGTGGGAAAGTAAACACCATTCCATGCACTCCGGTGTTGAGGCATGTCTGCCACTTGTCCATGGAAATATCTGCAGATGCAGACAGTGCTGGCTCTTTGGCTGTAAACAGAGATGAGCACTGAACCCTAGAGTACAATATGACTGGCTTTTGAGCAAGGGTGACCTTTACCTTTTTACCCTCAAGAATGTTTGTTCTCAGCATGAAGCACTTCCTGGATCTGAGCTGGTGGATTTGAAGTTCATATCTGTTCAGAAGGTGTTGAGGGTCTTTCACTTGCTTAGTTCTCTCAGCGTCTGCTGCTACTTCTCTCCTAATCTTAGGTGGAGTGATACCAACAAGAAAGTATATTTTCTCAACTAGTGTAGGTTTGAGGCATCCTTTCACTATTCACATGGCTTCATTAACAGCAATGTTAAATTGTTTTGCATGTGTGGATGCACTCCATACTGGAGCAGCATACTCTGCTGCAGAGACGCTCAGAGCGAAAGCTAACGTGTGCCACATGGATGTGGTTGAGTCCCCCATTTATAGTTTGTGACAGGTCAGTGCAAGAGTGTTGGGCAGCTGCTCTTTGGCAGCTCTCTTAAGCAGAGACATTATTGGGATGGTAGTTGGCAGTATGAGACAACTGTGCACTTGCCAAGCCAACCCAGGCAGCTCCATCTGAGGTCACCTCCTCCGTTTGGCTAATGGCAGGGCTGGCTCAGACTAGACCACTTCATCAGATCTTAGATGGAAAGAGGAGAGGCAAAGGGTGAAAATGCCAATGATTACATTCACAGCAGCAATTTAACAAGCAAGTACTAGGAGCTGGCAAGGACAACTTGACCTAGATAAACAGATTCAGGGATGTTTCTAACAAAAAATGTTTTGGATAACCCAGGTTTTTATTCGTTCATTCATTCATAGTTTTATTTATATCCTGCTTCCCTCAGCCCGAAGGCAACTTGAAACGGCAAACAACAATAGCAAAAACAATACAATAGGTACCATAATACAAAATAAATAAATACATAATAGTATACACAAAGTCCAAGAAATACAAAAAGTACGTTAAAAAGTACGTGTGGGGTGCAGGTGGAAGGGTAACCTCCATTGGGTGGTTGGTGTAGAAGAACTCTTCCCCATGGTGCCTTTGGATCCTGCAGCCCTTGTTTTTAGGGGGTGGGTAGTTTTAACTGTTTTTAACATGTGTTTTTTAATTTTTATTGTGAACCGCCCTGAGTTGGCTTTGGCCGAGTGAGCGGTATATAAATGTGACAATTAAATTAAATTAAATTAAATTAAATTAAATACTATTACAATAAAAATACAATGGCATATCAGGGTACAATTACAATTGCAGTAAAAATACAATGGCATATCAGGGTACAACAATCAACCCAACAGTGGCAAAAATAACAAAAGTCCTCCATCCCTCACATCCCCACTGACCCAACAGAGCCGGGGCTCAACATCCTCACAGAGCCCCCAAAACTCAATGTCTTTGCAGAGCCCGGGATCCAGTGCTCCCACTTCCCCATCAACCGGCCAAGCCAAGGGGAAGGAGCGTGGGGCCCTGTGCAGCTGTTCTCAATCTCCCCTCAAGACCCGAGTGGCCAAGAGGAGAGTCCGGGTCGGAAGGGGGTGGCTGGCCCCGGAACACCTGCGGTGGTGGCGGTAAGGCTGCCGGTGTTCAGCAGTGGCTCTGGAGGTTCCAGCAGCGGCGGCTTTTCATGGGCCTGCTGCAGAACGAGGCACAGCTGAGCTCACCCCTCCCCTGACCAGCCGAGCCAGGGGAGGGAGCTGACGATCTTGTGGCAGTGCTCCTCATCTGCTGGTTGAACTGCGCTGGTCTCAGCAGCAGCAGGGAGTGACTTTTGAGGGCGTTGGTGCAGCCCTCAGGTGTTCCTTGTCTTCCCCAGCCGGCTGCCGGTAGAACCAAGGTTTTGCAGTTGGGGGACAACGACAGAGAGAATTTAACTACTGTGTCAGGGAAGGGTAACTTCCAAATATTGGGTGTGAGTGTGTTATTCATGGCCCCGTCTAATATTGGAAGACTGCCTGTGACCAGTGCCCACTAACCTGTCCCCAGTCTGTTGTTGCTGTTTTATAAAATCATCCCCAGTCTCTTTAAGATGAAATTTTGCTACATCTTGGATGAGGGGGTGGATTATTTCATGACTGCTGGGACTTTCTGCAAAACAGTAAGTGAGTAGATGGTTTTAAAAAGCAAAGGTCAGGAAGGCAAAAATGGTAACAGCAGCTACAAAAAAATTTAAAAATAAAATACTGTAAATAAAAATCTATAAAGGGGGAAAGGAACTTCTTTTTAAAAACCAGAGAGGTTTTTTTAAAAAAAACATTGGTGGACTATATGGGGTGCAGAGTGCTACTGAGCTTCTTTACAAGGAATACTGATTTGTGGGCTGCATGTTTCCCCCACTCTGCCTATTCTAGATGATCTTTGCAGATAGACCCAAAGGAAACAAGTAGAATGCATGAATTACAAGGAACAAAAAATTCCTAAACAGGAGTCATTAGACAGACAAATGTTGCATAGTGATCTGAGATCTCTGAACAGCTGGGCTGATTAATACATGTAGAGAAATGAAAAGCCTTTGTTCTTATTTAAGCTGCAGGAGATATAGTTAAGTCTTTTGATGAATTCTTGTTCAGCCATTTCCCATTTGAATTGTCTCCAGGTTGCCATAAGATTCTGCACTATTTTTGTTGTGCAGTCGCATAGTTGAGTCCGACCCTTTGCAATCCTATGGACCACTGCATGCCAGGCACCCCTATTCTCCACCATCCTCCACAGCCTGCTGAGCTCTACGCCCATTGCATCAACAAACTATCTCATCCTCTGCTGTCCTCTTCTCCTTTTGCCTTCAATCTTTCCCAGCATCAAGGCCTTCTCAAGTGAGTCTTCTCTTCTCATTTTGTGTTCCAAAGCACTTTAGCTTCATCTTCAATATTTCTCCATCCAAGGAGTAGTCAGGATTGATTTCCTTCAGGATTGACTTATTTGATCTCTTTGCTGTCAGGGTACTTCTAAAATTCTCCTCCAGCACCACATTTCAAAGGCATCTATTCTTCTCTCAGCCTTTCTTATGGCCCAGCTTTCACAACCATACATTACTACTGGGAATACCATGGCTTTGACTATGAAGACTTTTGTTGGCAGAGTGATGTCTGTGCACCATAGGCCTGTCTTTCAGTTCACCGTTCCTTGCCTACTGTTGTTTTGATGGGCATCTGGGCAAAAGGGCAGTCCACATCTCCATCTCCTTTTGTATCTAGGTCAGACTTGCAATTCCAGTCTAATGTGACATTTATACTACTGACTTACTGGCCATTGGGATCATGATCACTGAGTAGTAAGGATCCTCTACTGTCTGTTGTAAACATTTCACTGGGACAAAATCTTTTACGAGACAGAAAAAGCTCTGTGCCTCCATAAGATGGAGTTGGGTTGGGGCAGTGACCTTCCAATGTGGCCTATTGCTTCTGTGCCTGATACATACCTGTCAACCCGCGGCTCTGGAAAAACGGGACCTGCACACATCGCTTGTGCGCAGGTCGTTTTCCACGCATGCATGGAAGGGTTTTATAACCCTTTATTTGGTGTATGAAAACCAAGACACAGGACACAGCCTCGGGCTGGGTTAACTCAGGTTTATTGCATCGTGGACAGAGGGAACATGAGGTAATGGCGGATCGATAGCTCTTTATATACGGTGGTAATACATTTGAACGTGGTGCCATGGTAGCCCATTGGCTACTGTCTGCGTGACATCATTTCAGGTCACGCCCTTCTTGTCCAGGTGTAGGTAGTGGCGGGAAAGCTTCCCGCGCTGTTGCCTTTGATGAGTTCGGACCAAGAGAGCTTGGACGCTCGCTGCTGCCAGCTGGTGGTCATTAGCTCGCGTCCTAATGCAGGGTTCATATGATACAGCTGAAGGTTACATTGTTGCTATAGGCAAGGTTACATTGGTTCAGATACATTGTAATCCATGTGGAAGGTAAAACCCTTAGAACACAACATCCCTCCCCCCTAGGACGAGACAACGTCTCGAGCCCATGCTTCTAGACACTCCCCCCCCTAGGAGACAAAATCTCTCAGCCAAGATGGCTTGTTCCGAACACGCTGGGGTCTCGATGCGGGCTGCCTCTCCCCGGGTTTGCTACTTTCTCTTTGTCCCCTGGTTTCCTGTCCTGTAATTTGAGAGGGAGACTCGTTAGTGACTTGCCGCGGCTCCGCGGCGTTGTTGGGAGGTGTGCTCTTACTTAGGGAGGAACCGGGGGCACTGGGGACTAACGAAAAACCCCTCTTCTCGCTTGGATGGGTGGGGGAACACTCCTGAAAACCCCCCCGGTTTGCTAAATCAAAACCAAAATTCCATTCGGGGGCAGCGGTCGCGAACTCCTCTCCCCCTTCCCCGGCCTCTGAAGGAACTGGTTTATCAAAAGGATATGAGTCGGGGCCGCTGCTTCTTCCTTCCCCCCTTGCTTGGGCCTGTTGTCCGCTGCTGTCTCCCCCTTGGGTTAAACGGGTGGGGGAGAACCCTAACGCTGAATCTTGTTGGTGATCCTCACTGACTGGCCCACTTACTCGGTGCCTCAGTTGGTCTGCGTGCCTCCTCCAGAGGAGACCGGTGTGGGTTTCGACCCGGTACGACACTGGCCCCGTCCGTTCTACAACCGTCCCCGGCACCCAGGCTGGCCCCGCGCTGGCATAGTTCCTGCAATGAACAGGGTCGCCGGCGGCGAAACCTTTCGAGACTGCCAGCCCCACGTTTTTCCCTTTATCCTCAATTCTTGTGGGGTCCAGCCTGGACAGGAGCGTAGTCAGTTTTCGCCGCATCAATAGCTCCGCCGGCGAGTAACCTGACGCTAAGGGGGTCACCCTATACGCTAATAAGAACTGACATACTTGGTGATTTAGGTCCCCGGGGCCCATGCGCCGAAGCGCCTCCTTTGTTGTACGCACCAACCGTTCCACTTGGCCATTCGTGGCCGGGTGAAACGGCGCGGACGTGACATGCCGAATGGCATTTGCCTCCATGAATGCCCCGAACTCTGAGGAGGTGAAACAACTCGCGTTATCGCTGACTAAAGTGTCGGGTAAGCCGAACGTTGAAAAGACTCTCCGTAGTTGGTTAATGGTAGTGGCGGAGGACGTGCTCTTTACCGGAATGACCTCCAGCCACTTTGAGAATGCATCCACCACCAGGAGAAACATGGTTCCTCGGAAAGGGCCAGCGAAATCTACGTGCACTCTGGACCATGGCCCCCTCGCTGTGTCCCATTCCCTATGCGGGAGGCGGGCCGCCTCTGGTCGGGACCCCTGGCAAGCCTCACAAGTGCCGACCATGTGCTCAATGTCCTCGTCCAGCTGTGGCCACCAAAAGTAGCTGCGGGCCAGTGCTTTGGAGCGAACGATGCCCGGGTGACTGACGTGCAGCAGTTTGAGTACCCTCGGCCGCATGGGTGTTGGGACCACCACCCGTTGGCCCCACAATAGGCACCCCCTTTCTATGGACAGCTCTAGCTTCTTCCGAAAGAATGGGTCGAACTCCTTGCTTGGGGACGATGCTGGCCACCCTTTCTGCACCCATGAGCTGACTTTCTCCAGCGTTCTGTCCTTGCCTGTCGCCCTGGCTATATCGGCTGGTACTATTGGGGGTTCGTCTAAAACCTCGATTAGCAACACCTGGCGGTCCCTTCCTATTCTGGCTTTTTGGTCGTCCGACAAGGGCAAAGGGGATCTCGAAAGCGCATCAGCATGGCTGATCTCCTTTCCGGGCCGGTACTCCAACTCGTGTTGGTATGCGTTAAGAAAAATGGCCCATCGCAACATTCTCGGGGATAGTATCTGCGGCGTGGGCTTGCCTGCCGTGAAAATCCCTAACAGGGGCTTGTGATCCGTCACGATTTTGAACGGGCGGCCATACAGAAAATCGTGAAACTTTTTGGTCCCCGCTACTATTGCTAATGCCTCCCTGTCGGTTTGTGCGTAATTTCGCTCTGCTTGGGACAGGGACCTTGAATAAAACGCAACTGGGGCCTCCCGACCGTCATCCAACACGTGGCAAAGCACCGCCCCCACCCCCACCGGTGATGCATCACAGACTAAGACCACCAGCCGTTTGGGGTCGAAGTGCGTAAGGATTGCGTCCGATGTTAAAAGCTGCTTTAGTTCGTTGAACGCCTTCTCGTGCTCGTCACCCCACATCCATGTCTCCTCCTTTTTAAGTAACCGATGAAGCGGTTCGGCCACGGAGGCTTTCCGCGGAAGGAATGTATGGTAAAAATTGAGGAGCCCCAGGAATGACTGAAGTTCGGTTTTGGATGTGGGGCGAGGGGCCTTCTTAATGGCTGCTACCTTGGATTTGGACGGCTTAATACCTTCGGGTGTGATCCGAAACCCTAAAAACTCGACCTCGGTTTCGAAAAAAACACATTTGTCCTTCCTCAGTCTCAGCCCCGCTTTCTCGAGCACAGTTAGCACTTTATCCAATCTCTTTGCCAGTTCGGCCTCACTCCCCCCTGTTATCAATACGTCATCAAAATAAGGTAACACCCCCTCCAGCCCCTTCAGGAGGCGTTCCACAAGCGACTGAAAGAGGCCGGGTGCCGAGTTCACGCCGAACTGTAAACGCGACACCTGGAACGCTCCTTTATGTGTGACTATCGTTTGTGCCGCGGCCGTGGCGGGAGTTACGGGGAGTTGTTGATAGGCTTGTGCCAGGTCGAGCTTAGCGAAACACTTTCCCCCATTTAGCCTGGCCAAAAGGTGGCTGACCACTGGCACCGGATATGCATTAGGGCGAATCGCCTTGTTAATTGTACACTTATAATCAGCGCAAATGCGCACCTCCCCGTTAGCCTTCAGAGCTGTTACGATTGGAGTTTCCCACTCCGCGGAATCAACAGGAATAAGAATCCCCTGGCCCACCAATTTGTCCAGTTCCGCCTCTATTTTGTCCTTTAGTGCGAAAGGCACCCTGCGCGGTTTGAGTCTTATCGGGCGGACCTCCGGGTCTAGGTCGAAGGCTACGGGGGGTCCCTTGAATTTTCCCAGTCCTTTTTCGAAAACGGCGGGGTGCGCGTCACACACCGCTTGTATCGGATCCGCGCCCACGGTATGCACCCCCCCTATGAACAAACCCAAGGGCTGAAACCACTGCGTCCCTAGGAGGCTACAATTCCCCCCTTTGAGAACGACCAAAGGGAGTTCTGCAGAATGTCTCTTATAACGAACCCGAAATTTCCCGACCCCCAGCACTGGAATGCTGCTCCCTTGTACGTCTCGTAGCGTGGACCTCAGAGTCTTAAGTTTGGGCCGCGCTTGGGGATCGATCTTCAAGAACTCTTTCTGGGGAATTATGGAATAATAGGACCCCGAGTCAATCTCCATCCTAACAGGGGCCCCTTGTACTATTACCTCAACGAAGTAATGGTTTTGTCCCGCGGACACGCTGAACACGGGGGCGTCGTCCTCACTGCCGTCCGAGACGCGACCCACGCCGTCCTGCTTCCTCGTGGTTCGGGCGCCATCTTGGGGTCTCGCTGGACGGTCCGGTCTGGCCGAACGGTCTTTCGACTGCCTCCGGCCCTCTTTCCGATTTCTGCATGCCCTGGCGATGTGCCCGCGCCGGCCACAGCTGTAACATTCGGCTTTCCTGAAAGGGCACTTCGCACGCTCGTGGGCCGCCCCACACCCATCGCAGCGGCGCCCCCCTTTCCGGACCTTCTGTACCTCTTCGCCGTCGCTGCCATCCGTAGAGGATCTCGAGGTTCGTCGGGTCGCGTGCACCGGCTGTCCTGACTTGCCGCGCACCGAGCTTTCCGCTTTGCTGGCCCTAGGACGCCACTCACGCCACTCGTGTATTTCGTCCACTCCCGCATTCGTGGACTCCGCGGACTCCGCGGTCTCTACGACCTCGGCCAGCGTGGGTGGCGGCTCCCTGTTCATCAGGCTGCGCTGCACTTCCTTGTCCTTCAGGCCACACAGCACGACGTCTCTCATGATCATCTCCAGGTTGTCCCACTTGCAGGGGACGGCGGCTACCCTCAGGGCCTCCACGAAAGCCTCTACCGACTCATCCGGCGCTTGGACTCGCCTCCAAAACGCACTCCTAGCGGGAAACATTGCCTTCGATGGTTGGAAACGCTCACGCAGCAACTTCAGTATGTCGTCGGTTTTGAAGTCATCCAACGTCTTTGGTTCAATCATGCCCACCAGCGTCCGCTTGGTCTCTACTCCCAGCATTCGGGTGAGGATGGCCCTCTTCCTTTCCTCGTCGTCTTTGACTTTGAGTTCCACCAATGCCGCCTTGAAATCCATGTTAAAGATGGTCCAGTCTTGCGGCTTGGTAATATTGAACCCGCTCTGTGTCCTGGCCCCTTGGGAATCCATGATCCCACCTTCGTCGCCAATTTGGTGTATGAAAACCAAGACACAGGACACAGCCTCGGGCTGGGTTAACTCAGGTTTATTGCATCGTGGACAGAGGGAACATGAGGTAATGGCGGATCGATAGCTCTTTATATACGGTGGTAATACATTTGAACGTGGTGCCATGGTAGCCCATTGGCTACTGTCTGCGTGACATCATTTCAGGTCACGCCCTTCTTGTCCAGGTGTAGGTAGTGGCGGGAAAGCTTCCCGCGCTGTTGCCTTTGATGAGTTCGGACCAAGAGAGCTTGGACGCTCGCTGCTGCCAGCTGGTGGTCATTAGCTCGCGTCCTAATGCAGGGTTCATATGATACAGCTGAAGGTTACATTGTTGCTATAGGCAAGGTTACATTGGTTCAGATACATTGTAATCCATGTGGAAGGTAAAACCCTTAGAACACAACACTTTATAACGTAGGGGCTGCGCAAGCAACGTAGCACTTCTGCGCATGCATGGAAAGCATTTTCCCCCGCTGCCAAATTACGGGTTTTTGGCAGCACGGGGTGGGTTATGACGTCAATGGTCATCAAATTATGGGGTTTTCCCGGCCAAATCGGGAAGGTTGACAGGTATGGCCTGATAAAATACCGGTATTTGAACCAGGACTTCCTCTTCAAAATTTGACTATGACAGCTTTGTCCCCAGGCCCACTTTTGATGTATTTGATTACACTGCACAACAATGATTTTGCTACTGTGATTTATATGATATCGAATGTGCTGATTCCAAATCTGAACTCAGAATTTGTCTATCACGTACGGATTTTAAGGCATGCTCTAGCTGTTCAAATGGTCAGCAATTGGGTAATGTATTTTTACATGGGAACATTATAACAGTTGCAGCTACCACTATGTCTGCTTCCACCTCAGCTGAAAAATGTCCTCTGGTGGCATGCATGCTCCAGCAGCAGATGGGCATGTCTGGGCAAGTCAGTGAGCTGACATCAGAAATAAGGCGAGATGGGCCAAGAGCTTATCTCTAGTGCGAAACCATCTTAATGGATAGTACAGCTAGGCCATGGTGAGTCTATTTTGAGAAAAAGATGAGTAGACGCAGCTGTGTTAATAAACTGGACAATTTTTGCTAGATTTGTGGCAAATATACCCCACATGATCAACACAAGAACCTAACCAAGAGGGTGAGGTTTGCTAACTTAAAATGCTGACATCCTAGGCAGAATTGGATTTAAGATTTGGATTCAGCACACTTGATTTAGTATAGGAAACATGGATTAGACTACATAGCAGACAATATTTTTTATTTATTTATTGTGATGCAGTGATTCACTCTAATGCTTTGATCTTGAACTACGGTCTTAAGAGTCAATGGCATTTGTCTCTATTTTATAATTATACTCCATATTACACACAGTGAATTAAGATATATAAAAAATAGTAAGAAATCCTGTTGCACTTGAAAGACTAACACACTTGTTAATGTAAGTGCGTGAGGACAATGTGAGTTGTAATTCAATAGCCTACAGAGCAGCACACTAACAGGGTTATCCAGTGGGCTATGAGAAAATTATAAGAGAAAACTCTTTGAAAAGCCAAATAGTGCATTTCATTAAATACTAGAATGCAAAATTCTAACAGAGTGTTCCAACCACCCCTGGGATTTCAGGGAAACAGCTTCTCCAGCTTCCAAAGTACCATGAGGAAATGCAAAGGACCCTTGAGACCTTAGGTTGGAGCTACTGGTTATATGGTTCTTGCTAATCTTTCCAAGTCAGGAGCAGAATCTGAATCCAATTGGTAGCCCAATTGGGTCATTGTAGCTCATTCAAGCCCTGGGATTTACAAAAACACTGACTCGTAATTCAGCAGATGATTCAAATGGCCTGCTCTAGTTAGAGTTAGCAGTTGGATTAAGGCCAGTGGAGATTTTGGGATCGTAAATGATGCATGTAAACTGATTTTTCTTCTTCTTCAAAGAAATTAGCATGTTCAGAGTGCACAACTAAGGCAAAACAAAAGTCAACGACTTGTAGAACTGCTAAGACTAACCTATTTAGTGTGAATGTTTCATTAGCAGTTACAATCCACAACCTCAAATGTAAAGGTACAGTACTTCTGTGATGTCCTATGTATGGGTAGAGCACTTCATGTGTCTGGAGAAGTGGATTCTAGTCTTCCAAAGTTTATACTGAATCTGCTGGTCTTAAAGTTGCTCAAGATTTTGTTTTTTCCTAACTCACCAGCTAACACTTTGTTTGTTACCAAAGACAGCCTCCTCCCTTTGCCCTGGTGATAAGGCCAGCTTGTGTTAGGAAGCACCCTTGACTGAGCATGTTCTCCTGAATGTATAATCCACTGATGATGATGATGATGTCGTGTCAGAAATTATTCTGGGTTGAAAGGATTTTTGCTGGAGAAACTCCTTTCATGTGCACAAGATCTTTTCCCATCTTTTCCCACCTACTTGCAATTTTTTTGCTTTTGATCTTCTAGCTTGGCAGAAGCTGGGACAGAGACAGACGCTCAAACCGTCATGCACAGATGATTCTCAGGTGATTCTACAGATTGCATCTGTATTTCTAGATCTTCCATTATATCACTTTTTGAAGTGGTAGCCATATTAGTCTGGAAAACTGATTTTTTTAAAGTAATTCGCATCCATTATTTGTTATAGTATTTGGAAAGTAATTCCTGCTCTCATTAAAATGCTGACACAGTAACTTGCTACACAGCCAGGTAAATTACTGATTGTTTTATAATTTGTGACATAACAACACAAATGAAAATACTCATCAAGGTGCCTTAAGATACTAAAAGTAACTTTTCTCTACTCATTACATTAACTGGCCTTATAGCACACTTGTTGCTCTATGTCTAACAGAAACTAGTTATTTCCTAATTACATTTCTTAACAGGAAGAATAAGAGGCATTTGGGATATTTCTCTTCATCAGGTGCCCTAATATTTGTGGAGTAATTTACTGCTTTGCCTCACATTGCACAATTTCCTGAGTATGCTTCTTATAGTATAGAACATAATCAATAGCACAAAAACCATAAAGAGAGGAGAAAATGCAACAACATACTTTTCTACTGTGAAACTATGGGGAAACCTACAAGGCCCCTAGTTTATAAGGAGTCATTTTCCACACAAAGGTACAGCTGGAGTTTGTGGAGAATTAAATATATATAAAATACACTGGCTGGTGCTACTTTAATTGACTCAGAAATCCAGCTTAGGTTCTTCAAACCACAAAACAAAGACCCAGCTTCAATTTCCTGTTCCACACCTTGAAATATGAAAATGAAAAGAGGAGGTTTTTAGCTTTGTAGTGCCTTCTATAAGACTTTGGAAACACCGCTGCTGGTATCCTGGTAACAGACTTGCAGAGTCTTTGTATCATATGCTATCTGACTTCTGGAAACAGGCACTAGGAAGCTACAACAATATTTCAGAAGGGCTGTTAGTCAAACACTGAGCCCTGGGCTACAAGACAGAATAGAATTCCTTTGCAGTTGGCTCTCTTTTTTTAGAGTGCAATATCTCATACATTACTATAGAACTCATAAAATTTTAAATTAATATTTATAACATTTATTCCCTGCTAAACTGCATATTGAGATTGCATATAATCTTGTAACTCATATCTGCATTGTAGGAAGGGATGCATTAATCTAAACAAACAGTTTTTCAGTTCTGGAACATTCACACAAAGAAAGATAATAAAAGTAGGAGAAATGGTAGGCAAGAGTAAAAGATATTACAATTGCATAAAGTATTGGTTTGTTTAGCACCATGAACCTTAATCTTTCTGTGTCAGCAAAGCTATCAATAAACACCCAGAGCTGTGCAAGGTTTAATGAAGACTTTATTTCCACTGTTGATTTGTTTAACCATTTTTCTTCCTTGCTCTCACTTTAAGATTGAAGAAACACAAATTGGAGTTGTGATTTACTGTATTGTGCACTTCTGTGTTTTATAACACTGAGAGTAGAAAAAATACCTTTAATACTTGTTGTAATGGTGGGCCAGATATGGCCCACTGGGTGCGGAGTGACTGGATGAAGAAAGGCACGTGAGGCAGAGCTGAGGTGGAAGTCCAGTGCAGCCCACTTGGACTGCTGGTATTTTATTCTTTGCCCCAAACCATTGCGTTCATACAGACATGATGATCTGGCACAAGGGGAGAATGAGTAACTAGGAGGATGTTCCAGGAAGCATGCTTATCAGTTAAATTAACTGCAGGATGACAGGCCATTGTTTGCCTATCTTGGAGTCCGTCTGGGGTGAGTTAATCAACCACATCATGGTTTGTTCTCTGACTCCGAGAGTCTGCGGATGTGAGATATACATTACATGTTTATCTTAGGTCACCACCTTATGGCCTTTGGTATTTGCCCATATATGAGCTAATGGCCAGCTGGGCACTCATGAATCATAACTATGACTATATGAATCCACTCTCCAATTTCCTTCCCCGCCGAGCTATATAGGCTGAAGGTCACATTCGGCCAAACCCTAACCTTTTAGGGAAGGTTATTGCCAATTCATATCTGCAGATAAACCACAAATACTGAAATGGTTAAAAGCTACCCATTTTTTCTTTTAGATTATGGAATCATAGACAGGCTGAATTGATTATTTTAAATTGGTTAAAAACCACATCTTGGAAGCCACACATAGAAATATGAAGAGAGGGAATATCTACAATATAGAGAAATGAAGTAGATTGTGATATACCAATAGAACTGTAGAAGCAGCTGAAACTTATTCTTGTAGAAGCTACTGTATTTTGACACAGATCAGTATTTCCCAATGAAGATTCGGAAATCAAGAGGTTTTTGCAAAGATTGCTCAGTTTATTGGCCAAGAACTAAGCTGGGCACATAACATAGATCTCTCTGAGGCAATGCACAATAATCCATAAAACCAAACACCTCTTATAGGATTTTCATAAACAATGCTCAGCATTTTGTGAACTCCCAAACTGATGGTTCTCACGTCAAGATGTTTTCACACTCCGATGTTCTCATTAACCAGAAGACATAAATCCTGATGTATACAATATAATACAAAGTATATTGTTGCATTTTGTTTACATAGCTTCCTGTTTTTCTCCCCACACATGAAGGTATCTCTTTTGATCTGAAAGTGATAAAGATACTCTTGTGGTTTTGTATAGAAGGCAGAAAATGAAAGTTTTTTTTTAACTCATTCTCTTTAACGGAGGCATTTGAGAAGTTGATTAAGAGACAGAGCAATTTTACTTTTGGTTGACCATAAGTAACTGTCTTTGCTAGGGAGATTTATCTCAATTTGGTCTGGTTGTAAGATTCGCTGCACTTTGTTTTGCTTACAGAAAGCTCTTGGTTTTTTGTGTTCACTGGTTGTGTGAAGGGTCTGGTGGCTTTTTCTGAGCTGTTAGCCCCTTGTAGGTTGGCTGGAAGTTGGGGAAAAGTTAGGGATAGTGCCAATATATTTATTTGTTCCAATTTTGTTGAGATGGTCAAGTATAGCTAGGTGCAATTTTTCAGAGTTTAGACATGCACCCTGCAGTTGTTTTTTGATAATTTCCAGTTGAGGGGAATGAGGAGACTTTGCTGTGCTGGGTGTATATTCCCCTTGTTCTTTCTCATTCTGGATTTTTCTGGTGGTGGGGCAGTGCTAAGATTAAAAGAGCTGTTACTCACATCCCTGGGCATCTGTTGGTTTGCTGGCTGAAGAAAGGCTTCTATTCTAATCTGCCTTTTCTCTCTTTTCTTCATTCTTGGTGCATTTCCCCTTCTTCTCTTGGGGGGGGGGGGTTGTTCACATGTGTGTTTGATTTTTTCCCCCTTCCTGGTGCTGTGTATGATGGACTTGATGCTTTAAAATTTATACATTTGTAATTTGTATATTTTGTGCCTTATTTTTATGTTACCTTGTTATATTCTATTTATTGCTTTACTCCATTGTATTTCTGTATAATTATATTGTATCTTTATTTGAAATGCTGTAAGCCACCCTGAGTTGGCCTGTGCTGAGTAGGGTGGGATATAAATTAAAATTTGTTACTATTATTATTTTCTGTTGCCTTTTCTTGCCCCTGGTTTGCAGTCTGCCTTTGGTTGGCATGTTTTGGGGCTTGGGGTGGCAGGAGCTCATGAATTGTGCTGCTAGCTGTCAGTCATGTTGGAGGTGGTCCCCTCCCCACACATGAGCTAATGGGATATCTGCTACTTATAGATAACATAGATAATATATATTTTGACATAGTAGCCATGTTAGTCTGTGGTAAGGCATATCAGAAAAGAAAAGAAAAACAAAACAAAAAATAAAAACACTGCAGCACTTTAAAGACTAACTGCTATATTTTTACAGTGAGCTTTTGCAGGCGCACCCCCCAAAGAAAGACTCAGACACCGGTATATGGATAAAGGCATTGGGCCACTTTTATTGAATAATGCCCTAGTCCAAATTATAACTTTCAATTGGTGTATTCATCCAATTGTAATTCTTAAGGCAAGCAAGCCGCAGTAACACTGGTAAGGTTCCTCCCAAAATTGCCAATGATAATTGTCTACAATGTATCCATTTGTATCCATTTGTTTGTTGACACAAACAAATTGTTGACTGGAGTCAATAAACTATCTACTGACCCCACCCTATGACGTGTATCCGTCAAATCACGAGGTGATGCATGCTGTAAAGCTCCTGCCATCACCCCTTGCCTGGTTCATCGTTGACCGGCCAAAGCTATTACACCTGTACCTGTCTAAGTGTTGGCCAGTCAATTGCAAACCTGCCGGATACCTATGGGTCATCAATCTTTATCTTACCAGTGCTACCCGCCTAAAGTGACCAAAGTCAAAGAAAAACCCCTTTGCTCAAACACTAGCAACAGTGTGGGATGGGCAAAAAAGCCAGAAACCAAGGGCCAATTGTGGGTTCAGGCCAAAAATTCCCACCCGGCCCCGAAGCGACCAAAACATCACACTGTTCACTAGGGAGGGGGTGGAGGGAAAAACTTCTCCTCTCTGTCGCTATTTCTAAAATGGCAGCTCGTCTGCCTCGTGGTCACCCCTTTTATAGAGGGGTGGCCACGCCCCCTAACTCACCCGGATGTCTGAGTCCGGGTGGGAGGGGGCCGCAAAGAGCACGACGGCCATTTTGGCGCCGCGCTTTCATTGCAGGCGCACCCCCCAAAGAAAGACTCAGACACCGGTATATGGATAAAGGCATTGGGCCATTTTTATTGAATAATGCCCTAGTCCAAATTATAACTTTCAATTGGTGTATTCATCCAATTGTAATTCTTAAGACAAGCAGGCCGCAGTAACACTGGTAAGGTTCCTCCCAAAATTGCCAATGATAATTGGCTACAATGTATCCATTTGTATCAATTTGTTTGTTGACACAAACAAATTGTTGACCGGAGTCAATAAACTATCTACTGACCCCACCCTATGACGTGTATCCGTCAAATCACGAGGTGATGCATGCTGTGAAGCTCCTGCTATCACCCCTTGCCTGGTTCGTCGTTGACCGGCCAAAGCTATTACCCCTGTACCTGTCTAAGTGTTGGCCAGTCAATTGCAAACCTGCCGGATACCTATGGGTCATCAATCTTTACCTTACCAGTGCTACCCGCCACACGGGGAGGCGTCTATGAAGACTCACCGCCCACCCACCCCAGACCGTCAGCTCGGTCACCAGGCCTGCTTGCAAATCTTCAAGAAAGAGCTTCATACCTCTAACCGACAGTTGGACCCCATTCCCTGCATAGAGATCATAATTTTGCAAACTAATCGTGGGGTGCCGGATGACCATCCCCAAACCCTTGTCTGCTAAGAACCGGGCAACAGCCCTGTTCACCGAGAGGTGAGCGCGGTCAAGGGCACGGAGGTCAATACCTCCCCTGTATGAATGACGCGGTACGATGTCCGACCATAGCACCCTTGTGTATGGCCACACATAATGCAAATCGTGAATTTTAAGGAGAGGCCAGTGACCTGGGCAAGGTCATTGCCCCGGAGGTGCAGTACAAGGACATCAGGCGGTTCAGCATCCCTGATGGAAAACAGGAATGGCAACAGTTCCCGCCATCTCATTCCGCGCTTACTGCGGTTGCACGCAGTCCAAGCTGGGGTCCTCACTCTGTTGCAGCAGCATACTGCGCTGCCCAGTGCATGTAACTGTGGCCCACCAGCCATACTGCCACCAGTGTGCAGGGACACACAGGGTCTGTAAAAGAAGAAAAGAGAATAATGACTTAACTGGTACTCATGCCTGAAGTGGGCAAACATACAATGCAAAACGCATGGATCCCCATCTCCCCATTCGGCGTATATCAGCCTCAGAGTACCCAAATGCAGCCACAGTGGATGCAGCACCTATCCTAAATGAATGGGTGCTGTAACGAGCCCCGGGGAGGCCAACACTGGATAGTGCCATACCGGTCACCTTCCAAAATTGAAATTTAGTAAGGGGAGACCCATCCTGGTGGCAGAAAAACGGGCCAGGGTGCGCGCCACGCACTGCCAAAAACTCCTGTAGGGCACCAACCGGACAGATGTCTGCAATGGAACATCGTAGCAGTCTAACTCCACTGCCTACGCCGTGCTGATCACTTTTGAGGACCGTATCCTCAACTGAGCCCACTCATTAGTGACATAGACATCGTCGAGTTCCAGTGCCCTATGAGTCGCATCCGCCTTAGACAGTAGTACCAACTCACTGATGCAGAGCGCTCCAAAGAAGGCCACCGTGGTAGCTGCATGAAAAAGAGCCACCTCATACTTATCATAACACAAGTTATGCCAGCCTCGTGCAAGGTGGGTCAGTACCTCTGGTGAAATTGGGTGGCGAGTGTCCGGGCGGCGGCCACGTCCCCTCCAAAACATGAAGTATGCGGAAATCCTTCACGCAGTCAGCAAAACCCCTCACTTTAGCCATAAATGCCATTGCCAACAGCCTGGATGCTATAGTACGAGTAGCCAAACCCTGACTGTGTAGATAAACCATAAATTGTAAAACCTGTTCCACTGGAATGGGCCACACTTCGGGCAACTGAAGTTGCACACAAAAGGTTCTAAATTGAACGAAAGCATGTTGATACGCCTTACGTGTGCGAGGTGCCAAAGACATGCCGATTGCCCGGTTCACCTCTCCTCGCCAAATGTCCAAATCTCGGCCGGGAGTGGCGAGGGGAATTCCTCTGCTTCCGGAGCCAAGGCACAGAACCGGGGGATCTGCAGGCGGGATAAAGCATCAGCAATATCATTATTAATGCCTGGGACATGTCTGGCCTTAAACAGCACATTTAGGCGTAGGCTTCGTAACACAAACTGGCGAACCAACGCCATCACCCTGGGTGATCTAGACATCTGAGCGTTGACAATGTGCACTACTGCCGCATTGTCACACCAAAAATGGACCACTGAGTCGGCCCACTCCTCGCCCCATAGCATCAAAGATCCCAGGATTGGAAGGAACTCAAGAAATGTAAGATCGCGGAGGCGATCCGTGCCCCGCCATGCTGGAGGCCATTGGCCATAAGCCCACCTCCCGTCAAAATAAATCCCATATCCCAGGGAGCCGGAGGCATCCGACTGTACTTGGAATCTAGGGGAAATCAAAAGGTCTGATCTCCAGAAAGAGACCCCGTTAAATTCCTGTAAAAATGTGAGCCAAACCGAAAGGTCAGCCCGCATGCCCCTGGTCAGTCGGACCCTGTGGTGGCGCTTTAATAGGCCAGACATGGCATCACATAGGCGCCGAGCAAATGCTCTGCCGGGTGTTACCACTCTGCAGGCAAAGTTAAGATGGCCATGAAGTACCCGAAGCTCACGAAGTGACACTTTACGTTTGACCAGCAACGCCAAAATCATCGTGGAGATGATGCCTGTGCGACCGTGTCAATTTCAATATCCAGAAATGTGAGCGTAGTAGATGGGCCCTCGGTCTTTTCAGGCGCTAAAGGGACACCCAGTTCCCGCATTAGCGTCTGAAATGTAGTGAGGAGACGCGTGCACGTGTCCGAGCCCCATTCACCCCCGAACAAAAAGTCATCGAGGTAATGGGCTACAGACCGAGACCCGGACCTGCGAACAAAGGCCCACTGAAGAAAAGTGCTAAAGCGTTTGAATGCCGAACACGTAATAGAGCAGCCAAAAGGCAAGGCCTTGTCTACATAGAACTTCCCTTGGAATCTAAAACCCAATAGCTCAAAGTCCCCAGGGTGCACTGGCAGCAATCGGAATGCCGATTTAATGTCACATTTCGCCAGGAGGGCACCGGGACCACAAGAGCGCACCATCCGTAGGGCCTGGTCAAATGACGTATATCGGACCAAACAAAGGCCATCAGGAATAGCATCATTGACAGAAGAACCCGCCGGGTACGATAAGTGGTGGATTAAACGGAATTCACCCGGGGTCTTTTTAGGTACTAGCCCCAGAGGGGAGACCTTCAGGTTAGGGAAAGGTGGTGCAGAAAAGGGGCCCGCTACCCTCTTGACCTCTACTTCTTTGGCAATACTCAGGGCAGCCACCCCCTCCTTACCCTTCAGGGAAACCAAATTGGGGGCATCCTGGGGTCCTCGCACCCCCTTGAATGGGATACGAAAGCCCCACTGGAAACCCTCCAGGAGGTACCTCGCGTCCCTCCTCCTTGGATAAGTTGAGAGCCATCGCTCCAACATATACACATTAACTGGGGAGTGGGCCTTTTGACTGGCTAGCTCCATCAGTGGAAGCACTGCCCGCTCCCTGTCCACCTCTACCTCTGCCCCGTGACCCACCAGCCCGCGGGCACGCGGAGGCGGCGTGGGGGCCAGCGCAAGAGGGACACTCATGTTTGTATCGACACTGTTGCTTATTGCACACGCCATTAGCTGAGAAGCTCCAACACAGCAAGCGGGCTGGAACCCCCTGCCCCGCCGGCTGGCAGGGAGCCTGTGTTGGAGCAGCTCGTTGCACGGCATGGCCACAATGGTACCTATCCCCAGGCGCCGGACACGTGGGGGTCATGTACAAGAGCCACAATTTTTGGCAGGGCTCATCCCATCTCATCTCTGGGTGTAGGGCCACCCTCATTCTAAATTCCTCATCGTAAGCCAACCACGATGGGCCAGGGAAATCCACCATCGCCCTGAAAATATTGTCCAAGTATTGGACCATAGGAATGGCCAGATCAGGCCGGGCCCTGAGGTATACCGCCATATAAATAAGATATGCCAGCAACCAGTTGGCCCAGGTGCGCGGTGGCTTACGACGACGAGACAGCTCTTTGTCTCTGTCATCCTGTCCCTCTCTCTCTTCCTTAGTGGGCTCACGGTTCAATAGGGAGAATATATCCATGTACTCCCCCCGCCAAATCTTCTCCCTCGTGACCTGTGACAAATGATCACCAAGGGGCAAGGAATAACCAGCCGTCGGCAAAGCTGTCACCAGCACATTATGTATAGAGGGCATACGCAGCGGGACCTGGACAGCCCCTGCGATGCTCAGCACTGCCCCACCACTGGAAGTGGGCTGTGATGTAGCTGCACTAAATTGAACCTGATACTCACTAGGTGCACCCCCGTGAGCCGCCCCCACTGGGGGTTCCGGCCCACGGCGGGCGTCAGAGCTTGCGACCAGAATCGAGCTCTGACTACTCCCAGTCTGCAGATCTGGACGAACGGGGGGCTGCGAGACACCAGCTGGCGCCGGCCGGAGCGTCTCAAGCAGCTCAACCCGGCTGGCTGCCCGTTGCAGCGTCGCGGCCGGCAAGGTAGCCGGTGCCAACGAAGGGGCCCCAGAGGAAAGAGAAGCGCCCCCCTCCACAGGAGGCTGTGCAATGCCCAAGGATGCTTCCAGCACTGCTAAACGTGCTAACAGAGCATCCACTGCATAAGGCGGGCCGGGTGGGCCGGACGGCCCACTAGGCAGTTGGAAAGGTAACCCGAAAGGTGAGCCAGGGCCAGAATAGGGCCATGCCCAAAACCCCAGCCCATGAGGGGCCGGAGGAGGAACGCGTTGTATACTCACACCAGGCCCTCCCATGCTGCCCTGACCCATGGCCGGTAATGGCGGGCCGAGGGGCGAAGCCCCTGAGGGGCCGGCCTGAAGCTGGCCAGCCACCAAGCTGGAGCCCAGCTGCCAAGTGGTCCTTTTTTGCCCATCCCACACTGGTCCTCCGACCCGATGGCTGTCCCCCGTCTGGCGCAGGGCCGGTGAAAGTTCTCCCCCTTTGCCGCGGCTTCATCGCCGGGGCCTTCCACTTGGGAGCCATGTCTCCCAAGGAGAAGAACAAGCAGGATCTCTATCCAGGGATCGAAATCAGCCTAAGCATGCGATAGCCAAGCAAACCAAGGCTCTGCTTGCACTAATCCTCTTTTCCCAGCCGGGAAAGAACCGCAAGGGCTAAACAGCTGAAGACTAAAAGGACAAACAGCGACGGAGAAAACTTCTCCTCTCCGTCTCTATTTCTAAAATGGCAGCTCATCTGCCTCGTGGCCACCCCTTTTAGAGAGGGATGGCCACGCCCCCTAACTCACCCAGATGTCTGAATCTGGGTGGGGGGGTGGGGCCCACAAAGAGCGCGGCGGCCATTTTGGCGCCGCGCTTTCATTATGGATCATAAGGAAGGCTAATAACTCTTAACCTTTAGTCCTACCCAGAATGGGTTCTAGGTACCTGCCCAAACTTTAGAGTTAGTTGTAAAGTCTTTAGATTCCTCTCCAATTTTCTCATTTGGCATTGCAGACCTCCTTGCCTCTGCCTCTCACTCAGGAGTCCAAGATTCCTCCCCAGTTCTCTGGCAACAGAGATGTTCCTTTGGACTCATTATCCCCAATAGGAGGGCTTGGGGTCCTTGGCAGTAGTTGCCACAAGTTGCACCATTCTCACTGGTACATGAAATCTCATAAAATTACATTCCAAAGATCCTCCTTTATCAGTTCCATAACCTTATATTTGTACTATCCATACTTTTTGGCTGTGGTAAACAGTGGATAACTAAAACTGCAGATATTATACCCACAGATATGGGGGCGGACTCCCATACTGAACTCTGCCAACAGGCTTTTTCAAAATGATATCTCCTGTGAAATATATTCAGGAAATGTGGTGGCATTGCTGGCCATTTTGTCTAACATGACTAACAGTCATGATGTCTAACAGTAGCATTTCCCCATTAATAGAGATTATGGTTAGCTTGATGGACATAGAAGGAGCTTCTCCAAAAAGTGGAAAACATTGTGAGCATTTTTGGTCTTCCCCTGGGATGATGGGTTGTAGCTAGCTAATCTTTCCTATCCAGAAGCATTGCACTTCAAACCTGCTGATCAGTAAAATGACCCAATCATCTTTTTTAGGACCACAAATGACAATAATTTCTATTAATATAGAAAGCATTTCTTCATCTAGAGTGGAGTTCTTAGTTTCACTTTGCTGTGAAGTGAAATGTGATATTCTTTTTGAAGTGGTGGCCATGTTAGTCTTGGAAAAGTTATTATTATTATTTTGGATTAAAGCTTCTAAAATTTTCAAAGCAGTAGCTGCAGTTCCAAAATATAACTGTACACATCCTGTCAGAATGACAATGAAAGCGCGGTGCCAAAATGGCCGCCACACTCTTTGCGGGGGGCCCCCCACCTGGACTCAGACATCTGGGTGAGTTAGGGGGCATGGCCACCCCTCTATAAAAGGGGTGGCCACGAGGCAGCCGAGCTGCCATTTTAGAATAGCAACGGAGAGGAGAAGTTTTTTCCGTCGCTGTTTTCTCCTTAGTCTTCGGCTATTGAGCCTTGCAGTTTGTTTCCCGGCTGGGAAAGGAGGATTAAAGTACTCGGAGCCTTTTTGGATTGCTTGGCTACCGCGGTACTTAAACGCTAGGAGTTTGATCCCTGGATAGGGATCCTGCAGCGGCGACTTATTTCTCCTAGGGAGACATGGCTCCCAAGTGGAAGGCCCCAGCGCTAAAGCCATGGCCGAGGGGAAGAACTTTTACCGGCCCTGCACCGGATGGGGGCCAGCCTTTGGGTCAGAGGATCAGGGCTGCGCCCCCACTGCAGGGCAATGTGCCAGCCTTGCCCACTAGTACCAGTGGGGCTGGTCAGGCTACCACTTGGCAGCCGGGTTCCAGCTTGGTAGCAGGTCAGCTACAGGCCGGCCCCTCCGGGGCTTCGGCCCTCAGCCCGCCTTTGCCGGGCATGGGACAGGGCGGCCTGGGGGGGCTGGTGTGGGTGTCCAACCCACTGCTCCTCCGGCCCCTCATGGGCCAGAGTTCTGGGCATGGCCCTATTCTGGCCCTGGCTCTCCTTTTGGGTTACATTTTCCTCAACTGCCTAGTGGGCTGTCCGGCCAACCCGGCCTGCCTTATACTGGGGGCTCTGGGGCAGTGGATGCTCTGTTAGCATGGATAGCAGTGCTGGAAGCATCCTTGGGCATTGCACAGCCTCCTTTGGAGGGGTGCGCTACTCTTTCAACAGGGGCCCCTTCGTCGGCCCCGGCTACCTTGCCAGCCGCAATGCTTCAGTGGGCGGCCAACCGGGTCAAGCTGCTTGAGATGGTCTGGCCGGCCCCAGCTGGTGTCTCGCAGCTCCCCGTTTGACCTGATGTCCAGACTGGGAGCAGTCAGGGGTGGTCCCAGAGCTCGATTCCAGTCGCGAGCACCGACGCCTGCCATGGGCCGGAACCCCCAGTGGGGGCAGCTCACGGGGGTGCACCTAGTGAGTATCAGGTTCAATTTAGTGCACCAACACCACAGTCCACTTACAGTGGTGGGGTTCAGTGGCCCTGGCCTCGTCAAGTTGAGGCGAGTGGGCATCAGTTACCATCCTATCCCAGTATCCCATGGTTTCAAAATGGTCCCTCGTTAAGGGCGGGGGTGTCCGCCCCTGGGGCAGTGCCGAGCATCGCAGGAGCTGTCCAGGTCCCACTGCGTATGCCCTCTATACAGAATGTGCCGATGATGGCTTTGCCGACGGCTGGTTATTCCTTGCCCCTGTCATTTGTCACAGGTCACGAGGGATAAGATTTGGCGAGGGGAGTACGTGGATATATTCTCCCTATTGAACCATGAGCCCACTAAGGAAGAGAGAGAGGGACAGGACGACAGAGACAAAGAGCTGTCCCGTCGTCGTAAGCCACCGCGCACTTGGGCCAACTGGTTGCCGGCATATCTTATTTATATGGCGGTATACCTTAGGGCCCGGCCTGATCTGGCCATTCCTATGGTCCAATACTTGGACAATATTTACAGGGCGATGGTTGATTTCCCTGGCCCATCGTGGTTGGCTTACGATGAGGAATTTAGAATGAGGGTGGCCCTACACCCAGAGATGAGGTGGGATGAGCCCTGCCAGAAATTGTGGATCTTGTACATGACCCCCACGTGTCCGGCGCCTGGGGATAGGTACCATTGTGGCCATGCTGTGCAGCGAGCTGCTCCAACACAGGCTCCCCGCCAGCCGGCGGGGCAGGGGGTTCCAGCCCGCTTGCTGTGTTGGAGCTTCTCAGCTAATGGCGTGTGCAATAAGCGACAGTGTCGGTACAAACATGAGTGTCCCTCTGCGCTGGCCCCCATGCTGCCTCCGCATGCCCACGGGCTGGTGGGTCACGGGGCAGAGGTAGAGGTGGACAGGGGTTGGGCAGGGCTTCCTCTGACGGAGATATCCAGTCAAAAGGCCCCCTCCCCGGTTAATGTGTATATGCTGGAGCGATGGCTCTCAACCTATCCAAGAAGGGAGGACGCGAGGTACTTTCTGGAGGGTTTCCAGTGGGGCTTTCGTATTCCATTTGAGGGGGTTCGGGAACCCCAAGATGCCCCCAATTTAATTTCCCTGCAGGGTAAGGAGGGGGTAGCTGCCCTGGGTATTGCTAAAGAAGTGGAGGCCAGGAGGGTAGCGGGCCCCTTTTCCGAACCACCTTTCCCTAACCTGAAGGTCTCCCCTCTGGGGCTAGTATCTAAAAAGACCCCGGGTGAATTTCGTTTAATCCACCATCTATCGTACCCGGTGGGTTCTTCTGTCAATGATGCTATTCCTGATGACCTTTGTTCGGTCAGGTATACGTCGTTTGACCAGGCCCTACGGATGGTGCGCTCTTGTGGTCCCGGTGCCCTCCTGGCAAAATGTGACATTAAATCGGCATTCCGATTGCTGCCGGTGCACCCTGGGTACTTTGAGCTATTGGGTTTTAGATTCCAAGGGAAGTTTTATGTAGATAAGGCCATGCCTTTTGGCTGCTCTATTTCATGTTCGGTATTCGAACGTTTCAGCACTTTTCTTCAGTGGGCCTTTGTTTGCAGGTCCGGGTCTTGGTCTGTAGCCCATTACCTCGATGACTTTTTGTTCTGGGGTGAACGGGGCTCGGACACGTGCACGCGTCTCCTCACTACATTTCAGACGCTAATGCGGGAACTAGGTATCCCCTTAGCGCCTGAAAAGACCGAGGGCCCATCTACTATGCTCACATTTCTAGGTATTGAAATTGACACGGTCGCACAGGCATCCCGGTTACCCATGGATAAGGTCTCCCGGATCTCCGCGATGATTTTGGCATTGATGGCCAAACGTAAAGTGTCCCTTCATGAGCTG
This sequence comes from Bradypodion ventrale, assembly GCA_035047345.1. Classification (NCBI taxonomy): domain Eukaryota; kingdom Metazoa; phylum Chordata; class Lepidosauria; order Squamata; family Chamaeleonidae; genus Bradypodion; species Bradypodion ventrale. The sequence continues at coordinate 296,819,796 of JAWDJE010000002.1, read as the reverse complement.
CAGGTACTTCATGGACATCTTAACTTTGCCTGCAGAGTGGTGACACCCAGCAGAGCATTTGCCCGGCACCTATGTGATGCCATGACTGGCCTGTTAAAGCGCCACCATAGGGTCCGACTGACCAGGGGCATGCGGGCTGACCTTTTGGTTTGGCTCACGTTCCTACAGGATTTTAATGGGGTCTCTTTCTGGAGATCAGACCTTATGGTCTCCCCTAGATTCCAAGTACAGTCGGATGCCTCCGGCTCCCTGGGATATGGGATTTATTTTGAGGGGAGGTGGGCTTATGGCCAATGGCCTCCCGCATGGTTTGGCATGGATCGCCTCCGCGATCTTACCTTTCTTCAGTTCCTTCCCATCCTGGGAGCTTTGATGCTATGGGGTGAGGAGTGGGCCAAATCAGTGGTACATTTTTGGTGTGACAATGCGGCAGTGGTGCACATTGTCAACGCTCAGACGTCTAAATCGCCTAGGGTTATGGCGTTGGTTCGCCAATTTGTGTTAAGAAGCCTACGCCTAAATGTGCTGTTTAAGGCCAGACATGTCCCAGGCATTAATAATGATATTGCTGATGCTTTATCCCGCCTGCAGATCCCCCGGTTCCGTGCCTTGGCTCCGGAAGCAGAGGAATTCCCCTTGCCACTCCCGGACGAGATTTGGACATTTGGCGAGGAGAGGTGAACCGGGCGATCGGCATGTCTTTGGCACCTCGCACGCGTAAGGCGTATCAACATGCTTTTGTACAATTTTGAACCTTTTGTGTGCAACTACAGTTGCCTGAAGTGTGGCCCATTCCAGTCGAACAGGTTTTACAATTTATGGTTTATCTTCACGGTCAGGGTTTTGCTCCTCGTACTATAGCATCCAGGCTGTCGGCACTGGCATTTATGGCCAAAGTGAGGGGCTTTGCTGACTGCGTGAATGATTTCCGCATACGTCATGTTTAGGAGGGGTGGACACGGGAACATGGCCGCTGCCCAGACACTCTCCACCCAATTTCACCAGAGGTCCTGACCCACCTTGCACGAGGCTGGCATAACTTGTGTTATGATAGGTATGAGGTGGCTCTTTTTCATGCGGCTACCACGGTGGCCTTCTTTGGAGTGCTCCGCATCAGTGAGTTGGTACTACTGTCTAAGGCGGATGCGACTCGTAGGGCACTGGACCTCGACAATGTCTATGTCACTAATGAGTGGGCTCAGTTGAGGATACGGTCCTCAAAAGTTGATCAGCACGGTGTAGGCAGTGGAGTTAGACTGCTACGATGTTTCATTGCAGACATCTGTCCGGTTGGTGCCCTACAGGAGTTTTTGGCAGTGCGTGGCACGCACCCTGGCCCTTTTTTCTGCCACCAGGATGGCTCTCCCCTTACTAAATTCCAATTTTGGAAGGTGACCGGTATGGCACTAACCAGTGTTGGCCTCCCCAGGGCTCGTTACCCACCCATTCATTTAGGATAGGTGCTGCATCAACTGCGGCTGCATTTGGGTACTCTGAGGCTGATATACGCCGGATGGGGAGATGGGGATCCATGCGTTTTGCATTGTATGTTCGCCCACTTCAGGTATGAGTACCAGTTAAGTCATTATTCTCTTTTCTTCTTTTACAGACCCTGTGTGTCCCCGCACACCGGTGGCAGTATGGCTAATGGGCCACAGTTACATGCACTGGGCAGCGCAGTATGCTGCGGCGACAGAGTGGGGACCCCAGCTTGGACTACGTGCAACCGCACGTATACGTTGGTACGGTAAGCGTGGAATGAGATGGCGGGAACTGTTGCCATTCCTGTTTTCCATCAGGGATGCTGAACCACCTGATGTCCTTGTACTGCACCTCCGGGGCCATGACCTTGCCCAGGTCACTGGCCTTTCCTTAAAATTCACGATTTGCAGTGACCTAGCTTATTTGCATTATGTGTGGCCGTCCACAAGGCTGCTATGGTCGGACATCGTGCCGTGTCATACTTACAGGGGAGGTATTGACCTCCATGCCCTTGACCGCGCTTGCCGCTCGGTGAACAGGGCAGTTGCCCGGTTCTTGTCAGACAAGGGTTTGGGGATGGTCATCCGGCACCCCATGATTAGTTTGCAAAATTACGATCTCTATGCAGGGGATGGGGTCCACCTGTCGGCTAGAGGTATGATCCTCTTTCTCGAAGATTTGCAAGCAGGCCTGGTGACCGAGCTGATGGTCTGGGGGGGGGCAGTGAGTCTTCATAGACGCCTCTCCGTGTGGCGGGTAGCACTGGTAAGGTAAAGATTTATGACCCATAGGTATCCGGCAGGTTCGCAATTGACTGGCCAACACTTAGACAGGTACAGTGTAATAGCTTTGGCCAGTCAATGACGAACCAGGCAAGGGGTGATGGCAGGAGCTTTACAGCATGCATCACCTCGTGATTTGACGGATACACGTCATAGGGTGGGGTCAGTAGATAGTTTATTGACTCCGGTCAACAATTTGTTTGTGTCAACAAACAAATTGATACAAATAGTTACACTGTAGCCAATTATCATTGGCATTTTGGGAGGAACCTTACCAGTGTAACTGCGGCCTGCTTGCCTTAAGAATTACAATTGGATGAATACACCAATTGAAAGTTATAATTCGGACTAGGGCATTATTCAATAAAAGTGGCCCAATGCCTTTATCCATATACCGGTGTCTGAGTCTTTCTTTGGGGGGTGCGCCTGCAATGAAAGCACGGCGCCAAAATGGCCGTCGTACTCTTTGCCGGCCGCCCGACCCGGACTCAGACATCCGGGTGAGTTAGGGGGCGTGACCACCCCTCTATAAAAGGGGTGGCCACGAGGCAGCCGAGCTGCCATTTTAGAATAGCGACAGAGAGGAGAAATTTTTCCCTCCACCCCCTCCCTAGTGAATGGTGTGATTTTTTGGTTGCTTCGGGGCCGGGTGGGAATTTTTGGCCTGAACCTACAATTGGCCCTTTGGTTCTGGCTTTTTTGCCCATCCCACACTGTTGCTACTGTTTGAGCAAAGGGGTTCTTTGACTTTGGTCACTTTGGGCGGGTAGCACTGGTAAGGTAAAGATTTGTGACCCATAGGTATCCGGCAGGTTCGCAATTGACTGGCCAACACTTAGACAGGTACAGGTGTAATAGCTTTGGCCGGTCAACGATGAACCAGGCAAGGGGTGATGGCAGGAGCTTTACAGCATGCATCACCTCGTGATTTGACGGATACACGTCATAGGGTGGGGTCAGTAGATAGTTTATTGACTCCGGTCAACAATTTGTTTGTGTCAACAAACAAATTGATACAAATAGTTACACTGTAGCCAATTATCATTGGCATTTTGGGAGGAACCTTACCAGTGTTACTGCGGCTTGCTTGCCTTAAGAATTACAATTGGATGAATACACCAATTGAAAGTTATAATTCGGACTAGGGCATTATTCAATAAAAGTGGCCCAATGCCTTTATCCATATACCGGTGTCTGAGTCTTTCTTTGGGGGGTGCGCCTGCAATGTGTGATGGGTGATTATTGTTCCTGAGAGCTGAGCTGTATTCAGATCTTACATCCATTATTTGCACCAAACAACCCACATACTTTCTGGTGGGTAAGCCCTACTGAACAAAGCAAATTTGCTTCCAAATATGCATAGACTTCCACTGCTTTCCCCCTTTTTATATGTATAAACTGTTGTGTTTCATGAGTCTCAGTTAAAAAGGCCTGCTTCTCAGCCATCCAAATAGATGGACATATGTCCCTCTCAAAGGTATAAAAGAAATAATAATCATGGATATGAACATTACATGAGTAAACTCTGAATGCCATGCTAAGCAAACATTGTGCATTTGGTTGATAGTCAACAATAGTCAAGTCCTTTAAAGTCCTATAATTAATTAGATAGTCTTGCAGGTTGTGATTTATCTGCTGACTGTAGCTCTTTGTACTTTCTTAAATCAAATGCCCGCACTGTCAGTTGTCCAGAATAAATTTGTTAGGGCCAACATGTCAGCTGAATGATGGATCAGAATGTTCAGGCTGCCTCTTTATTTTTCCAAAGTAAATGAATCCTCCAAACACCATATCACTTAATTTATAATGCTCCAAAATATAACAAAAGATTTCAAAGAATTCCCCATCTAACTAGGTGGAGAAAATAGCTAAAATGTATCTGGATTTTCTGTTATATTCTCAGACAATGAAGATACATCTCTTATGGATAAAGACTTTTATCATCTATATATGTAGTGTGTCATTGTAAGAAGAGTCAGGTGAACCCTGACTGGAGTAGTGAGCGATCATCCTCAGTAACCAGGTACTGAAAATAGATAAGCTATGAGAAACCTGGGGAACATAGTGAAAAGTAGAGACATCACTTTGCAAACAAAAGTTCACATAGTCAAGTCAATGGTATTCCCGGTGGTAATGTATGGGTGTGAGAGCTGGACCATTAGGAAAGCTGAGCGTAAAAGAATAGATGCCTTTGAGATGTGGTGTTGGAGGAGAGTTTTGAGAGTCCCCTGGACAGCGAGGAGAACACATAGTTCAATATTAGAAGAAATCAACCCTGACTGCTCCTTAGAAGGTCAAATCATAAAGATGAAGTACTTTGGACATCAAATGAGAAAGGAGGATTCACTTGAGAAAACCTTGATGCTGGGAAAGGTAGAGGGCAAAAGAAGAAGGGGGTGGCCAAAGATGAGATGGCTGGATGGTATTGTGGACACAATGTGCACAGAACTGGGCGGGCTGAGGAGGATAGTGGAGGACAGAGGTGCCTGGAGGACATTGGTCCATAGGGATGCAAAGGGTCAGAATCGATTGTGTGACTGAACAACTACAAAAGCTCTCCTATTGACAGGATGCTGGCCAAAGAGGTCAAACAGAGAAACCTCCCAAATATCAGGAAAGCTGTTGAGGAGGAGAAGATAGTTGAAGGTGGGATAAAAGAGTGGTAAGAGAGATGTATAAAAGGGGGCACTGAGAAAACTGAGGGAGTAAACAAAAAATGTGGTAACACAGAGATGCAAGTAGAATTGGGTTACTTTTCCCATGGGGGACTGGCAAGGGAGAAAAGGAGCCATGGTTGTTGAAGCAGGGAGCCCTATGAAAGATACTAGTGAGTGTGGGATGGATACAACCCAAGAAGGAAACCCCAGTTAAGGAAACTCAGTGGAACTGATAAAGGAGGATCTTTGGAACGTAATTATCATGAGATTTCATGTACCAGTGAGAATGGTGCAACTTGTGGCAACTACTGCCAAGGACCCCAAGCCCTCCTATTGGGGATAATGAGCCCAAAGGAACATCTCCATTGCCAGAGGACTGTGGAGGAATCTTGGACTCGTGAGTGAGATGCAGAGGCAAGGAGGTCTGCAATGCCAAATGAGAAAATTGGAGAGGAATCTAAAGACTTTACAACTAACTCTAAAGTTTGGGCAGGTACCTAGAACCCATTCTGGGTAGGACTAAAAGTTAAGAGTTACTAGCCTTCCTTATGATTCAACAAGGAGATAAAAGCTGCTTAAAATGTTGATGAGAGTTAGAAAACTGCCTCTTGAGGAATGTGTACATAGTTCTACATTAATAGCAGTGGTGGGCATCAGCAGGTTCGCACCAGTTCGCCAGAACCGGTAGCAGAAATTTTGGCTGGCCTCGCCCATCCAAGTTATGAAATAAAGTAGTCCTAATTGGGTGCAACGCAAGGCTTTCCCCCTGGCCACACCCAACATGCCATGCCTCAGTGTGGTAGTAAAAAGATTTTGAGCCCACCACTGATTAATAGAGTTAGTTTTTGGCAAAACACAAGTGTCAGTTCTTCTTCATGGAAGGAATGGGGTTAAATGGCTCCACTAAAGGTGGATCTACTCACAGATGTTTTGTTCTTGTTGTATTTTTATAGCTCTGGGACATATGATAAAATTTTAAAAATAAAGACTTTAACATATGAAGTGTATAGCATTTATATATATATATATGTATGGCCAAAGTGATTAGTTATATCAGGGAAATGGTAATTGCAGGCGCACCCCCCCCAAAAGAAGGACTCAGACACTGGTAAAAGTGGATAACGGCATTGGGCCACATTTATTGATTCATGCCCTAGTCCGAATTATAAATTTCGATTGGTATTCAACCAATTATAATTCTTAAGGCAAGCAGGCCGCAGTAACACTGGTAAGGTTCCTCCCAAAATTGCCAACGGCAATTGGTTACAATGTATCCATTTGTATCAATTTGTTTGTTGACAACAAACAAATTGTTGACTGTAGTCAATAAACTAACTACTGACCCCACCCTCTGACGTGTATCCGTAAAATAACGGGGTGATGCATGCTGTCTAGCTCGTGCCATCACCCCATTGCCTGGTTCGTCTTTGACCGGACAACGTTAACCAACTTGTGCCTATCTAGTGTTGGCCAGTCAATTGTGAACCTGCCGGATACCTGTGGGTCATAAATATTTACCTTACCAGTGCTACCCGCCACACGGGGAGGCATCCATGATGACTCACCGCCCCCCCCCCCAAGACCGTCAGCTCGGTCGCCAGGCCTGCTTGCATCACACCCAGAACGAGGTACATACCTCTAGCCGACAGGTGGACCCCTTCTCCTGCCTATCAGCAAAAATTTTGTGTAAACCTATCATCCGGTCTCCAATGGCCGTTTCACAGCCATGCTCTGAACGGGACGGAGCCACAGCTCCGTCCACTGACTGCCGGAACAGTCCGAACTAGGGAGATCCGCATCTCCCCTAAATTGGTGTCTCGGCACGATGTTAGACCATAGCGACCGTATGTAAGCCATACGTGATACAAGATGCTAGGTCACAGCCCCTCGACAGTTTAACAACAGCAGTGAGCCGTATGAGATCGCTGCCGCCGAGGCGCCTATAAAACATTGGGCGGTCCAGCATCCCTGTCAGACAGCAGGAATGGCCACAGTTCCCGCCCCATGTGCCGCGCATACCATACCATAGCATACGTGCGGATGCACACAGCCCAGCCGGGGTCCACTCTCTGTCGCTGCAGCATATCCTGCTGCCCAGTGTACATAGCTGCGGCCCACCAGCCCCCTGTCACCGGTGTGCTGAGACCCCTAGGATCTGTAAAAGAGTAGAAAAAAGGTGAAGGACATAACTAGGTACTCGTACAGTGAGGGGACGTACATATCTGAAATTGTGCGTAGACGCATATCCACCTTCGAGTACCCCAAACGTAGTCACGATCAACGCGACGCCTATCTTAAGTAAATGGTGCCAAAAGGGGCCCCACACCACGAAACGCGGCACCGGTCACCCTCAGGGACTTCACTATGGTAAGGGTAGACCTGTCCCGGTGGCAGAAAACAGGCTGGGGCGTGCATCAGGCACTGTCGAAATTCAGGTAGGGCACCAACCGGACAGATGTCTCAAAAACTTCGTAGCAGTATACACCACTGCCTACACCGTGCTGAATAATCCGTGAGGACCGCATCCCCACTCGAGCCCACTCATGTATGACAGAGACATCTTTGAGTTCCAGTGCCCTACGATACACATCCGCCTTACACAGGTGGCACCAACTCTGGCACCCACTCACTGATGCGGAGCGCTCCAACAAGGCTACCATGGTAACTGCGTGGCCAAGGGCCACCTCACACCTATCTGAACATAAGCAATGCCAGCCTCGTGCAAGGTGGGTAGAAATTCTGGGAACAGGGGTGACGCGCATAATGGCGGCGGACACGTTCCCGTGTCCACCCCTCCCAAACACGACGCCTGAATGCAGAGTGATACGCCTTACGCGTGCGAGGTGCCAATGACATGTCCGGTTCCCCTCTCCTCACCAAACGTCCAACCATCAGCCAAAAGTGGCGAGTGGAATCCCTCTGCATCCAGAGTACAGCACGGAACCAGGTGATCTGCAGTGGTGGAGAGCAGCAGTAATGTCATTACAAATACCCATTACATGTCTGGCATAGAACGGCACCTTTAGGTGTAGGCTTCTCAATATAATAGACGGACTGATGTCATGACCCTGGGGGATTTGCATGTCTGGGTGTGGACAATGTGCACCACTGCCGCATTGTCACACCGAAATTGGACCACTGAGTATGCCCACCCCTTGTACCATAGCATCAGTGCTCTCCAAATGGGAAAACGCAAGGAAGGTAAGATCGCGGGGTGATCCGTGCACCCACCCTCAGAGTAAACCCCATAAGTCCTGGAGCCGGAGGTATCCGGCCGTACTGGAATCTAGGGCAGACCACTAGGTCTGATCTCCCATAAGAGACCCCTCTAAAACCAGGAGTAATTTGAGCCAGAGCAAACAAATTAAGGGGGCAATGAATTAACTACAATTCCCAAGGGCATACTCTATGTTTGGCAATCAATGCCAAAATCGCTATGGACATCCAAGCCACCGTATCAATGGTTAACCTGGATGCCCGCGCGACAGCATCGAGGCGTAAACGTGATGCAAGAAGATGGGACCTCGGTCTATTCAGGCGCCAAGGGGACACCCAGTTCCCACCTGAGTGTCTGAATCATGATGAGGAGACGCGTACACGTGTCCAAGCCCCGTTTAACCCCAGACCAAAAGTCGTTGAGGTAATGGGCTGGAGACCGAGGCCCCAACCTGTGAGCGAATGCCCACTGAATGAAAGTCCCACATCGGTCGGGTGCTGAACCTGAATTAACGCTATCATAAAGGGGGTTGGCCTTATCTAATTAAAATTCCCCTCAAAACCTAAAAACCCGATAGGCCTAAATCATGAAGTGCACTGGCAAAGAGCTGGAAGCCGAGTGCATAGCACACTGTGCCAAAACAGCACCAGAATTGCGTGAGTGCACCACCCATAGTAGCCAAGGTAACTACGAGTACCTGACTGGACAAGGTCATCAGGAAGGGCATCCCTGAACAGAGCACCCACAGGGTAAGCCGAATGGAGGATTATATTACATTCACCCTTTTTCTAGGTCGGTATGAGCTTCAAGGGGATACATTTGACTAAGGAAAGATGGTTCAAAGAAGGGGCCCCCCGTTACTCTCATAGCCCCCAACTTCCTAACTGTGGACAGTGGGGCCCCCTCTCCGTTACCCAGGAAGGGAACCAGATTAGTAGCATCCTGGGGCCCCCAACACCCCCGAATGGATACAAAAGCCACATTGGAAAACCCTCCAGCAGGTCTCCCGCCCCATCCCTTCTCGGATGAACTGAGTGACATCCCTCCAGGCTGACTGTACTAGGGGCGGGGGGGGGGCTTATGACTAAGTTAGCTGCTTCAGATGGAGCTCTGATCGCCCCTGTGCACCCCCACCTCTGCCCCGTAGCCCACCAACCCGCGGGCAGGCGGAGGCGGCGAGAGGGCCGGCGCAAAAAGGGGGCACTAAGTCGGTAACGACCGTGGTGCTTAGTACAGACATCGTCAGCTGAGCAGGCCGAACACAGTAGGCGGGCTGGAACCCCCCGCCCGACCAGTTTGCATGGAGCCAGTGTCTAAACAGCCCGCTGCTCAGCATGCCCACCATGGTACCCATCACCCGGCACCGGTTCCGTGGGAATGATGTACACGAGCACCCTTGCTGACAGGACTCATCCCAACTCCCCTCGGGATATAGAGCCACCCTCGTCCACATTCCTCACCATGAGCCAACTGTCATGGGCCCATCCACTCGACATCAGGATGGCCCAAACAGGTCAAGCCCTGCGGCGTACCACAATACGTACAAGGTATGCCGACAACCAGTTGGCCCCAAGGTGCGCGGTGGCTAACGACTATGGGACATCTCTTTGTCTCAGCCGTCCTGTCCTTCTCTCTCCACCCAGTGGGCTCGCAGTTCAATAGGGAGAATATCCACATGTCCCCCTCCAGCCCTTGCCCTTCATGGCCTGCGGCCAATAATCAACCGGGGCCAGTAATAGCCGTCCATCGGCAAAGCCCTTGACGGCACGTTCTGTATAAAGGTGCCTACGCAGCAGGATCCAGACAGCCCCTGCGATGCTCAACACTGTTCCAGAGGCGGACACCCCAGTGCGTGGTGGCTTACTACGGCGGGACCACAAAATGTCTCTGTCCCCCTGTCCGTACCTCCTATCCTTATTGGGGTCTCAGTTCATAGGGAGAATATATCCACGTACTCCCCCCCCCCACCAAATCTTTTCCCTCATGATCTGGGGCAGATAATCACTGGGGGGTGCATGAATAACCAGTCGTTGGCAATGCCATTGCCGGTACATGATGTACACCGGACATACACAGCGGGACCTGAACAGCCCCTGTGACACCACGTACCACCCTGGGGGCGTAAACCCCCACCCCCAATGTCGTGCCAGAATGCAAGCAAGGGGCACCGGGATAGGATGGCGAGTGATGCCCCCCAGCCTCAAATTGGCGAGGCAAAGAGCACTGAACCCCCACTGGTGGGAACGGACTGTGATGTGTGTGCATTCAACTTGAACCTAATACTTACAAGTTGCACCCCCGTGAGCCGCCCCCACTGGGGGTTCCGGCCCACGGTGGGTGTCGGAGCTCGCGACCGAAATCAAGCTCTGGGGCGACCTCCAACGCACTCCAGCCGCAGTTCCAGACAAACGGGGAGCTGCGAGACAGCGGCGGGCACAGGCCGGACTGTCACGAGAAGCTCGACCCAGCTGGCCGCCTGTTGCATAGTGGCAGCAGTTGAAGTAGCCGGCAGACACAAAGGTGGGCCAGGTGGGCCGGATGGCCCACAAGGTATTGGGCCAGAGGACCTAATTTGAGAGCCTGGGCCAGAATAGGGCCATGCCCAAAACTCCGGCCCCTAATTGGTAAAACGTGCTGTGAGCCAGCACCAGGCCCTCCCCCCAATCGTTCCGGCCCGTGGCCGGCAGCCATGGGCCGAGGGCCAGATCCTCTGAAGGGCCGATCCCTAGGGATGCCTCTAGGGCTGCTACGCGGGCCAGTAAAGCATCCACCGCCGCCGATCCCCCTGCATAAGAGGTGCCAGGTGGGCCGGACGGCCCACCGGGCAATGGTCCAGGGGCCCCTACTTGAGAGCCAGGCCCCAAAAAGGGCCATGCCCAAAAACTCCGGCCCCTGAGGGGCCGCACCAGGCTCTCCCCCCTGCTCAAAACCCATGGCCGGCAGTTGCGGGCCGGGGGCCGAAGCCCCCGTAGGGCCAGCCTGACGCTGGAGGGCCGCGGGGAAAGCCTCCGGTAAGAGGACCTGTTGAGGGGGTGCAGTCGCGGTCCTCCGACCCGACTGCTGCCCCCTGAGCCTTCTATTTAGGAGGCACAACGAAGAGCGATCCCTTTCCAGGGATCAGCCAACACTGCCTCCTGTCGCTGGCTGGGAAGCCGAAAATTAAGCAGCCCAGATCCCGCTAAGGGGCTGCAGCCCCGAAAAGGCTTCCCTGAGAAATGAAGAGCGACGGAGAAAAACTTCTCCTCTCCGTCGCTTTCGCAAAATGGCAGCACGGCTGCCTCGTGGCCACCCCTTTTAAAGAGGGCTGGCCACGCCCCCCTAACTACCCAAATGTCCAAGTCCGGTGGGGGGGCCGCAAAGAGCGCGGCGGCCATTTTGGCGCCACGCTTGCATAACGTAGCTCACAATAGCAAGTGGCTGCTAATTAACAAATCTCCATTTGGGTGGCTTGGCATGTGTTAAAGAATTGGGACAGGGACTTGTTAATTAGTGAAATTTTGCTTTGGTTAGTTATGCCCATTTTCTTTAGCTGGTATAACTATGCAATGAGATTTTGGCTAACATATATCCTGTTATTCATAGCTAAGGACAATCCACAGCAATGAACACTTCACCATTGAAATCATCTTGCAAAAGTGACCCTGTTTAAGACTGATGACATCATCAGACATGGTGATTTTTTTTTTGACATTAGTTTTTTTAATCTCTTCTCCGAAGGATCTTAGGCTCCTGCGTAACCATTTTCAGGATGCTGTTAGAGGCTTCAGGATGGCAGGGGAGACATGTATCATTACAAAAATAGCTGTTGCCAGTAAAGTCCATGTCTCAGACATTTTCCATCGTGGGATCCTCAGGACCTTTGGGAGAGAAGTTCGACATGCATAATTTCTGGGAAATTACTGCTGCTAATTATTTTATCAACCTTATGTTAGCTAAGGCAACAAGAGTTCAGTCATTACAAAACATTTGTGCTACAACTTTATCAAAATAAACTTTCAAAAAAATATTGTATCTGAATATTTTAGCAGCATTATTTACAAGCCTATCCTGCTTGCTATTTCTGGAAAACTATTGATATTCTGTGCTAGCTTCTCCATTGCATCACTTAGTAGGCAGCGTGCTGTGCCAAACCTAATCTAATGTCCTCTGGGCATTTTCCATTTATGTATGTTACATATCAGAGTTTCATATGAGTTGTGTGTTGTGTCCATGCTCAACCAACAGTAAGAATAATGGAAAAGAATACAGCCCATTTTATCTGAGTTTTCTGCTGCAGCTATTATTTTGCAAAGGAGGAATAAGTGCTGGCTACACTCTCAACACAAAGTCTCCTGCTGTCCTTTCTTCGGGATGAAGCTTTACAAATATATATGACATTATGCAGCATGTGAGGAGAGTTTGGAAAAATTACCCTTTTAGGACATAACTCCGAGAAACACTCAGTTAGCATAGTGACTCTCAGTATTTCTTCTGTTTTAAATTCCAAGTTGAGTTTCCTTTTGGGGTCAAATGAAATAAATGTTACTTTTTTGGACTACCAGAATTTGCTGGTTTGGACACTCTGGGAGATGAAGCCAAAATGTAACATCTTAAAGCTCCAGCAAGGGATCACTGAGACACAAAACCCAAGCATTAATGGGTTAGTTCTCCCACCTGTATCATTGCTTAGACTCCTCAGATGAAATCTTATCATATCCTTTAGATATTTATCTAAAATGGTGCTTGATAATTCCATGGTTGTTGGATCGGGGCCGTGAAGTGGCTGTTGGGTCCCGGAGGAGACTGGTCAAGCAATGAGACACGAGGCAAGATGGAGCGAAGACCAGTAGTTTAATGAGGGCAAATCATCAGTATTTATCATGTACAGGCTGCATGCAAAAGAACTGCAATCTGGCAGAATCCATATGCCATGTTTACATGAGTTAATTGGGAAACTCTTCAGGGGAGTTAATTAACTAACTTAATCAATGACAGGGGAACTCCATTGTTCCAAGCTATCTGGGGTAAACATGTGGCTGGTATTGGTTTTAGGATTTAAGGTAATCCGCAGATGCGAGATTACCCATTACATGACTAGCGAGTTAGTCATTAGCTTCCTATTGTCCAAGCTGCTTGTCAGGTCAGCTGTAGGTAAATTAAACCCTATGTAATATTCCGCTCCCCCAATTTCTGTCCCTTCAAGAACCCCTGGTAACGAGGTGATCACCCATCACCGGGGTTCTGTCGGGGCCAGTATACCAATTGTGTGCGCGGATCCCACACTCCCCCTTTATCTGTTTAATTGGACCTGACAGACGGCTCGGCGTAGGAGTGGCATCAGCTGATGTGGAGTGAGGACATTCCAGGGTTCTCTCCATGGGGGACATCTTGACATCAGCGAGGGAATACATTGCATAAAACAACACACAGTCATTCCCAGTATTATCACCCCCACAATCACCTTGAGTATCATTTGTAGCCAACCCCATGGGAACCAGGACCATAACGAATTCCACCACGCCCACGTAGCATCTTCCTTGATGTTTTTAACCAAGGTATGGAGGTCCACTTCACCAACCAGTCACCGTTCCTGATGCGTGCATCTGGGGAGTGACACACCGGGATGAGACAAGTGCTCAAAATAGAGGCAGAAGCGGTGGTCTGCCTCAGGCAAAAATCGGACTGATTGATGAGGTTCGCCAATCTTTCCCAAATGTTGTACTGCAGCCGGGCAGAGAGATCTCCGCCTGGCATCAGGTTGTTGGCTTCCAATGAAGCTGCTTGAACGCCTCCCCCCGCAAGCAGGGAAAGGATCAAGATGATGGTGGTCATCATGGAATTAGCTGTAATCAGGGAAAAGGCTGCAATCAAGATGTTCTCCGGTGTCGGCTCCTTGTCCTCCCACCGAACGGCGTCTGCCGCCTCCTGGCACAGGGACTTGGCCATCCCCCAGTTGATCTTCGGCGGTGTCATCTGCTGCCGCCTCCTCCTCTGCTTGGCTCTCCCCGTCAGGGTTAGTTCCTCCATCTCTGGGATCGGGTCCGGAACTGCCTGGGTCCATGCCATTGGGCTCGAAGTGAGGCTTGACACCCTGGGCTGGAATCCAGATAACGCCTGTAGGAGACATAATTGCAGCATACCCTCTTCCCCATGTTATGGGTGGTGCCGGGCCCTTCCAGGAAGGATCCGGTGGCACTCGTTAATGCACCATTGGCCGCGGGAGAGCCTCCGAGCGACGGAAGTGCTTTTCCTGCGGAGTGCAATCCGAAAAAACATTAAGGTGATTGTACGTAAACAATACCTTGTTCAGACAATGTTGTGCCTGACCCTGATTTTTGGGGAGGGCTGGTGGTTCCCCCCTTTCTGTTTGTTTGTCAATGTAGGACTTAAGCATCCAATTGACCCATTCCACAATCGCTTGTACGGAACACCAAAGGTGTGCTTAATGTCCCAGGTGGCCATGAAGGTGGCCAGCTGCCTGTAGCTATAAGCTGGAGTATTGTCGGTCTTCACGTGCCGTGGTTTGCCCATGGCCACGAAGCAGGAAAGGAGATGCTGCTCCACAGGGATGCCATTTCTCCCTTCTGCGCTGTAGCCCAAACGAGATGTGAGAAAGTATCAATGCAAACGTGCATGTACTGCCATCTGCCAAAATGTGGGGCATGTGTGACGTCCATCTGCCACACCTGGTTGGCCTCTGTCCCTCGTGGGTGGACCCCCCATGAGGGCCCCCCTACCGCCCTGCACAATGTGGGCAGGAACGGACTATACCCTGGCCTTGGGAAAGTGGCAGGTTGAACTGCCTTGCGAGTGCTTTGGCATTCTGATGAAAGAATGCATGACTCTGAATTGGAGTTGTGAAGACTCCCAAAACTGACCATTGCTGAATTTCCTTTGCAGCCGCAGCCGCTCTGCTATTGCTCTCAGAAATCGGACCAGGCAGATCCTGGTGGCTTCTGATGTGGTCGATATAGAGCGCTTCGGTGAGGTTTCGCAAGTGAAATTGAGTTGTGAGGGAAAGACTCAACAAGTTCTTGTCTATCGCAGGAGTGATGTAATCTCCCAGTAGACTGTGAAGCAAATTCCTAACATACTGGCTGTCAGTAATTATGTTTAGGCGTTCTTTGGCAAAGGTGCGCAAGGCGAGGTTCACAGCTGCCAATTCCGCCCGCTTGCGGAAGAGTCAGGAGCGTGCGCCAAGCCTGTCCCTCTTGCCAAGTAAGAACACCATATGTGCGACCCCCATCAGTGAAAACTGTCCTAGCCCCCTGAAGTGGAACCAGGGACATTGATTCACACAAGGTGACTGTCTGCATTTGAAGCAAGACGAGTCTGGGGTCTTATGGCAAACCTTGGTGCATGACGTGCCAGGCTTCCCTTGGGTAAATTTCTTATGAAGGGCCCCCTGCGCATTTCCGCCCATGGCGTGCATGCGCACAATTCCTGGAGCTATTCTTGTGCTCCTGTGAGAAGGGTACCAGATGCTGGCTTAGCCTTTTGCCTATGCTTAGACTAACAGCAAAAAAAGAAAGAGGTGACCTGAAAATGCCTGTGTCTCATTGAAAGTGTGACCTGACTGCATTCTTAAAACCGTCCTAGGCAGCCCTGGCTAATGAGTGGCACTCTGTACATTCTCAGGAGTTCAGGGACTAATCTTATTTCCTCCCTTGGTGCTCTGGAGTTTGTGAAATGTGTCTGCTCATTTAGAGTGGGTGCTGTGGTCCAGGTGCCATACTTAAAATGACAGACTAAGACTTATTAAAAACAAGCCAACTATGACGTGCCAGCTGTAAGGAAACAATACACAAAAATGAAAAGACACACAAGTTAAACATTTCCAGCAGGGAGTTCCAATGGCGAAAGGAGGAAAGACAAGTCAGAAGTTAGCACAATGAGAATGCAACAACTCTTATCATAATGAAATCAGATTAGGTCAGATAATTAAGACAGCTGGCTGGGATCCTCCTGTTAAGGAGTCCCTACCAGTAATTAACTCAGGAGCCTGTGAAGGGATGCAATTTAAGACTATAGAAATAAATAAATTGGTTACTTCCAAGGCCTGGAGAGGAGTTTTGTTCCTGTAAAAAGGTAACGATTAAGCATTTTCTGAATATACACAGCGCAAGAATGTTTGCGTGCTTTTTCCTGTGAAAGGGGTACAATGAGTGAGTTATTAAAGTCAAAATACCAGAACAACAGCTTTCTTAAGAGAATGAAGGAGAGTTAGAACAATTCTCAACCTGCGGGCCAGATGCGGATTGGTGGGCCAGATGCGGCCCACATTGCTCTGCCACTACCTCCATCAAGCCAAGAAGGGCTGTGTGGCAAAGGAAGGGCAGGATGACTGTGCAGACCTCCAGAGCTGCCTGAGGCTGCGGAACTTGCCCCCTGACTTTAAAAGGTTGAGAACCTAGGTTACAAGATGATAACACAGTACACACCTGAAGACAATGCAATTCTCTCATTCCTAGTGAGATATGTGACTTAAAGACGCTAAGGGACATTCAAACACCTTAAAACACAGAAATAGGGGTTTGAGAAACACAGACATAGGGAGGGGGCCCATAGTTTATGATTTAGTGAGGAAAACTCATAGAAGTGATTTTTGTTTTCAGATCGCGCTTCTGAAAAGAAAATCACCTCTTTCAGGCAGGTTTCTACAATTAAAGGCTTTTATCATTTCCAATTATCTGTTTGCCTGAGTGGCACGGATTGCAAAACCGGTTCTTAAGAGTGGTTTAATCCTTAAGACAAAGAAAAAAGTCTCCCTTGCAAATCCAAAAGAAAAGCCTTTTGGCTGAAAGGAAGAAGGGGGGTCACTTTGCCCTATTGCAGGTTAGGTTCCCCCCCCCTCCTGCTTTCGTTGCCCTGGGTGCCTTAAGCTGCTAAGCAGGCAAGGCAAAGAGGTTTTGCTCACCATGCTTTCTCAAACTTTATATGGTTCCTGCCCATGAACAGAGTGCAAACTGTTTAACACACAATGCCTGATATTTCACAGTGACATTACCACGCAGTTACACACAAGGAACACTTTTGCAATCATACTGTGGTCATAGAGACAAAGCTTTTGCAATCATACTGGTTCTTGCAGTCATACATTCAGTGGTGCACCACGCATACACACGTTTATTTACGCATTCGCACATTCCTCCCCTGATCTGCAGTGTTCTATCCTGCACATGAGGAGATGACTTATACACAGCTGGCTATCACAACCATCTGGGTGCTTCTACTTAGGGGTGAGTTTCTCTGGGCTACTCCGAGGCGAGACAAGTAGGTTCTGCCTGTGCCTTGGGAGAGCTCGGGGTACTATTGCTGGGATGGTTCCTCTGGCATAGCCAGGGCGATGGCTGCCTCCTTTGAGCCTGGGCCAGATGCATGCCGGAGGGCTGGATTCCCGAATCTCGGTGCTGTCTCGCCCTCCAGCGCCAGTGTGGCCATTTGGTCTTAGGCTTATTTGGACAACCTTTTGAAGATCTGCCTGGTCTAGATTGGCATTTTCTTCTAAGGTGTCTCATTTTTCCACACTGGAAGCAGGCACCTTTGGGTTTTAGCACTGAGTGTGGTAATGGGTCTGCTCTGGAGCCCTACGTGGCCAGGGGCCGTGCAGAACAGTGGGTGCTGAGCAGGCAGGTAGACAATAATCTGTCTGCCTGAACGTGTGTCTGCCTTCAGACAGGCTGAACACAGCAGCTGGGTGTTAGCTAATTGTACTGCTGGCAATTTCCCCGTGAATGGATCTTTCTCACCCATGCGCTGGATGGAACTCTTAGTTGGCAGGGAACTTTTAACAGTCAGAGAAGCGCCAGTGCCTGTCATGCCATGAATTCCTTCAGTGACATCTGCAGCTGTCACTGAGGGAAAGCACCCTACACTGCCCTGCTTGAGCTGAAATAACGGAAAGAGACTCGTCGGGGCTGATGGTTCTGACTGTGCATGGGGTTCCTGGGTCTCTATCCGGACTGGGTGTACCTCTTCTAAGAGCTTCCTACACTTGCTCCATGTGCTGATTATGCTATCTGGAGCTCTCGGGGCTTGCTGAATGCAGGCTCCTATCCTGTCCCAAAGTTGGAGGTTAAGCATGCCTGTTTCTGGATAAAGCAGACAATTGTCCCCCAAGTACGCCAAGAGATCCGCTAACTTAGCTCTGTGAATGTGTGTCTGGCATACCCTGGCCAGGGCAAGACATAATGGCCTCTTTAGAAAAATAGTGATAAAACCTTTGGACACAGCACCTTGTCTGATAACTTCAATGTTTCCCTTGAACTTGGTAATAGATAACTTTAAATGTGGGCAGACTCTGTTGATATTGACAATTATTGCTTTCTGATCTTTTTAATGCAAAAAGTAATAAGATAATCACAGATGGTTTGTTTGAAAGTACTATAATCAGTCCTGTGTAACATCAGTCTTGTGATACCACTCAACATCATAATGGCTCCATCCAGGAAAGGTAAAGGTTTCCCTTGCTCGAAAGCCAGTTGTATCCGACTCTAGGGTGCAGTGCTCATCTCTGTTTCAAAGCTGAAGAGCCAGCGCTGTCTGTTGTTTAACAAAGACATTTAGGGTTACTATGAAAGAATTGCAGGTCTAAAACTCAGATTCCTGCTTTTATAGCATCTTTAATAACCATGTATTTCTTTGCTTACCACCATTCTTTATCTGATTTACATATTTTGAAAATGTTTTATCCCACCTTTTATGTGTAGGCCCTTGGAAACCATTTGGAGCCTTTTGAAACAACCACATTGTTTAAGACGGGGATTTGCAATTTACATCCCTTGGGCCTAATGCAGCCTGCGTTGACAACTAATCTGGCCCACAGTGAGACCCTGGAGCCACCGCCACCTCCACCACCACCGGAAGCACCACAAACACACCAGAAGTGCCAAAATCTATACCTATAAATCCAAGCGATAACTGTTGGAATTTGACAAAGGTTCCCGCACCCGTCCACACTAGCCCATACTGAGCCTCCTGCACTCGCCCGAACCCGGTACAGAGGTAACTGTTGGGTTGAGAAATGCGCCAGTGGGGCAAGAACCCCACGAACACAAACAAAAAAAGGACTTCAATTCCCAACATTCTTTGCACCGTGCTGCGCCACAGCCAATCAGGCTGAGAGGTGCAAGGAAAAAAAATGTTGGGAAATGCATCGCGGCCAATTGAAATCGAGCTGCAGAAAAAACCACCACATGAACACAAACCACAAACACAAAACTACAAGTCCCAGCGTCCTGCACGCCCTGAGCGCATAGAACGCTGAGAAAGCCGGCGCGTGAAAAATAAACTTACAAAACGCAACGGGAGTGCAAGTCCCCATCAGGCAGACTCAGTGCCTCACAGCCACGCAAAACAAAAAGCCACAAAATGCCACCGCGAGACACCCACCGTCCTTCTTTCCCGGAGCAATGGGGAGAAGAGGGACTCCCTCTCCTCCACGCTACACTGCCGAAGACATGGCAAGACCACCACCAGCCTCAAGGAAAGTTGAGCCGGGGTGGGAAAACCCCCCAAAAGCAGGCAGCAGTTCATCAGGGGAAGCACCCTCCCTGGCGGATGACTGGCTGATGCCTTTGTATTTCCGAATACAAAAACAACAGCCAGCAATCCGCAAGGAAGAGCCCCACCCCTTGCAGATTACTGCCTGCCGATCTCCGGTTAGGTAAGCTGGGAGAAAAAGGAGACAGAGAGGAGAGAACCATTGTTAGGCAGAGAAAGCTCTTCTCTGCCCCCTCCTCCTCCTCCTCCTCCCCTGACTTACCTAACGAACCTTCCCGGGAGAAGAACGGGCTGACTGCCTACTCCCTCCTTTCCTCCATTGCTACATCTAAACCAAAATTCAAAGCAGCAATGAGGAAAGAGGAACCGACAGGCAGCCCATTCTTCAAACTAAAGTAAACACCAAAAACAAACACCAAAATTAATAAAAAAATAATAAATCAAAAATAAATCAAAAATTTTAAAAAAACAATTAATAAACAAAAAATAAACCACAAAATACACAAACAAAAACATCCACAATGACACAAAACCACATACAAAACACATAACTACAACATGAAAAAACCACAAATTACACAAACAAACAACAACTAATTACACAAATAAACAACAACAAAATAAAACAAATTAAACACAACCAGAAATAACTAAACCAATTAAACAAACCTAAAACTCAACCAAAACAAAAAAAAGAACAAACAGCCCACCACCACAAAAGCAAATCAAAGAAAAACCCCAGAAGAAAGAATACCAGACAACTCACCAGCACGTCCATCCTCCATGACTACCGGAACAGAAATGAAGAAACAAAGAGACTACTTACCGAAAGAAGCCCCACCCAGAGGCCAGGAGAGAAAAAACAGTGAAACTAAAACAGCACCACTAGCAGCCCCACCTGCAGGGCAGAATAGTAAAAACAACTCAAAAAGACACCTAGAGGCCACAAGAGTAAAAACAAGTCAAAAACATAACAATAAATCACAATTTTACACAAATCACAAACATATGTAAACAAATTAAAATAAAAAGATTTATAACATCCTGTGTTGAGTTTTAACTCAAATAAAAACCCAAAACATCTAAACACAGTTTTAAAACATTGAATGTAAAAAACATGTACTTTCACATTTTTAAAATTATTACCTACGGTACAACTATTAAAAAAAACCCCACAAACTAAAACATTATTTGGTTAAATAAAACAATTTGAAAAAATTATATCATCCTTTGTTCTTTTTTTAATCCACAAAAAAAAAGCTGATCACAGTTTATAACAGCCCGGCATTGCTAGGCAAAAAAAATGCTAGTAGTTTCTAAAAAGAAGGGTATAGCAAAGTGGGGTTGTACAATGTGCACTCCTAGACTGAATGCACCCGCCAGCCTGTGCTTTTATGGACCCTTCAACATATATACACAACCTCCCAATTTGTCCCTTACTACCACCCCCTGAAATTATCCAGAAATGATGCTAAGGAGAACCATCTGCTGTCCAAAAGATTTCAGACATGTCAGTCTGAATTACAACAGGGCCATGGAATGAATGGGATTGGCTCTCCATTCCACAGTTGGTTTAGTGACTCTATTTTGCTGGGGTCTAAAACTAATTTTCCTGCTTCTATAGGCACCACATTTTTAAGCATCCCAGAAGAGCCCTGGTGGCACAGTCACAATGTACTGCAGCCAGAATGTTGTGAGTTTGATCCTGACCAGGACTCAAAGTTGACTAAGACTTCCATCCTTCAAAGATTGGTAAAATGAGTACCCAGCATATTTTTGGGGGGAGGGAATGCTAATTGTCTGTGAACTGCCCAGAGAGTGCACTAAGCGCTATGGGGTGGTATATGTGTGCAGTCATAAAGCAACCATGAGGAAGGCCAGCAACCTGATGGGAAGACCAGTTCAGGGCAACACCTCTGAAGCCCTGGATGAGACTGGCATGGGATCAGAAATAATGGGAGAAAATGCTTCTATCCGCCAAGTCAAACTATGTATATTGATGTGTGAAGCATGTATCAACCAAGTAACCAAGTAACACATGCCCAGTCCACCAATGCCATTCAAACTCAATCAATGTTGATGCTTGTTTTGCACCTGATATTTTGCATAGTTATTCATTTGATATTCTATCAACCAGGGCCATAGCCAGGATTCTAGATGTGGGTGGGCAAATATTTTTTCAGGATGGGCAACAATGTCATATGTATATGTCATATATATAAACAGCCAGGAGTTTGAGGGTGGGCAAACTGTTAACTGAGGGTGGCCAATGCCCACCCTGACCACCCTCTGGCTACGGCCGGCCCTGCAATCAACCTATTGTATGCGTAACACTCGATTGCTCTTTGTGTTACATTGGTTTTTTTGGTGTCTGCTTCTGTAGGTGCCGATGTTTCACTGCCATATAATAAAGCATGCTGACTGGTGGTGTTCACATGTTCAGCCCATAATTTTCTCAATTTTGCTTTACTAAGCACATCCATTATGCTGTCAAAAGCTGCCCATGCTGCTTGCCTTTTTCTCTAAATTTGCTTAATTGCTTTGCTTTAATAAAAAGTTGTTCATTTGTTTACGAGTATTCTTTTTCTGATTTATTATTTTTAAAATGTTTTATCCCACTCTTCATATCAAGGCCTTGGGAAAACATTTGGAGTCTATTTTAAAACAATGTTTAAAATAGAATGGCCAAATGTTCACCATGTCTGAATCAAAGTGCTGTAGCAAATAATGATGGGCTGGGCCTCTGAATACCTGAGTTCACACTTCCACTTGGCCATAGAAGCTCACTGGGGCAGGGGTAGTTGTGGGAATGTATCTGGTTTCTGTCTGCTTGTCTGCCTGTCTTCCTACACATTTTGTAAACAAAGGCCTCTTTGTCTACATGAGAGACAACGCTTGATTTTGGGCATGCGTAGAATAGTGAGAAGAATTCTCCTTATTTCTCCTTATTTGGTTCTGACATTCTGATTGACTATGTGTACCTTAGTTTTGTTTCTGATATACTCTGTTTGAATAAAGAGACGCCATGATTATTCCTTTGTTCAGCCAAGACTGCAGTCGTGTGTTTTTCTCTCTATCTCTGTTTCTTCCTTACTCTGCCTAATGAAGCTGGACTTCGTTAGATATTTTAACTCTTCTTTTGTTTATCTGGGGCTATAAACTGCTCCTTATGAGGCTGATTTAGATGTTTACATGAATCGGATTCCTACAAGTGGTGCCCCGTGTGAGGCGTTTGAATGAAATTCAAAGGAATGCTTTGAAGATATCTGCTTCAGCAATTAGCAATTATCACCTCATTGCGACCAGGGACAAGGTCTATTGTCATTCACCCACGACCAGAGGAAAGGTCAGTCAAGCGCTTGCGAAATTCATCCAAATTGGATCCCACAGGGTGAGTGAAAAATTTATCATGGGGTGCGTGCTAGCTTCGCCTGAGCAGGAGCTTTGTAAAGATATCTCATATCTTCTGAATAAGAATGGGAAACGGGCTGATACGAAGGAAGTGCAACAGCTGGTCCAAGTTGTAGGAAAAACCTGTCCTTGGTTTAAATATGACTGTTTGGACTTAAAAAATTGGGAAAAGATTGGGAATGAATTGCAGAAGCATGAGGGGGTTTCTGTTTCAGTGCAATATACTTGGAATGAAGTCAGAAACTGTATTCAAAGACTTACTACAAGAAATACCTTGTTGTCCCAGCGGCTTGCTGGTCCCCTTCCACAGCTTTTGCCCCCAGCCAAGGGAGGGACTCTGGCAACGGCCCCTCCATCATATGAGAAACAACAGCATGAGCCCCCTGATGGGGATGGGGGTGGAAAAGGAGATGGGACATTATATCCTGCCTTGCAGCAATCAAGCACTTTTAGCCCTACAAAAGACCTGTTCTCTGCTGCTTTAACTGCAGCTGTGCTGGATATGGAAACTGTTGCTGTATATCCAGTGAACAGAGAGGCTCTTGCAAATGGGACTGCTGCAATACTGCCTGCCAAGTCTAAAAAACAACTAGTGCCAGCTGATTGGGAACAAATGGTGGGGACCTCATCACAGATTGAAGTTATTCATGCATGCAAAGTGGCAGGAAGCAAGGAGTGTGATTCCAAGGGAAGCACAGGAGACCTCAGCTCACCCCTGAAGCAACCCTCATCACAAAAGCAGGAGAAGCTGAGTAGTAAACTTGATTCCTCACGTGTGGCCAGGAAGGATGGCCCAGAGGAGGAATGCAGAAAACCCAAGCCCAAAAAGGGGTCTTATTGCAAGTACAAGCTAACAGATGCAGTTTGTCATAAAGTTGAGATTCAGATGCTGCAAATGAAAGAAGTCCAGAGGAAAAGGGGTGTGGATCCTTCCTCTATGGACAGCAGGCTTTTGCAAAAATACAAGGAGGGAGAAGACATACTAGACATACTCCAGTTTTTGGCTGATTTTGAACTGCCCAACCCTCAAACAAAGAGATCCAGAATGGGTTGTCCCAAGTTTCAAGCATCAGGATTGCAGGGAAAGCAAATGGGAATTCCCTGTACTGTTACTTTTAATTTGGACATTTTAATTGGACTAAAAAGTTTGTGTGGACTTTAAAGAAGAATTGGCCTTGTTTGCATTATAAAACCTGAAAGCCTTTTTAAAAATTGTCTACCTGCTCATGCTATGAGTGTGAAATGCTCTAGTGATATTTGTACTGTATTTGATTTACCATGCTATGCTGGTTTTAAGTTATTGAATGCCTCTTTCACTTACACCCAGTGAGAGAAGAAGAAATGTAATGCCTTACTCATGTAATTGGGGAGTGAGAAATGCTTGCTTGAATGCAACAGAGACCTCCTTCATGTAAGAAAGAAGAGAAATGTTCATGTTTTGTTCATGCTTAAATGTTTTGCTTATTCTCTTGCAGGGGAAAGACCTGTCTTTGCTTATGTTATGTTTTGCCTTATGAAACTGCATATCTCAAGGTACCTCCAGAAGTACATGGAAGAGTTTTCAGTACCATACACACGTAAATGGGTTTGTGATATTGCATTTGTGTTAAATGTCAGGCATGTTTCATGTTTAGTTACATGGTGCTAGTAATAACATAGCACTGATCATCAAACAGGGCATGCTCCTGTTTCTTAGGAGAGTGTCTTCCTAAGCCATTGGTCATTTATTGGCAACAAGTGGATCCTGAGTGGAAGGATTCCTGCTTGAGCGATCCGCCCATGGAGAGAGAAGAAGGTTACTCAGCTCCAGGATGGTGGTTCACCAGTAGACTAAATTTGCTGACATTTGTTCTTTTCTTTCTTACTGTGCTTCCAGCTGTAAGAACAATGACTCATGGGGGCAACCCCAACTTTTGGATTCGTCATGCTAACTATATGTTTGAGGTTCATGGTAAGAATGCAACGTTATACTATGAGCATCCACTGGCAGTGTCTCAAATGGCCTTTCTTCCGGCATTGTTCAACACGCCTGAGTTGGTTATTGGACACTTGCAACATCTTTATAGGTCTACACTCTTCTGTAATCCCCCAGAACAATTTAACAACACCCGCTGGCGAAGCATGACATTCAAGAAATACACTAAAGGGCTTTGTTTCTGCTATCATAGTTCTGGGGTCTGGAATAGTAAATGGAAGCACTGGACTCAAGCAAAAAGGGTTTTGCAGAATGTAGGCAATTATACGGGTTGTGATGATTATTTTTGGTTATGGGGTAGTTATAACAGTTCTTATAAGCTTAATTATACCTTGTTTAACACTACTATTGAAGATATATATGATGTGCTTCCTATGTTTACTCCTGATTATTCTGCTATAGATAGTGGTTCAATTTGCAATGGATGGCAAATCAAGGATCCCAACATGTGGTTCTTTTTTAATGGAGTTGCCAGGAATTTCCATCCAGGACAATATCAATGTGCAGCATTGGGTTATTTTACCTTACCCGTACAAGTGCAAATGCCGCTTCAAGCAGATGCACGGCGCCGGAGAGCTGCTGCCGGCCCGATGGGTTCTGGTTGCAATGATGAAGTGATAATCGATGTTCAGCTTTCTGATGGTAGCTCCTGGGGGAGAGCTATAGGGGGTGTTATCACTGGAGCACTCACCTTGGGATCATACCCAGGTGTCATTTCCCAGGAGAATAGAAGGTCCATTTTGGGACTCACCTGTAGGCTGGAGAAATCAATCAATGCCACAGGGAGGGTCATACGGGATCTTCAAATGGAAATCACTGAGCTTCATCAAGACCAAATGCAGGACAGACTAGCCATAGATTACCTGTTAGCAAAATCCGGAGGATTTTGTAAACTGGTCGGGAACCAGGGATGTCGGGTAAAATTCCAGGATCTGAATAATACTATTGAGAAAGAACTTTGGAATTTACAGGAGAGCATTACTAACAATGTACGCACTGATGTTAATCTCTTTGATTGGATGACTTCTTGGTTGCCTGATCTGTCTGTCCTTAGACAAGTTTTCTTTTATGGGGTCATTATTATTATTTGTCTTATATCTTTGTGTTTTTGCATTTATTGTATTCTTAATCTTATTTCTATGTGTAACACATGTCCACTGCGTAGAAGGGAGACATCGGGTTTTGCACGACGGCAATTGTACTCAATGAGGTATCATCCTCCGGAACAAGGTACCAGGAGTCAGGAGGGGTACGATGTCCAGGAGGACAGTGATGAGGTATATGGAGGAGTAGTTATGGAATATGATGACATGCAGGGGTATGATTAGCCGTCCCTCTCTCAAATTTAAATGAAAAAGGAGGATATGTGGGAATGTATCTGGTTTCTGTCTGCTTGTCTGCCTGTCTTCCTACACATTTTGTAAACAAAGGCCTCTTTGTCTACATGAGAGACAACGCTTGATTTTGGGCATGCGTAGAATAGTGAGAAGAATTCTCCTTATTTCTCCTTATTTGGTTCTGACATTCTGATTGGCTATGTGTACCTTAGTTTTGTTTCTGATATACTCTGTTTGAATAAAGAGACGCCATGATTATTCCTTTGTTCAGCCAAGACTGCAGTCGTGTGTTTTTCTCTCTATCTCTGTTTCTTCCTTACTCTGCCTAATGATGCTGGACTTCGTTAGATATTTTAACTCTTCTTTTGTTTATCTGGGGCTATAAACTGCTCCTTATGAGGCTGATTTAGATGTTTACATGAATCGGATTCCTACAGGTAGTGCTGGGAAAAATGTGCATCCCAGGAGAATCAGCCTTTGTAGTCATGGGCAAGCTGCATTGTCCCAGAAGAAAGGAATGGTAAACTACATCTGTGTATTTTCTGCCAAGAAAACTCTGGAAAGTGGTTGCCATAAATCAACACTAACTTCACATCACACAATTGTTATTATTAGAGCACCAAATAACCCAGATTTAATTTTGATATATCCTAAAGCCCTGAAATGGTTTCCAAATCAGATTGAGGGGAGCCCCAATCATGGTTGAAAAGATCCTAACATTTAAAATATTACATCATTAAAACATTGAAGTTGCCGGGCTGAAACTAAGATTGGGATCATAATAGTAACAGCATAAATCCAATGTATATGTTTTCCAGATAAAATTGACACAAACTCAAACTTTGTCAAATTGTATGTTGTTTCAATGAGTCAAAACTCTTTGGAGGTCTAATTTTATTACTTCATTGCTTTTTGAAGCTTTTGCTTAATCTTAATTATAACTCAAGAGTCACGACTGATGTTCATTTAATTAAGTACTTAAAAGAAGGAGGTGGGGCAATTTGGATTTTAGAGAAAGATATTCAAACCACATCCACAATAAAAGAATCACTGCTGAAAGACTCTGATAAAGGATTGAACCAAGAAAACCTGTAATTTCCTTGTTGCATGATGAATGAATATATGTAACAAGTCTCTCTTTTTTTTCCAGCTATGAGAGAGGAACCTATGGAGACAAGCAAAGAAAGGGTAACATTGAAGCCTTGTTTGGAAGATTCCAGAAGCACTGGGGAAAAACACCATTTCAAATAAAATCCCTGGCTAGGCAGAGCTTGGATTATTCTGGTACAAGAATATATCCCAACATGATCTCTCCTAAACATGTTGGACTATAGGCGCTATCATTCCCCACCAGCATGGCCATGTTGGTTGTGATATGGTAATTGTAGACTATGCTGGTTGAGATATGTCAGTTGTAGACCAACACATCTAGGAGATATTTCATTGAGTAACACTGTATCTTAAGGACCATTCTCACAGTTAGAGATAGGAGATGTTCAACATGTTCTCTCTGACAATTCAGTGAGATTAAAACAACAAGGTTTCTTATCTCTGTTTATAATCTGATTTTCACTACTGCCTTTAGAAAAGGGCTGCTGTTCAATTATGGAGTCCTCACTCTGGCTTCAATCTCTGGCAACCATCACCATAATTAAAGTGGGATGGTCAAATCTTTGATCCAAAGTGCCAAAATACAGGGTTCTCCTAATTCTTTTTTAAAAAATTTTTTGGAGGGGACTTCTTCTATTTTTTCTTCATACTATTCCTTCTGACTGAGGTCCCTCTTCTCTAAAGGAAGACAATTAGAACAAGTGATAGGTTGTTTTTTAAAAAATCAGATGCAGAAGACAGGCACCCCTCCGTTATTACTGTCCCCACATGGGGTGGTAGCTTCAATGATGGAGAACTTCTGCCATTTCAGGGATTTAGCTGTGGTAGCTTCAATGAGCAAGATCACATAGGATATGGAACTGGGAGAAGAAGAGGATTCAGTATAAGGCAATGTAAATTATTCATGGCACATTGTCTTGCATGTAAGAACCACGGTTTTAAGAGGCAGGTACCTAGCACCTAAAATCCTCCAGGTCCCACAGCTTTCCCCAATGTGATGCTTCCAAGGTAGGTTGCTATCTATCTATTTATAGCATTTTAATCCTGTTTTCCCCCTTAAATGTGTTCTAGAATGTTAACAAAAACAAGTGAAATATAAACATTGCATACAATCACAAACAGCATAAAATAAAGCAGCTGCGAAAAAGACCAATGGACTGCAAGAGTAATAGGGAAATGCTCATTTAAAAAAAAACCATAGCCAAGTGGTTAAGGCAGGGGTGCCCAAATTATGGGCCATGGCCCGGATCTGTCCTATGGATCTGTCCCACGGCCTAAAAGGTTTGGGCTAAGGCCTTCACTTTATGTTTATAAGGCAAAAATATTTGTTCTTTCTGTGACAGAATTTATAAAGAAATAGGCCTAAGATTATTGTCACATTCATACTGAGCAATGGTTTGGATCAGATTTAGCTATTACTTAGAGTAGACCTCTTAAAATCAAAGGAGTTCTAGCCATTACCTGTATGTCAAGAATGGATTGGATGAAGGAAACAGTGGTGTGCCTGGTGAGTTAAAGACAGCTTGGGGAGTTATGATTTAACCTTGAAGTGGTTGCACTGCTCCTGGAAATAAAATATCCCAGCTTGGCCATATTCCTGGCTTCAGCAGTGGCCAGGATAGTATAGGCTTAGCTAAAGTTAGTGTGGCAGCTTTACTCATTCCTTGGGATGCCTGATCAATGTTAATTATTTTCCTGTGTTCTATGTAGATCTGCCTTCAGAAGTTCATTTTCAAAAAGCCTCATCAGGCATACATATATTTTTTTTTTGGTACGTTAACTGCCAGCTTAGGAATGGGCTTTTAATAGGGAAGGTTGCATTTTTCACTGTCTTCTGATGCATTTTTAAATGATTTTATTTGCAGTCGTTAACTGTTTTTATGTGATAATAGTGTTCAGTTTTAATAGTATAGCACACTGCAGTTTTTAGCTGCTTCTGTTTTCAACCATTCTGTAAGCTGTCTTGGGTCACTTGCTGGGAGAAAATGGAATATAATTTAAACAAACAAATAAAGTATATTCATTTTAATGAGTCTGGTTTAAATATGAGCAACCATGAGCAACAGTGGAAGTAAGAGCAGATAAACCTCTTTTCACTATGTTATACCTTGAAATCCTTGGGAGGATTGCCATAAGACACATTCAGCTTGACAGCACATGATTATATATAAAGTCTGGGTCTAACACAGAGGCATTGCCTTGGCAGCAAATTCTTGCAGCCTGCGTCCCAGCAATGGAAGTTGCTAAGGTTGTATGCTTATCCCAGAATAGTCTAAGCTGAGGCATAGTCAAATGGATGGGAATTCTTACCAGTTTGTTTAGATCCATGGTTCACACAGGGGGGCAATTCAAGAATGAGTTATTAACAGTTAATGGCCTTTTAGGCTTCCTCCACATGAACAGGAGTTAACTTTTTAAAAAATAATAACACTTATATGTCATAGGGGGTGGGCATCAGGATTTTAGAGATACTTAGGTGGGGCATGGTCAAAAAAAGGTTGGGAACCCCTGGTTTGGATGTAATGTAGAACTCAAAAGAAGACTACCATTGAAAACAACCTTAAAAGTCTTTCTAAGATTTTTTCATGTGAATACACAAACCTATGTTCTTTTTTAAAAAGTTCAGTATGTGTTGGAGGCAGATATATGGAGCAGGTTTGAGGTTATGACAAACTCTGAGAGGAAACCTTTCTCTGTTCTTATTGTTAAGGTGAACTCTTTCCCCTCAGATAAGTATTTTCTGAGTGATTTTTGTCAGACTGATTTTCCTGTATCCATGGGAACTTAAGAAAACTTGTGTTGGGTCAAACTGAAGGCAATTCCAGTCCAGTAGTTGACTAGTTTTTTCTATAATAAACTAAATAAGTTGACTAGGCTTTTCTGGGAGGTTCTCAGGAAGGGCATGATGGCAGTGATCCTCCCCAGCTGTTGGTTTGCATCAACTCTGCAGCTACCAGTGGCCATTGCCAGACCTCTTCTTTGCGAATTTGTCCCAATCATTTTAAAGCCATTTAAACCTTTGGCTACTGTTGTGGGAAAGAACTGAAAAGACTGAACAATCCATATTCACTCCGTGGGAGAAACTGAACTAATCAGTTGTCCTTTAGCAAATCTTTCCTACCCTAAACCTGCCAACTCCACTCGAGGTATCAAATCAAATCAAATTTATTTGTACAGTCACATACCAAAGAAAGGAAGCCACACTTTAAAAGGAATGGCACACTTGAGGTATGAATTTCTTCAAAAGTCCATTTGTCTATAATCTCTTCCTTTAGGTATTAGCTGTTTTAAAATGGTTTGTACAGTTTTGCACTTACAGCTTTACAATCTCACCATCTAGTGGAAGAAAATGGGGAATCTGTGTCCATGTATTGGAGTAGATAACATAAAGATGCAGATATTGAGTAACTTGTGTTGAACTGTTTTTCTTTGGAGCAAAGGCAGTATTTCAAAGAGCACTTGTTCATCAAGGCCTGTGGTAAAAGAAGACAAAGGCTTGTACGCAGTGTTGCTCAATAACAACCACCACCAAACAGAAGGTTATTGTGCACGACAATCATATTCATGGGTGCCTCTCCCGCCCCCTCCATAGGCGGGGAAGGATAAAGGGAGCCCCCGAGGCCATGGGGAGCTCCAAAAATGGCGCCACCGCTGATGCCGCAATGCCGCACCATTCCTGCCCCCTCCATCGGTGGGGGGAGGATAAAGGGAGCCCCCGAGGCCACGGGGAGTTCAAAAAATGACACCACCACTGACGCCATGATGCCTCGCCCCTCCTGCCCCCTCCATCAGTGAGGGGAGGATAAAGGGAGCCCCCGAGGCCATGGGGAGCTCTGAAAATGCTGCTGATGCCATGATGCTGCGCCCCATTCAGCCCTGTTTGCTGGACTTTGTTGGGACTCCTAGGATGAGGTTCCCTTTCGTTTTTTGAAATTTTTAAATTATATTGTATTCATCCTGATATCTTGAATTGCTGCTTGCCTCTGTTTTCTAGGGTTATATTGTCTCCTATCATAATTGAATTTCTATTGTTTATGATTGACTATATGAGTAACTATGTAACTTTGTATATGGAATTTTTGTTTTGACATTTCATGTCCTATGTAAACCGCCTTGAGTCGGGTATTGGTTTGAGAAAGGCAGTATAGAAATATGATATGAAATGAAATCTATATCAGTGGTACCCAAACTTTTTTTTGTGGACTGGTTCTTCCCCTGACACACAGCTCCGGGGGCCACAGGTGGGCTTCTCCCTCTGCTGACAGTTTTGACGTCAGCAGTGATGGCAGCAGTGGCGGCGGCGATCGTGCTTTGTCCGGGCTGTTCCAAGCAGCCTCTGGGTTGGTCCCATCCCCTATTCAGCCTTTGCCAAAGCCAATCACTGTGTTGGGGAAATCTTCAGAGTCTCCTCTGTTTCAAAAACCACAGCACTGGAAGGGTAAACCTGGCGCACTGCGGTGACATCATCCCAGGCACACCAGGACGCTCTCCTAGCATCACAGATTTTGAAACAGAGAAGGCTCTGAAGATTTCCCCAACACAGTGATTGGCTTTGGCAAAGGCTGCAGAGGGGATGGGACCGAGCAAGAGGCTGCTTGGAGCTGCCCGGACAAAGGACGGCTGGCACCGCTGCTGACATCAGGTGGGGGGGGCAGGTGGGGGCGGTGGTCCGCGGTGAGCCCAGGTGCTCACCACAGGCTGCATTAATGCTATGCAAGGGCTTAATTGGGCCCGTGGACCATAGTTTGGGTGCCCCTAATCTATATTGTAGAAGGCAGCTTGTCAAAGGTTCAAATGGATATGCTTCAGGCTTCACACAGTATACATTCTACAAGTGCACATACTAAAAAGGAGGTTCTAAACCTGTAGGAGTGATCCACAAAAACAGTGAGGCATTCTCGCTCTCTCTCTGTTTTTTTCATTACACTTTTGGTATTGGGAGATTACAATTATGTGATACTCTATGAGGGGACTGCAAGGAAGGAACAGCTCACTTGAAGCCTGTAAGAGCTAATAAGTCAATTTGTCAGGCGACATAGTGGAGTATATTGGTGGTAGAAAATGAGCCTGATGCTTATGTTAAATGTTTCTGAAGAATAATGAGGGTTGTACAATTATCAAGCTACATTACTGTGGTTTCACTATAACAGACAGTTCTTCAGTTTATGTCTTTGCTTATGAAGCAGATACTCTTAGGTTAAGAAGGGCACTACAGCTATGAGACTTCTCTCACTGTGAAATGGAGAACTCCTGATATTCTCTTTAGCAATAGCAATTACACTTATATACCACCCCATAGTGCTTAGTGCAGTCTCTGGGCAGTTCACAAGTTAATTAGCATTCCCCACCAACATACTAGGTACACATTTTACCATCCTTGGGAGAATTGAAGACTGAGTTATCCCTTAGTCCCATCAACATCAAACTCACAACATTTTGGCTGCAGTCCAGCAGTTTAACCACTGTGCCACCAAGGGTGCATTGCTTTCAAATGACTTTTATTTTTTTTAAAAAATCTTGCCATCACCCTTTCCCTAAACATGTGTGAATTTCAAGCATGTATTTTATGGGGTAGTCCAGACAACAACACTTTTCATATGTCATCCTGCTGTCTTTCCCACTGTTATTACTTTTCTTGGTTAGGAAATTAAAAAGCCCATGATCTGCACACACACAAAAAAAAACTGAGGGAAAACAGAGCCCCAGGAAATGGGAGGAAGTGTTGAGTAGTAGAGAATCGAACATGTGTATGTGTTTCTGTAAAAGTCATTTATTTGCCCAGCAGGGAACCCATGACATCCCACTCCTGAAGGAGGGGGCAGGTGAGACTACAATGAGCCATAATTGTTTAATGACAAATTCCCTGAGAAAAATCTGAAGAGGGCAAAAAATTGTGTGGGGAAAGTCATACCTGACTCATTCAAGCCTTGACCTTCATTGCTCTGGGCAACAACTACAGTTCAGGGTAAAGGGTGCATGGCTCATCTAGTCTTGCTCCTAGGCCTTACTCTTTGGGTGAAGTGTGGCCTCTCTGCTTCACCCTCTCCCAAAGCTGCAGGTGGATGGCTCTGATTTTCCCTATGGTTCAAAAAGCCTTGAGCTACGGGTAACTGATTTGACCAAATCCAGTAAATGTATCACTAGGCAGTCACCAAAAAACTTCTCATATTAACTAAATTGCCCACCTCTGCCAGAATGACCATGTCACTCTATTCAGGACAGTAATTTCTGCTAACAGTTAACCAAAACATGGGATGTAATGATTGTGAGAATATATTCTAACACAGTGTCTCCCAATCTTTGTTTTTTTGGACTTCAATTCCCAGAAGCATAAATCAATTCCCCAAAGCACTGATCAGCCAAAAGGTGCCTTCATTTTGGCAGTTTCATATCTGGCCTAGACATGGAAGAAGAATCAGCCAATGTACTGACTTAGGTTTCTGGGAATTCAAGTCCACCAGTTTGGGAAATGCTGTACTAATATATCCTACTTGAGTGGGCAACCTCAGCCAGCAAAGAAACATGGAGTGGGGGCACCAGAAAAGAAGCAGCCTTGGAATGGGTTGTGCTTACATAGCTGAAGTATTGCTCCCAAGCCAGGCATAGCAACGTAGTGACTAAAATATGTCATGCACTCACTCCAGTCCTCTTGCAAACAGCCAGTTTCCTGTGGATCTGCCTCCTTCTAACCAGCTGGCTTGTCACTGCAACACCTCTCAACCTTAAGGAAGTGCACACACCACTCTGGGTTCAGTTAATAAGGAAACTGCTCACACACCATAACAAAAAGGAAAGGACCACCATAATAAGATGAAAGAAGAAAAGTAAATCAAATACTGGTTGGTGTATTCCACAGGGGTTCATCTCATGCATGGAAACATACGACATTTGTTTTAAAAGTATGGAGAAGACCTAACAATTGCAGCACGTTTTTCACAAGTTCTGTGGAATAGTTGGGAAGTAGTTTATGCAAAAGCAAGGAACACCACTCCTATATGTGATTGCTAACACCAACTGTAGGCTGATGGAATGAACTGGGCTTGTTAAGTCAAAACATCTGCATAAGTCCTATTAATTTAATAAATCTAATATAGCTGGGACTAATAATTACATTTAACTGACCGAGTTCCTTAATTTTTATTGTAAAGATTCAAGTATAAAACTCAGGGTCAGAAAAGTAAGTGACATTATAAAGGTGATATTTTGAGTTCCAATAACAATAACTGGGTTTCCATATTTTAATTGTGATGGTTTTAATATCTGTACACCACCCAGATTCTTTGGAATTGGGCAGCAATACAAATCCTAAATAAATAAATATACCTAAAAGCATTAGATGTCCAGTTACTTAAAGACTGTATACATTTATTTATTTATTTTTCAAAAACACACACACATTTGTGTCATATTTGACAGAGTTGAAATTGATTTAATTGGCATAAACATAAGCACACATTATTTTGGCCACCAAGTGGTTTATTTTAAAATACCCACCAAGGCTCATTAAATTGATATCGATGTCCTTTGTGTCAATTTGGGCTGTGTGCCCACCTGTGTTCATGTTTCTCAAATAAACTTGCAATGACAACAGGGACAGACCACTAATGATGGGCGGAAATGGGTGCCAGATGATCAGCAGAGATGTAGGGACTCCCACACTGGCCAAACACCATGTGACTTGAAATCAAGGTAAAAAGACCCAATGATTTCAGCACAGTGTTTTCCTACTATATAGTTGTGCCCTCAGTGAACTATTCACTGTCATTAGTCAAAGCATACAGCTCCCATTTTGTTAGGTGTAAGTCCTATGTTCTCAAGTTAGCCGATTTTCAAAACACATCCACTTTTGTGGATCCTATGATGAAAAAAGCAATAGAAATAATAATTATTTTATTATGTTGTTTCTTTGAGATACCTAATCTCTACTTTAAAAATCCAGGACCTGTGGCTGTGGTGGCATTCTCTACATGAACAGCTGCTCATTAAAACTGCTAATACATTTTTTATATGGGCAGTAATTCATAATTTGCAGATGTTTAAACCAAAGCAAAGTGTCTGCAAAACAATCCCTAATTCTTCAAGCAATCTGAAAGAAAGATTCTGAGTACATAGTAGGCGGACAGCAAAAGTTGCTCTCAACTTCACAGAGTGATGCAAGAGCTTTCTAAATGGAGAAGGAATATATTAAAACAGAAAGCACATTATCAAAATGTAAGAGTAACAACATGACCTGCAAGTTAATGTCTAAGTAACAGTACTCTCAACACCATGAACCTAAAATCCAATGGTATTAATTTCAAGCAAATCTAGTGATGCAATTAGTACTCACAAAACATGTAAAAGAATCAAATTAACTCATTATTAGGAAACATAGCTATTATGGCCATTAATATACCTGAGGTCATCTTAGGTAATCAACAGATATAACAGTTCTAAAATTTATGTAGAACTACCACATTCAGAAGCTGTTTGCACTGAATTTGCATTTTCATGTGACTAGATAGATCACACACACACCATCCATGGGGAATATGTTCCAAGATGTACGGAAATTATAGAAAGCCATGCACATACCTGAGGCATACAATCAGGGGTGAGGTGGAAATGTCTACACAGATCTTCAGGTAGGCTCATGAAATGGCTCCAGTGGAAACACATTAATTAAAATACAATTCCTTATTGACATTACATTGTAGATAGTGGTCTCTAGTGGCCAGTTCTAGTAATGTGTCTTTAAAATGTGCATATACAGTAATACATCATACAAAGTCCGCTTCATTCAACATCGGATTCATACAACATCGCCTAATTCCTTGAAAAAAGTTGCCTCATACAAAGTCGTGTGATGTTGCATGAGGCATTGGGGTTTTCCCAGGTTGCATTGTGCCTGGGCAGTATAAAAGGCAGGACACATGCGTGCGTTGATCTTGTGGGTTTTGCATGAGGCAAAGAGTGTTTAGGAGTAGTTTTGAGCACGATTTTGGATTGTTTTGAATTTTTTCGTCAGAATTTTTAGAAGCATTCCTGGGATTTTTGCAGCATTCTTCAGGTTCTTGGACAATTCTCCCAAGAGACATGTTTTGCTTAACTAGTCCTCTGTACCATTTAATGAGGATGTTAAGAACTACTTAAGTACATTGTCTTCCCCACACCTCAAAAGGGGCAAGTCTACTCTTCAGTTCCAACACTCACTTCTTTGACAACCCTTTTATTCTTGCTGGTGTCTACGAACAGCTTTTCTCAATCTGGAATCTCCAGCTTCAGCTGGCCTACACCTTCCACCAGGTCCAATCAACAGGGTCAATGGTCATAGACAAAATGAGCTTGTAGTCCAAAGCTATACTTGGAAGCCCATGGTTAGAAAATAATGCATTCCAAACTCCTCTGAATGTATTTCAAAGAAGTTCAAGGTGTGCTGGAAATGACAAGAGCCCACTCAGTCATCGGACACACTGTAATGGCTTGTTCTGTGGCTTGCTCTATGTTCTTCTTCTTCAGGTGCCGTATCTGTTCCGGATATTTGCTACCATCATGGCAATAATCTTCTTGTTCTTAACTCCTCTGAACAGTTCTTTTGAGGACATGCCACACCAGTCTCTCAGGTTCTTCAGTAATAAAGTCTGTCTATATCTAGTGACTCTCTTCCCAGGGATCTTTCCTTGCAGAGTGAGTTTGAGTATTCTATATTTCATGTTGTTCCTGATGATATGGCCAAGGTATTGGAGCTTTCTTTGCTTAATGGCCTTAAAGAGCTTGTTCTTTATCCATTCAGTGCAACACATCTACATTAGCCACATGGTCAATCCATAATATCTTTAGTAGCCCTCTGTAGATCCACATGCGCCCCCTGGTGCGCCAGGGATGATGTCACCGCAGTGCACCAGGTTTACCCTTCCAGCACCACGGATTTTAAAACAGAGGAGGCTCCGAAAATTTCCCCAACGTGGTGATTGGCTTTGGCAAAGGCTGCAGAAGGGATGGGACTGAGCCAGAGGCTGCTCGGAGCAGCCCGGACAAAGCGCGATTGCCTCCACCACCACCACTGCTGATGTCAAAACTGTCAGCAGTGGGAGCAACCTGCCTCTGGCCCCCACAGCTGGGTGTGGGGAACAGTCTGTGGGGGAAAAGTTTGGGCACTACTACTTTATATTCTCCTTCTTGATTCCCAAAACTGCCCCATTTAGCAGTATGTCACATCCCAAAGCCATCTTGTTATGTTTGAGCTTTTATCATCCTCATCATCATGCCCATTTGTCATAGAATGAAGGCAGCTGTTGTCCAAAACATATCTAGGAGTTGAGTTTAGGGATGGTAACCAAGGAGTGAAATTCCTACTAAACATTTACAGGTAGCCAACATAAAGACATTATAAAGGTACTTCACCAGCCAAGCAACCCAAATAACTCATCATTTATTTCTGAGTTTTTTGTTGCTTGACTGATCAATCAAGAACACCTGCAATAGGAAAAAAAAACTTCCTTTCTTTTTCACAGAAGCATTAATTATCACTCCATGTAGATTTTTTCCAGGGAAAGAGATATACTGTTCAGGTAAGACTAAGGTACTGCAGAGCACTGTTAGAAAGCAAATCATATTTGCTTGTTCTGCTTGTTCATCTGAAGAGTTTCCAGATGAAATCATTCTGTTTGAAAAAGGAGGTGGGTAGAGGAATGGTTGTCCTTAGCTTGGGAAAAGACATGCTTAAATGCTGTCCTTGTCTGCCTTCAAAGTCTCATCACAGATCTTTTTGTCATACAGATAAACAGTCAACAAAAACGTAAGAAACTTGAAGATATCCCATGGGTTTTCATTAGCATAAATCAATAAACATAAGTTTCTTCAGGGCATAACATTTAGCACTGAAAATCTTACTGGAATCATGCAGCATAAACTGGCAATCACATATGCCCTTTCTCTGTGTGTGATCTTTGGGTTGTCTGTCATGCACTTGGACATGCCTGGGCCATGCATTTGGTGACTAGGTATGAGATAGACAGGTAGAAAAATGAAAAAACAAAACAAAACAAAAACAAACAAACACTCTCCTTTTGAGATTACCTGTACATGCATGGTATTTCGGAATAGAATTTTGACCTATGTTTTAGAAAATGGTTCACGTATACTGGTCACTTTCTCCCTGGGGGAAAAAACATTTTGATGGGCCCAGTGGGAAACATGAATTTGATCTAGATTTGGGTTCCATGCCAATTCCCTATACAGTAATTTGAAATTACGTGTTACAAATGATATATTGTGCTAATTTACAGTGGGCTTTGGAATAAAGAGGGACTGCAGTGGTTTAGGAGTTAAGATGCTGAACTTGATGACTGGAATGTCAACAGATCAGCAGTTTGAGAGCCGAGTGCTGCAAAACAGATTGAGCTCCTATTTTTGTCCCAGCTCCTGCCAGCCTAACAGTTCGAAAGCAAGAAATTGCAAGTAGATAAATAGGTACCACTCTGGTAGGAAAGATAACAGTGTTCTGTGAACTCCAGTGTCTAGTCATGCCTGCCACATGACCACAGAAACATCTGCAGACACAGATAGCGCTGCCTCTTTGGCTATAAACAGAGATAAGCACCACCACCACCCTGTTCAACTGGCTGTCGAGCAAGGATGACCTTTACCTTTACATAAAGAAGAGAAATGATTTCACATTTTGCTTTTCACTTAACAAGACCCATGCTCGTTCAATTTTTGACATTACATGTTAAGTTTGGTTTGTTGTTTTATTATCCTTCTGCTCCTTTCTCAGATCAGTAACTGGCAATCCAAGATAACATACTATTAAAGCCTGAGAAAGACCTAGGCCTCAACTGACCAGTTACCATCCAGAGGCCTTGGGGGAAGGTGAGTGAAGAATCGGCCCCTCCCCCCATCCCATCCTAAAACCTGGGTGCAAGGAAGGAAGAGGCAGAGAAAGACCTAGGCCTCAACTGACCAGTTACCATCCAGAGGCCTTGGGGGATGTGAGTGAAGAATCGGCCCCTCCCTACCACCCTATCTTAAAACCTGGGTGCAGGGAAGGAAAAGGCAGAGAAGGACACAGGCCCCAGCTGCCCAGTTACCATCCTGAGGCCCAGGGAGTCCTCCTAGAGTAGCAATGCCCCAGAGGGCAAAGAGGAAGGGCCGCGCTGACACTGCAGACACAGACACTGCAGACACAGGAGACCCTCAACCACCCCCAGGAGACACCATCCGCAGCCACCATCACAGCGAGGCCCGAGTTGGCACCTTTGACAAACTCCTCACAGCCGAAGAGAGGCGTGAGCTGCTGCATGCATGCAAGGGATCAGTAATCAAACTGAAATAATATAGTTGACTTAACATAGATGACTTATAGCAACTGACATAATGACTGTGTCACTGTGTCAGTTTAGAACTGACTGACATCAGTTCTAAACTGATACTGTGTTCTAAACTGTGATAATATGCATGATGTTACCTTGTTTTAAACTGTGATAATATGTATGATGGGGGGGAAATGGCGTAGAAACCGGCAAAGCACGCCAGGAGTGTGCCAAGAGAACCCTATTGACCAAAGCAAAGGCAAAACAAAGGGACAAATCAGAGGAAACAGGAAGGATGCTCAGCACATTGGATGGACAGAAAAGGATGGGCAGGAAAGGGGGAGGAGAAATACAGTGTTGTAAGGAACAATATTGCATAGGGACATGGAATGTCAGATCTATGAACCAAGGAAAGCTGGAAGTGGTAAAAAAGGAAATGGAAAGAATAAGTATTGACATCTTGGGAATCAGTGAGCTAAAATGGACAGGTATGGGCGAATTCAGCTCTGGAAACCATCATATCTACTACTGTGGACAAGAAAACCTCAGAAGAAACGGAGTGGCCATAATTGTAAATAAAAGAGTGAGAAAAGCAGTAATGGGATACAATCTCAAAAATGATAGAATGATGTCAGTCAGACTACAAGGCAAACCATTTAATATCACTGTAATCCAAATATATGCACCAACTACTAGTGTAGATCAAGCCACAGTAGACCAGTTCTATGAGGACCTACAACATCTTATAGAACAGACACCAAGAAACGATGTCCACATTATCTTAGGAGACTGGAATGCAAAAGTAAGAAATCAAAAAGTGGACAGAATAACAGGCAAGTTTGGTCTGGGAACACAAAACGTAGCAGGGCAAAGACTGATATTCTGCCAAGATAACACACTAGTTATAGCAAACACCCTTTTCCAGCAACACAAGAGGAGACTCTACACATGGACATCACCAGATGGCCAACATCGAAACCAAATTGACTATATACTCTGCAGCCAAAGATGGAGAACCTCCATACAGTCAGCAAAAACAAGACCTGGAGCGGACTGTGGCTCAGATCACAATCTACTGATTGCAAAATTCAGACTCAGACTGAAGAAAATAGGGGAAACTAATAGGCCGGATAGATATGATCTAGACAACATACCCAAGGAATACACGGTGGAGGTGAGGAACAGATTCAATGGTCTGGACCAGATAGACAGAGTACCAGAAGAATTATGGACAGAAATGAGAGACATTATGCAGGAGACAGCAAGGAAAACTATACCAAAAGAAAAGAAGCGCAAGAAAGCAAAGTGGTTGTCGGATGAGGCTCTTAAAATAGCAGAGGAAAGAAGGAACGCAAAAGACAAAGGAGAAAGGAAAAAATACAATCACTTAAATAAAGAATTTCAAAGAAAAGCAAGGAGAGATAAGGAAAGCTACCTAAATGAACAGTGCAAAGAAATAGAGGAAAACAACACAAGAGGCAGGACTAGAGATCTCTTTTAAAAAATCGGGGAAGTCAAGGGAATGTTCAAAGCAAAAATGACCACGATAAAAGACAAAGATGGCAAAGAGTTAGCGGATGCAGAAGAGATAAAGAAAAGATGGAAAGAGTACACAGAGGAACTTTACGAAAAAGACCTAAACACCCCGGATAATAACAATGAGGGGGAAATTGTACTTGAACCAGACATCCTAGAGAGTGAAGTCAGAAAGGCCCTAAAAAGCACGGCAAATAACAAAGCCAGTGGAGATGATGTTATCCCAGTTGAATTCTTCAAAGCCCTAAAAGATTATGGAATCAAGCTACTACATGCTATATGCCAGCAGATTTGGAAAATGAAACAGTGGCCACAGGATTGGAAAAGATCAGTATACGTCCCAATCCCAAAAAAGGGGAATGCCATAGAATGTTCAAATTATTGAACAATTGCGTTCATCCCACAAGCTAGCAAAGTGATGCTCAAGATAATACAGGATAGACTGCAGCAGCATGTAGAAAGAGAACTACCAGAGGTGCAGGCTGGGTTCAGAAGAGGCAGGGGAACAGAGACCACATTGCCAACATATGTTGGATCATGGAGAAAACAAAAGAATACCAGAAACAAGCTTACTTCTGCTTCATTGACTACACCAAGGCCTTTGATTGTGTGGACCACAACAAAATGTGGCAAGTAATTAAAGAGATGGGAATACCAGAACACCTCATATGTCTCATGAGAAATCTGTACATAAGTCAAGAAGCAACAGTTAGGACAGAGTATGGAATGACGGAGTGGTTTGGAATAGGAAAAGGAGTAAGACAAGGCTCCATTCTGTCACCCTGCTTATTCAACTTATACACAGAGCACATAATGCGCAATGCAGGGATGGAGGAATCACAATATGGGATCAAAATTGCTGGGAGAAACATCAACAATTTGAGATATGCAGACGATAGTACCCTAATGACAGAAAGTGAGGAAGACCTAAAGAAGCTCCTGATTAGGTTGAAAGAAGAGAGTGCAAAAGCTGGCCTGAGACTCAACATCAAGAAAACCAAGATAATGGCCACAGGCCCCATCAGTCCCTGGAAAATAGATGGGGAAGAAGTAGAAGCAGTAACAGATTTTACTTTCTTAGGATCCAAGATCTCTGCAGATGCAGATTGCAGCCATGAAATAAAAAGGCGACTGATTCTTGGGAGACAAGCTATGAGAAACCTGGGGAACGTAGTGAAAAGTAGAGACATCTCACTGCAAACAAAGGTCCGCATAGTCAAAGCAATGGTATTTCCAGTGGTAATGTATGGCTGTGAGAGCTGGAACATTAGAAAGGCTGAGCGAAGAAAAATAGATGCCTTTGAGATGTGGTGCTGGAGGAGAGTTTTGAGATTCCCCTGGACAGC
The DNA here is from genome assembly GCA_035047345.1 of Bradypodion ventrale. Lineage (NCBI taxonomy): Eukaryota > Metazoa > Chordata > Lepidosauria > Squamata > Chamaeleonidae > Bradypodion > Bradypodion ventrale. The sequence goes on along the minus strand of JAWDJE010000002.1, from coordinate 296,777,172 downwards.
GAGGAGAACAAATAGGTCAATATTAGAAGAGATTAGCCCTGAGTGCTCCTTAGAAGGACAAATAACAAAGATGAAGTTGAAATATTTTGGACATCAAATGAAAAGAGAGGATTCACTTGAGAAGGCCTTGATGCTGGGGAAGGTGGAGGGCAAAAGAAGAAGGGGACGGTCAAAGATGAGATGGCTAGATGGTATTGTAGACACAATGGGCACGGGGCTGTGTGGACTAAGGAGGATGGTGGAGGACAGTGGTGCCTGGAGAGCGATGGTCCATGGGGTCGCAAAAAGTTGGAATCGACTGTGCGACTGAACAACAACAAAAAGCCTGGGAAGGTTTTGTGCTCAAATGAACTCTGATGTGCCAACTGGACAGAATAAGAACTTTGGTTTGCTAATTGCCTTTATTTCCTTTTAAAAGTAACAAGTATTATTATTTATTTATTTATTTATTTATTTAATCACATTTTTACTGCCACCCACTCGCCAAGGTGACTCCGGGCGGCTTACACATATAAATAACTAAAGCTTTTCACTGCAAATGTTAACAAATTAACCTGTGATGGTTCTCTGATACAGCTTTTCTTTTAAAATTGTTATGCTAAAATGCCAAATTTTGGAAATCTCTCATTGGTGTTTAATCTCTAATGTGCAGTTTCAATTTGCCTACCAAATGAGCACTTAAGGAGATTCCCCACACACATTTAGCTCTCCCTCTATACAAATACAGATCAAGTCTTGGAGAATGACCTAAGAATGGAAGCTCAGGTAAAGCCATTGGAAAGAATATTAGCAAATATTAAACAAGAGTATGCATTTTTATTCAGTTTGTCTCACTCTTTGCAAAGTAATACCACTAGAAAGCCCAGCCTTCTATTTTATTAGATTTCCGTCTGCTAATAAGCCTCATCTTCAGTCTGAAATGTTTCTGTGGGCCAGAAACACCTAGTCTTTTGCTAACAAATTGGAGTAGTTTAAAATCCATCACAATTAATTAGGAAGTTTGGATAAAGAAACAGAACATCCAGCTCAAGAGATCACAAGATGAATTAAATGAGATACAAGACTACTTTCAGAGCGAAGAACTCTTCACCACAGCAGTCCTTGTGTGATTTATGCTTCATTTAATAGCAACTTCTGAAAAATATATTGCAGACTCATCAATTGCAATTCCTTTTTAACAGGTAAAAACATTTTTAAATTTATTTTCTTATTCTTATGTATCAGGATAAGGGAGTAGTCAGTGAATACTACTGATCAAAACATTGATTTACTAACAAGTTTTAGATTTTTAAAAACTGCATTTTGGCATAACATAATTTCAGAAGGAAGTAGACAGTTAATAGGTGCTATTTCAATTAACATCAAACTAACTTCTTGCTTTACTAGAAATTACGGATGCATCTTGATTAGCAAAAAGTCCTACATTTGCATTAGTTCTGCTAGATTTGGAGTCAATTCAAATACCGAGGGATACATGATACACAGCTGGGGTGCGCATTACCTTGCTGAAATGTAGTTTATTTTTAAACACTTGGCAAGGGTCATTTATTTTGTACTAATTCCTAAACCGCTGTATTCTCTTGCTCTGTAAAGTTTGCAGGATTCCCTGCAGTCTTAAAATTCCACTTCCCCCTCCTTACTATTATAGTATTATGATAGTTCAGCTGCCTCATTTGAGTGTTCCCTGAGTGGAGTTTCTTCCACAAAAATCCTTTAATTATTACTATTATTGTTGTTGCCAAAGAATTGCAAAACCAAGAAAGTAAAATAAAATTTAAATTTAAATTTATATATATATATATATATATATATATATATATATATATATATATATATATATATATATATATATATATATATATATATATATATATATATATATATATATATATATATATATATATTTACTATGTGTTGTGCACAGAACATCTTAGTGAGAGTTTCATTCCTATCACTTTTCTATCTCAATGTGTTTCTGTAACAAACACTATCTTTCTTCTTTTCTTACTTGGATTGTCATGTTTCTAGTGCTGAGGAGGCTTTTCTCAAGTGGGAAAGCAATGGATTCCTGGATGGAAGAGATTGCCCCCTCCTGGTTCTTGAATCTCTCACCTCTCTGTTCAGCCCCTGAAGTAGAACCTGCTTCTGAAGGGGAGTGAAGGTTTTGACAAAGTAGGAGTGCCTTGAGAAACACCACAGACAGTGATTATCCAGGTTTCCAGAGCAGCTAAGAACCTTTAGAACAAGGGCGGGCAAATTGTTGACTTCTAGCTATTTTCAGACTGCAAGTCCTTTTGCCCTTCACCATTATCTATGCTTGTTGGAGCCGAATGACTTTGTTGTTGGACAATATGTAAAGAAATACATGCTCTCTACTTTTGCTTTGGGATTTTATGCATTTATTTTCCCCACAAACAGAACAGCTAGCCACCAAACATCATTTATTACCACCTGGCCCTAAATTCCTGCCTTCTAGTTATTTTTTTCCCTTCATTTAGCACCATTATTGTTAAAAGCACATATAAATCACAAAATCAATCTCAATTCTGCCCCAAATAGCAGAAACCTACAGCTATCTTCTTACACGTCCTACTTAGTTCACTGGGACCTACTAGCAGGAAAAGGTGCCTAAGAAGGTGATCCAAGTAAGACTAATAGTGCAAAGATGATGAGAAAGAGCCGGGTTGGATACAGAAACAATGAAGAAAGCTGCCTGGCTCCTTTTAATTGCGTGTTCCAATTACATAGCTCTTAGGGGACACCATATTTATGTATTTATGGTGAACAGGGAATCCAGTTGGAAAGTAAACACAGATGCCTCCTGTAGCACTTTGAGAAGGCATCTGTTATTTTTTCTACTTTAGCTCATATTTGCCCCCGGTGACCAGCTTTCGAAACAGAATTGGGAAATAAGTTATCCTGATTTTACTTCAGACTTCCAAATAACAAAAAATAAAGTGGATGCCTCAAAAAAATCCTTTACGCTAAAAAAAGCAGGAGGTTTTATGGGGAGGGGGTGGATTAAAGCAGATGGTTATTACCCTGATTCGGAGAGAATACAGTAATAAACAGATTGAAATGACTTACATCAAAATCTGCATCTCATCACATTCACATGTACATATGCCTTATAATGGTGTCTAGCCTCCTGATTATATTGCTGTTGGCTTTTTTGAAACACTGAAACCACCTCACCATATGAAGGTATGAATCTGAGAGAGGGATTCACAAAGCTTAAGAGATTGGACAATTTACTGTTTTTGGACTAGAATTCCTAGAATCTTATCCTAGATTCCATGCTGATTTGCAGATTCTGAAACTGTAGTAAAGTTAGCAAACAAACGTATCTTTTCCCATGGTTTAGCAAAACACTTTTAGCAATTAGCAATTACACTTACATGTATTTACTTCCCCATAGCACTTAGAGCACTCTCTGGGAGGTTTACAGATAATTAGCATTTTGCTCACAACATACTAGGTACTTATTTTATCAACCTTGGAAGGGTGGAAGGCTGAGTCAACCTTGATCCCTCTTAGGATCGAACTCATAATGTTTTGGCTGCAGTACAGCAGTTTAACCATTGCACCACCAAGGTGCCACTTCAGATGATGTGAAATCCTTTAGACAACTTTACTAAAATCTACTCAAAGTGTTGCACTAATTTCATATTTTTAATCTTCAGATTAATTAGTTTTCATGGCAGGATCCCACTATGGATGTCTTCAACAGAGCTGAGTGTGGGTTGCCCGCGGGAATAATTGGCCAAACCTTTCCCCAGGGGTTCGCTCGGCTTTCAACAGATCCGGGGATCAAGCGAGCTTGGCAGGAAAGGCAATTGGGGTGCGGGCTTGTTAGCTAGTTTGGGGGGTGAATCATAAAGCCTTGGCTGATGGCTACAATAGAAAAGGGGTAAAAACCAAGATGATGACGCTAGCAGAAAGACACAATCCTCAACTGCTGGCTACAAATTAAGCTGGGCAAACAAGCCAAGCCAGACAGCGGACAAAGCTAGGCACCCGGAGTCAATGCACATAAGGCTCCTAGATAAGGCAGGAACAATGGGTTTTGCCAGCCCAAACCTTAATTAGTTGTGGGCTGTCCATTAACCACAGGGCAATGTCAAAGAGCAGGTATTGTCTTGACCACCAGAAAATGCCACGTATGCAAGCCTTCTGTATTAGGGGGCCACGCACATCCTCCGTACGTATCACCCCAAAGCAGGGTAATAAATACAAATCCCAGACTTCGTTCGGGGCTGGACTTCACCGCACAATTGTCTCATGTGTCTTCCTTGTGGCCAGCCATTCCAACATCTGATAGCCATTCCAACAGCTGAGTCTTAATATTGTTGTTATAGATGCTTGGTAGTGCCCCAGCTTTATTGATTATTACATTTAATTAGCATAAGGTATATAAGAGGTAAGAGGGGAGGTGGAAAGCAATGAGATTCTTTGGTTTCATTTTGTTCATGGCTTTTTGAGCTCCGGCTCTTCATAAATCAGTTGTTTTCATATTAAAGAACAACTTGTCTTATTATCTAAATTACATAATTGTAGTTACTAAGAATGTACAAAAGCTGATAATTTTCCCCAATTTATCTCAATTCTCTTTTCTTCTCATAGTGGTGATTCTCCTGAAAATTATTGATCAATTTTTTTCCTACAATGTTACTGTCAGCATACCTCACATTTGAGTGAAAATGGACCATTCACAGCTGACCTTTCTGACACAATTTCCAGGAAAGGAAGCTCACCAGCATTTTATATAACAGGCTCGTTTTAAATAACCAGTTTATTGACTTATTAACATTTACATGTTGCCCTTGCTAATGATCTGTTTTAACTGCAGAGCTGGACAATGCTTAGTCAAACACTTTATCATCTATATCAGCATTTCCCAAACTGTGTTCCATGGAGCACCAGTGGACTTCAATTTCCAGAAGCCTAAGTCAGTACATTGGCTGCTCAGTGCTTTGGGGAAATGACTTAGGATTCTGGGAATTGAAGTCGAAAACCAAAAGTTTGGAAAACACTGATTCAAGGGAGACATAAGCCCTATCTAGACATTCACCAGTTTCAAGACATAGGGGAGATAGGAATGTATATGCCAGCGCTTACTCCTACACCCCTTCTTGTTTTTGGCGAGGAAGGGCCGAAGATGAAGAGTGTGGATTGCCCGCTCACGCAATTGACCTAAACTGTTCCTGCAGGGTTTGCTTGGCAGAGAAAACCACCTCGAGGACCACCCTGACTCTAAGGGAACAGAAATCGGGTTCAAGCTATAATTTGATAGTCTTATTAATTCATTAATTCATTCATAAACCATGGCTGAATGACCTGGACAGAAACAGGCAATCTCACAAGCTGGCAAACCCTGATAAGCACACACAATAGCATGACTCATGCCCACAGGTCGTGGGTAAGGTCAAACTGTAGTAAACATGATGACATTAAGTTAGACCCGGAAGATCCCAAGATAATGGGAGAACAATAGTCCTCACCAGTCCCAGTTGTCACTGGCAACCGAACTTCCTGATGACGTACAAGCGCATCAGCATCTCAGGGCAGCCTCTGTGAATGTGGCTGGTCAGTAAATTTCCACAGGGAAAAAAGCCCTCTGAATGAGGTCATGGAGAACCCACGTGTACAAACTCCAGAGTAATAAATATCACGATCCAGACCTCAGTCGGGGCTGGACTTTTCACCATCTTCTGCCTCATGTGCCTTCCTTGAGTCCAGCCACTCCGACCTCAGGGGGCCATTTCTGTGAGCCAGTGGGCCATATCTGGCACACTCCAACAGAAGAGTTTTTTAATTGTTGGACATAGATACAGCATCCTGTAGAAAAAGCAAGCACGGCACTAAAATGCCCGCCGCGCTCTTTGCGGGCCCCCACCCCCACCCGGACTCAGACATCCGGGTGAGTTAGGGTGTGTGGCCACCCTCTTTAAAAGGGGTGGCCACGAGGCAGCTCGGCTGCCATTTTGTGGAAGCAATGGAGAGGAGAAGTTTTCTCCATCGCTTTTCTCCCCGGCTTTCGCCTGCTCTTTTTTAAAAGGGAATTCCCCTTGCTCCTTCACTCTTTGGCTTGGGAGACATGGCTCCCAAGCGAAAGGCAACAGCTACGAAGCCGCGGCCGAGGGGAAGGGCTCTGCCCACCCACCCCACACCCACATCCAGGGGGCCGCCCCCGGGCCGGAGGGCTCGGGCGGCGCCCCCGCAACCGGGTGGTAAGACCGGTTTAGCCACTACCACCAATGTGGGCAGACAGGCTGCTGCCTACCCGCCTGATGCCGGGGTCCAAGCAGGGGTGGCACAGGCTGGCCCCTTGGGGATCACTATGGGGTCTTTGCCCGGCTCTGGACTGGGCGGCCCACTTGGGCCTGGTGCGGGTTTCCGCCCCATCATTGCCCCGGCCCCACATGGGCCAGATTATTGGTCATGACCCTATTTAGGCCCAGGATCCGCACTTGGGTTTGTACCTCTGCAATTGCCCAGTGGGCCATCCAGCCCGCCCGGCCCACCTTATACCGGTGGGTCTCAGGCTGTTGATGCCCTCCTAGCACGCATTTCGGTGCTGGAGGCATCAATGGGCATTGCCCCGCCACCTGCTGAAGGTGGGTTTGCACCTCCTGCATTTCCAGACCACACGTTGACCACCGCTGTCCAGTGGGCGGCTGCCAGGGTGGAGCTGCTTGAGGCCATCAGGCCCAAGCTGGCACCTCGCAGCTCCCTGCTAGTTCATCGCAGCGGGGCTTGCCGCAGGGGCCTGGTCCTGCATGGCAAAGGTGTAGCGGCATGCAGAGCTCGATTCCCATCGCGAGCTCCGACGCCCGCCATGGGCCGGAACCCCTGGTGGGGGCGGCCCACGGGGGTGCACTGGGTGAGTATCCTGGTCAATTGAGTACACCAGTGACACTACCCAGCCACACTGGGGGGGTGCAGTGGCCATGGCCACGACAGGTTACCACGGGTGGACAGTTGTATCCGCACTGTCCCGTTAACTCCTGGTTCCCCAATTACCCCCCGGTTATGACAGGGGTGACTGCCCCTAGGGGTATGCCTAATGTTTCAGGGGTTGTTCAGGGCCCGCTGGGTACACCCTTGATTCAATCTGTGCCAACTGCGGCCCTACCGACGGCCGGTTATTCCTTGCCCCTGGGTGACCAACTTTCCCAGGCCACGAGGGAGAAGATTTGGAGGGGAAAACATTTTCTCACTCCTAAACCGTGAGCCCACCAAGGAAGAGAGGGAAGGGCAGGACGATAGGGACAGGGAGTTGCCCCGTCATTGTAAGCTGCCGCGCACCTGCGCCAATTGGTTACCGGCCTACCTCATTTATATGGCGGTATACCTGAGGGCTCGCCCTGACTTGGCCATTCCGATGGTGCAATACCTGGATAATATTTATCGGGCGGTGGTCGATTTCCCTGGACCGTCATGGTTCGCCTATGACAAGGAGTTTAGGATGAGAGTGGCCCTCCATCCTGAGATGAGGTGGGATGAGCCCTGCCAGCAATTGTGGTTCTTGTACATGACCCACATGCGGCCGGCGCCTGGTGATCGGTACCATTGTGGCCATGCCGTGTAGCGGGCAGCTGCTACACAGGTCCCCCACCAAACGGCAGGGCAGGGGGTTCCAGCCCGCCTGCTGTTTTGGAGCTTCTCCGCCAACGGAGTGTGCAACAAGCGTCAGTGTCGGTTCCGGCACGAATGCCCCTCTTGCTCTGGCCCTCACACCGCCTCCGCATGCCCGCAGGCTGGTGGATCACGAGGCAGAGGTAGGGGTGGGCAGGAGGCGGTCAGAGCTCCCTCTGACAGTGCGACCAAATAGAAAGGCCCCCTCCCCAATTGATGTCCAGGTGTTGGAACATTGGCTTACCGCTTATCCTAGATAGGATGATGCAAAGTACCTACTTGAGGGTTTTCAATTCTGCTTCTGCATACCATTTCAGGGGGTACGCGGGCCTCAAGATGCCCCAAACTTAATTTCCCTCAGGGGTAATGAGGATATCGCCGCCCAATCTATAGCTAAGGAGGTCACCGCACTGAGGGTGGCAGGGCCATTTGCTGACCCACCATTCCTGAACTTGCAGGTGTCACCTTTGGGTTTAGTCCCTAAGAAGTCACCAGGTGAATTTCGGTTAATTCACCACCTTTCTTACCCTGCGGGTTCTTCGGTCAATGACGCAATACCTGATGACCTTTGCTCAGTCAGGTATACTTCCTTTGACCAGGCCTTGCAGATGGTACGCTCATGTGGCCCAGGGGCGCTACTGGCAAAGTGTGATATCAAATCGGCATTCCGATTGCTGCCAGTGCACCCGGACGACTTTGAGCTGTTAGGTTTCCGTTTTTGGGGCAGTTTTTATGTAGATAAGGCCATGCCTTTTGGCTGTTCTATCGCATGTTCTGCTTTTGAACGGTTTAGCACCTTCCTTCACTGGGCTTTTGTTTGTAGATCAGGGTCCCGGTCTGTAGCCCACTACCTCGATGACTTTTTGTTCGGAGGGGAACAAGGCACGGACATGTGCGCTCGGCTACTCGCCACTTTTCAGGTGCTTATGCGGGAACTGGGTGTGCCCCTGGTGCCTGAAAAGACTGAGGAACCGGCCACCACTCTCACCTTTTTAGGTATCGAGATTGACACTGTTGCCCAGACATCCTGGTTGCCCATGGAAAAGGTGACACGGATCTCTAATGCCATTCTGGCAATGCTTGCCAGGCGTAAGGTGTCTCTCCGAGAGTTACAGGTGCTTCACGGCCACCTCAATTTTGCCTGTAGGGAAGTAACACCTGGCAGGGCCTTTACCAGGCATCTGTGTGACGCCATGGCAGGCCTTTTAAAACGCCACCACAGGGTTCGGCTGACCAGAGGTTTACGGGCGGATCTTACGGTCTGGCTCACATTCTTTCAGGATTTTAATGGCATCTCCTTGTGGAGATCAGAGCTTATGCTCAGCCCGCATTTCCAAGTACAGTCGGATGCCTCCGACTCCCTGGGTTATGGGATTTACTTTGAAGGGAGGTGGTCCTATAGCCGATGGCCTCAGACATGGCAAGGCACAGATCGTTTACGCGATCTTACTTTTCTGGAGTTTTTCCCCATTTTGGGTGCCCTGATGCTCTGGGGGGATAGGTGGGCTAATTCAGTAGTTCACTTTTGGTGTGACAATGCTGCAGTGGTGCACATTGTCAACACCCAGAAATCTAAATCCCCTAGAGTCATGGCATTAGTTCGCCAATTTGTTTTGAGGTCTTTACGCCTTAATGTGCTTTTCAGGGCCAGACATGTACCAGGCATTGATAATGATATTGCTGATGCTTTATCCCGCCTGCAGATCCCCGGGTTCCGTGCCTTGGCACCAGAAGCAAGAACCTTGGGACCTTGGTGTCCTGGTGGACAACCCAATGAAGGTGTCAACCCAGTGTGCCTCAGCAGTGAAAAAAGCAAACTCAGTGCTAGGGATCATTAGGAAGGCTATAGAAAATAAGTCAGCAAGTGTCATTTTGCCTCTTTATAAATCTATGGTGAGACCCCATCTGGAATACTGTGTACAGTTCTGGTCGCCATACCTCCAGAAGGATATTATGGAGCTGGAAAAAGTGCAGAGGAGGGCAACCAGAATGATTAGGGGACTGGAACACCTTCCTTACCATCTGAGGCTGCAACGGTTGGGCCTCTTCACTCTTGAACAACGGCGTATAAGAGGTGACCTGACTGAAGTTTATAAAATCATGCACGGTGTGGACAAAGTAGATAAATAAAACTGTTTTCCCTATCGCACAACACTAGAACTAGGGGACACTCGATGAAACTTTTGGGTACTAGTTCTCAAACAAATAAGAGAAAGTACTTTTTCACCCAGAGGATTACTGGTCTATGGAACTCCCTGCCAGAAGAAGTGGTGACAGCTGTCAGTCTTGACAGCTTTAAGAAAGGATTAGACAAGTTCATGGAGGACAAGGGTATCAATGGCTATAATTATGGATACTTAAGGACAACCTCTGGGTTGGAGAGATAGGCAGGATATCTCTCAATGCCATTTCCAGGGAATCCTAAGCAGGTGAAGGCATCTCCTTGGGAATACCCTGAAGGAAATGGTGAGCCTCTGTGTGAGACAGAATGCTGGACTGGATGGGCTGTGGCCTGTTCCAGCAAGGCTGTTCTTATGTTCTTATGTTCTTAAGCAGAGGAACTGCCCTCTCCACTCCCGGCCGAGATCTGGACATTTGGCGAGGAGAGGTGAACCGGGCGATCGGCATGTCTTTGGCACCTAGCATGCGTAAGGCGTACCTACATGCACTCCTACAGTTCAGGAATTTTTGCGGGCAAAGGCAGTTGCCCGAAGTGTGGCCGATCCCCGTCAACCAGATTCTGCAGTTCATGGTTTACCTCCATGATATAGGGTTAGCCCCTCGCACCATTGCCACTAGGCTTTCAGCTTTGGCATTTATGGCTAAGGCGAGGGGTTTCGTTGACTGCGTGAATGACTTCCGCATATGTCATGAATTAGAAGGGTGGACACGTGCACGTGGCCGCCGCCCGGACACACGTCACCCTGTTTCACCAGAGGTTCTGACGCACCTTGCACAAGGTTGGCATAGCTTGTGTTACGATAGGTATGAGGAGGCTCTCTTTCATGCGGCTACCACCGTGGCCTTTTTTGGAGTGCTCCGTATCAGTGAGCTGGTCCCATTGTCAAAGGGGGACACGTCTCGTAGGGCACTGGAACTCGACGGTGTCTTTCTTACCCAGGAGTGGGCCCAGTTGAGGATTCGTTCCTCAAAGCCCGATCAGCACGGAGTAGGCAGTGGTGTGAGACTGCTACGGTGTACGATTGCTGACATCTGTCCGGTTGGTGCCCTACATGAGTTTTTGGCAGTGCGTGGCACGCACCCTGGCCCATTTTTCTGCCACCAGGATGGGTCTCCCCTTACCAAATTCCAGTTTTGGAAGGTGACCGGTATGGCACTTCACAGTGTCGGCCTCCCTGGGGCTCGTTACGGCACCCATTCATTTAGGATAGGTGCAGCTTCAACTGCGGCTGCGTTTGGGTACTCCGATGCTGATATACATCGCATGGGCAGATGTGGGTCCACGTGTTTTTCTTTATATGTACGCCCCCTTACTGCATGAGTGCCAGTTATGTCATTAATTCCCCTTTTTCCTCCTTTTACAGACCCTGTGTGTTTACGTACACCGGTGGCAGTATGGCTGGTGGGCCACAGTTTTGTGCACTGGGCAGCGCAGTGTGCTGCGGCGACAAACTGGGGACCCCATCTCGGGCTACGTGCAGCCGCACGTATGCGTTGGTACGGTAAGCGCGGCATGAGATGGCAGGAACTGTTGCCATTCCTGATGTCCATCAGGGATGCTGGACCACCTGATGTCTTGATTCTGCACCTCGGCGGCAATGATCTCAGACAGATCACTGGCCTCTCTTTAACAATGTCGGTGTGCAGTGGCCTGGCCTTTTTACATCACTTATGGCCATACACGCGGCTGCTATGGTCTGACATCGTGCCAAGACACCGTTACAGGGGAGGCATTGACCTCCGTGGCTTGGATCGTGCTCGACGGTCACTGAACAGGGCTGTCGCCCGGTTCCTTTTTGACAATGGCTTTGGAACAGCCATTCAACATCCTAGGATAGGCTTGCAGGATTATGGTCTATATGCAAGAGATGGGGTCCATCTGTCGGCCAGAGGTTTGGACCTCTTTCTGGAGGACGTGCAAGCAGGCCTGGTGACCAAGCTGACAGTCGGGGGGGGGTGAGTCATCACGGATGGCAGGAGCTGCACAGCCTGCATCACCCTGATATTGAACAGATACACGTCATAGGGTGGGGTCAGTAGATAGTATATTGTCTCCGGTCAACAATTTGTTTGTGTCAACAAACAAATTGTTACAAATAGATACATGTAGCCAATTTCCATTGGCATTTTGGGAGGAACCTTACCAGTGTTACTGCGGCCAGCTTGCCTTAAAGAATTACAATTGGATGATACACCAATTGAAAGTGATAATTCGGACTAGGGCATTATTCAATAAAAGTGGCCCGATGCCTTTAATCCAATACAGGTGTCTGAGTCTTTCTTTGGGGGGTGCGCCTGCAATGCAAGCGCGGTGCCAAAATGGCCACCGCGCTCTTTGCGGCTCCCCCCCACCCGGACTCAAACATCCGGGTGAGTTAGGGGGCGTGGCCACCCTCTTTAAAAGGGGTGGCCATGAGGCAGCTCGGCTGCCATTTTGTGGAAGCGACGGAGAGGAGAAGTTTTTCCCTCCACCCCCTCCCTAGTGGACAGTGTGATTTTTCTGGTCGCTTCGGGGCCGGGTGGGAATTTTTGGCTTGAACCTACAATTGGCTCTCTGGTTCTTGCTTTTTCGCCCATCCCACACTGTCGCTAGTGTTTGAGATAAGCGGTAAGTTGACTTTGGTCACTTTTGGCGGGTAGCACTGGTAAGGTAACAGATTTATGACCCATAGGTATCCGGCAGGTTCGCAATTGACTGGCCAACACGTAAATAGGTACAAGGGCGAACCATGCAAGGGCTGATGGCAGGAGCTGCACAGCCTGCATCACCCTGATATTGAATGCATACACGTCATAGGGTGGGGTCAGTAGATAGTATATTGACTCCAGTCAAGAATTTATTTGTGTCAACAAACAAATTGATACAAATAGATACATGTAGCCAATTTCCATTGGCATTTTGGGAGGAACCTTACCATTGTTAGTGCGGCCTGCTTGCCTTAAAGAATTACAATTGGATGATACACCAATTGAAAGTGATAATTTGGACTAGGGCATTATTCAATAAAAGTGGCCAGATGCCTTTAATCCAATACCGGTGTCTGAGTCTTTCTTTGGGGGGTGCGCCTGCAAAGCAGAATCAATTAGGCCTCCCAATCAAATAAAGTACATCATCTCCATTAAAATAGAAATGTTGGGTGTGAAGGTGGCCAGTGCAAACCTCTTCATCTCCCAGTGTTTATGTAAACTGAATGAATAGATCACTAGATTGAGGGTGACAAATTTTTTACCCTCCAGTTTTGGATTTCACAACCCATTGTGCCTTGCCATCCTGACCCTGTTAGGTGATGGTGATGCCAGTTCCAGCCCAAAATATGGGTGAGTGGGTTATTTATTCTTGCTCTATCTTCAGCCCTTGTTTTGAATTTGCATGCCACCAGAATTCAGAATTTTCAAAGATAGAGAACAAAAACCAAATAATGAACTGAGAAGGAAAAGAAGGAAACAACTGAACAAAATACAAATCTAGTGATTTGTTTGATCTCCAGTCCTGCCAATAGTGTTAGATAGTCAGACTCTGTAATATGAGGCAATGATTTGGAAATGGTTGCATTGAGAAAGGGGGATGGTGAAAAATCAAAGGAACAAATGGTCTAATACAATTCCTCCCTGCAATTAAACACACACTCCTCTCCATGGAGCTCGGTATGAGTAGGAGGATTATCAGCAGCAGAGCACAAAGGCTTCCACAAGGCAGCTTGCACAGCCATCATTCCTTTTATAAAAAGATTAATAACAGTGTGTTGGCATGAAACATGATATGAGAAGCAGCAGCCAGTGTAACGGAATGGTTAGAATAGGGACTCCTAAACTTTTTTGGATGCAGGCTGGTCACATGGTTCAGGGAGCTGGTCACGTGGTTCCTCCCACCAGAAGCAAAAGTAAAATGTGCCCGTGCATGTGCAAAATGCTGCCATAAATGCATCCTTGGAAGTCATAAATGCATTTACAACAGTGCGGGTTCATTAACACAGGCCATAGTTTGGCCACCCCTGTGTTAGAACGTTGTGTTGGGTTCAAATCCCAATTTTGCCACAAAGCCTACTAGGTGATTTTGAGGCACTCCCTCTAGCCAAGCCTAATCTATTTTACAGGATCATTGTGTGTGTGGGGGGGGGGGTACAACTTTGTTTGCTTCTCCTTTCACACTGCATGTCACTTGGAAGCAAACCCTGAAGGTATTACTAACATTCATAGAACATTTTCTATACCTCAGTGTCTTTAAGAATGCTGCTCCTTTGTCAGCTGCTTTTCCTCCTAGTCCTAACTCTATTTTCTGGTCTGCAAAGACAAATGTGGGTGATACAGCTCTATAGTACACTAGCATAGTTTGCCCGGCAGTGCCGGGCTGTTTTAAATTGTGTTGGAAGGTAATTTTTTGTTAATGTTTGTAAAAAATTGCTTAGTCTGTAATTGTCATTTTTAAAATGTTTATTTATACAAATTGTTTTTTGGCTGGGCTGTTATAAACTGTGATCAGCTTTTTTGGGTTTTTTGTGGATTAAAAAAAGAACAAAGTATGATATAATTTTTTCAAATTGTTTTATTTAACCGAATAATGTTTTAGTTTGTGGTGTTTTTTTTTAATAGTTGTACCATAGGTAATAGTTTTAAAAATGTAAAAGTACATGTTTTTTACATTCAATGTTTTTAAACTGTGTTTAGATGTTTTGGGTTTTTATTTGAGTTAAAACTCAGCACAGGATTTTAGAATTTATTTTATTTTATTTTATTGACATATGTTTGTGATGTGTGTAAAATTGTGATTTTGTGTTATGTTTTTGACTTGTTTTTACTCTTGTGGCCTTTTGTGTAAAATTGTGATTTTGTGATATGTTTTTGACTTGTTTTTACTCTTGTAGCCTTTTGTTTGGTGCTGTTGTGTCTTTTTGAATTGTTTTTACTATTGTGGCCTGCAGGTGTTGCTGCTAGTGGATCTCGTTTACTTTGACTGTTTTTTCTCTCCTGGCCTCTGGGTGGTGCTTCTTCCGGTAGGTCGTCTCTTTGTGTCTTCATTTGTGTTCCAGTCATCGTAGAGGCAGGACATGCTGGTGAGTTGGCTGGTTTCCTTTATTTTGGGGTTTCATTTATTTTGCTTTTGTGGTTGTTATCTGGGAGGCTTTTCTGGTTGGTTGTTGTTGTATTGTTTTATTTTTAGGTTTAATTGGTTTGTGTTTTTGTGTTTTTGTTTACTTTTTCTTGTTTGTGTAAGTGGTTTTGTGGGGTTTTTTGTGGTTTTTGTTTTAAGTAATGGTTGTTTTTAATTATGGTTTTATTTTTGTTAGGTGTGTGTGTGTGTATGTGTATGTCTGAGTGTGTGAGGGAGAGAGAGGAGGCTGCTGCCGGGTGAGTGCATCTGGTAGGCAAAGGCAGCGGCCAGAGCACCGTTCGCTGCCTTTGCTTTGCGGAGGAATTGTTTCGCTTTCAAGGGGGGAAGGCACTGGTGCCTTCGCCCTCCCTTGAAAGCGAAATACTTACTCGTAAAGTAAAGGCAGCAGCCGGAGCGCTGTTCGCTGCCTTTGCTTTGCGGAGGAATTGTTTCACTTTCAGGGGGAAGGCACTGATGCCTTCACCCTCCCTTGAAAGCAAAACACTTACTCGTAAAGTAAAGGCAGCGGCCAGAGCACCGTTCGCTGCCTTTGCTTTGCGGAGGAATTGTTTCGCTTTCAAGGGGGGAAGGCACTGGTGCCTTCGCCCTCCCTTGAAAGCGAAATACTTACTCGTAAAGTAAAGGCAGCGGCCGGAGCGCTGTTCGCTGCCTTTGCTTTGCGGAGGAATTGTTTCACTTTCAGGGGGAAGGCACTGATGCCTTCACCCTCCCTTGAAAGCAAAACACTTACTCGTAAAGTAAAGGCAGCGGCCAGAGCACCGTTCGCTGCCTTTGCTTTGTGGAGGAATTGTTTTGCTTTCAAGGGGGGAAAGGCACTGATGCCTTCACCCTCCCTTGAAAGTGAAACACTTACTAGTAAAGTAAAGGCAGCGGCCGGAGTGCCGTTCGCTGCCTTTGCTTTGCGGAGGAATTGTTTCACTTTCAAGGGGGGTGAAGGCATGAGTACCTCCCCCCTTGAAACCCCCCCCCCCATATTTGTGGATTTTTTCCACCCCTGCTCAACTTTTCTTGAAGCCGGTGGTGGTCTCGCCTTGTCTTCGGCAGGGTAGCGTGGAGGTGAGTGAGTCCCTCTCCTCCCCGTTGCTCCATGAAAGAAGGCTGGCAGGTGTTTGCGTGGCTCTGAGGCGCTGCATCTGCCTGCGGTGGACTTGCGTTCCCGTAGTGTTTTTTATTTTTATTTTTCACACTCCAGCTTTCTCAGCGTTCTGCGCGCTCATGGCACGCAGGACGCTGGGGCTTTTAGTTTTGTGGTTGTGGTTTCCGTTTGTGAGGTGGTATTTTTTGCGGCTCAATTTTGATTGGCTGCGGCGCGTTTCCCAACGTTCTTTTTGCTCATGCCTCTCAGCCTGATTGGCTGTGGCATGGCGTGGCAAGGAACGTTGGGTAGTGAAGTCCTTTTTATTTGTTCGCATTCGTGGGTCTCCTGCCCCAATGGCGCATTTCTCAACCCGACAGTTACCTGCGAACCCGGTTCGGGCAAGTGCACGAATGTTCGGTATGGGCTAGTAGGGCTGGGTGCAGGATCCTTTGTCACATTCCAATGGTTAACGCTCAGATTTATAGGTATAGATATGAAGAAAGCATCCAGAGCGACCATTTTCCCTTTCCAAGGAAGGAGCTAATGCTGGCCTTTCACCATCAACCAAAAAAGAAATAACTGGATTCCAAACCCATCTAGTTTTGAGGATATGTATAGTGTACAGTACTTAGTTCCAGCTCTTTTAAGGGAAAAGGGATTCTAAATACATTATTAAGAAGGGTGCTGAAAAACTGAACCAAATTCCTAGAAGAAGGCCTGTTTTCTTAAGCACCAATTTTCTGTGCAATTAGGTAAATGTAAAGGTCACCCTTGCTCAAAGGCCAGTCGTATCCAACTCTAGGGTTCAGTGCTCATCTCTGTTTATAGCCAAAGAGCCAGCACTGTCTGCGTTTGCAGATGTTTCTGTGGACATGTGGCAGGCATGCCTCAACACCTGAGTGCATGGAATGCTGTTTACCTTCCCACCAAAGTGGTATCTATTTATTTAATTGCAATTTCTTGCTTTCGAACTGCTAGGTTGGCAGGAGCTGAGACAGAGACAGGAGCTCACTCCGTCATGCAGTACTCGGGAATCGAACTCCGACCTTCCAGTTGTCGAGTTCAGCATCTTAACCACTTGAGCCATCACAGTTCCTTTATGTGCAATTAGCATGGTACTATTCAAGAAGTGAATCCATCACTAGAGAGGTCTATTCAGGAATTAGGAACCTGTGCATCCTCACTACAGATAGAGAAGATCCCTTGAGCTCTGATTCCTCCATTTCTTGCCATGGAGGCTGATGAATCTGAAAAAGGGAGAGCTCTGCTATACTGTACATGGACACCCCAACATGAGCTACGACCTTTTACTCCCATCCAGCACAGATGGTCCCCAGCTGTTCTGTCCCATGTACTCTGAAAGGCATGGGTTTGGTGTGTTTTTAAGTAACTATCTATCTTACTAGTGACCTCGCCCATGTGCAGGCTTCTCCTTGTTAACAGGCAGCAGGGAAATTGGACAGCAGCAGCAGTGCAGCCTAGGTAGTTTGGGTGTCATGGTCTAAATTTCCCATTGGTGTCATTCTAGGCACTATGCTCAATTCAAAGGACCAGGCATCTACCTAGGTCAGAATGAAAAGCCTGGGACAAAGCAACAGAAGTTTTCAGGATATACAGATGCTTTTCATCAGGTCCAGACACAGCAGCTATGTACCAGAACTTGGAAATAACATTAGAAATAATGTGTCAGTGCTAACCTTGTGCTTTTTGTTACTGTTGTTTTGGACCAACACCAGAAAAAGCTCTTTAAAAATCAAGTGCTTCAAAATTTTTGAAGTTGGTTTAGCATACCCTCTCTAAAGGGCATATATCACTTTGCAATTCCACCTACACCAAGGGAACAGGTCCTATGTTACCCTCTCAAAACTAGACTCACATTATATAATCTAACTTTGGCCCTGTAAATGTATTTGGGCTGTAACATCCAAAAACTTTAATTCAAACTATTTTTTAAAAATAGAGTTTTAATAAATCCAGCAGTGGTATTTGGAAGCACTCGTATATTGCAGCTATCCCACTTGTCTGGTTAAAGCCAATATTATGTAGTTGGAGCAAAAGGAGGGGGAGGCAATTAGTCTTTGGTAAGATCAAAAGAAGAAATAGTTTTTACTGCTCAAAGACAGCTTACATACATAGAAGTGCATGCAAGTTCAACTTAAGTTCAAGCAGTTAACTTATTCTCCTCCTGGAGAAAAATACCTCCAGGAGTTTATAGGTGGAGCTACTTTGTTCAACAAAAAAGGGATAGAGAGGGGGAGAAGGCAAGAGAATGTGGTGAAGATTTACATGTCACAGAATGCATAAAGTAGGATAGGTCCTTTCTAGAAAGGTTGTATGCAAGGGTACAATATATTCAACAAACACTGCCAGCAATTTATGATATTTCTAAATCCTTCTGGAAAATGCATTATGCTGGCTGGTCACTCCATTGTACACTTATTTTGACATTTATACCTATAAAAATCAAGCGTTAACCATTTGAAACTTCACATAGGATCCTAAGCCAGGCCCTACTAGCCCGCACCGACCATTCGTGCACACGCCCGAACTGGGTCTGCAGGTCAACAAAGGATTGAGAAATGCGCCAGTGGTGCAAGGGCCCCACAAATGCGAAAAAGGGAAACAACTTCATTTCCCAATGTTCCTTGCGCCACGCCACACCAGAGCCAATCAGGCTGAGAAGCGTGAGCAAAAGGAACGTTCAAAAATGCACCGTGGCCAATCAAAAGAAAACCGCAAGGGAAAAATGACGCACAAGTCGAAAACGAAAATGCCAAACTACAAGCCCCAGCGTCCTGCACGCCATGAGTGCGCAGAAACACTGAGGAAGCTGGTAAGCAAAAAATAAAAATAAAAAACATACCAGGAGCGCAAGTCTGCCACAGCTGGACACAGCACCTCACAGAAGAAAAAAACAGGGGGGGTCAAGGGGGGAGGGAAGGCACTGCCCCCCCTTGAAAGTGAACCCATTCCCAGGTAAGGAAAGCCATCGGATGGTGCTCCATCCACTGACTTTACTTACCACAAAAGGGTTTCGCTTTCAGCGAGGCCAAGCCGTGGGAACCAAAGCCCCCCTCCCCAACGGCACCTGAAGCTCCCAATCGGAGTTTCCCCTTTAATATCACTGGGTGGGGGGTTGCGCTCCCCCTCTCTACTGGCTCCCCTGGGGTTGGGAGGGTTGAGGGGACAAAAGGGGGTCTGTCTCCCCTACCCTCGTGACCCCAGGGGACCCGGCAGAGAGGGGATTCCCCTCCACACACTCACACACACCGCATATTAAAGAGAAGAAACCAAGCAGTTACTTCTCTTTTAAAATGGAGGTTTTTTTGGGGGGGTATCCCCCTCTCCGATGGCTGTCCTGGGTCTGGAAGGGTTGGTGAGACAGTCCCCTTTTGTCCCCCCAACCCTCCCAAACCCAAGTAAGACAGTGGAGAGGGGGATCACAACCACCCCCATTGATATTAAAGGGAAACCCCAATTGAGATTTCCCTTTTTATATCAGAGAGTGGGCTGGATTTGATCCCCTCTCCTGGGTCCCATGAGTCTGGAAGGTTTGGGGGGACAAAAGGGGTCTTTCCCCGCAACCCTTCCAGAGCCAGGGGACATGGCAGAGAAGGGATCCCCCATAGGACACACCGTTATTAAAGAGAGGAAACCAAGCAGTTACTTCTCTTTAAAAACAGAGTGTTTTGGGGGGAAGCCCCCTCTCCGATGGCTCTCCAAGGCCGGACTGCAGAAAGGAACACCCCCCCCCATGCCACCTGAAGCAGCGTGGGGATTCCCGCGTCCAGCCAGCAAGGCCGGCCCACGGAAAGGACCCCCCCCAAAGCCACAACAACAAACAAAACTTCTAAAAATAAATAAATTATTTAAATAAAAATTCCTAAAAAAAAACCATCCAGAAATACACAAAAACAACCAAAAATAACACCAAAAAACAATACAAAGTAAATAAAAACAAAAAAACCTTCCAACACCATTTAAAACAGCCCGTCAACGCCGGGCAACCTCTGCTAGTACACTATAAGAAGCTATATGCCTAGTTAGAACCTCATTTTGAGTCTAACTCATCTAAGCCAACTATTTCAATGATACAGACTAATCCCAAACAGCTTGACAGGATTGTCCATAACAGAAGTATATGTATAATGTCTTTGCCTGTTGGTTATAATATGTGAAAATAGAATTTCATTTGGAGCAAAACCCACCAACCAAGAGACTCTGTGAAAGATATCAGAGATTAAACAAAAAGAAAAGAAAACACAAAAAAATGTTGTGGCACTTTAAGGACTAAATGCTGTATTTTAATGTTAGCTTTCATAGATCAAGTAGACATAAGAGTGAGGCTTCATGTCATCAATTTATACACATCAGGTACTGAGGTACACAATGGTTGGCTAGCATAACAGACAAGTATACAAATCAATGTGGCTTTTTACAACTGGTAATAGCAGAAGCTCTCTTGTTGCTATTGAGATTGGTTGTGAAGGTTCACCCTGTTGAATCGCAAATAGTTAGTAGATGGATGCAAGACAAACATTGTGGCATTACACATTTGCTAATGAGTTTACCCTTTAGGCCTAGCATCTATTGACAATGGTGTGAGTTCTTCCCTTGTTCTGTGAGGTAGCCTGAGGCTGTGGAAGAGAATTCTACTGAAGTAGGGTCTGTGAAGGTGGTATAATATAACAACATATAACATAGATCATATACAGCAGCATATAACAACCTATTAGCTGTGGTGTACTAAATATGATAATGTCCCAGAAACCCCTGATTAATATTTAAATAAACCTTTGAGATGCTTTTTTGCTTTCTTCTTGTATTTTTGTTGTTATTGTTTTTTTTAATCTCTGATATGTTTGAAACACAGACTATCATGGCTACCATTTTAAAATTTCATATGTGAAAGATGTAGCTGAGATGATTTACACATAATGTCTATAAAGCAATAATTCTGAGTCTGACGCTTCTGATGGTCTCATGCTCTAACTTCCAGAAGCTCTTGGAAGGTGTAACTAATGTTCCTGAGTTCTGTAGTCTAAACACATTTATAGGGCAAATTTTGGGGGTTTGAAAGGAATGTTTATGGTCATTTTCTTTTGGAGAGGATGAGGAACCTTTAATAACAAGCTAATTTTCCTAGGACTAATGTTCAGCTTTAATTAATTTTTATCCAGTTCTACTGTGTACCCAACCCTAATCCTAACCCTGTGTTTTTAATTTTGTTAGTTTATCCTTCTTTGTGTGTGTGTGTGTGTGTGTGTGTGTGTGTGTGTGTGTGTGATGCCTTCCCTATTTGACTGATTTTTAAATCAATGTTTATTTCATCAATTTGCTATGTATTCATTCCGTTAAAAGGGTAGGTTATGTTGAAGAAGGAGTTGAGACTGTTTTGTTTGCTTCTGTGGACCGAGGAGGGAACTTTGTGATTATGCCACAGTGCATTTCTGGGTTGCATGGGTAGTTGTGGTTATTGCTTGCTCACTGGGAACATTTTTTCTCTTATTTCTTGAAGAAGAGAGGTGTTGGTTGCCTTGGTGAGTGAGTGTCTCTTTGTGCCAATCTGATAGTGTCAATCTGGCAGGCTGTTCACTTCCTTGTCTTTTTTTTCTATTGTGTTGCCAAGGCCCAGAAGGTCTGTTGTGTTGGGAGGAGCACTGAGTACTGAGACTGTACTCCCCCCCCTGCCCAATTTTGGCTACTTTATTACTTTTTTAATTAGTTGGCAAGTGACTAAGTTTCTTTTTTCTCTGTGCATAGGACTGCTAGTTGGAGAGTATTTCAGGTTGGGGAAACATACTTGTGTGTCTTCTCATGGTGGTTTGCCTCCATAGGTCTGATGAGAATTATTTCTTTTTTGGCTGCTTTTGGAGTTAATTGATTCTTTGTTGCCTTGCCTATGCTTTTCTGGTTATTTTTCAAGGATTCTTTAAAGCTTTTGAAGTGTCAAAAAACATAAGGAGAGGGAGGGGGAGAGAAATGTATGACCTGAAAGAGTCTTTTCCTTTTGTGTAAAACAAAATGCCTGATGAATGAAAAATAGAAAAACAAAGGAGGAAACTGTAAAAGACACTGATTCAGAAGCAATATGAAAAATTTAAATGCGCGCCTCCCTACTATATCGCCATCTTTACATTTGTTTCAGAATTAAGTGTTTGTACCGCATTTATATTTTTTTACAGAGATTGTCTACATTGGCTGGGAAATTGGTGGTCATCACACTGGAATGGTGAAGGCGGAGTACAGGAAGAAAGTTTAGCAGATGGAAGGCTTCTCAAAGATGGAATGGGAAGTCGACAACAAATGGGTATTGTGGGAGGAGGGAAGGAATCAGGCAAGGAAGCTGAGGAGGAGATCCCCCAGGATGAGGAGGGGATGTTCTGGAAGGCAGGGAATGATTACCACCACCACCACTGATCACCTGGAGTCTGTGTCTGCTGCAGCAGCAGATCTAGTATGGTAATAGCAGAGTTTGCCCGGCGTTGCCGGGCTGTTTTAAATCATGTTGTAAGGTGGGGAGGGGGATGGTAATTTATTTTTAAAAGAGGTTAGTCTGTAATTTATTTTTAAAATTTTTTATTTATGTAAAAATATTTATGTTGTCATTTGTTAAATTGATTGTATTGTTTTGATACTGTAAAGTAATAATAACTTGTAATTTGTATTTTTTCTAATGTATTTTTGAATATTTGTTTTAACATATATGTTTTTGTTACAGATTTTTTTAAAAAGAAGAAATATATTAACATTTATAATGTAAACATATACATTTTAATAAACATTTTTTGTTCTATAATATTTAAATTATTTATAACTTTATATACATGTTTTTAAAAAAGTTTTCTGTTGATGGTTTCTTTGTTGTTTTCATAATCTGGAAAAAGTGAAAATATATTCAAATATGTATATAATTTTTTGTTTACTCTTCTTTTGTTAATTTGCTTACCTTTACATACTTTAGATTCGCATCTGTGTTTTATTTTCATTTTCTGTAAAAAAAAAAGTAGGAAATTAATTTGGTATAATTATTTTATTTAATTATATGGTTTTTTGAAGTATCCATTTTTAAAATAAATATTATTGATTACATTGATTTGTATTTTTAAACATAATTATTACTTAACATAATTATTACTTACCTATAAAACTGTTATTTGTGGGGGGGGGGGTTTCTGTTCCTGATTTAAATCTGTCATTTCTGTAAAATAGACAAAATACATTGTATTATTTTGTAAAATTAATGGATAAGTGTGATCTAAGGATTGATTCATTTACCTGTTGAATGTTGATCTTTATTGTTTTTAATACTAATAAAGTGATTCAGCATTAGCAGCACTAATGGTATGTTGATGTTCGTTGGGGGGTTGAGCATAAATAAAAGTTGACTCTGGATTATAAAATTGATTGGAATAATTCTTGAATGATTGTTTTGTTTGTGTTCTTCTGTTTTACTGTTCCTGGTTTCTTCTTCTTCTTTAGTTTCTGGAATTCTGTATATTTGTTCATTCTTAAAAGTTCTTTGAGTAATTGTTTCATTTTCTGGTATTTGTTTGTTATTGATTTTTTCAATTATTTCTATAAGTTCTTTATTATCACTTTTAAGGGTTTGCTGTGGTATTTTTTCTCTTTTTCTTACAATTGGGATTTCTTTCCAGGGTAATTGATCTATTTCACTGTCATCTCTTTCTTTGGTTTTTGAAATGGTGTATTTTTTATTTATTATTATTATTTTATTTTGCTGTTCTATTTCTCTAATTTTGTTCTTATTAATTTTTTCTATTATTCGTTCAATTTCCTTATTAAGGTTTTCAGTGGTATTGTCATTATCATTTTTAAGTTTTGCTTTGGTTTAATTTCTTTTCTTCTAACAATTGGTATTTCTTTGCATTTCGTCTTCTATTTCACTAACATATTTTTCTTTGTTTTTGGAAATTATGCATTGTTGTTCATTTATTAGTTTTATTTTTTGTCTTTAATTTCTGTAATACCTTTCTTATTAATTTTATCAATTATTTGTTGAAGTTGCTTATTTCTAATTTCAGATATATTGTTTTGTTTTTCATTTTTAATGCTTTCATTTGATTGTATTTGTTTTTCAAATAATGGTTGTAATTGTTGTTTTTTGTTTTACATTTTAAATTGCATATCATTTTGACTTTCTAAATTGTGGTCTTTTTCCTGCATTTTTAGTATTGGTTGTTTCATTTCTTCTTCTTCTTCTTCTTCTTCTTCTTCTTCTTCTTCTGAATTAGCTACTTCGTTAAATATAACTTTGAATTCATCAGTTTCCAGAATGGTATATTCATTCACTTTTGTATAATATTTGTTTTCTAATTTAGAATTTACATTAATTTTATCAAGATTTCTTTGTCTTATAAGGTTACCTTGGTCTCTGTTTTGATTGCTGTGTAGTGTTCTGATGAAAAAATTCGTTATCTTCCATTTCATTTTTTGGGTTTATTTCTCCTGGTCTAGTTTCATTTTGTTTGTCCCTTATTCTGAATCCTCGATCGCATGGTGTCCGTTTTATTGGTTGCATTTTTTATTTTTGCTTAGTTTGTTTTGGAATATTATTATTTTATTTGTTTTATAACTCCAGTTGATGTCTTTACCGCCACTTTCTAATGCTCCCCTCAGGGTTTCTGGATCTTTCATCCCCTATTTATATTTGGTTGGAGTTATTTTTTTTAAGATTTCGTTCTTGCGTGAGTTTGCAAGCGTAAGTTTTTTGCGTTTAGTCTATTTGCGTAGAAGTCATTGGCTTGCTGTTAGCACATTGCATTGGTGTGGCTATAGTATCATTTCCCTTTTTTTGTACCTCATACAAAGTCCGCTTCATACAACATCGAATTCATACAACATCGCCTAATTCCTTGAAAAAAGTTGCCTCATACAAAGTTGTGCAACTTTGTATGAGGCATTGGGGTTTTCCCAGGTTGCATTGTGCCTGGGCAGTATAAAAGGCAGGACACGTGCGTGCATTGCTCTTGTGGGTTTTACATGAGGCGAAGAGTGTTTAGGAGTGGTTTTGAGCACGATTTTGGATTCTTTTGAATTTTTTCGTCAGAATTTTTAGAAGCATTCCTGGGATTTTTGCAGCATTCTTCACGTTCTTGGACAATCAGGATTGTTTGACATGTTTTTGTAATGTTTTTAGCCTTTAGACAATGATTTCTTAAAGTTCTGTCAGTTTCCTGTCTGTTTCCTTGACTTTGCCCTGAAGTCTGTGCTGTTGCAGTACAATGTATCTCTATGGAAATGATGTTGTATGAGGCATCATGGCAAGGATTTTGCATGCCTCATACAAAGTCCAAATCCGTATAAAGTCCAAACTTGTGGAACCAAGTTTGGATGTTGTATGAAGTATCACTGTATTTGGATGCACAGTGTATAGTCTGCCTATTGCATCACTTTGATAAATGTTGTATTCAGATACACTTAGATGTAGTACTGTTGGATGTCTATCATGTATGTGGATGCCTAGA
The DNA here is from genome assembly GCA_035047345.1 of Bradypodion ventrale. Classification (NCBI taxonomy): domain Eukaryota; kingdom Metazoa; phylum Chordata; class Lepidosauria; order Squamata; family Chamaeleonidae; genus Bradypodion; species Bradypodion ventrale. The sequence goes on along the minus strand of JAWDJE010000002.1, from coordinate 296,751,677 downwards.
ATGCGCCAAACACCCTCATTAGTACTAATGTACCTTCCACATTGATACTGTAAAATCTCATTGTTTTTGTTTGTGTTTCTAATATCATAAATGGCCATGTTGCTGCCTTTATTTATATATTTGCACACATACTTTATTGACTTAACACTATTACAATACAGTATTCCACATTAATGTGTGCTTTGAATATTTTTGATAGTAGAGGACAGTATGGCACTATCCAAGTGTTGTCTACTACTATTTCTCCTTTTGTTTTCAATTTTATTTTAGTTGTGTTCCCTCCATCCTCTAGAGAACGGCGTCTGTATTGTGGGTATCCATCTTCTTAAGTTTGTGTTTCTTTCAGTAATGCTCTGGGGTACCTTTTGGTGCAAGTTTTCTCTTTCATGCATGGTGCTTGTGGGTTAAGAAGACCACAGGGTCCATGAATCATGTTTTTCTTAACAATGGCATGTAGTTCAATGTCTTCGTTTTCGTTGGGTATTTCAGCACATATTATTTTATCAATTTCAGTGGGATGTATTTTGCTTTTTAGCCATGTTGTGAGAATGTGGCAACCCACATTTCTGCCATTCAATCATATACATCCAACAATTACATTCACGAAATATCTGATTTTTTTGTAATAAGATTAATTAATTGTGTTTGTTTTTGTCTGAACACTCTTGAAATTAGGTGATGTCTGTCATTAGCTGTTTCATCATTTCTGAGGTAATTTTTTATCTCAGGCCATGTTGGGTTACATGTAAATGTTATAAATAAGTCTGGTCTTCCATGTTTCCTTACATAGGTCATAGCATCCTGAGTATATTCATGCATATGCCTTGGGCGTCCGGTATATGTTGCTGGCAGGATGAGCAGTGTTCCAACATTTGTTAGGTTACCATCTTGTGACACAGCATCCTTTAAATGTATGTACTGTTCTGCTCTGAGTGATTTTTGGTTTGTTCTAATGTATTTTTTGCATACATATCCACAACGAACTGATTTAACAATTTTCTGCAGTGGATTATGTGGTTTTGTTCTTTATTTCTAACCATTAGAATGTAGGAGTAGTAGTCCATGGCTGAAATTTTTTCTCAATTTCCTTTCCAATTTTTAGATCAATGCGTTTCAAATTAAAATGATATCCATCCTCACCATATGGGGAAAGTATGGGATACTAAAGAGCATCATAGGAGCAATGTGTGTCTGATATAGGTTGCAGTTTTTTGTCATGTCGTTTAAGTATTATATCTCTTGGATGGAACGTTTCTCCAGAAATGAGTGCTGCGACTTCATTTATCTCTGGCGCATTGTATCTCCGTATATGTTCTCCTGTTGGAGTTTTGTCTGCAGCTATGACAATTTGGTATTCATTTGTTGGCATGTTTTGCATTGCATTTTAGAAAGTGCGGATGAGATTATTGTGTTGATGTAACATTCTTTGTATTCTTAGTACAATATGTTGTTTTATTCCTTCAATGTATGTACATCGTTGTGCTGTTTCTTTTTCCTCATCTCCCATGAAATAAATTTGCAGGAACTTTGGTTGTTCTTCTGGTAGTGGTAGTAGTGAACCAATATTGTGGTAAATCTGTCCTTGAATTGTGAATGTTGGATTGAATCCTTTGTGTTGTATAATGGCTGTGGCTTCAAATGAAGTCATTTGAAAACATGAGTTGTATTTTCGAATGTTCTTTAAGAAATATTTTGAATCTGCTGTTACTCCACTTGTATAATCTATCAGTTCTTGTAGTGGTATTTGCTGTTGAATTCTAATTTTTCCTTCTTTACAACATAGTGATTGGGTTTCCATTTTGAATTTTCTGGCTTGGCAGAATTGGCAAATTGTGTCTAGATTACCAATATATAAATTAGCATTTTCTGAATAATTAGTTTCTGGATCATAGGAGAAGGCAGCCATTTTTATGTTAATTTCTTAGCTTTACTTCTCTCTTTTCGTAATGCTCTTGTCTTTCTATTCCGTTCTAATCTCATATCATGTCTCTTTGTGGTTTCATTTGCCCTTGATGTACTGTCAATTTCTCTACATTCTGTTAACATGGTCTCATGCTCCTGAGAAGATTTGTTCTCTCTTTTCTGCATATTTCTTTTTGCGTTGATTAGGTTGTTTTTCCCTTTCTTGTGATGTTTCTTGTGTTTTGTCTAGTCTTTTCCATGTTTTCCGTGTTCTTTGTCCTATATTTACACGTTTTTTTAGGCATCCTGATTTTCAATTCTAACAAATAAATAATATATTGAAATATATTATTATTAATTCAGTATTAAAATATTTGTTGTATATTGTCGTTGTTGTAACTTGTAAATGGTTTACTAATTTGGCAAAGAAGCAATAATGCACTTTTGTGTAATTATGATTTATGTGCAAAGTATTTTTTTAATGAATTAGTTTTTTCACATGAGGTAATAATGCACTTTTGTATAAGTATCGCTTATGTGGAAGACTTTGTTTTTTAAACTTGTACTATGGTCCCTCGTTTTTGGTGAAAACCTTCTGTGTTCAGTCAGTAGTTTATTGTATTTATCTCATACCAATTTATTGTAATCTCTTCATGAGGCAATTATTTTCAGTGGAAATATTTTTACTCTCTTAATAATTAGTAATTAATTTTTGTTACTGTAATGTTAAGTATTGTACTCTTTTCTCATTGTTCTCAGTCAATAATTATTGGTCCATAAGTTAAATGTCGTTTTTTCTTTAATTGTCTTCAAATCCTGCAGCATATGAAGTAGAATATGTTTGTGAAAATATTTTTTTTGTATTATGTATGCTGCAATACTTAGTGGAGTCTGCTCCGTAATTTATTCAGGTGCTATTGTGCATAATTGCGATGATTATTTCTTCCGTTAAATGTGTTTGGTTTTGAAATTTCTTCAATAACTTTAAGATATACTTTGAATTTTTGTGAAATACGTATAATATGATTGCAAAGGTACGTTGTTTTCAGTTTATGTGCTCAAATACTACATAGAGTATGCTCCGTAAATATTTTTAGGTGCAATTTAACATAACCGTGATGGTTATTTCGCCTCAAAACTGTGAGGGGTTTGTGATGTGGCGCCTTTTATGGGATTTTTTGTGCGCTTCTCCCAATGTTTGACGCATTTGCACCGTTCAAAGTGATTGGCTGCATTGCTGTAATCGCGTAGGATGCTGGGATTTGTAGTGTCATTTGTTCTGTCAACATTCGGGTGGGTTTTTTTTAATTTAATTTTAAATTACGTTATGTATGTGTTGTATGTATTATGTGGATTAATTAGCAGAAACGCATCATTTATTTTTCATGTTTTCATACAGAAAAAAGGTTTTTTTCAGACAGTTTATCCTACATTCTATGAACTCGCACCGTTCAGCTATATTAGCTGACATGCTATAGGCGCAAAGGACACTGGGACATGAAGTTTAATTTGTGATTTTACTGATCCTACATTGTAATATTTTCTACCGCTTTATTTTGATTGGTTGCAGCACGTCTTACAACATTCTATTTGGTCACAATTCTCAACCTAATTGGCTGTGGTGCGTCGCGTCACACAGGATGTTGGGTAGTGAAGACCTTTTTCTTTGTTTGCGTTCATGGGACTCCTGCCCCACTGGCGCATTTCTCAACCCTACAGTAACCTCCAGACCGGGTTCGGGTGAGTGCAGAAGGCTCGGTATGGGCTAGTATGGCCGGGTGCAGGAGCCTTTGTCACAATCCAATGGTTAACGCTCTGATTTATAGGTATAGATAACCACATTCTAGGTCAGAGCAAACCTAAGCCAAGTGTCAAGCAAAATACACATGGTGGCTGATGTATTCTGAGGTTTTAAAAAATGGGAGGGATGAGTTGTCCTGAGGAGACTGCAGAGATTGGCCTGGGGTCTCTTGTGGTCTGTAGGTAAAGCCAAATTATTATCATAATCTACTGAATGAGAAGAAAGTATTAAAGTTACTAACATTTTGCCTAAAGCTTGAATATTTTACTCACTTGGACTACAATTGCCAGAATTACCTACCTAACAAGGCCTTTTTTTGTTTGTTTAGGTTTGAGGTAAAAAGGTTCCAAAGATTACAAAGCTCTTTGTAATCTGATCTTCTGCACTAGTGCAGATATTATTTCATTGCTGGACTGCTTTTTTGCCATGCTTTTTTATTGGCCACTGAAAATTGTAAAAGCATTAACCACAATGATCCATTTTTTCTCTCAACACTTCTTATGAGATCTGTGTCTCTTTCCCACCCATAACAGGCAGCAAAAAGAAAAGACACTTCTTTCCAAATACAACATTTCCTCATTAATAATATAAAACTTTTTTAAAAAAATATGAACTGAGTCAAGTTATGATCATGAGGCAAGTTCATAAGGTGAAACTCGGAAAATTAGAATATCGTGCAAATGTTCATTCATTTCACTTAAAAGGTGAAACAAATATATGAGATAGACTCACTACATGCAAAGTGAGATATGCCATGTCTTAATTCGTTATAATTAACAGTGTACATGAGATTATGTGATGAATATGGGGTACATGAGATTGGGGGTTGGGGTTTTCATATACTGTAAGCCATAAGCATCAATATTATAACAAAGTAAGGCTTGAACTATCTCGCTTTGCATGTAAAGAGTCTTTCTCATATATTTGTTTCACTTTTTAAGTTGCATTACTGAACTGAATGAATATTTGCATGATATTCTAATTTTCCGAGTTTCACCTGTATACATCAGTGCATAAGTAACCAACAACATGCTTAAATTGGGCCTGGAAACCAGATTGGAAGCCAGTGTAGGTTTGTTTAAAAAAATATGGGCACATGCTGTTTTTTCTTTAACAATTGCTGAGAGCAGGTGTGCATTAAATGGCTTCTATGCAGAAACTGCTTTCTCTGGTAGTTGCCCTCTGCACAGAGTATACTCAGAGTCAATACAAAAGCTTTGACTACATTTGTGATACCATAAATACTTAGCACACTTTCATGGGCCAGGATATATTGGATGCATGAATCGGACCATGGTAGTGATGACATTGATGATATGTGTATACACAGGCCTTGTTGGGTGTTGCTGAATGCTAATGGCTACTGTGCGGAGAGAATGGCCTGAGAAATAGCAATCTTGCCTGAACTAACACTGGCTATCAGTCAGAGGTGTTTTTTTTAAAAAAGCCTAAAATGGTTGTTCTTTCCCAAACTTGGTTGATAAAAATTTCCCCACTTCTGGCATTTAAGGCAAGCCCCCTCCCAATTAGTTTTTGTTTGCTTCCATTATTTTGGCAATCGCTCTCTTCTTCCTCTGACCATCCTCTGAAAGCCAAGCTGAAAACTCAATTTTTACCAACTTTCTCCTCTTCTGGTTGTAACTACAAATGGTAACTGTGATTGAAGATGTCTTTTCTATTTCCAAATGCATCTAGAGCCATGATGGTGAACCTTGGCACTCCAGATGTTCTTGGACTTCAATTCCCAGAAGCCCAAGCCCCCTGTGAATCCCCACAAATGGGTTTGCTGCGCTTCATCCAACCCACGCCACCGCCGTCGCTCCTGGAAGCGGAAATAAAATGTGCCAGTATGGAGGAAGAGTTAACCTAGAAGAGTCTTAACCATCTGGGTGCATTTTACTTCCGCTTCCAGGAGCGGCGAGGGCAGCGCGGGCCGGATGATTAGAAGTAAACTGATTTGTGTGGATTCACAGGGTGCTTGGGCTTCTGGGAATTGAAGTCCAAGAACATCTGGAGTGCCAAGGTTCACCATCACAGGTATAGAGTGAGTTTTATTTAAGAAATAGCTAGTTTTGTTTTCAGACAGTCTGGGTTCTATGCAATTGGGTTGATTTTTCCAAATTTCTGTTTTGTTCGTTTCTCCTTTATACACTGCTAACTAAAGGAATAACCAAATTTTTAGGAACCTTTTAACTTCAAACCCAAACAAAAAAAGGCCTTGTTAGGTAGGGGATTCTGGCAATTGTAGTCCAAGCGAGTAAAATATTCAAGCTTTGTGAGATCCATTTCAAGTTGCTTCTATTTGGTGGGTTTCCATTATGCCAAGTAGCTCACACCCAAATGAAAATATGAAACCCTGTCTTCATGTGTTATTTTTATATGTTTTCTTTAGTTTGTCTGGTCTATTATCATTCCCTGGAGTTCAGCTCTTGATCTCTGTGACTCATTTTGAAAGGTCATTTCAACATTTAAAAAAGTCTGAAAGACACTAAAAAGATTAGCAATTAAAATAGGCCTGGTGGCGCAATGGTTAAACTGCTGTCCTGCAGCCAAAAGGTTGTGAGTTCGATCCTGACCAGGGATCAAGGTTGACTCAGCCTTCCATCCTTCTGAGGTCATTAAAATGAATACCCAACATGTTGGGGCAAAATGCTAATTAACTTGTGAACCACCCAGAGAATGCACTAAGCACAATGGTGTGGTAAGTGTGATTGCTTTAAAATAGGCATTGTAAGCTGGTTGGCAGTAATTACTGGCAATTTTCTTTCTCCTTGCTTCTTTTTGAAGACAGGTTAATCAGAAAATGTTACATGCCTCTGGAATCTTAACCTATAAATCCAAGAGTTAACCGTTGGAACTGGCTATAGGTTGCTATGCCTCGCCCTACTTGCCTGCACTCACCCTTCGTGCACACGGCCGATCTGGGTACGCAGGTCAACGAAGGATTGAAAAAACCGGCAGTGGGGCAATAGCCCCACAAATGCGAAGAAAGGGAAACAACTTCACTTCCCAACATTCCTTGCGCCGCGCCGCGCCGCGCCAGAGCCAGAGCCAATCAGGCTGAGAGGCTCTCGCACGGCGCAGCGTTCGGAAACGCGCCGCAGCCAATCGAAAGAAAAGCATTTTAAAAAAACGCAGCACAAACACAAAACAGCAACCCATAACTACAAGCCTCAGCGTCCTGCGCGCCATGAGCGCGCAGGGCGCTGAGAAAACCGGCGCCCGAAAAATGAAAAAGAAAAACAACTCAGAGCCAAGCACACACCAGCCGGCTTTCTTTCCCTCACCAACAGCGCCTGAAGCTCCCGACTGGAGTTTCCCCTTTAATATCAGTGGGTGGGGGTTGCGATCCCCCTCTCCGCTGGCTACCCTAGGGTTGGGAGGTTTGTGGGGAGAAAAGGAGTATATTGCCCCAACCCTTCTGGAAACAAAAGATCAGGCAGAGAGGATCGATCCCCCACCCCCCTCCTTAAAACAACTCCGTCTTTTCTTCTCTTTAAAAACGGAGTTGTTTTAAGGAGGGGGGTGGGGATTCAATCCAGTCTGCCTGATCTTTTGGTTCCAGAAGTGTGGGGGTAATATACCCCTTTTCTCCCCACAAACCTCCCAACCCTAGGGTAGCCAGCGGAGAGGGTGATCGCAACCCCCCACCCACTGATATTAAAGGGGAAACCCGATCTACTTTCACGACTCCACACAAACAAAGCACCATAACACACTAAAGCCCCCCTCCACACCACCTAGCCCACCCTTCCTAACCCCCAATGGCCATGCCCGCCCTCCACACCACCGAGCCCACCCTTCCTAACCCCAACAACCACGCCCCCCCTCCCCACAACCTAGCCCACCCTTCCTAACCCCCAACGAAAAACAACTCACCGCTTCACAGCCAAGCAAACACCAGCTGGCTTTCTTTCCCTCACCCACGGCGCCTGACGGTCCCGACTGGAGTTTCCCCTTTAACATCAGTGGGTGGGGGGTTGCAATCCCCCTCTCCGCTGGCTACCCTAGGGTTGGGAGGTTTGTGGGGAGAAAAGGGGTATATTGCCCCAACACTTCTGGACCCACAGGAACAGGCTGAGTGGATCGATCCCCCACCCCCCCCCCTCCTTAAAACAACTCCGTCTTTTCTTCTCTTTAAAAATGGAGTTGTTTTATTTTTACATAAATAAACATTTAAAAAATTAAAATTACAGACAAAGCAATTTTAAAAAAAACATTAACACAATTTAACCTTCCAACACAATTTAAAACTATTGCAAAAATAAAATTGGTTCATTTTTTATTAAAACACACGGAGAAAAAAGCCCGGCAACGCCGGCCAACCCTTGCTAGTTTAACATATACAGTGGTACCTTGCATAATGAACGCATCATATAGCAAAAAAATCACACAATGAAGTGTTCATTATGCAATGGTGATATTTTTTTTGTTATGTGGATTTTTTGGTAACTGGGGTATACCCGCTTAATAGGATCCCCAGCTAATGGGAATTTTTTTTCGTTATGCAGGACATCTCCCATAGGGAACCACATAATGAAAAAAACTGCATAGCATAGAGCTCTGTGGAACAGATTTTTTTTTTGTTATGTGAGGTTCTACTGTATATATAAAGCTATCAAATGTTATGAGATTAGTGGAAAGAGTTGTCTTTATAAGCCTGACATACAATATTTTGTTCTTGACTCATCAGAGAGAGGAAGACTGAAGCTCTTCTGTCCTATTTTCAATTGCATAGGTTCCAGAAGCTGGTGCTGGGGACCAGCAAGGATGGGCTACAGGCATCACCAAGGGAATGCTAGTGCTGTCACATCAATGCAGCCAGATCCTATGAGCCAATGCCTACTTCAGAGTTTGCAGACATCTGGAGAACTTAGCTAAGAGTATCTTATGTTCCAACAACAATGTTGTGAATACCATTGCCGTTGTTTTCTATAACTTCTGCTATGGCTGTGCAGACGTTATTGGGCTCCACTTAATTTGGGGGAGTGCGCAATTCAGAGCTTTGGAATGCATCTAATTCAGGTTGGAGTGATATGTGCTTTACCCAAGTTTATCTGTGAATAGGATCCAAGTTGATTTGTAAGTTTCCCTGCTGAGTTGCATTGGAATGCCAAAGTCTTATTCTTTTTGTTTTATTTATTTTTGGTTTTTTGCACTGGTGCTTATGAAATCTGGGCACATAATACAAACCTGGGCATCTGTCACTTGGCAGTTACCTATGAGCAGTAGAGAAGAGATGCCTTAGAGGTCCATCCGTTCCCACGGGGTGCGGTACCACCAGTACGCGGATGACACACAGTTGTACATCTCGGCCCGTGGGAACCCCAGTGATGCTGTCAAAGTCCTTTCCAGCTGTCTGGAGGCTGTTGGGGGCAAATGGGCTACAGCTGAATCCTAGCAAGACTGAGTGGCTATGGATGGGGGGTCCTGTGTTATCCCGGGAGCTACCATCTTTGGTTTTGGATGGGGCTGTTTTGCCCCAGACCAACCCGGTGCGCAACTTGGGGGTCCTCCTGGATTCGCGGCTGCTGCTAGAAGAACAGGTGGCGGCTGTGGCCAGGAGGGCCTTCGCCCAACTTCGGGTGATTTGCCAGTTGCGCCCACTCCTGGACCGGGACTCTTTGCTCATGGTCACTCACGCTCTGGTGACCTCCAGACTAGACTACTGTAATGCGCTCTACATGGGGCTGCCCTTGATGACCATTCGGAGGCTGCAGCTGGACAAGAATGCCACGGCCCGGGTGGTGATGGGGTGTGGACGTTATGCCCATGTCTCACCACTGCTTCGGGGGCTGCACTGGTTACCAGTTTGTCTCCGGCTGCAATTCAAGGTGTTGGTTTTGACCTTTAAAGCCCTACATGGTAGTGGGCCAGGGTATCTCAGAGACCGCATCGCCCTAAGGACGTCTGTCCATCCAACCAGAGCGGACCGGAGGGGCTCTCTAATTGTGCCATCAGCCAGGGGGACTCGCCTCTCTGGCACAAGGAGGAGGGCCTTCTCCGTGTCCGCACCAGCCCTTTGGAACCTCCTGCCTGTGGAACTGCGTCTCCAGACGGAGTTGTTGCCCTTTAGGAAGGAACTAAAGACCTGGCTGGCGGGCCAAGTTTGGGGTGCGGGTGGGGATGGGGGTACTGTTGGGTGGTTGGTATAGAGAAGTGTGCCTTCCCCCAAGGTCCCTTCGGTTCTTGCGCACCTTTTAGGGGTGGTTTTTTTTAAACTTTTTTAACTTTTAACTTTTTTATCATGTGTCTTTTATGTATTTACTGTCTGCTATGTAAACCGCCCTGAGTTGGGTTGTACCTGAGTGGCGGTATATAAGCGTGAAAAAATAAATAAATAAATTCTTCTGCAGTTCTTAGAACAGTCATCGTGGTACAAGTAGGGTGAATCTTTACTTATAAGGAGAGACTAGGTTGGTGCGTGTCTGGCAAAAATGGCCAAAACACTGCCCAACCATCCCAAACAGTGCCGCCCGCACTTACCGTACCATCCTGTGAGGGTCGCCGCAAGGGTCCGGTTGCCGAGAGTGGGGCAACCACCCCACAAACCAGACCCAAGAGAAAAAACTACAGTTCCCAGCGTCCTCCGCACCGTGCCACCCCTCAGCCTATCAGACTGAAGGGCACAAGCGTGGAGGAGGCGGGGCAGCTGGCGTCACACACATCACACATAAAACCGCCGATCATCTCCCCACAGCAGCGCCGGAGACCGTCGCTGTCCTCTCCGTAGCTTGGGGGGAAGAAGAGTCTATTCTCTACCCCCCCCACACACACACACACAGCTTTGGTGAGATAGTGGGGAGAAACGATCGCCTTCCCGCAGCCCCAGAGGCCAGTGCCATCCTTGTCATAGCTTGGAGGGAAGAGGAGCCCCTCGTCTCTCCCCTGGCTTCGGCGACGTAGCGGGGAAAGAAATCGTCTCCCCGCAGCCCCGGAGGCTGGTGCCAGAATTGCCGTAGCTTGGGGGAGGAACCCCTCCTCTACCCCTATGCCCCTCCTCTTCCCCCCTCATGGCTTCAGCCAGAAAGCAGGGAGAGGGTGGCTGCTGAGCGTCCCTGCTCAGAAGGCCGCGCCGGGGAAAGGCAAAACCTGAAAAAGTTAAGTAGGACGGGGAGAGGGACTGGGGGGTGGAACGGGCCTGGGAATCACGCTGCCCACCCGCCCTCCCCCCTTGCCCCCCCAGTCCCTGTACCCCACCCCACTTACCTTTTGCCACCTGACCCTTTCCCCGGCATGCCCTTCAGGGTGTTCTCGCCGAAGTTTGGGGGGAAAGGAGAGACCCCCACCCACAGCTTCAGCAAATGTGCGTTTGTGTGTGTGTGTCTTCACCAAGGCTTTGGACAGGAGGATGTCCTCTCCCCACGGAGCTACGGCATGTGTGTGTGTGTGCGTATTGTGTGTGTGTGTGATTGTGTTGTGTGTATGTATTGAGTGTGTGTGTGTGTGTGTGTGTGGTTGTGATGTGTGTGTGTGTTTGAGTTGTATGTGTGGTTGTGTAGTGTGTGATTATGTGTGTATTGCGTGTGTATATTGTGTTTGAGGTTGTGTTGTGTGTGTGTTTGTGTTGAGTATAAACACACACACACACACACCTGCTGGGCTGCACAACCCAAACCTGTCCGGCTTGCCGGGCAAAATATACTAGTCACTTTATAAAAATGTCAGAACTTGTACTGGAAGATAGGAAATGCCACAAAAACCTGAATATGCACTGACCCTACCACTAGACAGCATGAGGTGGCTGCCGAATTGGGGCAAACCTGCTGAATCCCACCACTGGTTTCATAAAGGGATAGCAAATTAGTAGTTATTTACTAAGTTAATGTATTTTGATTGCTAAGCACAAGGAGAAGACAGAGTAGGATTTTGTGCCTTATATGCCAAAATAACTCAACTGGTCTTGGGTGCTATGCATTAGGAATTGGATTTGGGGTGGGGGAATTGGACTATATATCACATAATTCTTTATGTTGGACATTCTACCTGACTGTCTGAGGAAATGAACTTGATCCACTGAAGTTCACATTAAAACACAGCCATTATTTAAGGTGCCACTTTTCTATCCTCTCTCTCTCCCCCCCTCCCCCCTTTATTTTACATTTCTTTAGTTTAGTTTCTTGTTGATGTGTCTCCCTAACAGACAGACACCAAAATATGACTCAGAGAAAAACCTAAACTGGAAGGCTTGGAGACCTAATGAGGCTTGGCTCTGTCCAAGGGTCCTGTTCCTGCTGGGTGTTTTCTTTCTGAACAGGAAACTAAGGGGAGAAATATGAGATTTGTAATTTTAAAAAATCTCAAAAGCCCATCCCTACATTGCATCACAATTTAGGACCAAAAGGAATGTGTGCAAAGAGAGGTAACAAGTAACTGCAAATATCTGGAAGGTCCATGAATGGAGTCATTGTAAATACTACATAGGTTTCCCTTGCTCGAAAGCCAGTCGTATCCGACTCTAGGGTTCAGTGCTCATCTCTGTCTCAAAGTCAAAGAACCAGCACTGTCTGGTTCTGCAGACATTTCTGTGGTCACGTGGCAGGCATGACTAGACACCAGAGTGCACAGAACACTGTTTACCTTCCCACCGAAGTGGTCCCTATTTATCTACTTGCCGTTTCTTGCTTTTGAACTGCTAGATTGGCAGGAGCTGGGAGAAAGACAGGAGCTCATTCTGTCCTGCAGCCTTCCAGTCAGCGTCTTAGCCACTTGAGCCACTGCAGCTTTATTTCCTATTGCAGAAGCTTTTCTCAGCAAAGATTTCTATAGCTAAACAAACCTCCCACTCAGTAGATTATCCCTATTAATCTTTAGCAAATGTTAGCAGTTACCGGTCATGCTGTACTGCACATTCTCCTGAGGAACCTTATTTTGGGGGGCACTTGTGTTTTGGCTTTTGATGTTATCAAGAACTGTGATTGTTGTTTTTAATGCTTACATGTATCCCTGCAGGTGTGATTTACCCCCTCTGATTTCATGCCCTGTGATTTCAATAAAATAGGTGTTTATAGGAACACTTCTGCCCTGCTTTTGCTCTATCTCCCTTGAGATAAATCTGTAGTTGCAAAGAAAGGCACTTCAACCCTGTGATGTACTAGGTAATTGGTGGTGACAGGCCAACAAAAACCCAATGCAATTTCTCTCCTGTTTTATGAAGTGTATAACGGCCAGGTGTAATAAAGACAGTAATAAAGAGAAACAAGGAGCCAGTTCAAAGCCCCCGATCATGGTAGGAAGGAAAAACACTGAAAAGATTAAGTGCATGGTAGAAGGGCATGTAAGTATTCCTCTGACCTCTGGCACTAGTTATGTAGTCAGTCATGTGATTGGTTGCTTGATAGGAGTGGAGATAATGCTTATATGCCCCCTTTCTACTCCATGTTTGGATGATACAATACTGGTCTCCTTCTATCTGTCGATGTATATATCTATGTTAGGTTGAATATGTGTACAAGCCTACATATATATTTATTTTGTAACTAAGATCTTTTTAGTTCATGACAGAAACAATCCAATGGTGGTCCTGTACTGGAAGGATCAGTGGACAGTGTGTGTCCCAGAAATACCCACCATAGTCTTCAGAGAGGCAGTTTCTGGGTAGCTAAGGTGGCAACTGAACTTATTTATTTATTTATTTCTGCACATTTATATCCCGCCCTCCTGGTTGGGTACACCACTCAGGGCAGCTCACAACTTCAGAGTTAAGAAAAACACAGAGCTCTAGGGTTGCCCCAAACTGATATTTTTTTCCTTGGACATGGGAGCCACAGCAAAGGGTCCGTCAGAGTCTTATGGTGTGCCCAAAATAATACACTAAATACAGCCTCGGTTTCATCATTTTTGCCTCCAGAGATGGTTCAGGCTTGACTTGCTTTAGGACTCACTTGTTTGTCCTTCTAGCAAGCCAGGGTATATTGTGCTCATTTCACACGCTAGCAAGGTCATGCTCAAGATCAGACGTTGGCAGCCCCCAGGCCTAATCCAACCCATGCATATCATTAATCCGGCCTGCGGTAAGAACCCGGGCCCCTCTAGACATGCCCCACACCCACCCCAGAAGTTGCATTGTATCACTTATTGTGGCAGCAGTACCGATCACACCATTTTTGCAGTTTTGTCCACAGCCTCCGCCACTTCCCAGGGCAGCTTGGAGCAATCTTGCTCTGTCCAGATGATTTTCTGATGTTTTCCCACTTTGCTACAGCCGCTCGAATTTGCTGCCAGGCAACTTCCATGCCAGGCAGAGCTTGCGTCATTGGCTTGGTTCCTAGCGTGGAACCAGGAGGTTGCTCGGCAGTGTGGTCAAGTGGCTGTAGCAAAGTGGGGAAGCATCGGAAAATCATCCAGATGGAGCAAAATAGCTCCAAACAGCCTTCTACCAACCTGGGAAGTGGTGGAGGCTGTAGAAAAAGCCATGAAAAAAGGTGCAATTGGTGCCGCTGCCACAGCATACCAATGGCAACAAAAAGTGAGTCTCCACACCTCCGACACCCCCCCCCCCCCCAGTGTGACAGGGCGTGTCTAGCCCATGGCACAAAAATGTTGTGAACCCCTGCTCAAGATGATATGGGATAGGCTTCAGCAATACACTGATCAAGAACTTCCAGGAGTGCAGGCTGGATTCCAAAGAGGTAAGGGAACTAGAGACCAAATTGCCAACATTCGCTGGATCATAGAGAAAGCAAAGGAATACCAGAAAGAAGTCTACTTCTGTTTCATTGACTACACCAAGGCCTTTGATTATGTGGACCACAATAAACTGTGGCAAGTAATTAAAGAGATGGGAAAACTAGACCACCTCATCTGTTTTATAACACATCTGTACAAGAGTCAAAAAGCAACATTTAGGACAGGATACGTAACAACTGATTGATTTAAAATAGGAAAAGGAGTACAACAAGGCTGCATATTGTCACCCTGCTTATTTAACTTACACGCAGAGTACATAATGCGCAATACAGGGCTGGAGAAATCAGAAGCTGGAATTAAAATTTCTGGAAGAAACATCAACAACCTGAGATATGCAGAGGATACTACCCTAATGGCAGAAAGTGAAGAAGACCTAAAGAACCTCTTGCTAAGGCTGAAAGAAGAGAGTGCAAAAGTTGGCCTGAGACTCAACACCAAAACAACAACAACAAATAAACCAAGATAATGGCAACTAGTCCTATCACTCCCCGGCAAATTGAAGGGGAAGAAATGGAAGCAGTGACAGACTGAAACCTAGGGAACATAATAAAAAGTAGAGACATCACCCTACCAACAAAAGTCTGCATAGTCAAAGCAATAGTATTTCCACTAGTAAGAACTGGAGCTTTGTGAGAGCTGGACCGTAAGGTTGTGAGAGCTGGACCATAAGGAAGGCTGAGTGCAGAAGAATAGACGCCTTTGAACTGTGGTGCTGGCAGAGAATTTTGACAGTACCCTGGACAATAAAGAGATCAAATAAGTCAATCCTGAAGGAAATCAACCTTGACTGCTCCTTGGAAGGACAAATATTGAAGATGAAGCTAAAGTACTTTGGCCATCGAATGAGAAGCAAGGACTCACTCAAGAAGGCCGTGATGCTGGGAAAGATCAAAAGCAAAAGGAGAAGGGGACGGAAGAGGATGAGATGGCTAGATGGCATTGTTGACACAATGGGCGTAGAGCTGAGCGGGCTGCGGAGGATGGTGGAGGATAGGGGTGCCTGGTGTGCAGTGGTCCATGGGGTAGCAAAGGGTCAGACTCAACCAAAGGGTTAGACTCAACTATGCGACTGAACAATAAACCATATTTCAAATGAGTCCATTTCTTTTCTTGTGGGCTTTTTTTACTTTTGCACCTATATATGGTGCATAGCTGATGTATCTTTAAACTTCCATTTTAAAAAGCCATGAAATTAAATTGTTTTTTAAAAAAGCCCTCTGGGTTATGAATGTGAGATTTTGTGATTCTGCCTAGGATTTAAATGCCAGTAAATGATTCGATATCACTGCTCAATATTGTCCCTGCATTGCCAGCATGGAAAAGGATGACAAGCTTTACATAGCAAAGGGCAGTCTGAATGTTGACAACACTAATGGGCAGCAGTCAAGATGGTGAGCAAGATACCCTTTTGTGCTTATTACCATTCACAAAGCGACATCAAGCAGTGGAAAATCTCAGAAACGGACTCCTGTTTCCATCAGTTAACCACTTCTCACCCAAACACAAAGCAATGTTCAGGGCTGAGCAGCAGACACAGAAGATTTATGTTTTTTTACATGGAGATGGATGTGGCTGGCAACTTGTCTAATGGCCACTGTGCCACTTTCTTTCCTGCATTCCCTCTTCATTCCCCCTGTTATTAGAACCTTAATCATATCTCCCCCAACTCTGATCTTTTTTCTGGCAGACTCTGACCTCTGTTCTAGTAACATCTCTCAGAATTCCTAAGATAGCCAAGTCCACCTGGCCTGTAGCTATTCTCCTGGCCTGCTAATTGAAGTAATTTATAATTTTAGAATAGATACTGAACTGGCCCATATAGTAACCTCTTGATGTCCTTGAGTTCCATGGATCTTATCCTCTTCTAAAGCCATCCAAGTTGGCAGGTGTCACTGCATCTTTTGGCAGCTTAGTTAAATAGTTTAACTGCACAGTGTGTGAGGAAGTATTTCCATTTACCTGTCCTGAATTCATTTTCAGGGTAGTGATCCCAACTTCTAGCCCCTTGAATATTTTGCTTGCCCTTTGCTGTACCAGCTCTACATGATTCTTTTTTTCTATTTGGTTGTGATGATCATCTTTCCAGATGTGGATGGGCACTGTTGATTTTTTAATGATATTTGCCTTTTTTTTTTGTTTTCTACAACCTACACAGTATGTGGGTTGACACTTTCATCACTCTGCCCATGAGAAACCAAAAATCTCTTCCTTGGACACTTGCTGACAGCTTGGACTCTGTCAGTGCACAGGCAAAGTGAGTGTGAGTGTGCTTCATTATGGTTTATTTGTGCACTTATTTATATTGAATGTTGCCATTTTAATGTCCATGCTCCCATTTCTGAAAGTCTTTCCAGTGGACTTCACAATCTAGTTTGTTCTTGGCATGACCTACCTCAATAGTTCAGTGTCATTTGAGCATCCCCTGAGCAGAGTTTCTCCAGCAAAAATCCTTTCAACCCAGAGTAATCTCTGACATGAAATTATAATTATTTATTAGCAAAGGACCTAAAAACTTGGTTAGTGCCACAGGTGTGAGGTGCTGCCGGTGTGGCAGCCCCCCCCCCCCTGGCTTATATATAGGCCGTCCAGGTTTTAATTTTATAAGGAGGGTATTTTAAATGGTTTTTATAGTTTTTAATGTTTTAAGTGTTCCTTTAACTTTTTGTACGACGGGAATGTTTTATATTTTGAATTTTTGAAAGAAAGCCCCGGACAGGGCTAAATAAGCCAGCAGGGCTGGGTTGTGGTGCTGGATGTACCCCACACCTGCTGGCAAAGCCATGCTGGCAAAGCCATGTTTTTAAAGTCTTCCTGAAGGGGGAAGGCATGATATGACACGCATATCTAGCAAGTGTGAGATGCATGACTCTCCTTCTTTAAGACCTGGAATTAGAGCTGGATAGTGAGGTAACCATTGTTTATTTATTTACTGTACTTATATTGTTGCCTCCCTGTCCGAAGCAACTCCGGACGGCTCACAGGTGTGGGGTACATCCAGCACCACAACCCAGCCCTGCTGGCTTATTTAGCCCTGTCCGGGGCTTTCTTTTCTCCCACCCAGGCGCCCCTCTTTTTAAAGTAATAAGGGATGTTTTATGATGTTTTAGACAATTTTAGTATTCAGTTTTACTTTATGGGGGGATGGGTTTTTAATCCAATGCTGTGAGCTGCCTTGGGTCGCTGAGGCGAGAAAGGAAGCCATACAAATCTAAAATAAAAAAAACAACTTGTGATTATTTGGTTTTGCATTCTTTTTTCATTTTTGCTATTAAGGTAGTGCACTGTGGGTGTGGTGGAGGGGTTGGATATGTATCAGGACACCTTTCAGCAGGAGTGAGCAAAGTATACTCCTACAGGCAGTGTTAGAGTAGAGATCCTCCATTGTCTATTGTGGTTGGTTTAGGGAGAAGTTGCATTTGCTTCATAAGGCTTTGAATACTTTGGTTGAGTATTCTGAACTGGATCCACACATTCTGATTAAGCATCCTCCTACTGCTCAGATCACATTCCCAGCCTCTTGTGTCAGCATTCCCATCTTCTTTAATAATATAAAAAAATAAAACCCACAGAAATGACCCTGTGTTTCCCGCCCATTTGAACTCAAAAGTCTTCCGCTATGGAACCCTGATCTTCCTTTTAAACAAAGGTTAGAAAAGTTTTTGTATGATAGTTCTCTGAAATCCCAAAATGAGTGCAGACACATTTCTAAGTGTTCCCTGGAGAGAAAGGTAAAGGTTTCCCTTGCTCAAAAGCCAGTTGTATTCGACTCTAGGGTTCAATGCTCATCTCTGTTTCAAAGCTGAAGAGCCAGCGCTGTCTGCCTCTGCAGATGTCTCCATGGTCATGTGGCATGCATGACTAGACACCGGAGCACACGGAATGCTGTTTACCTTCCCACCGAAGTGGTCCCTATTTATCTACTTGCAATTTCTTGCTTTCGAACTGCTAGGTTGGCAGGAGCTGGGACAAAGATGTGAGCTCATTCCGTCCTGCAGTACTCGGGAATTGAACTGCTGACCTTCTACCTCCCAGTCAGCATCTTAGCCACTTGAGCTACTGCAGTCCCTTCCTTGGAGAGAAAGGATGTCTAAACTACCTCCTATCTGTGGTATAGCAATGTTTTTCTTTCACAATCCTGAAAATGTCTTTAAGTGTGGCCAAGGGCTTGTTTTATTTCTGCCTGTATATTGTAGTGCTACTCAGCTAAAATAAAAAAGTTAAGACTGATTTTCCCAGCTTCTCTGTGGCTGCTGTTTTTAAGACTGGGAAACAGGGCCATAGCCAGGATTCTAGATGTGGGTGGGAGAATATTTTTTCAGGATGGGCAACAAAGCCTCTTTTCAATGCATTCCTATGGGAAGCCACACTTTTCCAGGGTGTGCAAAGTGCTAACTCAGGGAGGGGCGAGGCTGCCCTGGCCACCCCCTGGCTACAGCCCTTCTGAGAAAAGAAGCAAACATCACAAAAAAGATGGCTAACTTTTTATGCCTCCAAATTTCAGCCTGGGGAGGTTAATGATGATGAGTGGCCAGCAGGGTGTTTTGAAATATTTCTATCAGCACTAAAAAAAAAAAGGTATAGATGGTTCATAAAACGACACCACCACCCCTCCATAAAAGTCATCTAAAATAAAAGCCTCTTCTGTCACCAAGACAGTTTGGTGCCTTTTAAAGCTACTGTCAATTTCTTCAAAGCAGGCATGAACTCTTTCACCTCCTGTAGGTTAAAATGATGAGTAAAATCTGCAAGGCTAATACTATGCAAATTGCCATGGAGGAAGCATGCTTCATTAGTAATCCCTTTTACTAAGGCACCTGTTTTGCTCAGATCATGAAAAAAGGGCCTTTCCCTTCTTCCCCAATACTTTGCTAATTAAATTGCTTCATTCTGATGCTAATATCCCAATTTTTATTCCTCCTCCATATCTTTCAAGAATATTCAGTGCAAATTGGTTCATCTACTGAGAGCAATTTGCTAATTGTGTGGGTAAAAGTTATATTGTCAGACTGTGTTCATAAATCACTTTGGCTTGGTTTTTTTTCTTCTAAAGTTCTTCATGTAAAATGCTTAAGACAGGCAGAACACTGAACATTCAGGAACGAGTTCTAAACCGTAATTTCAGGTAGTTGTTCAAGTGCAAGCAAGGAGGTGATTACATTTCTTTTCAGAAGCAGAGAACATTCCCCCTGATATTCCAAGCTACTTATTCCACCTTGACTACACATTTCTTTTTATTGTCCACCTCCTCTCCCACTTCTTTCTTTCTTTCGCACCCTTCCCCACAATTCTTTACAATTTTTTGCAAAACATTGCACATTCTGAGCTGTCCCCCCCCCCCCCCAACTACTTTCCTTGCCATCTATGGAACCAGTGTTGCCATTGGGAGTCGGATCTCCGGTATGCTGCTGTGCTGGCAAAAGCCTAGTAAATGCATGGAGTCCAAAGATCCCTCAGTGATGATGGTGGTGGTAGGTATGTAAAAAAAAAGTCAGCAGCATTCCTAAAATGGTGATAGAAACCAATTCACATAGTACTTGTTTTTCTACCTATTGAAGTGAGCAGCAGTGCAGCTATTCTTCTGAGTAGAGATGTGCACTGTGAGCAGTTTCTTGTTTCTTTCATGAAAAAGCCTATTTTATTTTTCTTTCATTTTTGTGTGCTTCATTCATCTGTCCTGAAGTTTTACACAAACAGAAAGCCTTTGCTGAGTTCTTTTGTTTCAGAATTCCCATTCATGAAAAAAAATCTGGCACTCCAGAAACCCTTTCAAAACTACTTCAAAAAATTAGAGGCAAGGAAACAGAGAATCAGTCTATTCCAAAAGCAAGCAACAGTAGATAAACAGTACATAAACCCAGTGTGCCTCAGCAGTGAAAAAAGCAAACTCAATGCTAGGGATCATTAGGAAGGGTATAGAAAATAAGTTAGCAAGTGTCATTTTGCCTCTTTATAAATCTATGGTGAGGCCCCATCTGGAATACTGTGTGCAGTTCTGGTCGCCATACCTCCAGAAGGATATTATGGAGCTGGAAAAAGTGCAGAGGAGGGCAATGAAAATGATTAGGGGACTGGAACACCTTCCTTACCATTTGAGGCTGCAACAGTTGGGCCTCTTCACTCTTGAACGATGGTGTCTAAGAGGTAACCTGATTGAAGTTTACAAAATCATGCACGGTGTGGACAAAGTAGATAAGGAAAAACTGTTTTCCCTATCACATTACACTAGAACTAGGGGGCACTCCATGAAACTTTTGGATACTAGTTCGCAAACAAATAAGAGAAAGTACTTTTTCACCCAGAGGATCACTGGTCTATGGAACTCCCTGCCAGAAGAAGTGGTGACAGCTGTCAGTCTTGACAGCTTTAAGAAAGGATTAGATAAGGTCATGGAGGACAAGGGTATCAATGGCAATAATTATGGATACCTAAGGACAACCTCCAGGTTGGAGAGATAGGCATGATATCTCTCAATGCCATTTCCAGGGAATCCTAAGCAGGTGAAGGCATCTGCTTGAGAATACCCTGAAGCAAATGGTGAGCCACTGTGTGAGACAGAATGCTGGACTGGATCGGCTGTGGCCTGTTCCAGCAAGGCTGTTCTTATGGTCTTATGTTCTTACATAAGAAAGCAAAATGTCATTAAAGCTAAATGTTGTCATTTGTATCCAACTGTAGGTTGCTCTACTCATCTCCATTTATAATCAAAGAGCTCTGCAACGTCTGCATCTGTAGATGTTTCCATGGTCATTTGGCAGGCATGACTAGACACTGGGTGCAAAGAATGCTGTTGCCTTTTCCGCCAAAGCAGTACCTATTTATCTACTTGCAATTTCTTGCTTTCGAACTGCTAAGTTGGTGGGAGCTGGGGAAGAGACAGGTGCAGCACTCGGGTCTCAAACTGATGACTTTCCAGTTGTCAAGTTCAGCATCTCAACCACTAAGCCACCACAGTCTCAAAATGTCATTAGATGCACACCAAAAAGTACCTCACTCATTCACCAGGCAATTCAAAGAGCAGTAAAGCAGCAACAAATTAAGAAAGAGGAAATAACAGTGTTAGTTCAGTGTGACTAACTTAGTGATTTGACAAGCAAAGGGTGAAAGAAAGATTAAATGTTTAAAATGAAACAAGAACACAAGGGTTTTATGTTCCCTTCTTTTGTTACTATGAATCATTTTTGTTCAGAGGCTCAGTTTTGCAAATCAATAAAATAACACAGAAAAAATGGGGGGGGGGAGCCTCTCTTTTCTAATTTTTTTCGCTTGCATTAAAACATCAAAGCCCCATTGCGACTACAGAGTGTCTCTCCTATGAACATTCTGCTGGTGGTATCAGTACTTGTGATCTGTGAGTCAGGATACAAGATCCTATGGTGGTACAGTTATTTGGGATGAAACTCTTATGGGCCGTAACAAACACATCTGGATGTTTTCTGAATAGAGGAGACTGTTCTATAGTTTATTTCATTCATTCATTCATTCGTTCGTTCGTTCGTTCGTTCATTTATTATATTTCTATACTGCCCATTTGGGTGGTATCCCACTCAATTTAATTCCACAAACTATAGACGAGAAAGCAAAACAATTTCTGAAGTATTACAGATTACAGGTATGGGCTCACATGACTGAAAGGATTTTTTTAAAACAAAAACAAAAACAAAAGAACTGTATTTGTTGGTGTATAAGATGCATCGGAGTAAAAGATGCACTCCACTTTTCCAGTGTATTTAAAGGGGTGGGGGAAGTGTGTCTTATACATTGGTAAATACTTATTTCTCGGAGTATAAGACACAATCAGTTTTTGCTGTGTATTTTAGGGGGTGGGGGAGTGCTTCTTATATGCCGGCAAATATGATATTTAAAATTAAGATTAGAGTCTATACCTATAGAAAAACTAAATGTCAGGAGATTATGTTCTACCTTACCATTCCATCTTACAAGGCAGGCAAAAATGACTGACTATAGTGCTGTCTGTTATACCATCTCTCAGAATACTGTCAAGTCTCCATTGTTGATACAGATACAAACTGTTAAAAGTCAAATACTGACAACCCAGATAGGTACTGAATACCATGAGGTGCCGTAAATGATACTGGAGGGGAAATCAGTGGATGCCAAACAGTCAAAATGTCCCTTATATATACATATATAACAAACCTTCCTGTCCAGAGAACATTTACTAAACCTGTGCCATAAAGCTTACAGAATTATTTTAAAATTGACAGGTAGTTTTTATTTCAGCAGCTGTCTGGCCAGATTATCCTGCTATGGTAATAGAGTAGACCACGGGTGGCCAACTTATGACCCATGGAGTAGACCATACTGCCAGCAACTCAATGCTGAACGTCAAGCAGCGGTTAACTAATCTGACCACCCTAAGGACTAACGGCTTGGGTGCCAAAGTCCACAGGGAAGGGTGATGGTCCCCAAGTGGATTAAATCCCACTTGGATCCATCTTGACGGAGGGCAGCAGTTTCATCAATAGTGGCCTAGGGTGGATGAGAACTTTGAGTGCCAAGAGGGCTCAGGACCAAAAAGTGACTTGCGGAACTGGATCAGTAGTACAGGGGTCATGCTGCGATGCAGAAGGCAAATGGAAGACCACTGCATTACAGGTGAAACTCGGAAAATTAGAATATTGTTCAAAAGTCCATTCATTTCGCTTAAAAGGTGAAACAAATATATGAGATAGACTCACTACATGCAAAGCAAGAGATGCCATGCCTTAATTTGTTATAATTGTGATGATCATGGCATACAGTGTACATGAGATTATGTGATGATAATGGGGTACATGAGATTAGGGGTTGGGGTTTTCATAAACTGTAAACCATAAGCATCAGTATTATAACTAAGTAAGGCTTGAACTATCTCGCTTTGCATGTAATGAGTCTATCTCATATATTTGTTTCACCTTTTAACTTGCATTACTGAACTGAATAACATTTGCAGGATATTCTAATTTTCCGAGTTTCACCTGTATATTCTCAGGACAGTCTTCACGGCTGATCACCATGATGATCACCAATATTAGGATTCGGATAAAGCAGAACAACAACAAGAAGAATCTGTTTATAATGTATTGATCTGTACAAAGCAAAAATACTGTAAGCAGTAGCAGAAGCAGCAGAAAGAGAAGAGCAGCTGAAATTAATTTGTAGCAGAAAAGTAAATTAGTTTTGAAGAACCTTTTCTATTGAATTCTGATTTTGTAATGTCAAGAAATTCTGGGCAACAAACACACTAAACAGAAGTTTTTTGAACTGTTGCAAATGACTCCATAAGCAAACCATAATATTAGACACTAAAATCAAAACCCTTTGAGTTCATACAGTGAAGTCACACATTTTTGTGAAACATCTCAATGTTAAAACTATGGTACCCTCTAGTGGCTACAAGAATATTAGGTCTTTTTCTTGTTACAATTTCCAAAAAGCTAGCCATGTTAATCTGTTATAGCAAAAATCTCAGAGGCTGTATGCACAGGCATATAGCTCATTATCTGGATCATTTTGGTGCAGTTAGGTTTAAACTAAATTGCAGCATTCACACATTTTTTGACTTAGAGTGCTCCTTCCTGACTCCTTTTAAAGCTGTCCTGCTCCTTTCTGGGTGTGATTCTGAGTGCTCCTAATCACCCCATTCTGTAGTTCATAGAATGGTTATTTTTTGTTAGTTTGCACCAAAATAGAATTGTGGGCAATGTTATCTGTGGTGACTTCCCCATGACATATTTAGTACGTTGTGGCATTGCAAAAGGAGATGCTGGAATTGCTTCCCCCTCCCAAGCAACTAAAAACTTTTTCCTGTTTTTAAGATAATAAAATAAACTGAACACTACAACAAGGGGTTCAAAGAAGGCAATGATGTCTGTGCTGGGGTGAAAGTCCAAACAACATGGCAAAGTTTTCTAGCTGATTCTTGAGTAAGGGACATTCTCTTCCCCTACTAAAAAATACCTCAAATCCATATCAGGATTCAAGCATCTCAATTTTAGTAAAGGTAAATGTTCCAAAGGCAAAATCATGGAGCTGACCTCTGGGCATAAAAAATGATCAGAAAATCTGTGAGGAGGCAGCCTTGTGTAATCAAAAGTCGGGAGTAAAAAGAACATCACCCTGTTTACATCCATCTGTTATATCAACACAACAGACTGCGATCTAATTTTTTTTTAAGTAAACAGAGCCCTTTGTGAGCTCTGGTGGCTTATGAGACCATCAAGTCCATTCTTCTGCTTAATACAGGAACTCAAATTAAAACAAGTCTGACAAATGGTTGTCCAATTTCTCTTTAAGTGCCTCCAGCAATAGAACACCACGAGGCAATTGGTGCCATTGACATATTGCTCTAACAATATGTTTTTTCTGATATTTGGCCTATATCTGGCTTTCTGTAATTTGAGCCCATTGTTAAATGCCTTGCACTCTGGCATGATCAAGAACATATCCTTCCCCTCTACTATATGACTATCTTTCAAGTATTTGGAAAGTGCTATCATAGCCCCCTTCCCCCTCCTTTTCTCAAGGCAAAACATGCTCAGTTCTTTCAGTCTTTCCTTATAGGATTTGGTTTCCAGATCCCTGATCATCCTTGTTGCCCTCTGCTGAACTTGCTCCAGTTTCTTGGCATCCTTCTTAAATTGTGGCATCCACAACTGGACACGGTACTCTAGATGTGATCTAGCTAATGCTGAATAGATGGGGATTAGTACCTCATGGGTTTTGGAGACTATACTTCTGTAAATGCAACCTAAAATAGCACTTGCTCTCTCTCTCTCTCTCTCTCTCTCTCTCTCTCTCTCTCTCTCTCTCTCTCTCTCTCTCTCTCTCTCTCTCCTTTTTTTCAGCCATATCACACTGTTGACTCATATTCAGCCTGTGATCTACAACAATTCCAAGACCTTCTCTCCTTGGAGTAGTCTGAGCCAGGTACAGTAGAACCCCATATAATGAATGCCTCTTACAGTGAAAAAATTATACAATGATGAGGATTTGAAAAACCATTGTGCCTCGTATAGTGGAAATATTTCTGTATTGTGTTTCTGTATCCATGATTCAAAATACCAGGAAATGGACTGATATTGCTATTGAACAGTCATTGTCAGCATGAAGGGAAAAAAAGATGCAGTATTTTGCATAGTAAAGGACAGCTTGAATGTTGATGACACTAATGTAAACAGTCAAGATCAGGGGTTCTCAACCTACGGCCCATGGGCTGGATTCAACCAACGACACCAAATAATCTGGCCCCCGACCTTGCTCCAGCCACCGCCACTGCCACTGGAATCAACTGTGGACTCATTTATGGCTGTTGCAAATATGTTAACTACAGCCAAGGATGCATTTTATGGCAGCATTTATGGCAGGAGGAACCACCAGTCTGTCCATCCCAGCTGTCTTTGGGAGCGTGGTCCGGCCCAGGCTTAAAAAGGTTGAGAACCCCTGGTCAAGATAGTCAACAGGCTAAAATCTTGTACTTACTACCATTCATGCTTGTTGAAAAACAGCCCTGACAGTTGCTTTGTGTTTGGGAGAGAAGTAGTTAACTCATTAAAAAAAGTCAACTTCTGGGATTGTCCCCTTGCTTGGTGTCTCTGTCAATGGTAGTGAGCACAAGAGGGTATCATGTAGACCAGGGATTCTCAACCTGCGGCCCGTTGGCTAGATGCAGCCCATGGCACCATTTCATGTGGCCCCCCACCGCCTCCACCACACTAGGAAGTGCCATGTGGTGGAGGAAGGACAAAATGGCCATCTGGTCCACAAAGCTGTCTGAGAGAGCGTGACCTGGCTTTAAAAGGTTGAGAACTCCTGGTGTAGACCATCTTGCCTGCTGCCATTTGTGTTGTCAACGTTCAGGCTTCTCTTTACTCTTCTCTGGTTCTCTTTCCACACTGTTAAGACAGGGGACATTCCATGGCTACTGAGCATGCTCAGTTCTGTTCAGCTGCTGCCAAAGTTTTTCTTTCCTACATTGTTTTAGACTTCTGCTGAACTCTCATTCTGCTCTTCTCCAGCCAAACCTGCCAATTCCTCCCTCTCATTTGTGGCTGGTGCCAATTTGTCTATATTAGGGTCCATACAGCACAAATGAGTGCCCTGTTGGGGAAAATTTAGGAAAGGAAATGCTACTTTCTAAATAATAGCAACCCACTAATGTTTTTTTAAAAATAAAATAATAAATGTTGGGAAAAAATCCCAGCTCAGAAAAGGGAAAATGGGAAATGGTAAGTGCTTTGAAGCCCTCAAGAGGGTCCAAAATGAGGGCTATTTCACCATGCTACAGCCTTTTATTTGACAGAAATGATCATGAAACACATGCTAATTGCTCCAAGATTTAAGGTCGAGAAAGCAGCCCTTCGTGTGTTGAGGTTCACCTCCAGACTTCCTTTTGTGCTCACTGCCGCACAGCCAAGCAGATAACAATCTGTAATGTGTCCTGTCCTTTTTAGCGCCAAATTGCCAGGATCATTTTCCTCCACTGAAAAGAAAGGGAAAATATGAAAGGGTAATTTTGACATATTTTTCATTGTTTTCATGGAACCTAAGCCCCTAATTATCCCAACTATTTATAGAGAGGTTTTAGGAGTTAACAGATGTAATGTTGGCCTCTTTATTTCCCAGGGGCCCTGTAGTTATGAGGTTCATTTCAGTAATCCCAGATTATTCTCTCATTTTACCTGACGAACCTTTCCATTAACTTCCTTGCATTCAAAGCCTTTTTGAAACAAAGCCACAGCATTTATGTCGGCACAATGGCACTGGAGCAAAGAACATGCTACGTGAGGCAGTTTCTAGACAGGCAACTATTTTGAAGAGAAAATGAGTATTATTCATCATATTGAAAGTTTCAAAATTCATTTCATGCTGGACCTAATGGTCAATTACCCTCAGAGCAGCCTTCATAGCTCCTTTTTAGGCAAACTGTATGGCAGAAGATGGGATGCAGATATAAAGTTGGCATAGGTACAAGTATACCTTATAGATTCATATAAGTATGGATGTAAATGTAGATAATATAGGTATAGGTAACAGGTATTGCCTCTTAAAATCAGAGATGACAAAAATGATTTAGGGCTAAGCTATAATATTCTTAATGTTCTAGTAGAAATCAGTGTTTTCAAGGTGCTACCAACTTTGTTGCTCCCAACCCTAGGAATTTGTGGGTTTTTTAAAGTAGATAATTGCTTTGCAGTAAGATGACATGGTTTATTAGCATATTAAGATACACTATGAAACTTGATTTTCTCAAAGGCAGAGCAATAAATGATATGAATATTCATTCAAAAGTACTCAAGTACCTTCCTTGGTAATTTTTCTGATCACATATCAGTAGGTTTCTGCTGCTACTGCTTTTATTTACTCATTATATTTCTTTTTTCCTATGCATATTCTACTATTTATTCAGAAATGTACATGGTGTTCCTGTGAATATATTCTCACAGCTATCTTCTAATAGGTAAAGTTAGGAGGAGAAAGAGAAGGACTGGTCTCACACAGAGAGCTTCATGACTGTGTAGAGGTTTAGGAGACTAGTCTTAGGCAAAGTCTTGGAGCGCTATGCCACACGTGTGCTACTTCCACCATAACTAACCCAGGATGGACCTTCCTGAACCCCTTGGAATCAATCAGGATACTATATAAATGTTGCAGACAGATTGAAAGACAAATGAATAGATGAGTGGTTGGTTGAAATGAATACAAGAATATTGTTCACCCAAATCGACTGTGGTGGTATATATACAATTTTATAATAATAATAACAATAATTCTTGTATTTATATACCGTTTTCCTTACCCTGGGGCAACCCAAAGTGGTTCACAAATTTACAAAATATACAAGGTATAGGTTCAAATAGCAAAACACATAACAATTATAGTATAAATACAATTTGTACATATGACATATGAGAAAAAAATACTATATCTAGGAAAACATTATGATAGTGGTGGCAACAACAAGCACGGCATTCTTGTGCTGGCGTCAGGCTGCCCAGCTGGCCCCAATTCCCTCCATGCCTGGGTCAGTGAAGGGAAGTGTCCCGTGGTTACAAATGGAGCCCGGGGGCATGGCCAAGATGGCGGAGGATTAACATCTTCTTGCGCTATACAATGTGGTTATAAATGAGATCTACCACATAAAAAGCTTTTAAAAACCCATCAACAATGAGATTTATATCAGTCTAAATCAAGATGTTTTTCTCTGGTCATCATTTCCCGGAGTCGAAGCGTGTGGAGCAGAGGCGACTGGTAAGGCAAACGGCGGAAGCCAGGGGCTAAGCCAGCTGTGCTGCTGGCAGGCGAGACATCCAAGAAGGGTGACCAGAAAAGTTTA
Source organism: Bradypodion ventrale (assembly GCA_035047345.1). Lineage (NCBI taxonomy): Eukaryota > Metazoa > Chordata > Lepidosauria > Squamata > Chamaeleonidae > Bradypodion > Bradypodion ventrale. The sequence goes on along the minus strand of JAWDJE010000002.1, from coordinate 296,722,950 downwards.
TGAAAAGTTAAAAGATGGCTGAAAGAGGACGCGGCAGACGGTGGGACCTCTGAGGACCAAGGCAGTGAGAGCCCGGTTGTGGAAAGGCAAGTGACTAAGGAGGGAGAAGGGAGAGAGAACGAGAAGGTAAAGGATGAGTAATGGTGGCGGTGAAATCAAAAGTTAAGTGAAAGTGGAGAGGGAGAAGGAAGCACAGAGATTGTTTTGGACTTTCGAGAGTGTTCAAGAAGATTAGAAAAGGTGCTGAGAAGGTTGAAAAAAGAAGAAAGAAAAAATAAGGAAAGTGCAAAGATAGATAGAAGGTTTTTGGAAGTACGGGCTGAGCAGGAGGAGGAGGAGGGGTGAGATCGGTCTTGGCCCCGGAGGTTCCCAGGCGCTGCAAGATACTGTGGACTTTGGGGTTATTGTTTCCTTGCTTTAAATATTCAACCCTGCATATTTTTCCTTTTCCCCAAGTGATATTTTTGGCTTGCTTTACTCTCCATCTTGGTGGATTTTTACTTTGGAATACTCCTCCCTGAGTTTCGAACGGAGAAAGTGCAGAGTGGATTACAAGAGTGCTTTTTTTTCTATTTCTCTCCTCTCCCCTCCTGTGTTTGGATATATTGTTACCGATCTTTTCATCCTCATGAAATTTGGATACAACATTGCAATTGGATTATAACAGACTGTGGAATCAACGGGATTAGCGAGAAGAGAGGGAGCTGGATATATTCTGACACATTTGGATATACAGTGGTTGTTTTAAAACCTGTTGCCCTGCTGCTTTGAGCTGGTCACAGACGGATATAAATGGATACAGTCTTGTAATTGGGATACTGAGATTCGACACTTGCTCCTTGGAGTCACAATAAGAAAACTTTTTTTTCTCTTCTCCTTTTGGGCTGGCTTTTCCTTTAATAATTTGGCTGTGTTACATTAGTGGGAATTTAGTTTTTTGTTTTTTTCTAACAGTCCTAGATCTTTATTTAAAACCTGGTGCTTGGAAAAGTTATTGAATTTGGATTATAAGAAAACTGCAGTGGTCTTTCTTTTTCTTTCTCCTTTTTTGATTGGAATAAATATCATTGGTTGGGACTAAATTTATATAAATTTATACAAAGTGAGTGGAGTAATTTAGGAACTTCACTTGTTGATATTGGATCTAGATCAAGAAATTGGGGACTTTGAAGTTGCTTTGAAACTGTTGATTGACACCACAATGCATAAATTTGTGAAAGGGAAAGGAAGGGAGGAGGAGGTGGTGCGACCTAAGAAGAAGGAGAAGGCCACCGCTGAAGATGCAACTCCATCAACACCATCACCGGAGCCTGCTGTAATGGACCAAATGCAATTAATGGTTGAAATGGGTAAATTGTTCCAGAAATTCGAACGAATGGAGGAGGCAAATGTGAAAGGTTTCCAGGATATTCATGAGGCAAGGGGGAAAGATAAAAATGAAATTATGGGAAAGCAAGATAAATTGGCTACAATGTTTCAAGATTTTGCACATAATGGTGATTATACCTTTCAAAAGATGGAAACAAATGTTAATTTGATGCAAAGAGATATGAAATTGATGCAAACAGATATGAAAGGATTGCATGAGGAGAATAAAGATGTTAAACTGAAAGTTGAGGTCCAGGAGAAAAGGTTAGATCTGGTGGAAGAGATGATGAGAAAGCAGAATATTGTGATACGTCATTTGTCTGAGAAATCACCTGACCAGCTGAAGGATAGAATAATTGATTGGTTGAATAATTTGAAAATGGGGAAAGACTTTGTTAATGAAGATATTGCAAACGTTTATAGATTGGGTGCAAGAAGAGGGAAAAGTGCTCCGAGAAATGTTTTGGTTAAATTTGCAAATTGGGGAGACAAGTTTAAGGTGATGGCTGTTAGAAAACAAGCTGGGTCAGGTGTTTTGAAAATTGATGGTAACAATGTGGAGGTATACAATGACATTGCAGTTAATGAACGTGTTTGGCAATATAAAATGAAACCAGTGACTACATTGTTGATTTTGCGAGGGATAAAATACAATTGGAGATTTCCACAGCAGTTAAGATTTTTTCATGACAAGAAAATGCATGTAATTGATCTAGAAATGGATGCACTTGATTATTTGAGTTCAATTGACTTGGTTGAAGTGTCTTCAAGAGAGTGGTTGACATTAAGGAAGGAGCTGTTAGAGTCTGGAGGAATAAGAAGAGATTACGGAGGCTCAGAACAGGAGGGGCGGTTGGGGGTGAGAAGGGATCAAAGGCAGAGAAAGAGGCAGGAGAAGGGTGAAGTATTAGGAGGAGAGATCCTAAAATAGATAGAGTGAGGGAGAGAGAAGTTATTTAAAAAAAATTAAAAAAGAGGGGTAGAAGTTTAAAAGTATTATGGTAATAGCGCTGGAGCATTTTTTTTTCTCAAGAAGACACATCTTCCACGTTCCCCCCTCCCTCTCTTTGGGTACAAAGGTGGCTTTTTTGGGTAAGAAAAGGTGGGGAGGGTAGAGATGAATGTTTTATGTAGTAGGTTTAGTTTTAACTGTGGAGATAAAAGGTGCACGCCTATTGGAGAAATCGGAGGTTATAGAGGAGCTTTAAGTTTTAAGGTAAGAGAAGTATTAAGGTTTTAACGTGGAATGTGAAGGGTACAGGGTCTCAAGTTAAGAGGGGAAGAATTCAATCAGCCCTAAGAAGGGACAGGCCAGATGTGGTCTTTCTTTAGGAAACTCATCAAAAATCTCATGATACAAATAAGATATTCTTAAAATGGATGCAATATTATGAAAAATCATTTGGTACCTCAAAAGCAAGAGGGGTAGCTATTTTGATTTTGACTCGGATGGGTTTTGAAATGACAAGTAGTATTTCCGATCCGGAGGGTAGATACCTGATTGTAAAAGGAAAGATTGATGAAGAAGAAGTAACATTGGTGAATGTATATGCCCCAAATGACCAGCAAGAGCTTTTTTTAGAGAAAATGTATAAAATATTAGAGAAAGAGAGGACGACAAAAATGATAGTGGCTGGAGACTTTAATTTAATAAGGTCAAATTTAGATTGTACAAATATATTAAGATGCGGGAAAAGAACTAAGAAGCCTATTTTGGATAACTGGATGGCAGCACTAGGGTTGAAGGATACGTGGAGAGAGTTTAAGGGGTCAGAAAGGTTCTACACCTATTTTTCACATGTACATAATTCATATTCTAGAATAGATTATATATTTGTATCAGAGAATATAATTAAAAGCATTGATGAGGCAGACGTAGGTATTTTTAAAGAATCAGATCATGCAAAAATGATGATAGAACTGAGAATAGAGGATCGGGGAAAAAGAGAAGGGTATGGAGGTATGATGCTAAATTATATAAGGAACCTAAAATTAAAGAACAAATAATGGAGAATTGGAAGGAGAGTTGATATTGGAATGACACGGATGAGGTAAATTTCAATGTGGTATGGGACACCATGAAGTCGGTTTTTAGAGGGGAGAGTATTAAATTGGCTAGTATTAGAAATAAACAAAGTAAAGTGGTGCAAGATAAAATTGAGACTGAGATAAAACATTTACAAGAACAGCATGCAAGAACTAAGGATAAGAAGGTATTTGATAATATGCAAAGATTAAAGACTGAATTGATAGGAAAAGATATAAACAAGGTAAAAAGAGATTTGGTATATTTAAAAAGAGAATATTTTGAATATAGCAATAAGAATTCAAAATTATTAGTGAGGGCCGCAAAGGAAAAGAGAGAAAAAAGAGAGATTGGAGTTTTGATTAATAAAGATGGGGTTAGATGCAATAGAATCGGGGATAAATGTAAAATTGTGAAAGAGTTTTATCAGGATTTATATACAAAAAAGAAGATAGATGAGATGAAATTAAAAAACAATTGGAGAAACAAATAATTAATAAGATAGACCAGGAACATTGGAATAGAATGGAAGACCAGATTACGGAAAAAGAAATAAAAGATGTCATTGCTAGATTAAAAACGGATAAAGCACCTGGAGAAGATGGCTTACCGGCCGAGTTTTATAAGGAGTTTAAAGATTTAGTGGTTCCAAAATTGACTAAACTTTATAATTATATAATGGAAGGTGGACAAATCCCGACTTCATGGTATAGGACCATAATAGTGTTGTTGCCAAAACCTGGGAAGGATTTGGAAAAAGTCGAATCATATAGACCAATTTCATTGATAAATCAAGATGCTAAGATCTTCACAGCAATATTGGCCAATAGATTGAATAATTTTATGGGTAATTATATAAATGAGGATCAGGTGGGTTTTTTGAAAGGTAGACATATGTCGGATTTGACAAGAAGAGTTATAGATTTAATAGACGTGGTAGGACAAACAAAAGAAAAAGTAGGCTTATTATCATTAGATATTTTTAAGGCATTTGATTCTTTACAATGGGTAACAATTAACGAGATAATAAAATGCTATGTATTTGGAGATAAATTTCGAAAGACAATTGAACAATTATATCAGCAAGGTACTGCAATAGTAAGAGTAAATAATGAGGATACAGAAGAAGTGAAATTAGAAGCAGGTACTAGGCAGGGCTGCCCACTTTCCCCAATTTTATTTATTATGGCAATGGAAATGCTGGCAAAAGCTGTAAGGGAAGATAAAGAAATAGATGGGGTCTTAGGCAATAAGATAAATCTTTATGTGGACGATACTTTGATAATAACCAAACATCCGGTAAAGGCATTGGATAGAATACAAACGTTATTAAAGGATTTTGAAGATATCACGGGTTTGAGAATAAATTGGGATAAATCAGAAATGATATTATGTAATATGAGTAAAGAAGAGCGACAAAAGATAAAGGGAAAAGGTAACCTACAAATTAAGGATAATTTGAAATATTAAGGGATAAATATTTCAAATAAAATTGAAGACCTTAAGAAATTGAATTACGTAAAATTGAAAAAAGAATTTAAGATTAGAATACGGGGGTTACAAAGATTGAAGTTGTCTTGGTTTGGAAGAATAGCAATGAGTAAAATGATGTTATTGCCAAGAATCAATTTTTTATTTGATGCACTTCCAATTCAACTTAAGGATAAGGAAATTAATGAGTTTCAAACAATGATTAATAGTTTTTGTAACCCGGGGGGAAAGAACTAGACTGGCTAAAAAGTTTTGATATTTATCCCAGAAAGATGGGGGATTAGGAATGCCAAATTTAATGACATACTATAGAGCATTTCAAATTAAGAACATTGTGAAGATCTTAGCAAGGGAAAAGGTAATGTGGGAAGAAATTGAAATGAAAGAACTTAGTTATATGGGGAAAATAGTTTTTTTTTTAGGAAGTGGCATTGGGAAAGTAGATATTAAAATAAAATGATGAGGACAACATTAGGAATATGGAGGAAGGTGTTGGTACCAGATACTTCCCCCATTATTGAATTGAAGGATATTGCAGATTTTCCAATAAAAATTAATAAAAGGATTAAAGAAGTATTAGATAAAAATGAAGTTTTCCTGCTGAAAGACTGGATATCGGCCTGTAGAGATAATGAGAGAAAAACAACTTTGTATTTACAAATGAAATTGAATTGGCTTCAGATAGGGATGGTAAATAAGTGGAATTGTAAATTTTTGAATGAAGCTGGATTAGAAAGAGAGAGGACTGAATTTGAAGAACTAGTTCTAAAAATAAGAAAGGGACAAAGAGGAATAAAGGGGCTGGTGAGCAAAATATATGTAATGATAAACAAGGAAGGTAATCCACAGGAGGAATTGAAAGTAAGATGGGAACAGGATCTAGGGATAAAGATAGAGGATCAAAATTGGAAAAATAAATGGAAGAAAAGAATTATGAGAACTCTGTCGGTAAGAGTAAAGGAGCACAATTATAAAATGTTGTGGAGATGGTATTTGACCCCAGTGAGATTACATCAGATAAATAAAAAGAATGATAAAATGTGTTGGCGTTGTAAGACTGTACTGGGTACATACGAGCATATGTGGTGGAATTGTAGAGTGGTAAAGAATTTTTTGGAAGGAATTGAGAACGAAATAAATGAAATTATGGGAACAAAAATCAAACTGGGTTCAAATACCATTATGCTGACAGATGTGGAAGATATAAACTTAAGCAAAGATAAAAAAGTGTTATTAGAAATAATGCTGACAATGGGTAGAATGTGTATTGCGAGAAAATGGAAAAATGAAGTTAATATAAAAACTGAGGAATGGTATAAGGAAATGTGGGATTTAGCATTGAATGATAAGTTAACACAAGAGATAAATATGAAAAAGGGTATTATTAAAGAAAATAGATTCTGGAAGGTTTGGAAAACCTTTGTGGATTACTCATTGAAGGGTGAAGAGTTGAATAGACCTGTACCTGCTCACAAGAGCTTTTGGGAATGATTTTACTGAGAAACTCCGTGCTCTCCAGGGCAATGTAAATAACACATGGTGGTTAGTTTTTTCTTTTCCTTTTTCTTTTTAATATTGGTTAAATTGTTTACTCTTATATTTAGTTTTGTTATGTTTGTTCTAAAAGTATGAGCTAGAATTGTGACTTGGTGGATATAAGATATAACAGAGAGTATGTAATGTACACTGAGACGGTGAAAAAACAAAAATATCAGATTTGGTATTAGATAAAAATTTTGTATTAATAAATATAATTACAAGACTGAAGGGGACAGCAATATAATACTGAGTCACAACAGAATTATAGACTTATGACTTGTTGTTGTTTTTATTATTGTATGTGATTTTGAAGTTGGTATTTATATATTGTATTTATGTAAAAAATTCAATAAAAATTAATAAAAATAAAAAAAACAAATGGAGCCCGACTCACATCCCTGACAATAGCAGCATCCATGGAGAAAGTTCTTATGGCCACGGCTCCACCCACAGCTGCTCCCATTCCGCTACAACCAAACCCGCCTCACAGCTGCTGCTGGTCCTGGCTCCATTGCTCCGCCCTCCAGGACTGGCCAGCCAAGGCCATCCCGGTGACAGCGAGGGGGTCTGGCGGTGAGGTGGTGAAGTTCCTAAAGCCACCAAGGCCCGGAAGCTGCAGCCATTCTCCCCTTTGTCCGGGCGGGTCTGGGCAGATGTCCGGTGGTTCCGATGGCAAGGCTCTTGTAGGCGCCAGGACTCGGCAGCTGCTCCCACTCTCCCCTTTGTCGTGTTATAGCCTTCCATTTTCTTCCTTTTATGTTAAACATTCATTTGTTCAATTATTCATCAGCATCATGTTTAATTTGTATGCCACCCGCACGATAACATGACTCAGGGTGGCTAAGAAAAACAACATGGCATAACACCATGGAATACAATAGCATAAAAAACGTTACAATAGAGAAAAAATAATTCATTTAAAGATTTAAAAATCTAATAATAGCAACAATAAAAGTAACAGTAAAGTCCCAACAGTTTGGCATGAACCACACCATGGCACCACCCAAGTGTTGATAGAGCTTGGCAGTTGGCAGCAGCTCCCTGTTCTCCCCAGCCATGGGAGGGGCCCCAATGTCAGCTGTAGCAGCAAGTCCACCCGCCCGCAACTCTCCGGCAGTCTTTCCTCTCCCCGGCCATGGGAGGGGCCTGGGATCAGCTGTGGTGACAAGTCTAGCCACCCACAACACTCTGGCAGTCTTTTCTCTCCCCAGCCATGGGAGAGGCCCAGGGCCAGCTGTGGTGGCAAGTCCAGCCACTCGCAACACTCTGGCAGTCTTTTCTCTCCCTGGCCATGGGAGGGGACCGGGGTCAGCTGTGGCAGTGAATCTGGCCAGCTGTGATGCTCCGGTGGCCTTTTCTCTCCCTGGCCATGGGAGGGGCCAGGATTAGCTGTGGCAGCGAGTCCGCCCACCCATGACACTCCAGTGGCTTTTCTTTCCCCAGCCATGGGAGGGGCCCGGGGTCAGCTGTGGCAGCAAATCTGACTGGCCATGATGCTCCAGCAGGTTTTTCTCTCCCTGGCCATGGGAGGGGCCAGGGTCAGCTGTGGCAGTGAGTCCGCCCACCCATGACATTCCAGTGGCTTTTCTCTCCCCGGCCATGGGGAGAGACCTGGGGGTCAGCTGTACTCTCCTCAGCCATGGGAGGGGCCCGGGGTCAGCTGTGGTGGTGAGTTTTAATTACATGTATCATTATTCATAAAATTTAAAAATCCATATTCATGTTCTTAAAATGTCTTTCTTTTTCCCAGCTTTATGATCAATTAAAGATTGGATGTTGCATGCCTTTAAGTCAATTCTGAAGTATGGCAACCCTTTCCAGAGTTTTCCAAGATACACAGAAGTAGTTTACCATTCTTTTCTTCTGGGGGTCCCCAGGGACTGTGCAGCTTGCCCATGACTACACAGGCTGGCTCTTCTTCCTGGAGGCACAGTGGGGAACCGAACTCCCAACATCTTGCTCCACAGCCAGATATATAAACCATCATCATTACCAAAACCAAATGTCAATTGAACGGTGTATCTGCTGTACCTCCCTCCTCCTGCTTATCTATTCATGCTCATTTTCTTACTTTCACTCCCCTGCCCTCAAACCTGCACACAGGCTTGCATTAATTCACAAAGAGTATGAGATTCCCCTAATGGACTAGCTTTCCTTGCCCCTTGCTGCCCGTAATCTGAATGAGGCAAAGAACTCATCACTCACCAAGCAGTAGCCAGAGAGAGAGAGAACAGAGAAGCAAACACAGATGAACAAATTCCTGTATGTGTTTATAAAGCCATACAGTTAAAAAGATGAAAATTCCTGTGCAACATTTTCACAGCACTTCTGAAACAAACCAGTGAAAAAAAGTTAGTAAACTGGGGTTTGGGATGGGGTCCTCTCTTCTCCTCTCCCCCACCCTCAGAGAATCAGAGAGGAAAGAAGAGAAAGAAAGAATATGAAAGGCATTTATCTAACCAACTAAAATTCTATACAGTACATGATTTCCTAGGAGTAAACACCAAGCAATGGAACCTGCTTCTAATATGCGTAAGAAAGCAGAAGAGTGAATCAATGTTTTCACACCAGACAGTTTAACTACAGGTTTCATGTACAATATGCTGAGCTATTCTGAGCAGCTGGCTGTTGACTATAAAACTTAAATAGAAGCAGAACTGTTTTACAAATCTGCTCAGAAGTGTTTGGAAGGTTCAGCTTGCAGAAAGAGCCACTGTTGATTACATGTTTGATTGGCAATTTATGCCTCTTTAACCAGCCATGATGATACACTTAAACTCTGGGGAAGTACAAGAAGCAAGAAGAGCATGTGATCCATATGCAGAAACACATTCAGATCAACCACAAAAGAGCACGTGCATGTAGGAGCATGCACAAACACAGAGACACACAGACAACTCAGCCAAGGTTTTATTAGCTCAGAGTTTGGAGACGGCCAAGGTAAAAACATGAAGACATATGTTTTGCGAGATGTAAATCATAATGACTTCATCACGTTTCTTTCCCACAGGCATGGCTCTGGAATCATATAGATATAATTCCCCCTCTCTGCTGCCCAAAGCAAGCCTGGATTATTATCGCCAATGAAATTTGAGATGCAGTACAATTTAGTGGTTACAAAGTGAGGCTAAAAGCAAAAAACAAAAACAAAAAAAACACAACTTCTTTGTGGAGCAGTGTGATAAAGTTGTTTTAAAACATATGCATTTCATAATTCTTAGTATAGCTTTAGTAGTTTGAGACTGAGTAATTTATTCGCAGGCAGGGGAAACTGGATGCAAACTCAGATTAGGGTTTAGGAATCTATATCAGAATGTTCATAATCCATCAGTAGATAAAGGTAAAGGTCGCCCTTGGTCAAAAGACAGCTGTATCTGACTCTTGCCATATGTCATGGAAAACCATGAATTTCACGTGTTATAACTGTCCCGCCTGGTTCCATAAAAAACATTGAAGATTCACAGTTTTCAAACCACTTGATTGGCGGTGGGGGAGAGAGATCAACATTTTTCTTGCACTTCTATTGGAACTAACAGCAGGTGGCAGCAGCAGCAGCTTGGTGAACAAGGAAGAAAGAGGGGAGGACGTGCTTTTTCTTGTGGACATAGCAGCAGCCGTTACACAAACAGGACAGAATGAGCTCCTGTCTCTGTCCCAGCTCCTGCAAACCTAGCAGTTTGAAAGCAAGAAATGGCAAGTAGATAAATAGGGACCACTTCGGGGGGGAAGGTAAACAAAGTTCCATGTGCTTTGAGGATGTAGGTTTGAGAATTGTAATCTCCCCCCCCCCCCGATAAATTCTTTGGTAGGCAAGCTGGCGGCTGGAGAAGAGGATTTAATAATATTAATTCTCCCCTCCAGTGTGTGAGGTGTGGGTGTGTTTGAGTGTGTACTCCCTTCTGACCCTCCCTGTCATCTGAAGGTATTGTGTTTGTATGTTTCTGAGTGCTTCAGTAACACACACACCCTCTTTGCTCTTTCTTTTGGGGGGGTTGGGATAAGGGACTAAAAAGAGGAGCCTCACAAAGCAGGAAGAGGGGACCTCCAAAGGTATTCATTTTTCCTAATCTCATTGCGCTTGGATTTTGGGGAGGGAAACGAGAGAGAAAAAGAAGCCTTGATGCCAAACCTTAAATCCACTGTATTTTCAGATTCTCTCTCTCTTTCTCACCCCCCACCCCAAACTCCCACTCCCCTCGCATGTTGCATCTAGTCACGCCTTCCACATGTCCACGGAGTATGTCTGCAGAAGCAGACAGCACTAGCTCTTCAGCTTTGAAACAGAGATGAGCACTGAACCCTAGAGTCAGATACGTTGACTTTACTTCTGTCCCGGGTTTGTGGGAAGGAATTATGGCAGCCCTACTCTAGGGTTCAGTGCTCATCTCTGTTTATATCCAAAGAGCCAGGGCTGTCTGCATCTGCAAACATTTCCGTGGACATGTGGAAGGCATGACTAGACACCAGAGTGCACGGAACGCTATTTACCTTCCCACTGAAGTGGCCTCTATTTATCTACTTGCAATTTCTTGCTTTCAAACTGCTAGGTTGGCAGGAGCTGTGATAGAGATGGGAGCTCACTCCATCATGCAGTATCTGGGAATCGAACTCCGAGCTTCCAGCCTCTGTGTTCAGCGTCTTAACCACTTGAGCTCAATGGAGGAGACAGCAATGCTGGGAATGTGAGAATCAATAGGAAATAAAGCAGAGTGAAAATGAGATTACTTTAAACTATGACATTATAGATATAAATGATAAATTAACATGTGAGTTAAGGATAAAAAATTTGAACTGCTAGGTTGGCAGGAGCTGGGGCAGAGACGGGAGCTCACTCCATCATGCAGCACTTGGGAATCAAACTGTTGACCTGCCGACCTTCCAGTCATCAAGTTCAGAGTCTTAACCCCTAAACCACAGCACTCCCTCAATCCATCATTACAAAATAATTAATTCTGAAGCCTACATCTTAAAACTTACTAATAGGTAGCTGACTGGATAATTGTCCGAAATTTACTCAGACAGAAGCTGGATCCAACCCATTGTCATTACCATCAAGAGTTCACTGGGCACAATTTAGGCAAGAACAACATTCAAAATTAAAGCAAAAGTAAGGCCTAATGGGTTTGAATTGTTGAAGCAGGCATTGTATTTAAAAACCATGGGGGAAATGGTTCAAAGAGATTCTGGAAACCTGTTTTCCCCCTTTCTGTCCACCTTGTTATCTAAACCTTACATTAAGTATGCAGTCACTTAATAGTAATCTTGTTAAAAGCTGCTTGAAATTCATAGTTTATAAAGTGTCAGCAGAAGGGGGATTACAAGGGAGGTTTACAAGAGAGCATGACTTTCATTGCCTATTATGACAGAATACACCCTGAACTTGTTTGCAGTGTTTGGAATGGCCTTAGATGTTAGATATTAATTTACATAAATGTCTATTAACAGGAAGACTTTGCTGTGAAATCTTCATTGGCTTTTTGAAGAGGGAGGAGAAGATGGATGCCATTATGGTTTCAGTTAAGCAGAGGCTCAAGGCTTGGTCTCAAATTCATTGCTCAAAAAAACCTAAGGTACTCTGAAGCTTTATATTTAAATCTTGATGCTTACTATAAATCAAAGTACCATAAAACACTCAAAATGTAGAAAGCATTGAAAATGCCCCCAAAGCCCAGTTAAACCAACTAATAATATTCCTTATCACTCTCTCCAAAACGCTGTTAATTTATCTCTTCAGCAATTGACTTCTTTCCCACTCTTTGTTTTTGTTCTGGCATTTTCAGAGAATGACACTACTGGTGCAGTATGTCAGATCTGTAAGAAGACTGGAGAAATTTCTTCTTCAGCTACCATCAGTTGGTGATCCAGTACTATTTATGTGCACACACAAATCTTATATTTTCAACTTAAAGAAAAAAAGAGGGGAGAGAGACGCTTTATGAAAGCATGTACATTTATAGAAATAAACAAACATGTTCCCCATGGATAGCTGTTGTCATTGTTGGAGTTCTCAGGAGAACCACTAAAAAGCAAGTAGGTCAGGCAGCACCTTTTTTGAGGTACTGCCCTTCAAAATCAAAATATAGAGAGTTGCATTGCTAGGCAGAGGGTTTCATAACTCCATTAGATCTGGTGGGTAAATGTGGTTCCAGAGTGCATGTTGTAGACTTTGAATCCCGGGCTGGCTTGTTTAAGTATCTCCCAGGCTGTCAGCTTTTGAAAAATCTTATAATGCTGCATTGGAGGGCATTTTTAAAAAAATTAATTTTAAAACAAATTTGATTTTTTTAAAGGTTTTTGTAAAGTTTTTAGTTGTTTTATGTGTGAGCTGCCCGGAGTTGCCTTGGCGAGGGGGCGGCAGTAGAAATGTGATTAAATAAATAAATAAATAAATAAATAAATAAATAAATCTTGTTGGCATCCTCAGGTTCCAGAGACTGAAAATCACCTAGAGGAAACTGACTCTATGGCCTAGACCAGCGATGGTGAACCTTGGCACTCCATGTGTTCTTGGACTACAATTACCAGAAGCCCAAGTCAGCATACCTGCTGATCAGGGTTTCTGGGAATTGAAGTCCAAGATCATCTGAAGTGCCAAGGTTGGCCATCTCTGGCCTAGAGCCATAAGTAACAACAATAGACTCATCTTGTTGGTAAATCATCCATGCAAGAATAGGTTGATGGAACATCTTTTTTTCTTTCCTCTTCCAAGCTACTTAGATTGGTTGTTTGAGGATTCCACCAATTTATGTCATGAATTTTCAAAAGACTTCAGAAACCAGGATTGGCAAACTCTCAGGTTCAGAACTGGATTTATTTATTTATTTAAAATATTTCTATACCACTTCCCTCACTCAGGAGCATACCCGTCAAGCGCGGCTCCCAAAAATATGGGAAATTTCTGTGTATGCATGGCTGCGAGTGTGCAGAACCCAATATGGGATACTTGACAGGTATGCTCAGGAGTGACCTGAAGTGGTTCGCAACATAGTTAAAAACATAGAATAAAAACATCACCTAAAATCCCTATCTACAAACTATAAAACTCTATTTAAAATTATCTAATAATAGCCCCCTGACCCTCCCCCACTCATATTAAAAAGATTACCAAGACAAGCACCCTCATGAGCTAAATAAGCCAACGGGCTTGGGAAGTTGATTCACCCATGCCCCATACCCGCTGGCATAGCCATGTTTTCAGGATTCCACCCTCCTCTCTCCCGCAAAAAGCAAAACAAAAGACACACACAGAACCATATACTGCTCCCCAGTATACTTGGACATTTATTGCATATTCATTCATTCTGAGATAGTGCAGAATTTTGTTCAAATCCTGCTTAACTTTGTTGTAGCTCTGATTGTGGGGATACAGGGTGTGAGGAAGCATAGCTGTTCCATAATATCTTTAATTCTGACACTTCAGAAGCAATATTTTACATGATCAGGTCCTCACTGAAGAGACAGTTTTGGAGAAGTGTGGTGTCTCTTGTAATAAACAGATTAATTACTAGTGGAGCATGGAAATGGCCAAACAGGTTCTACTGGTCATTAAAGTAGCATCAGGACATTATTGTTGTTCTCTTGAGATTTCTGTGTTCCTAGATCTTTTATGCTGAGTGTACACCTTAAATAAATTAATTGTCCTACTGAGAATCTTGCCGATCAATCTCATCCCATTTAGAACATAATATTAACTAGTCAACGCAGCATTGAGCTGTCAGAGCTGACATTAAGCCACCTGAGACTGGGCTGAATCCAAAACCCTTCCAGCCTAGAGATATTGGATATTATTTTGAATTATCAGGACCCTGGCTTAACTTTAGGCCAGCATAGCGGCTTTGAGCTTGAATTGAGAAGATATGGGACTGGCATAATTCATCTTCCTTGGTCTTCATCTTTTGTTCACTTTTTAACCAGTATTTAGGAATGCTGTATTCATTGAATTTAGAGATTTTAAAAATATTTTTAAGAATGTTGTAAAAATTGTGTTTAATGTTGATACAACCTAGTACTGCATTTGCTTTTTTGTTCCAGTATAGCACTGTTGGGTATGGGGTGCTTTGGCTTAGCAGTTAAGATGCTGAACCTGATGAATGGAAGTTCAGCAGGTAAACAGAGACCAGAGTGCTGCACAATGGAGTGAGCTCCTGTCTCTGTCCCAGCTCCTGTCAACCGAGTAGTTTGAAAGCAAGAAATTGCAAGTAGATAAATTGGTGCCACTTTGATGGGAAAATAAACAGCGTTCTGTGCCCTCCTGCATCAAGGCATGCAGAAACGTCTGCAGATGCAGACAGCGTTGGCTCTATGGTTGTAAACAGAGATGAGCACTGAACCCTAGAGTCGGATACAACTGGCTTTCGAGCAAGAGAGGCCTTTACCTTTACCTATAGAACTGTTGAGACATGTTTGAGATGTACTACTGACAAACCAGCTGTTTTAATATTGATAGATGTTCAGTTGTCTTTTTAGTATATTTTCTGGTGGATTTTTAAAACTTTGATTATTGTGTAATCTTACCTGTTTTGTGTGTATGATATATACATGAATGATCAACCAGTTTCTGACAATACACAATTGTTCATCTATATCAGGGGTCTATAACAGCATTCCGTACATTCCGATGTCTAGTCATGCCTGCCACATGACCACGGAAACATCTGCAGAAGCAGACAGTGCTGGCTCTCCGGCTTTGAAACATAGATGAGCACTGGCACCCTAGAGTCAGATACGACTGGCTTTCGAGCAAGGGAAACATTTACCTTTATCAGGGGTCGGCAACCTATGGCCATGGGCCGGATTTGGCCAGTGGCACCAAATCATCTGGACCATGCCTTTGCTCCAGCCACCACCACTGCCACAGCCACCACAAGCAGCTATGGACACACTTAAGACAGATGTAAATGTGTTTACAACAGCCATGGATGTGTTTGCGGCAGCACTGGGGGGGGGGGGCACAAGTCCAGCCCCCTCAATTGTCTGAGGGAGCATGACCTACCCAACCCCCAACCTTACCATCCCACCATAAATGAAAATATGTCACAATCTTTTCTTTAGATCTCCAACATTTCTTTTTATATTCATGATGGTCTGCCAACTACTAGCAGAAGCATGTACCGATGAGGATTTAACTTTGGCCAATGACATAGCAAAGAAGGTGCCCTCTTTAAAGTTTGATCTGGATATGAAAGAAGAAAAAGAGCCTGTTTCGTGAGCCATCTTTTAACAATCAAATCTGGCCACTGAAAATCTTAACTATGAGCCAGTACCAAACACTCCACTTATGGACAGGTTAGTGGAGAAGCAGTTGAGGACCAGCAATTCTTGGAGGATTCCAGTAGTTCATTTCAGTCAGAGTTCAGGCTTCATAATGGGACTGAGAAAGCACTGGTTGTCCTACTAGATCAAGGTTTGCAACCTACGGTCCCCGGACTGGACCGGACCATGATGGCAAATCATCCAACCCATGGTGACGACCCCAGAAGCGAAAGCAGACCCATTTATGATAGCCATAAACACGCCCGTGAATGCGCAAATGCACTCGCCATGGTTTACAGCAGTTTATAAAAGGGGGAACCACGTGTCGAGCCCACTCAGCTGTCTGAGGGAGAGTGGTCTGGCCTGCAGCTTGGAAACATTGAGAACCCCTGTACTGGATGACCTCCAGTAGGAACCCAACAGGAGGAAAGCCTCTCTGCTGTTCCTTCTGGATCTCTCAATGGCTTTTGATACCATTGACTATAGTGCCCTCCTAGACAGGTTGTCAGGGTTGAACATTGGTGGATCAGCTTTACACTGGATCTGGTCCTTATTTATTTGTTTGTTTGTTTGTTCCCACTTGTATGCTGCCCTACTTGCAGAGCAACTCAGGGTAGCTGACAAAGTATCGCAAAACGTCACAAAATATAAATTCAAACAATCAACACATAGTCCTCTGTCATCACTGCAGCTGGACATTAGTGAGGCCCAGGAGTCAGAGCCCGGGGCTCAACGTCCTTGACAGAGCCCAGGGCTCCATGTCCTCAACGGAGCCCGGAGCTCAATGACCTCGATGGAGCCCAGGCTCAATGTTATCAACGGAGCCCAGAGCTCAACATCATCAGCAATTAGGTACAGAAGGTACAGTTGGGAGAGGCAGACTCAGGCCCTTGGGTACAACAATATGGGGTCCCCAGGTCTCAAATATCTCCCCCATGTTGTTTAAAATCTATATGAAGCTGTTGGGTGAGTTCACATACAGAGATTTGGAGTGAACTGTCATCAATATGTGGATGACACACATCTCCATCTCTCTTCCTTGTCAGCAATGGATGCTGTTTAGATCTTAAATCTCTGTCTGGCCATGATAACATACTGCACAAGGACTGGCAGGTTATCATGGCCAGTCCCTGTCTATTTCTCATAGATGAATAAGAAATTAATACAATACAGTAGAACCTCAGTTAAAAAATGGCTCAGTTAACATAAAAATCACTGAAGACATGGTTGGCAAACTGGGTGTGGGGGCCGGGATTGTCAACAAGCTCCCCTTTCTGTCTCATCTGAAGCTCCCCCCTCCTGCAACCAATTTTAATGTTAATGTTATGCTGATTTTATATTTGTTTTTAGATAGCAAAATGGCACAGTGGTGGGCAATATTGCCAAATGTTCTTAAGGGTTTTGAATTGTTTTTATATTGGTTTTAACTTATTTCATTGTATGGTCAGTGAGGTGCTCGCTGGCCTATGTACACCACCTAGAGTCCACCGGATTAGGGCGGTATATAAATCTATTAAATAAATAAATAATAACAAAAGTAAATCCATAGAAAATCGTGGGTCGGTTTACAGAATTTTTTCAGAATGGATTAATTGGTTTTCAATGCCAGGATATCTTAGAGACCGCATCGTCCCAAGAGTGTCTGCCCGTCCAACCAGAGTGGACCGGAGGGGCTCTCTAATAGTGCCATCAACTAGGGGTGCACATCTATCCAGCACCCAAAGGAGGGCCTTCTCTGTGTCCGCACCAACCCTCTGGAACCTCCTGCCAACAGATCTAAGACTTCAAAGAGAATTGCTGCCCTTCAGGAAAGGATTGAAGACCTGGCTGGCAGGGCAGGCGTGGGGCCCTAATGGGAACACGGCCCCCGCCTGCTGGCTTATGTAAACAATTAAGAACTCTCTCTTCTTTTTTATAGTGGGTGGGATGGGTGGGTGGGATATGGGTCTTTTAAAGTGGGTGGGACATGGGTTTTTTAAAGTGTTTTTATGTGTTTTCAGAACTTGTTGTAATGCCGCCCTGAGTCGGGTTCTACCTGAGTGGGCGGCATATATAAATATGACTATTAAATTAAATTAAATTAAATTCCTATGGGAAACCACATTTCAGTTAACGTATTTTGGTTTTCAATGCATTCCTATGGGAAATTGCATTCAATGCATTCCTATGGGAAATTCGGTTAAATTAATTTTTCCTGTAAGAAACATCCCAGAGAACGCATTCATTACATTAACCGAGGTTCCACTGTACTACAGAATGTTCAAGTCTGAGTTTCATCTCTTCATCTGGCATAAGATTACATACCTAGAATTCCTGATTTTAGAGTTCTGTACATCTAAATAAATTTTAATTAGGTATAACCAAATATTATTAATCACAAACCTCTGAGTGAAGAGAGTGGTTTAAAATATCCTAAAATTATAATGCTCTGGAGAGATAAAGGGAAAAAATCAAAGTTCAGAGCCCCATATTCTGCAAACACTTAAAAATACTTTGAAATGAGAAAAAATATGCTGTTTTGAATTGTTCCCATCTGTGGTTCCACTGAGAGCAACACTTCTACATTATAAGATGGCTTCTGTAATTTTCAGGTCTTATTAAATTAATCCTTTGCTTCCTGTGGAAATTACATTTGCCAGGTTGAGAGTCTCCATCTATTATAAAACAAAGTATGTTTATTCTGTAGGAATCAGCATGAAGGCATGTTGTAGTTCCAAATTAAAATAAGGATTAACAGGCCATATGGTTGAGCAAAAGTTAAAAATAACAAGCAAACACTAAATGGCCTTGCCTAATCTTGCAATAAGATGAGACCTCAGAGTTATGGCTTTGAAGCCAAAATTACACCAAAGATTTAGAAGCTCCATTAAAATCACCTCTTTTTTGAACAGGAATATTGAGGGTTGTATTATCATACAATCCATACACTACCATATTTGCTTTCTTAGAACCATAGATTTATAGAGCTGGAAGGGATCCTAACAGCAACAGAAACCAACCTGCAGTCAAAGTAGGAAATCCATTTCTGAAGGTTGCTGACTGCTAGCCTACCAACCCCTATTTAAAACACATCCAATGAAGAAGATTCCACCAGTTCATTCCACTGTCAAACAACTCTTACTGCTAAAATGTTCTTGCTAATGTTCAGGTAATAATAATTTTGTGTCAGAAATTATTCTGGGCTGAAAGGATTTTTTGTTGGAGAAACTCCACTCAGGGAAATGAGGCTCCTTTCATGTCCCCAAAAGCTGGGACAGAGACAGGCGCTCAATCTGTCATGCAGTACACGGGTCTTGAACTGACGACTTGCCGGCCTTCCAGCTAACAAGGCGAGTACACAACCTTGGGTCCCCAGATGTTCTCGGACTAGCTCCCAAAGCTTTCTTCATTGGCTGTGCTGACCAATGCTGTAGTCCAAGAACATCTGGGGGGCCCACAGTTGAGAAACACTGCTTCAAGTAAAACACACAGCTCTACCAACCCTTCATGCTTAGATTCCAGACTTTTTACTATCCTAGTTGTCTTCCTCTGGATATGTTCCAATTTGCCAATATCCTTCTTTAAAAATGGTGACCAAATGAAACACAGTACAGTATTCCAGGTGAGACCTGACCAAAGCAGAATATAGTAGTACTATTAGTTACATTCCATCAATTCAGACTTATAATTCAGACTTATTCAAACTGACTTATAATAACCCTGAAAGGGCTTTCGGGGTGAGATATTTAATGAGTAGTTTTACCAATTCAAGTTCCCCATTGAGCTTCAATAGTTTAGTGAGGATTCAAATTCAGGCCACTATGCATCTGTTGGTGCAACCCATTTATTTTTGGGGCATTTTGTGTTTTGTATTTGTGGGGGTGCTGCACTATTGCACTTTTGACTCAAATTTCAGAAGTACTGTACTACCATTGAATCAACTTTCACCCATCTAATACCTAAGCATTTGTTTTTTCCTGCCTTAAATGTAGAACTTTACACCTGAAACTCATTTTGTTTGTTTTGATCCAATTATCCCATCATTTGGGGTGATCTTGCATCCTGATTGTCTCTTAGCTAAACCCCCCCCCCCCAGTTTGTACCATGTGCAAACTTGATGACCCTCCCCTCCATACCTACACCCAAGCCATTTACAAAGCTGTTAAACAACAAGGGGTCAGGACAGAACTTTGTGACACCCCCTCTCATCTCTTCTCTTCAAGATGATGATTAACCATTGGTGAGCACTCTTTGGCTCATACCTGTCAAGTATTCCATTTTGGCCGTGGTTTCCAGTAATTCACCGCTCCATCATGCTACTTCCTGCCGTCATCCTGTATTTGAACAACCAGGAAAGGGGTTACTGTGCATGCGCACCACTGCCTCTGATGGGCATGCACAGTAACCCCTTTCCTGGCCAAAGGGGTTTCTGCGCATGCGCACAGGGGTTACTGTGCATGTGCGCCGCTGCCTCTGACGTCAGAGGCATTGGTGTGCATGCGGCAACGCTGGCGCCCGGAAACCTTCCCATATTTCGACACTGGCAACTTGACAGGTATGCTTTGGCTACAGCCAATCAGCCAGCCTCAAGTACACTTCACAGGAACATCTTTTAGCTATTATTACCAATCTGGCTGGAAGAGTATTATGAGGTACCATGCCAAGATCCTTGCTGAAAACTACCAGCAATGTTGTTCAGAGTTAGAAATCTCAAATTTAGAAGATATTTTCAACACCTAGGATACCTGAGGGGCAATCTCACGAGCTACTCTTAGATAAAACAGAGTGATGGGGACAGAGGTCAGCAATAATTTATGGGTGTTGGTGTCTGTTCCAGATTGGTTCTACTCTTCCATCTGCTCTCCAGCTCATTTATTTTATCTCATCATAGCAGGCAACAGCAAACAAGCCATCACTTTAAACCAGCTACAAGATGTTCCAGACCAATGTTGAAGTTTTCAAAGTAGTAGCCATGTCAGTCTGTGCAAGCATAGCAGAAAGGAAATACAGTAATACCTCATACAAAGTCCGCTTCATACAACATGTCAAACAACCCTGATTGTCTAAGAACCTGAAGAATGCTGCAAAAATCCCAGGAATGCTTCTAACAATTCTGATGAAAAATTCAAAAAAATCCAAAATCACGCTCAAAACCACTCCTAAAAGCTCTTTGCTTTGTGCAAAACCCACAAGAGCAATGTACACATGTGTCCTGTCTTTTATACTGCCCAGGCACAATGCAACCTGGGGAAAACTGAATGCCTCATACAAAGTCGAGCGACTTTGTATGAGGTAACTTTTTTCAAGAAATTAAGTGATGTTGTATGAATTCGATGTTGTATGAAGCAGACTTTGTATGAGGTATTACTGTACCTCATACAAAGTCCGCTTCATACAACATCGAATTCATACAACATCGCCTAATTCCTTGAAAAAAGTTGCCTCATACAAAGTTGTGCGACTTTGTATGAGGCATTGGGGTTTTCCCAGGTTGCATTGTGCCTGGGCAGTATAAAAGGCAAGACACATGCGTGCATTGCTCTTGTGGGTTTTGCATGAGGCGAAGAGTGTTTAGGAGTGGTTTTGAGCACGATTTTGGATTCTTTTGAATTTTTTCGTCAGAATTTTTAGAAGCATTCCTGGGATTTTTGCAGCATTCTTCACGTTCTTGGACAATCAGGATTGTTTGACATGTTTTTGTAATGTTTTTAGCCTTTAGACAATGATTTCTTAAAGTTCTGTCAGTTTCCTGTCTGTTTCCTTGACTTTGCCCTGAAGTCTGTGCTGTTGCAGTACAATGTATCTCTATGGAAATGATGTTGTATGAGGCATCATGGCAAGGATTTGGACGTTGTATGAGGCATCGTGGCTAGGATTTTGCATGCCTCATACAAAGTACAAATCCGTATAAAGTCCAAACTTGTGGAACCAAGTTTGGATGTTGCATGAGCTATCACTGTAAAACAATACAAAGGGGGAAAAAATATAGAGATAAAACCCTTATAAATACTGCTATATTTTGTCCACTCCTTCAGACTTTTGAGTGAGACTTTACGACAGTCACTTATGAATGACCCCATGACCAATGTTAAAAACTCACATGGTAGGGAATTTTAAAATGGCTGCTGCTTTGCATCTGCCGCTTGCAAACAACCACTCATTTTGCTGTTGTCTGCTGTTGCCAGTAAGTCTGGGAAGGGGTGCTGACATTAAGGGACTGCCACAAACACGAGCGAGCACATTGCCCAGGGCAAACTCAACCCCAGAATCAGCCCTAGGTAACAGATACGGTCTTTGACAAAGAAATTGTGGAGAAGCACAAAGCGTAATTGGCTGCTTTTTCTTTTAGGTTTCAGTAGGCTGTGATTTAGTGACACCAAAAACAATGAGCTGCGTTGCCTTTTTTGTTTTAGTACTTGTTTGTGTCTTCTTGGCCTCTGAATACAATCATGTTAAGAAAAGCAGGATGATTTATGGGGCTGGATCAAAAAGGAGGAGTAAGATGAAGGGGGAGGGGGTAGTATCCCTAAATTTCAAAGCACTGGGTCAATGCAGGTTTTTGGATTTATTTATTTATTGCCATAGGAACAAATGTTTTTGGATATATATGCAAATGTTTCTGGATATATGGCATTGTTGGTACTGCAAAGAAGTATATCCTCAATTTATGCATGTGATTGAATAGGTAACAATGTGAATTCAAAGTGTGCCAATAATTTCAGACAATATTTATTTTTCCTTCTGAAGTAACATTTATATAGTATAAATCATTCTCACTTCTTCTCATCCAGAGAGAACAAGAGCTCTACAAGCTGTATTTTTTTCAGGTATTTTCTACAATAGTGTGTGGCTGTGTATCTATGTGTACATATCCTTGCAAACTCCTGCTGGTTTAGCCACAGTGTCAGTCAAGTCCAGATGAAGGTGAGTTTATGAGATGTAACTATGAAATAGCATAGTAAATAATTATAAATCTACTTCAGGAGTATGACATGATACTGATAAATGAAGCATAGTTCATGTTATCAAACTTGAGCATTCCTTTATGGATATGATTGCACTAAATGAAAAAACTGTACAGCCTGGTTTTTCCAATCCAAAAACATTGGAGTGATGCAAAGTTTTTGGATTCTGCTTTGGCGAGGGGGATTATGGGTATGGTGACTACCATGAGGAGTATTCATTCATCCATATTTGGCAGTAAATCACTTATTTTGACCTAAGTTTCTAAACTCCAGGTAGGGGTAAAAACTTGGACCACAAGAAACAATAATTAAGTACACTATCAGCATACCTGGAGATACACTAAGGTCAAAAAAATAAAACCATAAAACCAAATAATTATGTAGGTGGGGGAGTTAGAGTAGAGAGGGAGGGAAGAGAAGAATCCAGATTATGGTTGCCTAGATGCTGAGCTTGACTATCGGAAGGTCAGCAGGTCAGCAGTTTGAAATATGAGTGCTGTGCGAAAGCAAAGAATTTGCAAGTAGATAAATAGGTACTGCTTTGGCAGGAAAGGTAGAAGCATTCCATGCACTCCAACATTAGTCATACCTGCCACATGAACACAGAAACGTCTGTACATGAAGATGAGCACCACCCCCTAAAGTTGGACAAGATTGGCTTTCGAGCAAGGGAGACCTTTACCTTTACTAGAGGGTGCTAGCATCTCAGAGAAGGATGTGATTGGGTTGCCTGGTTACAACTCTGGAGTACATCAGCTAGAAAATAAAGACGCACTGCAATATTTTGAAATAATAACTCCTCCTCCCCTCCCCCAGCATTATGGTAAAATGGTCAGAACTGTATCTAGTGTGAGATCTAAGTTGTTTTTTTAAGGGGTTTTTAGCAACTGAACTTCTGACTTTTAGGCATTCTTACTTAGAAGAGCCTACTTGTATTCTGTACTCAGCAACCATCACTGTGCCAACACATAGAAAAATCCTTTCTCTTCAGTATAATTCAAGCCTGAATGAGTTTGGAGATGGGAGTCTGAGACTCTTGGGACAGTCATTGAAAAGAGGCAGAAAGTAGCAGTGGCCTTTCATCAAGAAAGCCCTGTAGGGGAGATGGGTTTTACTTTTTCTCCTGTGTAATGAAGGTACATCCTAAATACTTGGGGAGGGGGCCCCTTCTTTCCCTAGCATTGTGATGAGAGAGTGAGGGTCAAGTTTGGTTAGGACATCTACACAGTAGTTTATCCAGCATTCACATTGTACATCTAACCATGTACAATTCTACTCCATAGCCACACAGAATGCCTAGACAATGCTTTTTATTGGTGTTATTTTATTTATTTATTTATTTATTTATTTATTTATTGTATTTCTATACCACCCATTTGGGTGGTATCCCACTCTGGGCGGTGAACAAACAGATAACAAATAACAACAACACACAGCAGATCAAAACAAACAACTGACAAATACATCCCAAACTGAACTAAAGTAAAGTTCTGAATAATTTGTTTACTGACAAACCCAAACTGAACTAAAGTAAAGCTTTGAATAATTTGCTTACATATAGGGTCTCCATAGCATTTGTTTAAATCCAGACAGTTCAAAGGATTGCTTTTCATGTATTGCTAGCACAAACCCCATTTTGCAGCTCTGCTCAGTGGTTCAGTTAAATATAGACTAGTGGTGGCCAACCTTGGTGTTCCAGGTATTCTTGAACTTCAATTCCCAGAAGCCCTGATCAACTGGTCTTCTGACTTGAGTTTCTGGGAATTGAAGTCCAAGAATACCTGGAGCACCAAGGTTGGCCACCTCTGAATAGACTGGAGTTCCATTAAGAAAAAGCTCAGATTGTTACAGCTGAGCATTCAAAGAGAAATAAATGAGGGAAGCAGCCCAGGAAGGAGAAGCACGTTGCTGAGGAACCTGGGTGGATGGTTCAGATGCAAAACAAAACCATCCTTTAAACCAGGAGTTCTCAACCTTTTTAAGCCATGGAGCAGGTCACGCTCCTTCAGACAGTTTTGGGGACCAGACGGCCATTTTGCCCTTCCTCCACCACATGACACTTCCTGGTGTGGTGGAGGTGGGCCACATGAAATGGTGCCATGAGTCACATCTGGCCCACAGGCCGCAGGTTGAGAATTCCTGCTTTAAACATACCAGAGTTAGAATGGCTCAAAGGCCTGCAGCCTCTGGTAGGAGAGCCTTGAGAAGTTCATCTCTGGAAATCAGGATGTAGTACCACACCATGGCCGCAAGAGGGAGCGCGGATCTTTTAGCATGGGTTTCATGAAAAACTGGACTGAAATCTTTATCTAGGATCCAAGGCGCTTTCTGAAGAATGTTCTCATTCTCAAGTATTATTAAATGTGTGGCACAGTGCTGTGCATGTTTGCTTGGAAGCCAAAGAAAAGCCAAGGTGGCTAACAGGCAAGTGGGTGTGCATGGGATAGAAATCTTGCATTTAGAAAAGTCTATTAACAATAAATCCTTTAGTGTAGGAGTTCTCAACTTTTTTAAGCCAGGAGCTGCATCACATTCCCTCAGACAGCTTCAGGGGCCGGACAGCCATCTTGCTCTTCTTCCATCACATGTCACTTCATTGTGTAGTGGAGGCAGTGGGGGGGGCATAAGAAATGGTACCGCAGGCCACATCCAGCCCATGGGCCACAGGTTGAGAATCCCTGCTTTAGTGACTCAGTAACAAACCTCTAAACCTTAAGGCAGACATGATCTCTCTGGATCTCACAGTTTATCTGTCCAAAGGCGAGTCAGGCAGGGAAGGAGTCAGTGAATGTAACTGCAGACCAAGCAAATTTGTAGCAATATTCTTAGAACATTTAGATGCACCTTCCCAACTTATACTTTATGATATATATATTTTTAAAAACTCCATAAGATCTATTTATGGCTAGATCTAGAGATTATTAATTCATGAATTTAAACTTCTGTAGAAGTGCTTCCAGCATTTTTATACAGCACCTAATCTTTGACAGAAACCATGCAATCCCGTGCATTTCTTAACCCTTGCTGGCTTCAGGGGGCTTGGAGCACTGACTTGAGAGCAAAGGGCTGTTTGGATCAAGCTGAGCTAAATTTTTCTTGGCTCATTTTACAGCAGTCTGGGTTGTTCTCATCTGTTACCAACTACAAACACACTATCTGCTCTGCTTTGTCAGATTCCCCAGCTTTAAAATCAGCAGGGTGGGGAGTATAATTTATTCCACAAATAATATTGCCATTAAAAATGAATAAATAAATATGGACAGGATCTGTTTTAGTTCAATTTAGTCCTGCTTTCAGCCGTACTTACTGAAACCTAGAAGGACTTGGACAAGTTCAGGATTATTTGGTAACTATCTTGGAAATACTATATCATCATCATCATCATCATCATCATCATCATCATCATCATCATCATCATCATCATCATCATTATTATTATTATTATTATTATTATTATTATTATTATTATTATTATTATTATTATTATTATTATTATTATTATTATTATTATTATTATTATTATTATTATTATTTATTCCAACTTCAAGAATGCCAGAACACCTATAGAGGCTACACTCATCAAAGGGTTCTGGGAACTGTACATGTTTTGATCACTGCTAAGTTGTATTAGATTCAACAAGTCTCCCACAGGTGTGATTAAGCCTGGATCCAACCCATTTGCTTAAACAGGCAGACAAAATGTCTTGTTTCAGCAATTGACTGTCTTGTTCCCAAGAACACCTTTGTTTCTTTCTGATCTCATACTCCATACAATGGAGTAGCAGCCACCAGGGACTCTTCCCTGCTGCTGTCATTTTGACAGCTTTCTTCATATAACTAAACTAGCTAAACTAGAAGCTGACCTTTAAGGAAAAGTTATTTTAAGGTCAGTAAATTTGAAGGTGTTCCTGTATAGCTGCAAGAAAATAAATAGCTAGATGGCTATCTGACATTATTTAGTAGTTACCAAAGTGTCTTCTACAAGACTGTGGTGTCTGTGTTTTACTTCAAACTACCCAAGCATTTCATCCTAATACTAATTATCCCATATTGCTTTATTTCCCACATTTGATTTTTAAAGCAAGTACAGACCACACAATTGGCCACAGGTTCCCCCCTCTGTTTTTAAGAAAAGCAGAGTGAGCACAATGTGTTGGTTATATATTGAAAACTGTGCATTCCTAAAGTGGTTTTTTTAATTTTTAAAGTTCAGTCATTTTATGTGGATTGAAAGCCAGGAAGAATGGCCACAAAGCTTTCTCAGAATGGTTGAAGAAATTTAATTTCCACTCAGGGAAATGAAAACGAAATTACTCCTAGGACCATATGTGAATTTGAACAAATCCTTTCTCAGTAGCTGGGTAGCTCAGTGAGTCAAGTAACCGGCTGTGAAGACACAGGGGGTGGGCTTGATTCTTCCCTGCACTTCTAGGGAGAAAAGCCAACTGTGTAGCCTTGGGAAAGCTGTAAGTCCCTGAGTGCTGGCAGAAGAAGAAGAAGTAGAGAATTTTCTGGTAAATCATTTGCTTATTGATATGTTTTTTGGATATGTCCTTTTGATATACTGATTGTTGATATTTTGACTTGTTGTACTGATATATTGTATTGTGGAATTTATTGTAATTATATTGTAAGTGTATTGATTATTTATTTTTGCATTATCACACTATTACATTGTACTTATATTAACTTGCTGTTAGCTGCTCTGAGTTGGCCTGTGCCGAGTTGAGCTGGATACAAATCTAAATAAAAAATAAAAAAAATTCTGAGCAAACTCTGGACAGGGTCAATGTAAGTTGGAAATAATTTGATGGCACATAATTATTACTTCCTGTTGTTGTTCTGCCATATCTGAAACCAAATACAGTAAAACCCCAGGTTACAATTGCCTCAGTTTAAGTTTGCCGCAGTTTACAATGGCAAATCCTATGAAAATGCTGTCCCGGTTTACAAAATTTTAATGTTTTTTTCTGGTTTACAATGATCAATTCAGGACCATTTTTTTATTTTCCAATGCATCCCTATGGATGTTTCGGTTTACAATTTTTTTGGGTTACAACAGAGGCTGTTGGAACAGACCTCCATCATAGCCCGGGGTTTTACTGTATTGGCAATCATCATGGCGATGAGCCATGAAGACTGTCCTGAGAATATAATGCAGTGGTCTTTCATCTGCCTTCTGTATCGCAGTGTGACACCCATAGTACCACTGATCCAGTTCCGTAAGTCATTTTCTGGTCCTGAGCCCTTTTGGCATGCAAAGTCCTCCTCAGCCCCAGGCCAGCATTGATGAAGCTGCTGCTTTCCATCAAAATGGATTCAAGTGGGATTTAATCCATTTGGAGACCTTCACCCTTACCTGTGGACTTTGGCACCCCAGGCCATTAGTCCTCAGGGTTGTCAGGTTAGTTAACTGCCACCTGCCACTTGGCATTGAGCAGTTGGCATTATGGTATACTCTATTACTGTAGCAGTTTAACCCACTTATTACTAGTTCTGCCCAATCTGACTACAAGCAACTTTAGAGCCTCAAGGACAAATGTGATTCCTGACATGAGCCCTTGGTAATGCTGAAATGACACACAAGGCAGGCAGCCATCATCTTCTTGATTTCCAATGTTGAGGCTGTGTTACTTATGTAGCATAACTGTTACCCATCCATGCACAAGACAAAAGCATCAGTAGGCTATGTGAAACCCTAAGGTTCAAAAGTGGCCCTCAAAGGAATCCCTAAAGAAACAAATGCCTCAGGTGAGTTCTCTTGCTCTCCCGAGTACAGCTCAGAGAGGACTGAGCCTACTCACTGGGCAGAGCATGAGAGAATGGAGAAAAATGTGGCAAGAATGGAGTGGGAATCCTGAGAAAAGAAGTAGGAATCCTGAGTAGGATGTATTTCACATAGCAACATTTTATCCTAGTTTACTCTTGTATTATGGAGGAGACTGCAGTGGCTTAGTGGTTAAGATGCTGAACTTGACAACTGGAAGATTGGCAGGTCAGCAGTTTGAGACCCAAGTACTGCATGACAGAGTGAGCTCCTGTCACATTCTCAGCTCCTGCCAACTTCCTGCCAACCTAGCAGTCTGAAAGCAAGAAAATGCAAATAGATAAATAAGTACCACTTTGGTGGGGAGGTAAACAGTGTTCCGTGCGCTCCGGTGTCTAGTCATGCCTGCCACATGTCCATGGAAACATCTGCGGAAGCAGACAGCGCTGGATCTTTGGCTGCAAACAGAGATGAGCACTGAACCCTAGAGTCAGATACAACTGGCTTTCGAGCAAGGGCGACCTTTACCTTTACCTTATAGAGACTACAACTGCATGCCTAATACAAATGTGAATTGCCTACAATCCAAATGCCACCTTCTACCTAGAAAATATTTTCTCCTTCT
Organism: Bradypodion ventrale; assembly: GCA_035047345.1. NCBI lineage: Eukaryota > Metazoa > Chordata > Lepidosauria > Squamata > Chamaeleonidae > Bradypodion > Bradypodion ventrale. The sequence continues at coordinate 296,693,938 of JAWDJE010000002.1, read as the reverse complement.
CCATCTGGACTGTTTAATAGGCACACACTTCCTATAACCAAAGGTCAGAATCATTAGTTGACTAGTACATGCCAAATACACACAGGAGATTGTTAATTTGAAAGTAGACCAATTCCTTTTACTATTCAGAAGAAATAGGAAAGACGATCAATAAACCATGAAAGCATTTAGCAGCACATGCCCACTAGGTGTTAGTGCATTTGATCAATGCTATTTTGTTTTCATTCTGCCAAAGAGTGAATGAAGAATTACTGACATATCTAGAGAGTAGTTGAAATCCTGTTCACTACAGTGATGACACCACCATCTGTGGCAAACTGCCACCAGTTAAAAACTTCCTTTGGCAATTTCAGGATGCATGCAACTTCATCCCATTGTGTATGAGTCACAGGCACCTCCAAAACACCTTTTGTCAGCAGCAATTTGTTTTTAATCACTGGTGATTTGCTGCTGTTGCTGATGTCATCCCTGCTGCGTTCACAGAGCTGTACAACCGGATTTCAGCCAATATTGCAAATGTGATTACATGTTTATTAAGTGATTGTGTATTCTGTAATTTAATATTAACAGTAATTTTATTTTAGTTAATTTATGGTGATGGGGATTATGCAAATTTCAACATTTGCTTCTATAAACTGTTTATTGTTTTTTTTGTTTTTTAGAGAGGGAATGTTTGAATTTAACCCTGCATTTTTCACAGAGGTAGCCATACTGGCCTGTCATGTTGACCAGGTCTGGCAAGACCAAAAACAAAATGAAATGAAAGGCAAACATATTGTGCACCTTAAAAATTAACAGTTTTACTACAATTTGAGCTTTTCTAAGTTAGATTTCAATCCACAAAAGTACATGTACAGTAATACTGTCCAATTTTATCTGTCTGTCTGTCTGTCTGTCTGTCTGTCTGTCTGTCTGTCTGTCCAGGCGTGTACTGCAAACACAAACTTCACAAACTTTTTTTTATATAACAAGTAGGAACAATAGTGATATATAAAACTGGATGGTACAACTTGTACATCATGAGTTCTTTCCACCAGCACCAAAATAACTTGAAGAATTAAACAATTTAAACGTCTCTTTGAAACCAACTGATCTCAAAGTCCAAGATATATTATCAACCAAATTGGGACATCAGCAGCCTAGAACAATCAGCTCCACATATATGGTCTCTGAAATCATAAAACAAAATGCAAATAAGTAAGATCACATGGCTTCACTTTCCAGTTCCTCTCCTGCACAAACTTATTGAAATTCTACTACCTCAACCATATCATTTTATTTTTTATTTATTTATTTGCTCGATTTATAGGCCGGTTCTATGATTTCTATGATTTCTACACCCATTGGCTGAACCAAATAGTTCATAGTGGTTACATATACACTGAGATAAATCTCCTGCTTCTGAAGGTCCCAGAATATGTTTTTCTTTTATCATGCATTCCCCTTGATGTATAAGCTTTCAGTATGGAGTCATCTTTTGAGCCAGTTCTGCAAACATGTTCAGCCAAGGTATGACCCACTCTTCAAGTGCTGTATCCATTCCGGATATTGGCTATCAACATGGGGATAGTTTTTTTGCATTTAACATACTCCCCCAAATAGACAATTTTATCCACTCTTCCAATTTCTTGTGTTCCTGCCGTTAACTTGCCATGAGTTAGTGCTCCACTTATAACAAGCTATTTAGTCTTCTTGGTGTTGAGATCCAAACCATATTCTGTGCTTGAAGCTCTAACCTGATCCATCATTAACTGAAGAACTACAAAGCTTATGGCCAGCAACACTGTCATCAGCATATCAGATGTTATCCAGGTATTACCCATTAATTTTATGCCAATATTTTAAAATGGTAGTGCTTCTGAAAAAATACTCTCCAAATATATATTACAGAATGTTGAGGACAAAATTGAAATGACCATGTGAGGACCTCACTGCTTCAGCTTGCGAATATTTGCATAGACCCAGATAGGCCTGTTTTCACTTATCAATCACTAGAGTGTACCAGCAAAGGGAAAAGAGAAAGGTGCAGTTGTAATTTACACACCATAAAGTTTTGTAGGTTTTGTTCACTTCATTGGCCTGGTATTTAAACGATGTCACATGGTGATTGTGTAACCTAGGAGCTGCAAGGATTGGCTATTTGCCTGTTCCTGCTACACAAGCACCTCACTGCAGGATGTGAAGCTGATGATTGGGAAGGAACCAGAAAGATTTCTGAAGGAAAAGAAAGGAAAACTGAGCATGGGGCTAACAGAAACTAATACTTATTTACATTACAGAAAGACTGATCATGAATAAAGTACCATAGAAGAATGAATGGGTTCTCTGCCTCAAAAAACAACAACACCCTGAGATATACAAGTTACTGCAGGAAGAGCAAAACTGTAATAGGCATCCCATAAATGCACACAACACATAAAACACAAGTTCTATATCCGTGATAGTGAACCTTGGCACTCCAGATGTTCTTGGACTTCAATTCCCAGAAGCCCAAGCCCCCTGTAGATCCACACGAATGGGTTCACTGCGATTCATCCGGCCCACGCTGCCCTCATCACTCCTGGAAGCGGAAGTAAAACGCGCCCAGACGGGCGCATTTTACTTCTGCTTCCGGGAGCGATGAGGGCAGGGCAGGCCAGATGAATTGCAGTAAACCCATTCGTGTGGATCCACAGGGGACTTGGGCTTCTGGGAATTGAAGTCCAAGAACATCTGGAGAGCAAGGTTCGCCATCACGGTTCTATATCATTCCTTTTGGTAGAAATGCCCCATAGCAAGATCCTGAATTGGAGTTATATAACAGTGTAATCTATAGGGGAAAGTGTCTGTTTTGAGATGGAAAGGCAAGAGGGGCTCTTATTTCTCTATGTGTGTGCATACACACACACACACACACACACACACACACACACACACATATGTATACAAACATACAAAGCCCTTTGTCAAACATTACTACAAACTAATCAAGACAGCTGAAGGAAGGGCATAACCTGAGGACATCTACTGATTAGATTGTTATAACCTTTTTCCATTAAAAAAGGTATAAAGTTAAGATACAATGAGGTCTAAAGTAATGAATAATAACCTAAAACAATGCAAATATCAATAATAACATGGGTACATAAAACAAAAAATGCATTTAAAACTCATTTTCCATTATAACAATCAGCCTGGTAGGACAAGGCATTTTTTTTTTCATACTTCTATTGCTGCCCAACTCGACAATGACTCTGGGTGGCTCACAGCAATAAACAACATTAAAAACTGACTAAAACACATAAACCCTATTAAAAAAATCCAAATAATTTACCCACCCCACCCACGTCCATAAAAAGAGAGAATCTCAATTATTTAAACAAGCCAGCAGGCAGGGGGTGTCACCCCTCCTTCGGTGCCCGACATCTGCCCTGCCAACCAGGTTTTCAGTTCTTTCATAAAGGGCAGCAATTCCATCTGCAGTCATAACTTTATTGGCAGGAGGTTCCATAGGGCCAGTGCGGACACGGAAAAGGCCCTCCTTCTTGTGCTAGAGAGACATCTCTTCATGATATAGTAGAAACAAAAGAGAAGGCACTGAGCTAATGGAGCCTCTGTAAACAAAGAGCTCCTAGCCCTGATAATAGCTGTAATGAAAGTCCTCTGCATCTCTTCTAAGGATGCCCCCAATATTAGTCAGACATGAAGAGGAGCCTCTCCCACAGATCTTAAAGGAGGAGTGGAAATGGGAGATGGCCTGTTTCACCTCTTGAGGCTTAAGCCATGGATGGCTGCAGCCGGGACTAATTGTGACGTAGAAATCATCAAACAGATTTGTCCTTTGAAAACTCGCCTGCTAACTAGATTTGATTCATGCTATGGCTTCTTCCAAAAGGAATAGTAATCTTCCTCCCTCACTTTCTCTCTATCTCTGCCTCTTACACACTTACGTTTATGGCAATTTCAAATGATCATAATCTATAAATGCATGTTGGTTGCGCTAGTATTGTCTTCTGTAACATTACACCTAATATGAATTTGCCTTCCTAGTCAGAAGTTTGGAGGGGCAGAAGGGAAAGCCATACGGAAGGGTTGATCTGCAGAGCAGGGCTGCAAACTGTAGTAGCTGCACTCCACTTTTATTAAAAAATGCCATTCTAACAAGCTCTAGTGACGTTGGTGCATGGAAAAGGGCTTGCTGTGTTTTGAATGGCACTAAGTAACACCCTGGGGGCTTAAATCAATTCAAGATGTGTTGATGGCGTCTGATCTTAGCCATAGAAGGGAAATTCAAAGCAATATAGCTTTAACCTTAAGACCCTCCTTCTAGCTGATGCTTATCAATAATGCAAGAGAAAGCGAATCCAGGACATGTTTTTTTACTGTAGCTCACTGTTCTATTCATATATTCTTATAATTATTATTTTTGCCTTTGGGTTCAGTGGCAGGAGTAAGGAGCATTAAGCTGCTCTTTTCATATTCTTCTTATTCAGAGGTTGGCAAAGGTTCTTGTGTTGGACTACTATTCCCAGAATTCACACTAGCTGGCAGGTGCTGGGAGTTGTAGTCTGTAAATGTGACTTCCCTGACTCTGTTTTTATTATTTTTTTACTTTCATTTATTGGATCTGCCAGGGCTAGTCTTGTTTCGACCTTTCTCCTACAGCAGTGCAACAGAAGCTACTTTGCAACGAGATTACAGCAGCTTTTATCACCCCAGTCCACTAAAGGTAAAGGTAAAAGTTGCCCTTGCTTGAAAGCCAGTCATATTTGAATCTAGAGTTCAGTGCTCATATTTGTATATAGCCAAGGAGCCAGTGCGGTCACTACAATGCATGGAAAAGCTTCCAATACATGGTAAGCATATAGGGGTTGGGTTTTATTACCACGGCAGTTTATTTTTTACAGATTATACTGTGTGATAAGAACACTTACCACGTATATGCATATACTGTGGTGTATTTCAAGTACAGTATTTCACATCCCTTTTTTGGGCATTTATTACAAGAACCTTATAAAGGAAGGACAGAAAATATATGGCTACGCATCTGCGGTTGGACCACAATTCCTATTACACTGCATTACAAAAAAAAAAAAAATTAGTGTTTGCTACTTTGTCTAATCCATGTTTCCTATACTAAATCAGGTGTGCTGAATCCAAATCTGAAGTCCGATTCTGCCTAGGAAATTAGGATCTTAAGTCAATTATGTGTATAGACGCAATTAGCAAAAATTGTCCGGTGTATTAACACAGCCACGCCTATGAATCTTTAGCTCAAAACAGATTCACTATGGCCTAGCTGTACTATCCAATAAGATGGTTTTGCACTAGAGACAAGCCCTTGATCCATCTCGCCTTATATACCTATTTCTGACGTTAGCTCACTGACTTGCCTAGACATGCCCGACCGCTGCTGGGACATGCAAACCACCAGAGGACATGATTCAGCTGAGATGGCAGCAGGCATAGTGGTAGCTGCAGCTATTATAACGTCCCCATATAAAAATACATTACCCAATCACCAACCATTTGAACAGCTATAGCATGCCTATAACTTAAAATCTGTATGTGATAGGCTAATTCTGAGTTCAGAATTGGAATCAGCACACTTAATATCATGTAAATCACATGTGTTATTCTCAGTAGCAAAATCGTTGTTGTGCAGTGTTATCAATACCAGTGGTTACAATTACTTGGGCTGGTGGGAGTTTTGGTCCAATAAAGTCTACATGGCCATCCTACTATAAAGCAAGCCACTGTTCTCCCTGCACTTCCAGGGATTCCTTAGTTTAATAAATAGTGTCTTGGCCAAAGTTTAAAAGAGCTCATAACTGAACCAAGAGCTGAACCAGAAATTTCATGGACCTTAGCTCCTACTTTTACCCAATGATTCAAGTCAGACCACTGAGGTCAGTAGCCAGAACTTTTTTCTACATATGCTGAGTAAAGATGGAGTTGTAAAGGATTGGACCTGAAAGGTTATGGATAGGAGAGAGGCTAAGGTACTCAGCAATGATTTCCACCATTACTTTCATTTATATAATGCAGTAACCAATAGCCAGTGCTAGAGATTATTGTGGTTATTTTTTATATTTAGAGTAAAAGGCATGTTTGTGTGTGCATAATATTACATTTTACCAAGTAAAAAGAAAGAATTTCCTTAAAATACAGTGATACCTCACTTAAAGAGCATAATGCGTTCCACAGGAATGCTCTCTAAGCAAGTTTGCTCTTTAAGCAGAACACCATTGTAAGTGACCAATTGGGACATCTAGTGGGAGGGGGGAGATTGTGAACCCTGATTTAGTTGTTAAGCAAGTTTTTGGTTGGTTTTAGTTGTTAAGTGAGGTGACCATTCAGAGACAAATTCTGCTCTTTAAGCGAGTTAGTCTCTAAGCGAGGCACTCTTTAAGCGAGGTTTTACTGTATTTTCCAATAACTTCTAACACTAAATCACTCTGATGTTGACATTACTTTGTTTATTTGTTTACATATCATGCATTTTGAATGTTCATGAAAATTAAGGTTAGCTCTAATGAGAAGAGGACAAGTACTGTATTCCTATCTTTCAAGTCTGCATATCAGTCAGTGTGTCATAGTCAGTGAATATCAGAGTGAATGGAGGCTATAGAAGGATCCTCCCTGAAAAGTGAAAAGCACTGTGATTATATTTGGGCATCCCCTGGTCAATGGCATGCAGCTAGCATTATGCTGTAAAGGTGTTGGTCAGCAAAATGACCAATGATCCTCTTTAGGACCAAAAATGGCAATAGTTTCTATTAATATAGAATGCATCTCCCTGAGTAGGAATGTTTTTTCCATAGAGGGGCAGGATATAAATAAATAAATTAGTAAGTAAATATAATCTCTCCACCTAAAGAGAAATTCTTGGCTTCACTTTGCCACAAAAGGACTTATGACGTCCTTTGTGTCCAAGAAATGGATGGAGGAACTAATCAGAACCAACCAAAGGTTCCTGGTATGTGTCAAGTTAATGAGAGAAGTGCCATTTTTGTAAGATAGGCATTGTAGTACTCTCAATGGGCTATATTGAGGAGGGCAAAATAGAAATCTTAATGGTTGAATTGGCTGTATGTATGATAACATTGATTTATAAACTACCTAATGTACCATTCTGCTTTAAGAAGCTGCCCAATATGGAATACCAAAACAATCACTTTTTAATTGGTGATTTCAACAGCCATAACAATATTTGTGGCTGTAATTGTGGTTGTTGCATGCCATCAAATTGATTCCAATTTATGGTGACCCTATGAATGAGAGATCTCCACAATATTTTGTCTTTAACAGTCCTGCTCAACTCCTACAAGTTATATTTTGTGGCTTCCCTTAGAAAATCAGTCCCTCTTCCTTTTGGCCTTCCTTGACACCTTCCACCATTCCTAGCATTATTGTATTTTCCAGAGAGTCTTGCCGTACAATGATATGCCCAAAGTAGGACAGTTTCGATTTCATCATTTTTTGCCTCCAAGGACAGTTCAGGGTAGACTTACTCTAGGAATCACTTGTTTGTCTTTTGGCAGACTAGGGTATCAGTAAAGCTCTCCTCCAGCAGCACATTTCAAATGGATCAATCTCCCCACCCCCACATCAGATTTCTTTACTGTCCAGCTTTCATATCCATCCTTGGTGATTGGGAATATAACACTTCATGATCTTTTCTACTTTCTTCATTGATATTCTTCTGAGCTAGTCTTCTTTTGATTTCTTGGCTACAGTCCCAATTTAGATTGATGATTGAGGCTAGGTATGCATAATATTTCACTATCTCTATTTCTTCATCATCAACTTTAAAGCTGTACAGTTCTTCTATAGTCATGATTTTTGTCTTTTTAATGTTCAGCTGTAGTCCGACTTTGGTACTTTCTTCTTTCACTTTCATTAAAAGTTTTTTGCATCATTTCTATTGTCTAGGCCAATGTTCCAACAAAATTTGGTTCTGCTTTGCTTCATAATTTGCATTTCAATCACCTAAGATTATAAGCATGACTTGTTTGGGTCTGTGATTAATTTCTTCCTGGATGCTTGTGTAAAAGTTTTCAATGTCCTCTTCTTCAGCATCAGAGATTGGAGCATAGACTTGGATCATGGTTATGTTCATAGACTTTCTATGGATTCTGATTGATATTAGTCAGTCACATCTTGCATTATCACCCCAAACTGCCTGTGCTATATCTTGCCTCAGTATTAGCCCCACTCCATTTCTTCTGAGTGTGTCATTTACAGAGTAGAATATTTTGCAGTTGTCAGACTGAAAGTATTCCTTTCCAGCCCACTTTAGTTCACTGATACCAATCACTGAAATATTTATATGTTCCATTTCTTGTTTTACAGTTTCCAATTTACCTATATTTTTACTTCTCGCATTACATGTTCCAGTTGTTAGTGTTGTGCAGCATTTGACTTTTCCTCCACTTCTGTGCATGTTTGGTTGTCCAATAGCATCCTTGCCTTCCACCCAATCTCTTGTTTCATTTTGGACTCTATCATCATAGGGTTTTCATGATAAGGAAAATTCAGCAGGGATTTATCCTTGTCACCTGCTTCATAGTACTAAAAAAAGTTAGCTTGAGAGTCACTACCATTGCTTCCTCCACCAGTGACATCTTCAGCTTTTGCTTCTGCCCAGTAGCTGTCATCACCACTAGTATCTTCCTGCCCTTTTCTTTTGGATGCTCCTGTATCTGAAAGTCCTCCAGCATATATTCAACTGCTCTTTACAATGCTAATAGTTGCTCCCTGGACCCTGACTCCCCCTGTTGCCCCACCTCTCTTTAATTATGTCTCTGTGTGAACAGACTGAGTTAAGTTTACAATTTATCCTCAGGTACTTGGAAGGGAATTAGCATTCAGTGACAAAATTATAGGGATAATAGGCTTTGAACACAATCGTGAAAATGGCAATGCTATTATAAAGTGGGCAGAATCAGTTTATTTATTTTATTTTATTTTATTTTTTAAAAAAGAAGGGTTAGCTGAGAAATGAAGAACCGGTGCCTCATAATGCTGTACAGTAGTCTGATCCCCACCAGTCTTTGCCAGCTTGGCCATTGGTGAAATAATAGTAAAATAAAAAAGTTATTTGGCTCCATGTGTCTGGCACAGAGCAGTAGCAATGAAAGCTACAGCAAAGGTGGAGGTAGAGGTGGTAACAACAACAGCAGCAATTTGAATGGAGGCCTGCAGCTGCAAGAAGAGGTGATTTTAATAATAATAATAATAATGATAATAATGATAATGATAATAATGATAATGATAATAATGATAATAAGAATAAGAACCTACAGAGGTCCAAAGGGGGAAGGTGGGATTGGGAGGGTGTTTTGCAGGGATTCCTGTAGGGTTTTTTAAAATAAAAAAAACAACATTTGAGCAAGTTTTCTTCAAATGATGCAGAAATTGCAATAAGCACCATGTGACTTTCACCCGATTTAAAAGAAAACCCAATAAGAACCCCAGTTTTATGAACAGTCAAAAGACAACCATTGTTCTACTAAACTACACTGGTGCTGTTTTTTAAATTTTCCTTTATTATTTTTTCCATGCCAAAGAGTCACAAATAAAGCTGATGTGCCATACTGTATTGCCAACACTCAGCCAGAATGACTGGGGAGAAGAAGTAACCTGTAGCCATCTTTACTAACTCAATAGATAAAACCAATGTTACAGTCCTCTTGGATAACATCATTTTAAAAATTCCCCAGATCCAGTTTCAGAAAGGAGACACTCCATTGCCAGTTAAAACAGCAGGTATTTATATAAACTAAAGAGTGGATTATATATACTTGGTGAGTGTTTGCTTATCTCCCCAACCTCCATGACATAGGAAAATTGGTTTGTTTGTTTTTAAAGCTTCTTTCTATGATGATTTTCTATGGAAGCCGAAGGCTATAAAACACTACTTTGAATTTCTCCTGGAGTAGTCTACAAAGCTTTACTCAAGCACAATTACATGAAAACTATTAAAACAAAATACTACTGAGAATCTGACATTTTCTCACACATCAACAAATCCTTTGCCCCTTTCTGTTCTGATGTCTAGCCAGGAGCACCAGCGGCAGACAGATCTTGCTGCAGTGAATTCAGATTGTTAACAAGAGTCAGTGAAACTGCAGAGAGCTAGAGGGGAAGATAAAGTAACTTGATGAAAGGTCTGTTTCCCAACAGATACCACCCATGTCTCAGACAATGGGGAAATAAATAATCGCTCACTCTGTCACCATGATCATTACTAGTTTCCTTCCCCACAGTGACGTATTTAACCAGAGTGCGATTGTAGTGCTCAATTATAGGATAATTATTGTTATTGTGTTTGGGACAATGAGTTGGTGGGAGTTAGGACACTGGTGAAGGTACAAAAGGTGGGAGGAAGGTCTAGGAATAGTTGAGTATACTTTAGAGAGGTTGTTATTACTGTTTCCAGCAAGTCAGGCTGAAGATACCTTTGGCCCTCAGATACTTTGCCCTTAAACCTCCATTGGCCCTATGCAAGATGATAAAGGGTTTCTGGAAGTTGAAACCTAAAACATCTGGTAGGCCAAAGGGCTCTAACTCATACTATAAGTCAGGGGTCAGCAACCTATGGCCCGTGGGTAAAATCCAGACCATGGCACCAAATAATCCGGCTTCTACCCTTGGTCCACCTGCCACCATCGCCACTGCCGGAAGCAGACGCAGACACATTTACGACATTCACGGACACATTTATGACGAGGGGCCACCAGTCCAGTTCCCTCAACTGTCTGAGAGAGCGTGACTGAGCCCCTGACTTAAAAAGGTTGCCACCCCCTGCTCTAAATGTACAGCAGCTTCTCCTTCTTTACAACATCTTCTTCATAAATATTCTCATAGCATACAATGTTAATGCATGGTTATGCAAAACTAACCTCACTGAGTTGTGGGGTACAAAATGTGGAGGGCTGCAGCTTCAGTGTTTTTTATGCTAAAGTTTCCAAGCCTGGTAGTCCAGATGCGCCTACAGGTAAATGGCACATCACAGAAGCCCCGGCAATTCAGCTAAAGCAGAGAAGTCTTCTGGGAGTCTCTCTGTGTAAATGTTGTTGCTATTGCTGTTGGTGGTGGTAGTAGTGATAGTGGTGTTTGCAAAACCCATTTGCAGAATTCCTGGCAGCATTACCCCCAGTGCACAGGACACATGGAGAGTCTCCCAATCCCTTTCCTAATGCTGGGACTTGGAGAAAGTTCACTGCCTCCCCATGGGGAGTCCTTCCCCCAAGGTTGTTCTGTTGTTGCCAGAGTCCAAATTGGATGATAAGTCCAGGGACATCTGCTCACTGACTGTCTTCCTCTTTGCTCTTTGCTTTTGGGGTGCTGATACTGAACAGGCATCACACAGAGAGAGAGAGACACTCAGACAGACACAGACAGACACACACACACACACACACACACACAGACACAGACAGACACACACACATACACACACTCCTTCAGGCTGAGCCAGTGAGTAATGGCATAGCTAGAGATGAATGGAGGTGGTAGTCTAGGCTTTAAAGCCAATTCCCACACCCCAGAACATAACCCCCTCTCTTACCAAGAATTGCTTGCCCTGAGATCTGTCTCCCTAATGGGAGATCCAGAGAAGTAAGTCAGGTCCCTGAATCTTCAACCAGCCACACGAGACTGGCTATCCAACTACCCAGTAATCTATGGTAGGCAAAGCAGATAACTAATCTTTTGTACAATCATACATTTTTAATATAACAGTGAAGTTTTGAAGTGGTCAGGAAGACATCTGCTTTTGTGACAGTTGTTTCTTAAGGAAAAAAGCAGAGATTTTATATATGTACAGGATTGTGTTGCTTTTAAACAATGAAGCCATGTATGTTTAGTAATTGTACCTCTTAAAATCCAAAATAATTATGTAGAAGCACTTCTATTTATTTATTTATTGTCAGCTTTCTCTAGCAGTACTCAGCCACCCGATACATAACATAGAGAGAAACTGAAGATATACTAGAATGCCTTACTAAAACATCAACAACTTCAAACAGTGAAGTTAGCATTGCGGGCTTAGCACTTTAAACAACTCCAGGCTGCAGAACACCTTTCATTAATATGAGCAATTTAACAAAACCTTGACTGGAAGCCTCGCTACCCTGTCTCAGTCAGGAGACAGGAGAAGGGTTTCTGCTCTCCTGCTGGCATTCCCTGGCAGGAGTGAATGTTGAGCAGAGTGGGAAATCCCACTGTCTCTAACCTCGAGTCAGAAATTAATAGTGGGATTTCCCCAGCTGTACCTGCGCTTTCTGGGTGGGAAGGTGAGATTTATGCACAGAAATCACCCTTGTGCAGAACATGGAGCTCTGAATAGAGGAGGAGTTTCAGTGGGGAGGAGGGGCACATGTTAGAGCTGCTGCAGGCCGTATATTGGATTGGCTGTTGGCTGGATTTGGCCAATGAGCCTTAGGTTTTTGTGTGCTACTTTAGATCCTGCCAAAGTGCTATGTCCATAAATGCACTGTCAGCTTTCACCAGCAGTCTTTCTAGTTTGAAATATAAAGTGTCACAATGGGAAACAGTCTCCCCTTTTATTATTTAGGTGTGGATGAAAAAAAGGCTGCACCAAGTGAGCCAAGTAGAATTAATTTCTGATCCGTGATGAGTAGAGGTGAAAGGGGCCATTCAACAATTATGTGATCCTTTTTCTGGGGGAAATTGACCCCCTCCCCCCTATGCAATCCAACCCTAATTTTCGCTTTGACCTTCTCCTCCCCTTAAAATTACGTGATCTGAACCAAATAGTACTGTATTCTGCACCAACAACAGGTGGTGGTGCTGCAGGGGAAATGGGCGGGCAGACCAATTGCACTGAAGCAGTAAGCGATGCTCTAGCCTAGCTTCTTGCTCTCCCTGCAACCAGGAAGCATGGCTTACCCCCTCCATTTTGACCGCATGGAGCAAGGCACAAAGGTAAATAAAACCCTTTCTTTTTATGCACAGGTTTGGTTTCCCACTGTCGGTTACAAACAGCTCCAAATGGATTACGTAATTTTGACCTGAACCCCACCTGATCCCACGTAATGTTTCTATAATTCGGATGGCAGACCCCCTCCCCCCCTTGAGGATCACACAATTGTTGAATGGCCCCAAATGGAACCAACCATTAGAAATTGCAGCTGTGTTATTCATTCCCTCCTTCCAATAAATCTGAAATTAATTTTATTTTTTGGAAAGGAAAATATAAGTGGGGATCAAGAGAGATTTTGTAACTCCTTTATATACCTGATTTTCTCATAAACCATGTGGAAGCTTCAATCGGTACAAAATGTTGCAGAACACCTTATGATGGGGGTGGCCTTCAGAAAAAGAGACATACATCACTGCTCCAGTGCTCATATCACACTTCATTTTCCCATCAATAGTTCAAGAAGATTTCTGTTCCACAATTCTTTAATGCCGTGCCCTAGAGAGTCCTCAAAGTTAATTTCTCGGTGATTTCTAGCACTAAAATGAACATTTTATACCCTTAAAAAATCTAGATTTCAGTGACTATAAGTGACATCAGGTTTTGACAACTACATTCAGCATTTGACCTTTCTGATTTCCTAATGGGATGCAATTACTATCCAATTTAATTTATGTTGTGTGACCTCTAACACTCTTGAAAAGATTGATTACTGTTATTGAGCTCTGACAATACATGCAAATCTTGACTGGCACATTCAACTATCAACAACTGCTAGAGGAGCCGTTGACAAATATGATTGATGCATGATAGGTATTATAAAAATGCTAAGGTGTGCCTGCTTCTAGTTGATATCATATGCTATAAAATGTTGAATGTCAGCTGTTGTTTAGACTGCTCCTGTTCTTTTTTTTTTTTTAATTGTCTCTTCTCTATTTTCTTACAAAATACATATAAAAACTGTAGGTTTCTTTTTATCATGCAGAGGCCACTCTGATTAAGGACAAAGTCTGATGGAAGAAGAGATTAGATCTCATTGACAACCAGATCTGTGTAGTCACATAAGTGAATGAAGGGACCTGCCTATTGCCTCGTTCAAATTTATTTTGTTTTGTTTTATTTATGTATTGTCCATCTAATGCAGTGATTCCCAACATGAGGCCCAGGCCCCACAGGGGGACTTCATTTCCCAGAAGCCTTAAGTCAGTACGTTGGCTGATCAGTGCTTTGGGGAATTGACTTAGGCTCCTGGGAATTGAAGTCCAAAAACCAAAGGTTGGGAAACACTGGTCTAACATATATGTTACTGTGGTCGGTTATACAATTAATAGAACACCTAAACAAATATGAACTCCAGAACCCCATGAAACCTAACAATTTATAACAAACATAAATTAAGTTAATGGAACAGACTGGCAGGTGCATATTATAGCATCACTGGGAACTTTCCCCTCTATCCCTGGTTTCTTCATTTTGATACACAAAGAAGGTAGTAAGTCTGAAAAAAGGGGGAGACAAGCTATGAGAAACCTGGGGAACATAGTTAAAAGTAGAGACATTACCTTGCAAACCAAAATTTGCATAGTCAAAGCAATGTTATTCCCAGTGGTAGTGTATGGTTATGAGAGCTGGACCATAAGGAAAGCTGAGTGCAGAAGAATAGATGCCTTTGAGATGTGGTGTTGGAGGAGAGTTTTGAGAGTACCCTGGACAGTGAGGAGAACAAATAGGTCGATCTTAGAAGAAATCAACTCTGACTGCTCCTTGGAAGGTCAAATAGTAAAGATGAAGATGAAGTACTTTGGACATCAAATGAGAAGAGAGGATTCACTTGAGAAAGCCTTGATGCTAGGAAAGGTGGAGGGCAAAAGAAGAAGACGGCGGCCAAAAATGAAATGGCTAGATGGTATTGTATATGCAATGGTCACAGAGCTGGGCGGGTTGAGGTGGATGGTGGAGGACAGAGGTGCCTGGAGGTGGTGGTCCATGGCGTCACAAAGGGTCAGAATTGACTGTGTGACTGAACAACAACAAGGCAGCTTTTGCCTTAGTGCACTCAGAAGAGCCAAGTTTGAAAGGTGCCACACCTTCGTTTTAAAAAAATTCACCTGCCCATTTCTTGGGGGCGTTAGTCACTGGGGCGCACCGGGACTTATCCCAGTGTTCCAAATATCCACCACGGACCTGCTTTCAGGAGCAGTGAGGGCAGCATGGGCCGGATTATTAGGCGCTGCAGGCCATAGTTTGGTCACCCCAATGTAGAGAAACACCACAGATAGTATATATTTTTCCTCTTCAAACTCATTACCCTCCATATGTAGGAGGGGAAATGATGTGATGATGGAGAAGATGGGACAAAAACACCCCAGCCTTTTTGTATACCCTATTTTTTAATGTTTGGCTAAGGCTGATGTCTTGCACCACATTGGAGGGAAGCAATTTTGCTTGGGGTAATATGGCAGATATTGCTATTACTGTACACTTGATCTTAACCAAAAGGCTGAGAAGTGATTCTGTGGTTCTCAGGGGAAAGTTCCAAAGGACACCAATATCAGAGAGACAATGCCCCCATGACACTGGAGAAATTGAAAACATAGAACACATTCTCTGCATCTCCCCTCTTTATAGACCAAATCCCCACAAATTCAGACAACCTACTCTCTTTGCAACTTATTCCTAGATTTCAGCCAGTAAGTCTGTTCTAAGACTTGCAATAGAATACTAACCTGAGTGCAATATACTGTACATTATGCTTAGATCTAATGAGTTCCATGTCTGGTGGTTAATGCTTCCAGTTACATCAGCTGAACGATCCTTGTGTCACACTGTTCATATCAGGGTAACCCCAGCCTTTGGGTAAAATCAAACTGCTGCCACATAATTTTCTTTGCCTGCGATGCTGAAAGAGAAGAGGTGCCCTTTTGTTCTTCATACAGTAAAATGTCACAGGCAAGACCTAATTAAGAATCATTATTATATTGTGATTCAGAGATACCAAATCCACTGCATAAATACAACCTAGGAGCCACTGTAGTGTAGCAGACAGAGTGTCAGACTAGGACTCAGGAGAAAGGGGTTCAGATCTCTACTTGGCTGTGGAAATTCACTGACATTGACAAAACCATTCCCCACTATACTTTTCAAGAACTGACTTGTTGGCACGTAACATGTTGAATGATTTTGACATCAATTTAGTTGTCATGGCTTCCTTCTCCTAGCAGTCAAACACATCTTCATGAAGTAATGGTTTGACTGCATGTGCATGCGTCTCCTTGTCCTTAGCCATAGGCAGCAGATCTCTGGAGTGGAGCCGCAAGCTCTGGAAATGTTGGGGGAAAGAAACCCCCCTGGCTGATGCCCAAGCCACCCCTGTCCTCAGCTCTTGATAGAAACACAGTCCCTAGAGGTCTTCAATTAAGGGGATGCCATGGAAGATTGAAACTGGGCTGACACTACTTTAAATGTGACTCTGGTTTACCTTTGTAATGTAGATAAGCTTTCAGTCTGGCCCTGATTTCCTCAGCCCTGTTGTGCTTCTAAGAAACACATTTAAAATATCTGTAAGCCAGTAGACAGCTGCTACTAGGCGCAACAGAGAACTCAGCACGAGCTGATTAAATCTGGCGTGGTGAGCTATTGCCTGCCAGTGTTTGGGCTGAGAGGGCTTTTATTTTCCTCCCAAGTTCCTTCCGCATCACTCTAAATCAGATCATTCATAATGGCAACATGTTGCATTGGTTATCCTGTAATGCAGCCTAATAAAAGCATGCTTACAACCCTTTTACTTTTAAGAACTTGGAAGAATTTGTTCCTCACAGAATCAGAGCTGTGTTCTTAATCAAGGGAGATTGAATAAAACAAGCCCTGTGAAGCAAGAGGACTAATTTAACAGCTTGCTGATGAAAATCTGTGGCTACCATCTCCTCCCTCACATCCCTCCACCACCAGGGGACCTAACCCATTGCATGGAAACAGAAAGTGTAACACAGAGTTCCAAAGTCAATTTTGGACCCTCCCCATCATTTCCTAAAATAGGTTAAAGATGGTCAACCTATCTAAGCATGGGAATATTCTGATCTCATGCAGCTTAATACAGAAGAGAACTTGGCGTATCCTATAATATCCAGTAGTCACAATGGTCACTTTTCATAAATTTAGAAAACTCTATTAAAGTTGCCATAAATCACAAGCACCTTGATGGCATATTACAGCAGCAGCATTTGGTAGTGTATTAGCTGTTGCATGAAGCAGTGTAGGGTTTCACTGGTGTAATGGTTTATGTCTTACATACCTGGGTTAAAATCCTGTGGGCAGTGAAATTCACTGGATGACCTTGATCCAGCTGCCCTTGTTCTGTGTGACCTACATTACTGTTGCATCTGAACCCAGGAAGGATTACTCGGACAGAGCTGGCTCAAACAACAACATTGGTTTATTGCAAGAAGCAAAGAACAGGGAACAGGTGCAAGGCAATAGCTTTTATACAGACATAATTGTTACATTTACCCATGACTTCCAGGGAGTGGGAAAACATTAGCGAATCAGCTGCTGCCAAATTGGCACCCATTTTGCAAGGCGCGCTAATGCCTAACTACCCTTAATACACAACAATTACCCTGTTAGTGGTGTTGACAATAAAGTGGAGAGGAAGAAAATAATCTTTAAGAACCTGGCTAAAAATAAATTGAGAAGGAAAGATATTGGAACATTGTTGTTGTTCAGTCGCACAGTCGATTTCAACCCTTTGCGACCCTATGGACCATTGTCTGCATCTCAAACTATTCAAACTAAACATTACTGCATCTCAAACTATTCCATTGTCATTCTAGATGAGTAGTTCCCAACATGGTTTACACACACCACAGGGGGAATTAAATTCCCAGAAGACTAAGTCAGTACTTTGACTGATCAGTGCTTTGGAGAATTGACTTAGGCTTCTGGGAATTGAAGTCCAAAAACCAAAAGTTGGGAAACACTGCTCTAGACTGAAACCTGACCTACAAAAAAAATTCTAAACAGAAAACAGAGAGTCAGGATTTTGCCAAACCTAGAGCCTAGGGTGGGCTCTCTGGTCTCTATGCAAAGTGCTCAGCATACATTTGCTCTGTACCATAAAGATCAGATTCTAGGTTCTTTTGCCAAAATCCAAAGTTCCCCAAGAAAATTTGGATGATCCCAGCATCTCTGCATAAGCTAGTCTACAGGTGCAGACCTTTCTAACATTTATTGAGAGACAATGAATATGACAAAGTTCCGTCTTTCCATTTACTTAACTACATGAGTAAATGCAAGTATATATGGCTTCTCAACACAAGGCTTTATAAAAATTACAAAATATAAATTCTTAACAGATGACAAAAATATAATTAGAAAGTAATTATTGAACTTGTAACTAAATTAATTGAGTAGCAAGAATAGATGAACTTATAATACTTCTTCAGACAAGGAGTAAAACTTCCAGGCATGGTTTATATACACCACATGCAGGGGTCAAGATGTCACAGGGGGAAAAGGACCACAAAGCATTGAGTAATCAAGCAGAATAACAGACAAGCACACATACCAATACAGTTTCCTACAGCTAGCAGTAACAATAGATTATTCAGATTATTAAAAAAATTTCTGTTAGGTATGTTTCTGTGGAATCCATGATACCATTTTAAGACCATTTATCATCACCACCACCACCACCACCAAAACTTCCTTATTAATCCATTTTATTCTATCTTGTATATTATTTTTTCTGCCACCATTATCTTTTTTTAATTTTTTAATCTTACTTTTATGCACTAGTTAATGTATAGTTTTTAAAAAGCTCTATTGAGAGCTGTCAATAGCTGTCAATCAGCTCTCCGAAAATAAACCCAGCAGATATGTGGAAAACTCTTAAAACTATCACTGGTTAAGGTAAACAACTGTCTTATGTAGAAGGAAATCAACAATTGGCAGATAATTTAAATGTGTTTTATTACAGGTTTGAAAGGAAAGCACAGGCATCTACCTCTGCAATTGCTGTCTTAGATACACCAACAAGAATTAAGCCAACAGAACGTTATAATATACCTACAGGTCTACCACCTCTGGTGATTATGGAGAGGGAGGTGCAAGGGCTGTTTTATAGGCTAAACCCAAGAAAAGCACCAGGCCCAGATATGATAATTCCCTCTTGCCTAAAAACCTGTGCTGAACAACTAGCCCCCATCTTCACTTGTATCTTTAATAAATCATTGGAGACATCTTATGTTCCGTCCTGCTTTAAATATTCTACTATTATTCCAGTACCAAAGAAACCTTCTACTAAGGAACTAAATGATTTTAGACCGGTTGCCTTGACATCTGTGGTCATGAAAACTTTAGAGAGGCTTGTGCTGACACACCTGAAAACCATCATAGATCCACTATTGGATCCACTGCAATTTGCTTATTGTGCAAATAGATCAATGGAACATGCTGTAAATATGACTTTATACTACATATTAAACCATCTTGAATCTCCAAAATCCTATGCAAGGGTCCTTTTAGTCGACTTTAGTTCATCATTTAACACCATCCTTCTGGACATCCTCATAGCTAAAATAAGACAGCTGGTTGTACCGGACTATATTTGTAAATGGATTATACCAGCGGGGCTTCGACTGGCGGCCGGCTGGAGGGAATGAGCAGCACCTGAGGGCCTTTCCATCGCCCTCAAAAGCCACTGCCACCACCGAGATCAACGGGGCTTCAACCGGTGCCTGGCCAGAGGGAATGAGTGGCACCTGAGGGCCTTTCCATCACCCTCAAAAGCCGCTCCCACCCGCTACCACCTGAGACCAGCTGGACGTTGACCGGTGGGCCGGGAAAGAGGAGCGCTAGCTCCGTCGCTGCCGCCGCCAATGAGGACCACCTTAGCTGAGCTCCTTCCTCAGTCTGGCATTGACCATGGGGAAGTGGAGCACCTGGGCTATGCAGTACTGTCCTGCCACCTCACTTTGTTGCCGCTGTTGAGGTCTTTGAGCTGGGTCCTGTTGTGGACATCGAGCCTGGGCTCTGCTAACGACATTGTTCAGGATGCTGTTACTGGGTCTTGCCAAGGTCCGTTAAGGTTGTGAGTCTTGGGCATTTTCCCCATGATTTGTAATTTTATACTTGATGCTTGTAATTGTAACAGTAACTGTATTATATTGTTGCATTTGTGGTTGATATACTGCATTACTGTATTTTTGCTGTATTGCGTCATTGTGTTACTGATTGTATGAATCCATATATATATTTGTAAACCGCTTTGAGTCACCCACTGGGTAGAGTAAAGCGGTATATAAATTAAACATGAAATGAAAAAATGAAATAAATTTCCTAATGGACAAGAAGCAGCAGGTGAAGCTGAGTACAACTAGATCAGAAATCAGGATGATCAGCTCCTCAGGGCTGCGTGCTCTCTCCACTTCTCTTTTCCCTGTACACCAACGATTGCATCTCAAAAGACTCTTCGGTTCAAATAGTAAAGTTTGCAGATGACACCACAGTGATTGGTCTCATTCGAGACAGCGATGAGTCCGTATACAGAAAAGAGATTGAACAACTAGTCCTGTGGTGTAGCCGAAATAATCTTGAACTGAATGCAGTTAAAACCATAGAAATGATAGTGAACTTTAGGAGGTTTCGACCTCTACATCTATCGCTTATAATATTAAATAATCCAGTATTAATAGTGGAGTCCTTCAAGTTTCTAGGTACTGTCATATCTCAAGATTTAAAATGGTCATCTAACATTAGGAACATCATTGAGAAAGTGCAACAGAGACTGTTCTTTCTGCGTCAACTCAGGAAGCTTAAATTGCCTAAAGAGCTGCTGATTCAATTTTACAGAGGGATTATAGTCTATCATCTGCACCTCTATAATTGTCTGGTTTGGTTCTGCATCTAAACAAGACAAACACAGACTCCAATGAGTAATTAGGACTGCAGAAAAAATTATTGCTGTTAATCTACCTTCTTTTGAAGATCTATATATTACACGAGCCAAAAAAAGAGCAGAGAAAATATATAAAGTCTCCATTCATCCTGGTAATAATCTGCTCTAGCTTTTACCGTCGAAACGATGCTTCAAAGCATTACATACCAGAACAACCAGATACAAGGACAGTTTCTTTCCAAATGCCATCAACTTGCTGAATAACTAAATTGTGTGATTTTATTGCATTATTGATCCATAGGGGGGGGAATATGTACCAGAGACAAATTCCTGGTGTGTTAGCACACTTGGCCAATAAAGGATTCTCTCTATCTATCTATCATACCTGAAAGCTAGAGCATATATACTATAAAAGCAGATGGAAACGCACATAGAGAAGGACATGCACTTACCATACTTCTCAACCAAAATCTCTTTTAAGCCTCTCTGATTTCATTTGGGACAGTTCAGGGCACATTTGCTTGAGAATTATTCTCATTCTTTTAAAAAAAAAAGGGGGGGATCTGTGCACTGCCCTTAGGCAGGCAGAAGCATTTAGCTTCTGCTATTGAACTGAAGATGCCAAAATAATCCAGGAACAGACATATAGTATTTCTCTTTCGTTGTGATCCAAGAAGCAAATTGTTGTAGACCTTTCAAAAGGCAGGGAAATTAGTCAGGTCACTTCACATTACTAATCAAAACAGAATAAATACGTCCAAAGGGTGATGGCTGTTTAACTACTGCCAGTAAGGCTTTAGCCCTCCAGCACAGGTGTAACCTTTGGCTGAGGTTTTCTCTTAATAAGCATCCAAGCCAGTAAGAGAGTTAATCTCTTCATCATCCATACTTTCTTCATAGGAATCAGTTCCCTGTAAGTCTGCTGAGGTCATCGTTCAGAGGGGCTGTGTTCATAGGAGATGATACTGGATATGACAACAAGCAACTATGTGACCTCACTTCCATCTGTGCCTCTTTGTTTCCCTGTATGTGAAGAGTGCAATTTGTTCAAATTGAGTTGCTTTCAAATCCAATGCAGTTCAAAACTTGTGTTCTCGCATTTTGCCATCTAGGGAGAGATATCTGGAATATCAGCTATTTTTATATGAGATGTTTTAGAAGAGGAGATGGCAAGTATCATTTCTCAATCTCATTCTCTTTGGTTCTAGGGCTGTTTTCTAGCACCTTGCCTGTCCTTTGGTAGCAATGGACTACTAGGTAAATGTCACCCTTGTTCGAAAGCCTGTCGTATCCGACTCTAGGGTTCAGTGTTCATCTCTATTTATAACCAAAGAGCTAGCACTGTCTGTGTCTGCAGATGTTTCCATGGACATGTAGCAGGCATGACTAAACACTGGAGTGCACAGAACACTGTTTACCTTCCCACCAAAGTGGTACCCATTTATCTACTTGCAATTTCTTGCTTTCAAACTGCTAGTTTGGCAGGAGCTGGGCCAGAAACAGGAGCTCATTCCATCATTTTGAAGCACTCAGGTCACAAACCGCTGACCTGCTGACTTTCCAGTCATCAAGTTCAGCATCTTAACCACTAAGCCACCGCAGTCCCACTGGACTACTAGCCATGCAGAAAACAACTTTCAAGGAGGATCATAGCTAGTTGTCTGCAAGCCAGTGAAGGTGGGTTGCAGGGGAAGAAAAAAGCTTTCCTTCCCAAGAGGAGTTTCTCCACAAGACTTACTGGAGCAGGGTGGGAGTTTGAAGAGGGATCATATTTAAAGAGAGAAGATTGGATATCCTTGACATCTAAGCATTTGAATATAAGAAGAAAGAATGATACTGGCTGAATTCAGGAGAAATGGCTGAGCCACAGAAAACATCCATTTGTGTTCTATGTTACATTTAAAAGAGCCAGGCTAAACCAGCAATTAAAAGAAACTCTCTCTAGTACAGGCTCATAGTAAAGGATGGACAGTAGAAAGGCAAGGGGACACGAGTGATCATGTCATTGCCTTGCACAGCCATGAAAGGAATACAGGAATAACCAAGATAACAAAGGCATGACAGGTGCAGATGGCACACAAACTTCCCAATCACCCCTTGCCATAGGCTAAGAAGCTCACCTTGTTAGCTGGAAGGCCTAACAAGTTGACAGTTCGAGACTCAGGTAACAAGTTGACAGTTCGAGACTCAGGTACTGCATGACAGATTGAGTATCTGTCTCTGTCCCAGCTCTTCAGGATATGAAAGGAGCCTCATTCAGGCATCCCCTGAGTAGAGTTTCTCCCTCAAAAATCCTTTCAACCCAGAATAATTTCTGACATGAAATTATTATTACCCCTTGCCTGCAGGTCTGCATCTGGCTCATAGATCAGTCAGGAGGTAGATGTCTGTGTCTTTTCATGGGCACATTTTGTTTATATTTGGGTCTCCTTTAGGATTAGAGTCAGCCACTGACCAGAAAAATCAAGCTGGTTCCTGTACATCTGACCTGGGGAAATCCATACACAAAGCCTTCCAATGCATGGAGATAAGTGCCACCAATCTGCTAATGCCTGTGGGCCACTTTATTCTGCAGGAACAGGGGTTGTTTTAAAAGTTGAGCCCTGCGGAAGAGTCAGCTATCTTACACTTTAAGAAGTGTATAGCAATTTCTATAGCAGTTTCCTTTAAATCCTGGACTTTTGCGTCAAATGTGTTTTTAAAAACTACATTTTATTTTTCAAATGACTGAAGTTGTTCTTCTGTATACACTCATTTCCATGGAAGTAAGGCCTTAAACTTAAATGGGACCTATTTATTTGTAGAACATGCAGGCCAGTATTCAGACTAAATTAAAATACTGTAATAATCAATTACACCCACTGATCAAGCAGAGCTCAAAGCCATCCAAAAGAAAGGATCCTGAGCCAGATGAGAAATGGCGTTGCACTTACAAATACACAAAATTGCCTGATCACTGTGATGTTTTGCAATCTTGCTTGGCCTGTAATTTTCAGCACTTTTGGAAATGATGATGAATCACAGCATTTGAAGATCTCAAGGGGGTGGAGGAAAAGAGAGAGCCCACAGTAGTTCTTCTTCCTTAGTTAAATATATGTTTGCAGTGTGGCATAAAGTGAAGGATTTAATGAGTGGCTGCTATAGACTTATCTTTCAAATAGATGGATGGAGAATGCTTTTTTTTCTAAAACTGCCCATTACAGGTGAAGTATAAACCAAATGCCTTGTACCTGAGGAACAGTTCTTATCATATGAGCCTAATATACAAACAATGAGGGAGCAAAGGATCAAGGGAATGTCCTTGTTAGAATGAAATGTATGAAACCACGCTTCTTCTTGGTGCTTCAAAATATTACCATTTCCTATTTAAACAATGCATCCAAATAAAAGGAAAGCCAAACTAATTCTGTGCTAACAATTGGGTTGTTCTCCCCAATGCTCTCCAGATGTTTTGAACAACTCCAACAATCAGTGGCCATTGTCATAGGGATTAGACACTTTCTTACCTGAAACAAACAATGTTACCTTCCTTTCCTCTTCCATTTCCAGAGTCAACTGGACTAACTGCTGAAGTATTTCTAAGGGTTGCTGATGGGACAGTATGCTCCAACACATATGAAGGCAGCAGGCTAGCTTAGAGGTACAGAATTAATGATATAATGCACAGCAGGTTTCCCCAGCATATTTTGTATTACCTGCTTAGACCAAGGTTTCTCAACCTTTTGCCCCCAGATGTTCTTAGACTTAAATTACCAGAAGCCTCAGTTAACAGGTATACTGTCTTGGGATTCTGGGAACTGAAGTCCAAGAACACCTGGGGGTCCAAGGTTGAGAAATCCTGCCTTAGGCCACTAACTCATTCTCCAGAATGGTACAACTGGCTCTACTAAGGCAGTAAAGTTATACTCAAAACATATAGAAGGCAGCAAGTTATCTCAGGGGCTGCCATAAAGTGTAAAGTTTTAACCGCAAACTAAAAGGTAGGCCAAGGGTGTCTTAGCCAAAAAATGAAAGGGATGTGATGCATTGGGATGCCACAGGTAAATAGAATGAGATCTGAAATGGGCTGTTATCTTACATGGAAGTAAGACCCATGGAACTAAATTTGCTTTGAATTTGGGTTGTGTAGGACCAAGATATTTAGAATCTCATATATCAACTTAGATTTGCAAGTAACGCCTGATACAAGTGAGGAAAGGAAAGAGGGCAAAGGTGCAGAGGGTATATATAGTTTAGGATTGAGACACATCAAGGAGACTTTGATATGTTCTCCCTTTACCAAATTGTTGGAGAGCATTCAGAATTCCCACAACTGGAATGCGGCTTGGGGAAGTACACAGCCTGCAATTTTATTTTGAGCCACAGATACATGACCAATTACCGCTGGAGGTATGAATGATGGTGGTAGTACTGCCAGTAATTGCTATGCTTGAGTGTTTACCAAGTGCACTTGAGCTGAGTTTGTACCAATGGTAAATAACTATGTTCAAAAAAGAGGAATAATTTACCGTGGCAAAATCCTAGTCTGCTGACCTCTACACAGCCTCAAAAAGTGCTGAATCAATTTTTGGGGAAGATTTTTTTTTGGGGGGGGGGACTGCAGCTCCCTCACACATCCACAATTTTGGGACCTATAGTAGTCCAAAGTGTAAGTTTTTGGATGACTGGATAGAAGCTGTACCACTCTCGGGCAAGATCCAGCATTTGTCAGTGTTGGCTGGGGGGAATTCAGCAAACTGTAAGAAATGCACGTCTTGGTAAACCATGCTCTATATAACAAAGGTTCCAGACATTTCACTGTCAACATCTATGCTGCTGTCCTCTGAATGGCCCACCACCATAGAACCAGTACAAACTGTACCTGAAATCTTTCATCCTTTGTGTACACAGACTTCAGCTATTTTGGTTTTGCCTTGGTTTAAACTTGAATGAATTCCTCTACATAAAGTGAGGTGCTCATTTCTAGCAGCTGAATTTTAGCAACTATGTAGCATCAGTACGGTGGAACTATTTAACATTATTTTCAGACATTTGTTCCAAGGAGAGTGTCAGGATTTGCAGCTGCTACTCTAAATCCTGCAGAACTGGAAGCCCCAGCCTTGAAGCAGCTGCTAAGCCCCACTTGAGAGCACTGGGGAAGGTTTCAGACTAACATTGGCTCTACCTGGAGATTCTGGGAGGAAGTGGCCCTTCCTCCCAGAGGCTGCCTCAGCAATGGAGACTTACAGTTGCTTGGCTCATGGATCTCTTGCCTGATTTCTGGAACATCTCCTTCTTGTTCCTTATTTCTACTTCTACCAAGTTCCTAGGGACTGTTTTGTACCTTGCCTCGATCCTTGCTCCTGGAATTCTGCCCTTGCCTTTCCCCTGACCCTGAAGGTTCCCTGTGATGTCTGTTCTCCCTGTCACCCAATTTCTGGCTCCTTTGAATTGCAATTTTGTCCCCTGGATTAATCCTGCATCTCTAGCTTCACTTGGACTTGGACTCTAGACCAGGGTTTCCCTGGGGCAGCACAATGGGTCAATGGCCGTGGCCCCAGTTGAGCCTCGAGTCGCGAAGCTGGCATGTATGGCGATGGGGGTCTGCAGGGTGTGCCAGGTGGCTAGCTGGCTGCACGGACCTCTGTGCCCAGTTCTAAACTGGTTCATAAAAATGGAGACCCTGAGGGTGTAACAGGTGTCTCTGGTAGCGAATTAGAAATTGTCCCATTAATGTGACCACCCTTTACTGATAATTTCAAGGAGATGGGTTGGCCTGTGAAGGTCCATGGGGTGATGTGTATTACCTTCAAGATGAAACCGGACCAAACTAGTCTTCTTCTCCCTCTCTGGAGAAACAAAACTCTTCTTTGGTAGTTTGGAAGCACCCCATAGGAAATGGCCTGGGAATAGTCTTCCTTTGTTGTCTATTTCACTTTCCCCTTATCTCTCTTATGCTACTTCACTCCCTAATTTGAGAAGTGATGACACAGCTCACAGAGATTCAAGCTAGCAGCATATTTTATTGTAGCAAAATAAAACAAACAGAATAAATGAAGCAAACTCTTCTAAAAAAGTATTCTAAGCTAATCTGGATACATAAGCAATAAGTACAAAGTAAAAGATTAGTGGGATCTTCGCCCCGATGTAAAAAGACATGGTGTAGATCAAGGCATAATCTAAAACAAAAGGACAAAGTTTGCCCTAGAATTGGAAAGCGTTCTCTCGGACCTAGATTTTGGGTCCATTTTTATAGGCATTTTGAGATGTCCTTCTCCCATTGGAATCCAGAGGATCTGCTTGATGTCCACTCAAATGGCGACTGTTCCTGCTTGTTAATAACTTCAGGTGTTTTATCTGAGTTTTCCCATCTTTGCTATCTCTCGAAGAGGGCCTTCTCATATACTAATGATCTAAGTATTTGTCCTTGGACATTTGACAGGCATTATGTCATTAATGACAGTAATCTATGGAGTGTGCGCTTTAGAACTGCAAAATGGGGTTACGATGGCTCAGGCTGAGTGTTAAGAAACTCAGGCCTAGAGTGGTTTAAATCAAACTATAATGTTACCTAATGGATACAGAGTAACTTAAGTGAAATGTAACTTCCTTTAGGGATTTCTTCCTGACATTCCCAACCTTTGGTTTTTGGACTTCAATTCCTAGAAATCTAAATCAATTCCCCAAAGCACTGATCAGGCAATGTACTGGCTTAGGCTTCTAGGAATTGAAGTCCTCCTGTGATGTGTGTGCCCCACACTGGAAAACACTCAGTGGTGGGCTTAAAAAAAATTACTTCCACACTGTGGGCGTGGTATGGTGGGCGTGGCCAGGGGGAAAGCCCTGTGTTGCACCCCATTAGGACTACTTTATTTCAAAACTTGGATGGGCGGGGCCAGACAGAATTTCTGCTACAGGTTCTGGTGAACTGGTGCGAACCTGCTGATGCCTACCACTGGAAACACTGCTCTAGACTGAGATACAGTTACTGTTCAGGCTGTTACCTCATGGATGTATTTACGGCAGCATTTTGCGTAACCGGTTCGCTCAAACATGTGACCGGCCCATGGCCCAAAAAGTTTGGCCACCCCTGATATAGAGCTTTTACTATATGGCACTCTTTTGACACAGTGGTTAAACTGAAGTACTGCAGTTAAAGTTCATGAGCTAAGATTGATACCAACCAGCTAAAGGTTGGCTCAGTCTTCTCTTTTTCTGAGGTTAGTAAGAGGAATACGTAGTTTGCTGGGGGCAAATTGTAGTTTGCATAATTACTTTGTAAACCACCCACACCTTGGTTACTTGGTTGATCTGTGTTTCACACGTCAGGTTGACATGGTGGATCAAAGCATTGTCTTCCACTGTTTCCGATCTCTTGCCAGTCTCATCCATGGCCTCGGGAACTTTGCCCTAAACAGGTCTTCCCATCTGGTTGCTGTCCTTCCTAGTGGTTACTTTATGTCAAGTGGTATCCATTCTGTGATAGCTTTCATCCTCCTGCCATCTTTGAAGTGGCACACATGTCTGGCCCACTGATGCCTTGCAAACTCAATCAATGTTGATGCTTGTTTTACACCTCATCTTATACGTAGTTCTTCATTTGATATTCAGTCAACCCATCATATGTGTAGCATCCTTCGCTTGATTGCTCTTTGTGTTATATCAATGTATTTGATGTCAGCTTTTGTAGGTGCCCATGTTTCACTGCCATATAATAAAGCAGGCAGAATGGTGGTGTTGATGAGTTCATCCTGTAATGTTCTCATTTTTGCTTCACTAAGCACATCGTTTATGCTGTTAAAAGCTGACCATGCTGCTTTCCTTCTTCTCAAAATTTCTTTTGTTAGATTGTGCCTTTGGTGAATCCATACGTATGAATCAACTTTTTCTACTATCTTGTTTCCACATCTCATGTCTGTGGCATTTGTGGAGGCACTGCATATATATTTTGTTTTTGACATGTTGATCTTCAGGCTGATCTTTTGAATTTTTCCGTCTAACGCTTGGAGCATATTCTGCGCTTCTTCTACTGATTCTATTAACACTATATCATCAGCGAAGTGAAGATGGGATAAGCACTTAAGCACTATGGAGCAATATATAAGCAGCTGCATTTGAATTTATCACGGGTTCACAACCTTCAGCCTGGGGGCCAGATGTGGCGCATGACACTATTTCATGTGCCCCCCTCTGCCACACCAGGAAGTGCCATGTGTGGCAGGCAGGACAAAATGGCTGTCCGGCCCCCGAAGCTGTCTGAGGGATCGTGACCCAGCCCTCGACTCGTAAAGGTTGAGAACCCCTGACTTATCATATTGCCCCCGGTACTAAAATGTTTCAAATTGGCTCTGTGTGAGTTTTGGATCTATATACCTTCCTAAAGATGATGTGTTGCCATTCACTGAAACAAGTGACATTGAGTTACTCAGATGGAGTTCCCAAAGTATAGCTGAGGCTTCTAAAGCTTCAGAGCTTCACTCTGAACTACTAGGGGGGGGAGGACCTTTTAAGAAAAGACTAACAAACGTATTTTAAAGCAATTATTAGACAGTTTAAGTGGGAGAGGAAATGTGACTACCTTTTCCTCAGCTATTACTAACTATGTCACTAAGTATGAAGAAAATTTGATCCAACGTCAGCCTTTTCATTGTTCAAGCAAAGCCACCTTCACAAGTTGTTGTTATTGTTTTGTAACTTGCCTCTGAAATAAATGTGTTAGATGCATTATTTAACTGGTTAAATAACCAGTGTCATAAGTCATTAGCGCACAATATTAAATTTGAGATATAGCCATAGCAGCAGTGGTTGTAAAGCTTAGTTGATTAGTTGCTATAGGCTAATTTAATTAGTGAAGCTGCAAGTTATGGGTGCTGTTAATCATCCTGCTTAATTATGATGTTTTGTTGTAACTGGCAATAGAAGAAAACAGATTAATGATGATTTTTTAAAAAATAAAATAAAACATAGCAGGCCACTAATGGCCTTTTCATAATTTCTTCAGCAGTTACAACAGACATTATATGAAAGTCTCCCCACCCCAGCCCCATGAAATGAATTGATGAATTCATAGAAAAGGCAGGTGATTATTCATCATTATTTTGTTTTATTGGCTACCAGACTGAATATTTGCACATGCTAACTCTGTCTCAGAGCTGAAAGGTTTGCAGTTATTTTTGTCGGCCTCCAAAACATTTGAATGGTTATGAGTGGAAGGAGCATTTTTCTCCCATGTGAACCACTGGAAATAATATTCAGGGGGAAAGTAAGTCTGTGTTTCAAACAGCATTCAAAAGATTTCCAGAACATTGACATAAATCTACATCAGAAATAGATCTTGTAAAGAACACAATTATAAAATGTTATGGGGATGCTATCTGACTCCAGTGAGGTTGTACCAAATGGATAATAAAAAAGATAAAATGTGTTGGAGATGCAAGGACACAATTGGAACGTATGAGCACATGTGGTGGGGTTGTAATGTGGTAAAAGATTTTTGGAAAAGAATTGAAAAAGAGATTGGAGAAATATTGGGTGAGACAATCAAACTGGATTTGGGTACCACTCTGTTAACAAATGTGGATGGTATTAATTTAAATAAGGATGAGAAAGAATTACTAAAAATTATGCTTATGACGGCTAGACAATGTATTGCTAGAAATTGGAAAAATGATGTAACTATACAAACAGAAGAATGGTATAAAGAAATGTGGAATTTAGCATTGAACGATAAATTGACTTGGGAGATTAAGGAAAAAAGGGATAATTTTAAAGTGAATAGATTTTGGAATATTTGGAAACCTTTTGTGGATCACTCCCTTATGGGGGAGGATAGAAACAGACCTGTACCTGAACAAAGTGAATTTTGGAAATAAAATAATGAGATATTCCGAGCTCTCCAGGGCAATGTAAATAAACACTGGGTGATGACTACTTATAATTGTATTATTGTATTTTTTCCTTTGTTTTTCCCATCCTATCCATAATTGCATATTATGACTTTTTGGGGAAATGAGTATTGGAACATTAGCTAATGTTAGAGCATAACTATTAAGTCATAATTTAAGAGATTTTTTATTTATTTATTTTTTAGGATGGTGTTAAGATTTTGATTTTTAAAAAAGATAGGTATAAAAATGTACTAGTATAGGTGTGTATATTTTTTCTTTTTTTCATTGTTTGTGTATATTGTATTTATTTGTTTCTTTAGTATGATGTTGTTTCTTTCTCTTGTATTGTGTTTTGTATTTTATTTGTTAAAAAAGTTAATAAAAATTATTATAAAAAAAAGAAATAGATCTTGTTTCTATAGAAGGACCAATTCAGATCAGAAGAGGGAAACATATAGTCTTCTTTTATATATATACTAGCATAGGATGCCCGGCATTGCCGGGCTGTTATAAACTGTGATCTGCTTTTTTTTGGGGGGGGGGGTTGATTTAAAAAAGAACAAAGGATGATATAATTGTTTCAAATTGTTTCATTTAACCAAATAACATTTTAATATGTGACTTTTTTTGTTAATAGTTGTACCGTAGGTAATATTTTTAAAAATGTGAAAGTACATGTTTTGTACATTCATTGTTTTTAACCTGTGTTTAGATGTTTTTGGTTTTTATTTGAGTTAAAACTCAACAGAGGATGCTATAAATCTTTTTATTTTATTTATTTAACATATGTTTGTTATTTGTGTAAAATTTTGTTTTATTGTTATTTTGTTGACTTGTTTTTACTCTTGTGGCCTCTAGGTGGGGATTTATTGTTTTTGACTTGTTTTTAATATTCCACCCTGCAGGTGGGGCTGTTAGTGGTTTTGTTTTCGTTTCATGTGTTTTTTTCTCTCCTGGCCTCTAGGTGGGGCTTCTTCTGGTAAGTAGTCTTTGTTTCTTCATTTCTGTTCCGGTCTCGTGGCGGGAGGATGTGCTGATGAGTTCTCTGGTTTTCTTTCTTCTGGGGTTTTTCTTTCTTTTGTTTTTGTGGTGGTGGGCTGGGAGGTGTTTCTGTTTGTTCTTTTATGGTTTGGTTGGGTTTTTTTAGGTTTCTTTAATTGGTTTGTTTATTTCTGGTTTGTTTAATTTTTGTGATTTCATTGTTGTTTATTTGTGTAATTTGTGGTAGTTGTGTTGTTAGAGTTAGGTATTCTCGTGTTGTAGTTAGATGTTTTGTCTGTGCATTTCTGGAATTGTGGATGTTTTTGTTTGTGGATTTTGTTGTTTTCTTTTTTGTGTATTAATGGGGTTTTTTATTATTGATTTACTTGTGTTTTATTAATTTTTATTAATTTTGGTGTTTGTTGTTGGTGTGTACTTTTGCGTGAAGAATGGGCTGCCTGATGGTTCCTCTTTTCCCCATTGCTGCTTCGAATTTTGGTTTCAATGCAGCAATGGGGAAAAGGAGGAGCCGGCAGTCAGCCCATTCTTTCCCTGGGAAGGTTCGTTAGGTAGGTTGGGGGAGAAGGAGGCAGAGAAGAGCTATCTGCCTGATGATGGTTCTCTCCTCTCTGTCTCCTTTCTCTCCTGGCTTACCTAACCGGAGATTGGCAGGCAGCGATCCGTAAGGGGTTGTGCTTTTCCTTGCGGATTGCTGGCTGCTGCTTTTGTATTACCTCTGTCAGAAGTACAAAGGCAGCAGCCAGTCATTCACCAGGGAGGGTGCTTCCCCTGATGAACTGCTGCCTGCTGTTGTTGTTTTTTTCCACCCTGGCTCAACTTTCCTTGAGGCCGGTGGTGGTCTCGCCGTGTCTTTGGAGGGGTAGCATGGAGGAGAGGGAGTCCCTCTTCTCCCCATTGCTCCGGGAAAGAAGGCCGGCAGGTGTCTTGTGGTGGATTTTTGTGGATTTTTGTTTTGCGAGGCTGTGAGGCGCTGCGTCTGCCTGCTGGGGACTTGTGCTCCTGTTACGTTTTTTAAGTTTATTTTTCATGCACTGGCTTTCTCAGCGTTCTGCACACTCACGGCGTGTAGGACACTGGGACTTTGAGTTTTGCGTTTTTGGTTTGCGTTCGTGTGGTGTTTTTTTTTCTTTCTGCGACTCGATTTTAATTGGCCACGCCGCATTTCCCAATGTTCTTTCTGGTTGCGCCTCCCAGCCTAATTGGCTGTGGCGTGGTGCGGTGCAGAGAACGTTGGAAAGTGAAGTTCTTTTCCTTTTTTCGCATTCATAGGGCTCTTGCCCCACTGGCGCCTTTCGCAACCCTGCAGTAACCTCCGGGCTGGGTTCAGGCGAGTGCAGGACGCTCGGTACAGGATAGGATGGACGGGTGCAGAAACGTATAACAAGTTCCAACGGTTAACCCTTGGATTTATAGGTATAGATATAAACACTAGATTTAGGCATGCCCAAACTACAGCCCGTGGGCTGGATACAGCCCCTGAAGCCATTCCATCAGGCTCGCAGCACCCTTGCCAAACCAGGAAGTAAATACAGACACTTCTGCGCAAGTGCAGACACATCCATATTCACTTCCTGGTTTGGCATGGACATGCTTATGCATGTGCATGCGCCAAAGCATCCATATTCACTTCCTGGTTTGGTGCAGACATGCTCACACATACGCAGAATTGTCCACGCCAAACCAAGAAGTGAATACAGAAGCTTTCGCGTATGTGCAGAAGCATCAATGCCGAGTCAGGAAATAAATACAGATGCTTTTTGCGCATGCACAGAAGTGACCACACCAAACAAGGAAGAGAATGCAGATGTGCATGCACAAACACACCCACTTCTGGGGGCATGGTCTGGCCTGATCAGCTGTTCTGGGGGCATGGTCAAGCCCCTGGCGCAAAAAGTTTGGGCACTCTTGCACTAGATTAAGTATCAAACACTTGATACAGGTATATTTTAATAACATTTGTTATGATCAGTTGTTGTGTGTCGTCATAAGCCATATGATAATGTCATCTTCACTGATCAAATAGTTACCCCTTTCTGAAATAAATGGATTCACACCATTGATGTGAATACGTAACACCCAGGTGTGTGTGTAATTCTTTAAATAAATAGCCACACAGTTTGCAGAACATGTATGAAAAATACAGTTCCTCCAGAGAAAGTGGTCACAGAGATATAGGAAGTTACTTTCTTGGAGTATGGTTACGTGACCATTTTAGATATGTATTTCAGAGAAGTAACTTTCCAAAAGATCAGCAGACAAAGGGAAAGCAGTGGCACTTCCTGCCCTCCACTAGCATTATGCTTTCATTTCATAATGGCATTGCCAAGGAGATGTTCCATTTCAGCCACATCAAATATACACACAAAAGGAGATACAGTACTTGAAGTACATTGGAAATTTTGGCCGTGCGATCCAGAGGAGTCCAGTCTAGATCATTCTGGCGTCTACTTGCTCTAAATGTTTTTTCCTTCCATTGGGCTGACATTAAAGCTGCTACTGTGGAGAATTAATGTTACCTAGGAAGCTATTAACCCCAAGCAGTCTCCATGGCAGCCTTCAACGTCAGACAGTTACTAAAGATGAGAACATTAGATAGCCCTTCTTCTTCCTGTACATTCTTTAGAACAAGAACTATTATCTCAGTGACTCATGGACATTTGAACTACCACCAGCACCATGAGAGGAGAAAGAAATGAAGCAGCATTTTCTCTCATGGGCTTGGCAGAACCCTGTAAGAACAAAAGGAAGTAAGTCCAATGGGACAAGGATGATAAGCATTTTAAAGAAGTTCAGAGGTTCTATTTGATAAACATGTTTGGCTATATCTCAAAATCTTAAAGTTTCCTTAAATAGGCAGTTATATTGCTCACATAATTAAGTTTCATCTGTCTAAATTATTTCCAGTTGAACCTGCCCTCTAAATGAGCCTAAAAATAAAAAGAGAAATATCTTATATTTTAAAAAATGAAATAATCTTACTTGAAATCTCTTTCCTTTGATAAGATGGAAGAGTTCTGCTTCTCTTCTCTCCCTGGAACTTCTCCATCACAGTTACTTGCTGTTCTTCTCACATGCCTTGGAAACATACCACCAAGATGACCAGATATAGAACACAACACTGAATATGGAAAGTTACTTTTGGAGCTACAGCTCCCTAAATCTCTAGCCAACATGAAACCCCAGCAGGTGCCAGGGAGCCATTAGCTGGTTTATGTACTTTGCCATAGGTTTGTGTTTGAACTCAAGACCTTTATTGTTTTCATATAGAGTGGGAGAGGTGCACATTTGAGATAACTCCATGATAAATCCAAGCTGTGAGTCTTTATTTTCTTGCACTGAAAAGAAAAGCAGGCGGGCATCTTGTTTGTTTGCTTGCTTGCTTGCTTGCTTGCTTGCTTGCTTGCTTGCTTGCTTGCTTGTTTGTTTGTTTGTTTGTTTGTTTGTTTGTTTGTTTGTTTGTTTGTTTGTTTGTTTGTTTGTTTGTTTGTTTGTTTGTTTGTTTGTTTGTTTGTTTGTTTGTTTGTTTGTTTGTTTGTTTGTTTGTTTGTTTGTTTGTTTGTTTGTTTGTTTGTTTGTTTGTTTGTTTGTTTGTTTGTTTGTTTGTATCATTTATATCCCACCCTTCTGGCGCAAGTGCCACCCAGAGCAGCAAAGAAAATCAGTAAAGAATGCTCCCTGCAACTAGGAGAGCAATCTTTACACAATACAAAGTATTAAAACTTAAAAAAAACATCTAAAAGACCCTCCTATACCCTCCCTAACCCCTTAAGAGAATAAAACAACATGAGAAGATAAAACATTCAAGCAACAAGCATAAAAACAGACATTATTTCAAATACCAACATATCACAGGAGGCAAACATATCACATATC
The DNA here is from genome assembly GCA_035047345.1 of Bradypodion ventrale. NCBI lineage: Eukaryota > Metazoa > Chordata > Lepidosauria > Squamata > Chamaeleonidae > Bradypodion > Bradypodion ventrale. The sequence continues at coordinate 296,658,375 of JAWDJE010000002.1, read as the reverse complement.
ACAGGAGGCAGTCTTTGGCGGCTACACTAACCAACGGGCCTGGGCAGTTCCACATGGTGGATCCCAGACCTGGTGGCACAACCAAGTCTTAAGTGCCTTTCTGAAGGGGAGTAGCTCTGTCTGGAGGTGCAATTCTGAGGGCAAGAGGTTCCATAAGGCCAGGGCAAACACAGAGAAGGCTCTTCTCCTGGTCCCCATCAAATGTGCCTCTTTTGTCGAGGGGACCACCACAGAGCCTCTCCGGTCTGCCCTCATCAGACGAGTAGAATGCCTTGGGGTAACGCAGTCCCATAGGTAACCTGGCCCACTGCCATGACGGGCTTTAAAGGTCAGAACCAGCACCTTGAATTGCACCCCGAGGCACACTGGCAACTAGTGCTGCTCCTGAAGCAGTGGTGAGGCATGAGCATAATGCTCCCGCCCCATCACCACCCAGGCAGCCACATTCTGGACCAGTTGAAGCCTTCGAATGGTCACCAAGGGCAGCCCAATGTAGCGTGCATTACAATCATCCAATCTGGAGGTGACTAGAGCATGAGTGACCGTGAGCAAGGAGTCCCGGTCCACGAGCGGGTGTAGTTGGTAGATGACCTGAAGCTGAGCAAAAGCCGTCCTAGCCACGGCTTCCACCTGCTTTTCGAGCAGCAGCCGCGAGTCCAGGAGGACCCCAAAATTATGCACCAGGTCTGTCTGAGGCAAAGATGCCCCATCCTGCACCAAAGATGGTGGCTCCTGGGATAATATGGGGCCCCGAACCCACAGCCACTCAGTCTTGCCAGGATTCAGCTGAAGCCCGTTGTCCCCCATCCAGACCCGCACAGCCTCCAGACACCTGGTTAGGACTTTGACTGCATCACTTGGGTCCCCACAGGCTGAGATGTGTATCTGGGTTTCATCTGCATACTGATGATACTTCACTCCATGGGAATGAATGATCTCACCCATGTAGATGTTAAACAGCAGAGGCGAGAGAACCGAACCCTGAGGTACCCCACAAGGGAGCGACCTTGGGCTGGACAACCCGCTTTCTAACAACACCGACTGAGTCCAGCCCTTCAGAAATGAGGAAAACCAGGACAACACAGTGACCTGTGCCCCCAAACTTCGGAGCCGGCCCAGAAGGATACCGTGGTTGACAGTATCGAAAGCCGCTGAGAGGTCAAGAAGAGCAAAAACAGAGGGATGTCCCCTGTCTCACTCTCGCCAGAAATCATCCATAAGTGCGACCAATGCAGTCTTGGTACCATAACTGGGCCTGAATCCTGACTGAAATGGGTCCAAATAATCTGTATCATCCAGAATTCCCAGGAGCTGTCATGCCACTGCTCTTTCCAACACCTTCCCGAAAAAGGGAAGGTTGGAGATAGGTATAAAATTTGAAATAACAGTGGGGTCCAGCGATGGCTTCTTCAAAAGGGGGTGCACCAGCGCATGTTTGAATGCTGCTGGGAACACCCCCTCCCGCAAGGAGGTATTCACAATTGCATCGACCCAGCTGCCCATCGTAGCCTTGGCAGATTTAACAAGCCAAGCCAGACAGCAATCTGATAAGCAAGTGGCATCACACACAGCTCGAAGAAGCCTGTTCACTTCATCAGGGCCAACGGGATCAAACTGATCCCAGATAACATGGCTAGACTCTGCTCCAGCCCTCTCCAGGTGATCTGTCTCCACATCAGGTTTGAAACCCGAGTGAATGTGAGCAATTTTCTCTGCTAGATGATCTGCAAAATCATCCGCCGAGCCCTCCATCCAAGTCCAGAAACACACACACACCCCTTTACCAAGGAGGGACCTGGTAACCCGGAACAAAGCAGCTGGAGGATAATCAGCAAAGGCGATGAGAGTGGTGAAGTACTAAGCCTGCTGATTAGGACTCACATGTCAAAGTTTTCTGGGGAGGTTCTGGCTCTCATTAGGACCTCAGAAATCCATCTTCTTCTGTTTGACACTTTTTTCTTTTCTTTTCTTTTCTTTTTTTTTTTTTGCTACAACAGGTACCAAGAGCTTCTCCCCAACAAATGTCAGACCTTCTTACTTCCAAAAATTTCAGAGCAAACTTTAGTGGACTGAAGGGAGATGCAAACTGATCCAAGGGTGAATGGAACCCCTCTGTAGCTGATCCAAAAATACACAAATATGCCTGTTCTTTGGATGGTTTTCCTCAAGCCTATGTGTAACTGCAGTTAATTTCACAAAGATAATGTGATAAGCCTCCCAAATGAGAAATACACTGGCAGTTTCCTCCAATTCATACTCTATTCCACTACATTGGAACCTCGGTTAACATAATTAATGTGTTCTCTGGGACATTTCTTACAGCAAGAATTACTTTAACTGAATTTCCCATAGGAATTCATTGAATGCAATTTCCCATAGGAATGCATTGAAAATCAATTCCGAGAAAAATTCCGTAAACTGAGCCTCTATTTTCTATGGATTTCCTTTTGTTATGCGATTTTTATGTTAACCAAGCTGTTTGTTAACCGAAGTTCCACTGTAGTTTGGTTTTACTATGTTCACTTGTTCACTCAAGTAAGAAGCTAGATATCTGAAGACTACAGCAGTTAAGGATTATTTTGGCAATGCAGACATAGTAAGGTCTATCATCCTATAGCTTTGTCTTTACGTCAAGATTCACTATTATTATTTTCCTATCTTTTTCCATTTTATATTGCTACTCCTGTGTGTGTCTTTCTCTCTCCGGAAAGAGAGGAAAACACATATAAATTTCTCAATAGCTTACGAAAAAGAGTTACTTGAACATTCTGCACAATTTTATTCATAGATAAAAGAAAATTCTTAATTAGACAAGCTGGGGGAGGGGGAACTTTTTTAAGGGAAAATGTAAGATAAATTGTAACCCTGCCATAAATGGCTAACATAGGCCAAACATTATATAGTAATAAAGTTGCTTCTAAGAAGAAACAGACAGATGAAGCATTTAGAAGGTATTGTGCAGGTAACTAACCTTCAATGAGCATTTATCAAACAATAAATATTAATTTTCATGGGTTCCCTTCCAGCACTGCAAACTGGAGACAGAGAAAAGGGAGGGGTTCAGAAGAACAGCGAACAGAACAGCAAAGGTAACCAAAATTATCAACACTATATAACTCTTGTTTTTCCTCTGGGATGTAATATAACTGGTTCTATAACAGCCATCTGGGAAACAACATACTTTCAACCAGAACAACTGAAGAAGCAGAAACTGAAATATTTTTGCTTAAATATTTCTGTCTCTTAGTCACTATCATATGTGTGTATGTATCTTTTGTATATCAAACTATGTACATACACACACACACATCACAGAGACAGGGAAATATATGGTTTAGCAGACACTGGGGAACTGCAATTCCTGTAATCCCATACTATCACATGTGCTTGGTATGTACTGTATGTATATGGCTGTATGCACCTACATATTCTGTTGTTGATATTGCTGCCCAGGAAAATGTGGCAACAGCAAAGACCCAGGAATGCATGGACTCTGATGAAGCAAAAAGAGGGCCATAGCCAGGATTGTAGATTGGGGGGGGGGGGTTTTCAGGAGGGGCAAAAAAAATTCAGGAGGGGCAACAATATCACATTCACATATAGATAGTATTGGCACCATGGGGTAGGGGGGCTGTTAGCTCAGGAGGGTTTTTTGCTATGGCCCTGAGCAAAAATGAAAATAAAACACTTGTGTGACCCACCGGCCATTTTCTCTTGTTGTTGTTCTTATGTGCCATCAAGTTGTTTCTGACTTGTGGCAACCCTACATATGTGAAATCTCCAAAATATCTTGTCCTCAGCAGCCTTGTTCAGCTCTTGCAAACTCAAGCCTGAGGTTTCGTCATAGAGTCAATCCATCTCATGTTTGGTTTTTTCCTCTGTTTATGCTGCCTTTTCTCTTATGCAGATTTATTTCCTCTGCTGGTTGGCCTAGATCAACTATTGTGCCCCATCATCATGCTTGTAATAACATGGAAGCCACCAAAAAAGAATTATAGGTGCTCTCTACTAATGGACAGGCTCTTTGCACATGCTCTAATGAATTCTTGTGTAGTTCACTTGGTGAAAAGTAAATTTCTTCCAGGTATTTGCAAAATCATCTTCTACAAAAATTTCCTTTACACTATCATTGTGTGTTTATTTTAAAACTGAGTAACATCCAGGCTTGAAATAACCTTTTTAAAAATACAGCTAAAAGTGTGGGGGAGAGAGAGAACTCATGCCATTTAAGTCTTAAGGCCCAGGTGTTCCTAAGCAAGCTGTAGCCTTTCATCATCCCTAGCCCAAAGCTGAAGAATGAATGTGAAAATACTGACTGGTCCCACAGCAGAGATGGAGAAATACATGGCTTCCCAAACATGGAAGACAGCCACTACTATCACATTGTACTATTGAATGTGCTTGCTATGACTGATGGATGGCACAGCCCAGCCATACCTGAAGGGCAACAAATTACTCTTTGGGCAGTTAAGGAATTAATAGAGAGCATGAAAAACTGGAACTGAAAATGATAACTGCATGAATAGTAAAGGTAAAGGTCTCCCTTGCCTGAAAGACAGTTGTGTCCAACTCTAGGGTGCTGTGCTCATCTCTGTTTACAGCCAAAGAGCCAGTGCTCTCAGTGTCTGCATATGTTTCCATGGTTATGTGGCAGGCATGACTAAACACCAGAGCACACAGAGCACTGTTACCATTCCTGCTGAAGTGATACCTATTTATCTACTTGCAATTTCTTGCTTTCAAACTGCTAGGTTGGCAGGAGCTGGAACAGACGATGGGAGTTCACTCCGTCAGGCACCACTTGGGTCTTGAGCTATTGACCTGTTAACCTTCTGGTCATCAAGTGCATCATCTTAACCACTAAACCATTGCAATCCCTAACTGTGTGAATACAGTCCCCCAAATATTTTCTTTTAAACTTCTTGTACTTTGGGGGACTAGGCTTCAGCAGTAGGCAGAAGAGACCCTGCATAGACTTTTCTCACATGTGCTCCAAAATTGTGGTAGAACTTGGAAAATCTACATTTTGAGACAACAGCTCCCAGAATCCCCCAGCCAAGGCAGTTGATATCCAAAAACGTTGGTTGTCAAGTTTTTTTCTTCGTAATCTGTGATCTCTGCACCAGATTTTTTTTTCCCTGGAGTTACAACTGGTCATCACTCTCTGTTTGTTCAGGAGGAGGAGCGGGGTAAATATGCATTTTTCTCACCTTGTCTTTAAATTGGCTCTTATTGTTTTTATGGGTTTTTATTCTTCTGTTTGCTTGCTTGCTTGCTTGCTTGCTTGTTTGTTTGTTTGTTGTGCAATGTCCATTGTTGTGCAATGCCTTGATGGGTTTTAGAACGTGGTACAGAGAACATGCATAATATTATGTGTGTGTGTGTATGCTTACATAGCATATTATTTCTCTTCCTATACATATAAACCCCTCTTTCCAATTGTCCCCTATTTGAACCTGGGCTCTGTTACTTCTTTTCTAATTTGAAGGGCAGAGAGGTGAGGAGGACTAGCCATAATAATAAATTGAATGCCTATTGAGGAAAGCAGGTGCATATTGGCAAAAGGTTTTCTTTCTCTCCCCCCCCCCTCTTTGGGTAAAGGGGGTATGTTTAATTATGAAAGGCCCCTTCTTCGTTGTAATCCGTTTCCAGTTCAGTTCCTTGGCTGGATAAATCCCTTAAACGTGTTGTCGTTCCTTATTTATTGATTGGCGGTATTTGGGGTTTAATTGAGCAAGGCGGTCGTGGCCCAGGGCAGGAGTGGCGCTACATGAGCAATTAAATCTGATTAGTCGGAGCCCTTTAAGCCCCAGCTGGGTGATTAATAACCGAGCCCGGCATTCTTCAATTGACTCGCTACATCAAAAAGGAAAGAGGGCTGAGCCGAGAAATGCCGAAGTCCGGCGTGAAAAATAGCAAAGGAGTGGGCCAGATTAGACTTTTAAAGGAATTGAAAGCGGGGCGGGGGAGGGGGAGTGAAAGAGGAGAGGCAGAGAAACAGATAAAATGAGTATCAGAAACAGACCAAAACAAAAGGAAAAACACACAAGTAAAGGACAACACCGTTGTGGCAATGCCGGGTTTGAAAGTGAGCTTTCGCGGATCAAGGCCACTTCTTATCTTCCACAAATTTTGTTTTAATTTGGCTTTTGTTTTGCTGGTTTCTTGTCTGGTCTCATCCCACAGATTGCACACGGGAGACAGAACGAAAGAGTCATCCGCCCCCTCGAGCGTACTCCGGACTAAATAATAATTTCGTATCAGAAATTCTTCTGGGTTGAAAGGATTTTTGCGGAAGACACTCCGCTCAAGGGACGCCCAAATGAGGTCCCCAAGAGCCGGGACAGAGACGGACACTCAATCCGTCGTGCAGTACTCCGGATTGACGCCCCGGGTTTCGAAATCCCAAACAGTTTCGAAAGCCATCCTAAAGCTCTGCGAGGCAGCCAAAGCCGAGGGACGCTTCTCACACTTCCGTTGACTTATGTTCTCTCTCTCTCTCACACACACACACACACACACACACACACACGAGTGTCTACCTCCTGGGAACTGAACAGCCCTCATAAAGCTACCGACTGTTTTTGGGGTTTTTTTAACTTTCATTACTGCTTGTTGCGTCGTAAACTTCTCTCTCCACTCCCCCCTCCCCCCACTTTAGCAATTTGAGGACGCGAACTATCTGATGTCCCGAAACCTGCTCCTGCCTCCACCCCAGTCAACAGGAGGCAGGGCTCAAAAAAAGACAACCTTGTCCTTCCAGGGAGAGCAGGAGAAAGTGAATTGTTCATCGTCCTCCCCCCAACTCTATTCTCGCCAATAACAACAAGGACATCACCGCATTTCCTTTACAAAGCCAGTAACATCTGGAGTGGGGAAAAAAAAACCCTTGATATTATGGGGCTCGGGTGCTACTTATCAGGCCAGGCAGTCCGGCCATGAGTGAATCCAGATGGGAATTGTCCATCTGTGGTACCCCAAAAGAGAAGCACTGTATGTAGTTCTTCCTGCTTCCCGTATCTACCTTCACCACCATCTAAAGTGTGTGTGGGGGGGGGGGGGGGGGAGAGAGGTTGGCTCAGGAATCGCCAAAGCAAAGCGGGGCTTTGATCTGGTCTAACTTTACCATCCATGGGACATGGATTGATTGATTGATTGATTGAATCAATGAATGAATGAATGGCACAACAGTCCTAAAAATGCCTATTCAAGACCATTTGCCCCCCAGCTACCGCCAAGCTGGAGGCTTGCTAACTGGTAGAGTTAGCAAGCTTAAACAACTCAGACTTAGAAAGCTTGGCCGATCTACTGCCAATCGAGAATCCATGCCAGCCTACTTGCTGCTCTCCCAATGTCCTGTCAAACACAGTCTCTCTTCTGTGGAATGGAGATGTTTGGGAAATGGCCCTTGTATGTGCATGATGGCCTTCTTTCATACGTCTCAACAACCTCCCTCCCTCCCACGAAGGATGCTGACTGATCTCTGCCCATTTCTTTCAACAGTTCTGGAGAGTTGCCCTGCTAAGACATGGTAGTAGCTGGCAGGAGGAAGAGGAAGATGGTGAGGATGAGGATGTCGTCATCATCATCATCATAGGTATCTTCTGATGGGGTGGGAGGAGAGGGGGCCTGTGAAAATGGTGCTTTACCTAGGAAGTAGAAGTCAGTGAACGCTAGAAACCTCACTGCTAACTTCTAAAAATAAAGGCGTCTTTCTCAGAGCCTCTTTGAGATGCGGAAGGAGGGGATCCTAGAACCCTTTTACTACTGAGCTCGAAGCCCATCTCTGGAAACTCAGACATCAAAGCTAAGCACATTCACTCGTGCATCTCCATCACCAGGGGCTTCCCCCCCCCCCCCCGTATTTGTAGCCCAACCTAAACCTTAAAAAAAAACACGTGGTATTGGGCTTAGCAAGAATTTTCTTTTCCACTACTATTGGTTCACGTGAACATTTTCTTAAAAGAGACTGCAGTGGCTTAGTGGTTAAAACGCTGAACTTGACAACTGGAAGGTCGCCAGGTCAGCAGTTCAAGACCTGAGTGCTTCACGACGGAGCGAGCTCCTGCCAACCTAGCAGTTCGAAAAGAAGAAATTGCAAGTAGTTAAATAGGTACCGCCTCAGCAGGAAAGGCAACAGCGTTCCGTGTGCTCCAGCGTCTAGTCGTGCCTGCCACACGACCAAAAAAATTTACTACCACACTGTGGGCGTGGTATGGTGGGTGTGGCCTGGGGAAAGCCCTGAATTGCACCTGAATTAGGACTACTGTACTGTACTTTATTTCAAAGCTTAGATGGGCCGGGCCAGCCAGAATTTCTTCTACCAGTTCTGGCAAACTGGTGCGAACCTGCTGATGTCCACCACTGATTCTCTCCCCCACCTCCTCCCCCCTTTGAAGCCGCAGCGAGTCTTTGGGCCAGGATCAAAACAACCTGAGAGCCGAAAATGAGTGGGGCGGGAGGGGCGTCAGCCGGATCCTGCCCTCCTGAAAAGCCTTCCGTCCCCGTCGGCTGCCCTATGAAACCCCCAGCCCAGCCCCACCCTGGAGTGCCAGCCGCTGTCTTAATTAGCGCAACCAGGGTTTCCAAGCAGCGCTATTTGCCCCAGTGTGAAACAACAACAAGCCCCATAAAACAATGGTTAGCTTGGCCTCTCGCCTCTGGTAAATTACACAGCATTAAAAAAATAATGCTTTTCATATTAGGCGGTAATTAAAGGTTGGGGCAGCTTGAACACAAGAGCTGGGGGTTGCGGGGAGTGGGGGGGGGGGCGAATCAAAGAAAATATAAAAAATGTTCTTCGCAAGAGTTATGGGAGGCTAATAAAGTATGTCTGTTCGGGAGAACCACTTTGCCCCCCAGCTACCGCCAAGCTGGAGCCGCGGCAATTGCCTCTCAATAAGATAATGATATTCCTTTCTGTGCTATTAAAAGGCTCCCAGTGCAAACTTAAAATGATTTATTTAATTTAAGAAATTATGAGGTGTAACTTCAAAGCGTAAGCCGTTAGTAATGGAAAACACCAGGTTGTTTCAAATTATAATAATAATTGTTTGGAATACACTGAACATCAAAGTGCTTTCATCACCAAATAAAATATAGCCTAGTCCCCGAGATCCAGGGGAGTTGATTGAGGAGATGTTTTGCGTGCGTGTGTGTGTGTGTGAGTGAGAGAGAGAGAGAGTGTGTGTGTGTGTGCGCGCGCTAGCACGAGCGTGTTTATTATTTCCTTATCAAGAGCCATCATTTTAACAGCTCCTTTTCTCAGCTTTGAAGTTTTGACAGTCTTAAATTAGCTTTATTACATTTTTCCCCCTGGCTCGCCGATGGGAGATTATCTTTGGCTGCTGATTTTTCATTCGTAGCCCGGGTTGTCTCCTTCCTTCCCTGCCTTCTCGGGTTTGTTATTTAGCGCAGCACCTCGATAGCCCAGAACGGGCTATTCAGAGTCATTAAAAAGTAAATAACTCTCCCTTTTCTTTGTAAACCTTTGGAAAGCGACCCCCATTACGCGGGGGTGGGGGTGGGGAGAGGACATTCTTCTTTGAAAGAAACGTTGGCACGATCCCCTTAATAACATTTTAAAAGAAAGAACGAAGCGTATTTCGAGAGACCGTCGCCTTCCTTTCTCTCTCTTTACGAGTTTCCTGCTTTCTCGAAACGCAGCCATTTAAAAACAAAATCAGAATTGGGGGATGGGATGAGAGAAGGGGGAGCTTTTGCTCCGGAGAAAAACTGGTTTTTCTCCTTCAGGCCACGTCAGAGTCTTTAATTCCCTTTTAGAGAATAAACAAAACAAGACAAAAAAAATCCACGTTGTGGCACCTTAAAGATTAACTGCTGTATTTTAACGCGACCTTTCGTGGACCAAGTCCACTTCGTCAGACCTAAGAGTGAGACTTCCTGGCATGAATTAATACCTCTCAGGTCCAGAGGCACACAACGGTGGGTCAGTATAACAGAAGTTTACAAAATCAGTGGGGCTTTTTACTACCGGTCACAACAGAAGATCCCTGATTGGGGTTCAGATTTGTTACTGTGAAGTTTGCTTCTGTTGAGTAATAAATGGTTTGTAAAAGGTAAAGGTCGCCCTTGCTAGAAAGCGAGTCGTATTCGACTCTAGGGTGCGGTGCTCGTCTCAGCTTACAGCCAGAGAGCCAGTGCTGTCTGCGTCTGCAGACGCCTCTGTTCTCATGTGGCAGGCATGACTAGACGCTGGAGCGCATGGACCGCTGTTACATATCCCTCCGAAGCAGTACCTATTTATCCACTTACAATTTCTTGCTTTCGAACTGCTAGGTTGGCAGGATCTAGGACAGTGACGGGAGCACTCGGGTCTCGAACTGCTGACTGGCCGACCTTCCAGTCGTCAAGTTCAGCGTCTTAACCACTAAACCACCGCAGTCCCTCATGGTTACTAGAGGGATGCAAAATATTGCCTTATACAAAACCCCTCTGGGTGCGCATAACATCCCGCTTGTGTCACTATGTATCACTTCTCCAAGAACAGCTCAAGCCTCTCGAGTCCCTAAAAAGAGACCCCGCAACGTCCTTTGACTGCGTGGCTGAAATCTCTCGCGTTTTATAGACCAAGATCTCCCCTAAAAGCAGCGGGGAGAGGATTTCGGCGCGGTGTTAACAAGCTAGAAGGAGTGGGTGGGAAAGACATCATGGGATCCGGGTCCCTTTCCTCGGGCAGAGAAAAGCACCCAGGCTGTCAGGCGCCTCTCGTTTCACCCCACCCTCACCCCCACGGCCCCTCCGTCTTCCCCTCCCCATACACAGCAAGCGTTGGGCCGGCCCTTTCCTTGAAGAAGGGGGACCAATGGAGTGGAAAGACGTGTGTGTGTGTGTGTGTGTGTGTGTGTGTCTGTGTCTGTGTGTCTGTGTGTGTGTGTGTGTGTGTCTGTGTGTGTGTGTGTCTGTGTTTAACCCCAACATTAAACCCATGGACTAGGAAAGAAACCCCATGGAAATGAATCAAGGGCAACGTGTGTGCCAACACACACACCCGGGTTTCTCTTCGGGGGGGGTGTCCCCCCCCCCTTCAGCCATTCCTTTCCGAGCCTGGCTCTAGTCTACAGGATAATCGTCTGCAAAACTTTCCTTTCCCTCTCTCTCATTCCCTCTCTTTTAAAGCAGACCCTTTAAAACAACCCTTTCTGCCGGTTGTTCGTTGAAGAGGCCTCTTCTCTCTGGATCGCGGACCTTCTCCTCTTCGTCGTCCCTAATTCTTTCTCTTGCACTGGTGAGAGAGAAAAGAGGCGTGATGCCTGCCTATTTGCTTCTCCCGCTAAGGTGTCAAGCGACCCTGTAAACCAGGGAAACGCTTGGTTAGCAACCGTCTCTTTGGAATTCGGCACCAGCTTGTGTTTATTACTGTTTTTTTTTTAAAAGCCTGTACTTTTTACGAGTTAATTACACCTAATGTATACTTAAATTGTTTTTAATAATTTATTGTTGTTATTAATTATATAAATCTGTTCTTATCTGATCAATGATCGCAATAAAGATATCATTATGGCTGCCCACATAAACGTGGATCCTGTTCGGGCTGCTTCCCCCGTAGAGTTCTGTACGAGAAGTGGAACACCAGATCGGCGAGACTTTTAAAGGCTTTCTTATTTTTTGCATTTTTCTCAGCTCACAGGACGCCCGAATTTAGCCAGAAGCCAGTGGACCCATCTTCTAAGCATGTATACTCTGATGGTATGTTTTCGAGCCAACTGAACTCGACGTGTGTGTGGACACGCATTCTTAAGAATGCCAAATTCTGTCGAACTCAGTCGCGGTTATTCTTAAATTAAAGGCATATGAAAACATGTTCGGGGATGGGGGGATAGCGACGACAAGGGTCTGACTGTAGGATACTGAAAAGCAAAACAAAAGCAAAAGAGACCTCAAATGATTTAGAGGTCTAAAGAAATGTGAACGGTTGAATTAGGATTTCTGGCTTGTGAGTACAAGTGCACGTGAGAAGATTTACTTAGACGTCAGTGAAGAAGAAGAAGAAGAAGAAGAATCACCTCCTCAACAGTTTTTTTGGTGCTTAGTTAGGTCTTAAACTGTTAATTTTATGCCAGTCTTTGACTGTGAATCTAATGGTTGATTTTTAATATAATAAAAGAACGTGCCAAGTCAGTTCTGACTTATGAAGACCCTTTTCCGGGTTCTCTAGGTAAAAATACATATAAATAGTTACCTTTTCCTTCCTCTAGGAGCATCCTGGGATTACTGCACAGGCTGATTTTTCCCCCAGGAGGCACAGTAAGTAATCGAGCCCTCAACCTCTGACTTTACAGTCATATTCCTAGCTCACTGAACTGTAGCCTGCCACATACATGCATAGTTCCCAAGCGTTGCTAGATTCCTGGAGCCATGCTATCAACACCCAAGAAATAATTCTAAACTGATTGAATTTAATTTAGTTGCACTCTTAATGAAGAATATGTTGGCAGATAGGTTTTAATTTGGTGAAGCAATGGGGTCATAGCCATGTAATAGATGCCAGCAGTCTGGGCATCAGCAGGTTCGCACCAGTTCGCCAGAACCGATAGCAGAAATTCTGGCTGATCCCACCCATCCAAGTTTTGAAATAAAGTAGTCCTAATTTGGGGGAAATGCAGGGCTTTTCCCTGGCCATGGCCACCATATCAAGCCCACAGTGTGGTAGTAAAAAATTTTTGAGCCCACCACTGGATGCCAGGGCAGAATTACCCAGAGCAGTTACATTCTCAGCATGAAAAATATAATATGCAAGAAAAATTAAAAGTTGGCTTTGGAAATGTGCATTGCATTGTGATGTGTATTCCAAATTTCTGCTTCATGGCACAGAATCGTAGCCTTCAACACAGCTGACAAAAGACAGTAGCATTTGAAATGCCAGTTTATAACACAATAATACTTTTCTGGGATAAGAAGATGATCAACTGAAAAGAATTAAAAACAATGAGTAAAGACAATTACATTTAATTGAACACAAAAACGCATACCCTTTGGTTAAAAATGTAGTTAACATAATGTAAATAATGGTACTGGTTGTTACAATTGATCATTGCATGTTAAATAAATGGAGAAAGTAGGGCACGATCAACAAGAACTTGTTGGTAGAACAACCTTGGCTTCAGCAAGACATCATTGTAGAGTACTATTATATAATATTTCAACCAAACTAAATTTAAATAATGCCCAGCCTCTGATAGTAGAGGAATTGGGAAAAGAAGGCTACCAGGCTGATGCTCCTTCAATGAGGTATGCAAGACACTGAATATGTAAAATAGGTTTACTTAATGAAATGTATTAATAAGTATCAACCACATAAATATTCCATGATATTAAATAAATGCAGGCATATTTGAACAGCCTGTCCACATATGCACAAAGAAAAGAAAATGTGCCTTCTCCCAAAAGGCAAAACAGGTACCTCACATATACACTGGCATCCTTCCTAGTGGATAAAATCCAGTAGTAAGTTGTAGCACACTTGAACCCATCTATAGTGATTGCAGTGGAACCCTGTTTGGTGTAGTGAACAGAGTGACAGACTAGAACTTTGGGGGCAAGGGTCTGAATCCCCATTTTTGCCATGGAAACCTATGGGTGGGAGGTGATGGGAAACTGGAAAAACCACTACTTAAAACCACTTCTTAAAATCTGACTTACATTGAAATGCCTATTGGGGTCTCTATAAATTGGTTCCAACTGGACAGCTCATAGCTAACTATAGTGTGTGGCATACACTAGCTTATGTATGTACACAAAGAAGACTGTATGAATGTATCTTATACTTAAACTATGATTATGTTGATACAACATACAGTACTTAATTCAACTTCATAAGGATATTTCCCTATGGGAACTCTTATAACCCGATTAAACACATGCATTTTGCTTTATAATGTACTGTAGAAGTTATTCCCCAGCAAATTTTATTCTCAGTTCTCCTATTAATGATAGAACATTTAAAGTCCACTCCCACTCCCTCTGGATCCCTGAGGTTGGTCATAAGAGAACTACAAGAGCACCAGGTAAGCCCAGAAGAAATGCCCCCCCCTTTTTTTTTAGGAGCTCAATAAGAGATTCCCAGCCGACAACCAGAACAAATTCCTTTCAACCTAGAATAATTTCTGACACGAAATTATTATTACCAGAATAAATTGAGCTACATTTGCAAAGGGAGGGTGACGTATGAATCATATTACCCGGGCTACCAGAGGACTGCTTTGAGCAGAAAGATGAAAATACTGTATGTTACAGGTGAAAAGATAAGGTATGAGGAAGAAATATTTAAAAAGATGGGTGTGTTGAACACCCAGCATTTTTTACAAAATGCCTTCCATTACCCTCCGGATTCAAGAGAGAGTACAGAAGAAATTTGGGTGGGATCAAATGATGGAGTTGCAATAGAAAACAAGAAATTTAGGATTGCGATCCTATTGGTGCAGGACTAAGCCTCTTCGCAACCAAAGAGAAATGCAACTCAATCCTAAATACAGGTAGATAAGCTCAGAAGTAAAACTCATTGAGCTCAGTCAAGGTCCAATTCCTCGTATGTGTGTGTAAGACTGTAGACTTAACCTTCACAACAACAGGCAGAAGTTAGGATTGGGTAGAGCATCGGGGATCTTCCCACGGTGCAGCAACCTTGCTGAAGTCGACAGGACTTCCATTAAGAGCAAGCCTGTAAGGGATCCCTCCTACCTCACCTGATCTTCAAGGTGGCATCTCAAATGACTCCCATCGGAAGTCTTTTAACAATGCGGACAAGTATTGGGAACGGGCTCCGTTTGTGATCAGTGGGTAGGTCAAAGTCGATGACCCAAGCCTTGCTAGAAATTGTTCGAAGAGAACCGGTTGAACTATGAACTGTTGATGGTCAAAGTCGGGGAAGCAGGGGGAGCTGGCAATATTGATTGATAAAAGCCATCCTGCCACTGTCTCTTGGGAAGTCAGTCCCAGGGTAGTCTACTGCGAGCTGTACACACAACTTTGAAGGCAAGTCGGTTGTCTCACTTCTGTACTCTCTTTTTAGGATTAAAACTGCACACATATTTGCTCCATTGAAACTATAAGGACTGCTTATAGAGATAATAATTTCGTGTCAGAAATTATTCAGGGTTGAAAGGATTTTTGCTGGAGAAACTCCACTCAGGGGGCGCCCGAATGAAGCTCCTTTCATGCCCCCAAGACCTTTTCCCACCGAAGTGATCCCTATTTATCTACTTGCCATTTCTTGCTTTCGAATTGCTAGGTTGGCAGGAGCTGGGACAGACACGGGCACTCAAACCGTCATGGGTCTCGAACTCCCGACTTGCCAGCCTTCCAGGTAAGAAGGCGAGCTTCTTAACCACTAAGTCCCGCTTATAGAGATAAGGAAACCAGAAGCATTTGGTAATAAGCATTCAGATGACAATTCCCCATCTTTACAACTAGGTGGAAGTGTGTCCTGTTGAACGCAGGATGACTTTCTTCGAAGTGAAGAAGCACAAGAGGGCATCTCTAACTTTACTGTTGGGCTTAACAAGAATTATTGATTGATTGATTGATTGATTGATTCTTTCTTTCTTTCCAGGCAAGTTCCAAAATGAACCGACGCCCCCCAATTTAACAGGGTCTCAGTAGACGCTCGCCTCTTCGGACCCCATAAAGAAGGCAGGAGAGCCCGAGGTTTGGCAAGGAAAAGTGACAACACGAAAAGCAGACACCCCCCCAACCCCACCCCGAAGCGACTGACGGCCGCTGCCTGGGCGGTGCCAGAGAGCCCATTCCTAACTGACTAAGTCAGCAGCTCCGTCGCGGGGGGCGGGGGGGGGAGATCCCGGCTACCCTGGGAGGGGGGGGCGGAGAGGCGGGAGTGCATTTATTCTTCCCTCGAAGTAGCCAATGCCCTCAATTAGGCATTTGCAAGGCGCAGGACGCTTTTCCACGCCAGGGAACGATCGTTCCTGCGCTTTTCTTTTTAGTCCAAACCACAGTGGCCAGACGCTTTGTAACGTACTGTATGGGGTGATGAACTTTTTATATTTTGTAATGCTGAGGGTTTTATTTACTGTTAATTATGATACTGACTGTATGGATTAGATTGTATTGTTCCATATTTATTTATCTTGCATATTGCTGATTATTGTATTGCTATTGCTGCTTATTTAGTTTTTGTATTGCTCTGTATGTTGTATTTTGTTTTATTGTGAACCGCCTTGAGTTGCCCGCTGGGTAAGAAAGGCGGTATAGAAATAAACCTATAATAATAATAATAATAATAATAATAATAATAATAATAATAATAATAATAATAATAATAATAATAATAATAATAATAATAATAATAATAATAATAATAATAATAATAGCTCAAGTCGCTAAGATGCTGACTGGGAAGCGGAAGGTCAGCAGTTCGATTCCCGAGTACTGCAGGACGGAAATGAGCTCCCGTCTTCATCCCAGCTCCTGCCAACCTAGCAGTTCGAAAGCAAGAAATTGCAAGTAGATAAATAGGAACCACTTTGGTGGGAAGGTAACAGCGTTCCGTGCGCTCCGGTGTCTAGTCATGCCTGCCACATGACCACGGAAACGTCTGCAGAAGCAGACAGCGCTGGCTCTTCGGCTTAGAAACAGAGATGAGCACTGCACCCTAGAGTCGGATACGACTGGCTTT
The DNA here is from genome assembly GCA_035047345.1 of Bradypodion ventrale. NCBI lineage: Eukaryota > Metazoa > Chordata > Lepidosauria > Squamata > Chamaeleonidae > Bradypodion > Bradypodion ventrale. The sequence goes on along the minus strand of JAWDJE010000002.1, from coordinate 296,641,721 downwards.
CGAGCAAGGGAAACCTTTACCTTAATAATAATAATAATAATAATAATAATAATAATAATAATAATAATAATAATAATAATAATAATAATAATAATAATAATAATAATAATAATAATATGTCATCTTTAGTGACATCTGGATCCAGATCATGCTTTTTCCTATTGCTTGGAGGAGGAAGGGAAGGGAAGGAAGGAAGGAAGGAAGGAAGGAAGGAAGGAAAGAGAGAGAAAGAAAGAAAAGAAGGAAGGAAGGAAAGAAAGAGAGAGAGAGAGAGAGAAAGGAAGGAAGGAAGGAAGGAAAGGAAAGGCAAGGAAAGAAACCCGGCCCCGCTTGTGCCGCTGTACCAGAGGCAAAAGAAGCCCACGCGTTTGAGCCCCTCTCCGCCTCTCTCGTTCTTTACCGAGCGGCATCTGTTTTGTGTCAGCCAGAAACGACTTCGGGAATAATTCAACCTTGCATGCAACCTCACTCCTGTTAAAGAGCCGCGCTCACAGCTCTTTGCGAATGGCTTTTGGGGGCTGGAGTTAGGGGGGGGGGAGGGAATCGGAGGGGAGGGGGTCCCGGCGAGACTCGGGCAATGAGGCCGGGCCCTTTCCCGGGGATGTAATTGACTCCGTTTACACACGGCCTCCGAGCCCCCTCCCCCAGAGCATTGAGCGGGGAATTCTCAAACGTGTGTGTGTGTGTGTGAGTGGGCGTGCGTGTGAGTGTGTGCGTGCGTGCGTGCGTGTGTGAGAGAGTGTGTGTGAGTTTGTGTGTGTTGTTGTTGTTGTTTCTGAAGACCCCTCCAGTCGTAAAATCTTATACTCCATTAATTCGCCTTTTTCGTTCTGAAAACATCGGTGAGGGCAGGATAATCAACCTGGGCTCCGGGCAAAAACGCCAATTAGGAAAAGGGCCCGGGGATTGTCCCCGACGCAAACGAGGGAGAGGGTGGGGAGGGAAGGAGGGAGGGAAAGGCAAGGCGGCGGCAGACTTTGCAAGGTTCTCCCTTCAACGCCGCGGCCTTCTGCAATAAATCCTCGAGTCCCCTCGCAAGATCACGCTTAACACCCTTAAAGCTTCCTCACTCAAAGAGTTTCCAGCGTCGAGATTTCCTCGTAATCCTTGACACCGGTGATTTATGCCAGGGAGCGGCGGCGGCGCCCTTTACAACCCGGGTTGTTTTGTTGAAAGGCAGCTCAGATCATTGCAGGCTACTGAAAAAAGGCGAAGCGTTCTTTGAAAGTGAAAGTCTTCTTGCACCCCTCGCCCCACCCTCCTTTCAATCAAGAAGTGCACATTGATTAACGCGGCTATAATTCGGAAAGGCTGCTGAAGGGGGACGGGTGCCGTGGGGGTTATATGAATGTTAAAAAACCCACTCGGAGGCTGTGATCTGGGATTTCCTTGGGATCTCGCTTTGTAGATGCTCTAATGCGGCGAAGGAAACCGCGATGTGCCGAAGCAGTCCTTTGGCTAAGGCCTTACAAACCCGGCTGATGGCGAGACAAAAATTGGTGCGATCAGCAAATTTGCCTCTTTCCCTCCTGAGAAAGGAAAATGGTGCCTAGCAGTTAGCCTGGGCCGCAGTGGCTTCGTGGTTAAAATGCTGAGCTAGAGGACTGGCGAGTCGGCAGGTTAACAGTTCGAGACCTTTGAATGCTGAGTTAGCACCCGTCCTCTGTCCCGGTCCCTGCCAACCTAAGCAGTTCGAAAGCAAGACATTCCAATTAGACAAATAGGTACCGCTTTTCGGCGGGGAAGGTGACAGCGTTCCGTGCGCTGCGGCGTCTTGTCATGCCTGCCACATGACCACGGAAACGGCTGCAGACGCAGACAGAGCTTGCTCTTTGGCTGTAAACGGATAGCGGAGATGAGCACTGGGTCCTAGAGTCGTACACGACTGGCTTTCGAGCAAAGGAGCTCTAGTGACAAGCCGGGCAGACAGGCAACAGGAGATGTTCCTCTCCATCACGGCATCGCCCTCTTAAAACGGGACAAAACTAAGTGTGAACCCCCGGCTGCTGGTTGGTCTAACATAACAGAGTAATTCTCTCTCTTCCTAGTAAGTGCGGGTGGGTTTTTAATGGGTTTTAATAGGGTGTATTTGTATTTTAATTGGGTTTTTATCTGGGTTGGTTGTTGTTGTTTTTTAGTATTGTAAGCCATCCAGAGTCCTTGTGAGCAGGGCGGCTATAGAAATATGAAAATTAAATTAAATTAAAGTTAGACAAATGAGCCGGGAGACTGAACAGTAAGTGGCCCTGTAACTTCGAAAACTTGAACTTATCTTCATGTCCATTCAAACGGACACATAGAATTTAATGGTGGTTACTCCAATATAAACGGGGCAGAACTGAGCCCTAAGTAACCTCGGAAGCTCAATCCTCCATTAATAGTAGGGGCAAACCAGCAATGACCTGCCGTACAGGAGGTTGCAGAATTATCTAACTACGCAAACCTATAGTTGCCTAAAGATAAATTGTAGAATTATGTCCTTAGATGGAGAGAAAAAAGTTGAATACTCTGAGGAAACGCGCTGCATCTTCTTAGGGCTGTAACTCTTGCTAGGAAGTTAGGAAGACTGATTCCTGTTGTAAACAAGCCGAAGATGAAGCCCTGTTAGCTTTGCTAGGAAAAAGAGACCATCTCAGAAGGAATGGTGGCTGCTGAGTGCCAGGTTGCTCAAGCCATTAAAGCTTTTTACAGAAGTTGATCTGGTCTTTGAAAGACCTCCTTTAAATAATAATAAAAATATCCCTAGCCATTCCATGGAGACTGTGGGTTTAAACCCCCAAGCCTAATGCTCTTCCACCCGCTCTGAAGCAAAACTTCCTTTCAGTTTTTCAAGTTCTTGCCCTAACTGAGCGGAGAGCTTATTTCTTTATCAAGGTGCCTCCATTTCAGAGCAAGGAGTCACACACCTATGAGTCTGGCATAGAAACTTAAAATCAGGCCCGGCTATAGATTATTTAACTCAGTCTATTCCATTCTGAGAGGAAGGGGGGCACACAAACATATTCCTATACTTCTCTATACAGTATTTACTTGTGTATATCTTGGATTTTTAGGCCACCTTTCTCCAGATGGTAATTCCCATGTTGGGAATTTAAGCCCTCTTGAGGCTGAAGACTGTAGTCAAGGATCAGTTTGGGGGCTTAGAAGTGGGCTCTTTGCATCTATCTACTCAGGAGGAAGTATCAGTGAGTTCAGCCCAATGTTCCCTTCCAAGAAATAGCGCCTAGGCATGGGCAGTCTCAAAGCAACAACTTTGGAATCCAATTCTCTCTAGATATATAAGATATAAATATAAGATTGACTGGCAGCTCAATTTCAGACTGGCTAAATTTAGGAACAGGATCATTCTAAAACCTTTAGATTAATTTGCATCTTTGACAAGTATTGTAAAACAACGTTCATTTCTCAGTGTCCCATGGCATTGTTTTACAACTGTTTTCTTAACTTTTGTCTCAGTCTGCCATAGAACAGCACATGTTTACCCTTCCTTGTGAGCCAATAACCCCAATAAACACAAATAGCCAATAAAGGAGTGAGTAGCAAGAGTTAAAAATCCAGATGAGGTCTGCTATCTCTTTGGAAAGAAGCAGGAATATCTCTCTCTCTCTCTCTCTCTCTCTCTCTCTCTCTGAGAATTTCACCACTACTTTCTCACTGACATGAACAATAAGTAACTTTACCTAATCTGCATAAGCCCGAAGAAGTGAGGAAATCATAATCAATAGTTGCAAAGTCTGTTAAGTAAAGAAGGCAGTTGAAGTAGATCCAATTCTTTTGATCTGAAATTATGACTTATCCTTTCTACATTATCCTGGCTGTAACTTTGGCTTTCTTTCAAAATACAAAATGTAAGAAGCCCTGGAAATGACTGACAGGAAGTAAGTGCAAATTATAATGGTTCCAAGTATGTCTGTGATCTTGACCCAGAAAAAAAAGAGAAGGAAAAAGCATTAATCTTAAATAAAATAAAAACTTCAGCGACAGACAAGCTACCACACAATTAAACAAGTTTTTTAATTTAATTCTAAATAAAAGAGATAAGAAATAATAAATCTTCAATAAAATATATAAAATTGTACAAGGCATCCCTTTCAAAGGGATTTTAATATGCTGGGGGAGGGGGCGCAAAAGGGAAATAACTGAGTAAATGGGAAGGCTTCACAACACAGCCTGTATGGGGCAAACAAAACCCTAGCACATATCAGCATGTGGCTCTTGGTTTCCATTACATGCTACAAATATATCTCAGAGAAAGTCGTGTTTTTACCAACTTCCATCCTCTACAGAAAATTTACCAACATGTATAGCCATAGAAATAATAAAACAATGTATGATGTGCCAAATACACCAAATGGAACGTCCCTCCCAGACACCAATAGAAAGAAAGGGAAGAAAGGAGGGTTGCCCTGCTTTTAGAGTAAATGGCACTATCTTGATATGGTAAGTTGGCTTGGTTTTCTGGATCTATAGGTGATAGAAGAAACACTGAAGAATAATTCATTTTACAAGCTAATAATGGTTAAAGCATAGAATATTGCAATTAAAAATCAAAATAACTCTGCAACATGGTTTGATATTCTCTCTGCACATACACACACACACCAATACATATACGCACACAGCTCTTTTCTTCATTTCTCTGTCTGGTTGTTGTTCTTTTTGATATAATTCAAAGTACTGTATCAACTTGTGCATAGGCTTGATAAGAAGTGACAGTTCTTAAGCAAAACCAGGAGACCAGAATCGAGACCAAACTCTTCCAAACTACTCAGGCCCTCCTCCAGTGCCATCACATATAGACACACCTCCTCCGGTGCCCCAAAATAATAAATGGCAAGCTTAGGGCATGCAAATTGACCACTGGCATGAACCCTTTCTATAGTAGTCCTTCAACTACAGTACTTGATTTGAGGCAACCCCATGTCTATGGAGCTCCATGGCTGCTAATCTTGGAGGACTGTGGTTTTCAAAGGACTGGGTTCACCAACACCTTGCTTTGCTGGATCAAAGCAGTATCCCTCCTTGACCAGGTAATGCATTTGAAGCATTCTAGCAGATTGCACATTGGCTTACAGACAGGCAATACATGGTACAATTAAGTGAGAAATGCAGACATCCAGTCGGCACTGCTCTCATTCTGCTTTTGCATAAGTCAGCCTTTTAATGGCAAAGCTGTTTATATGAATAAAACTCGTGACTACTTTTATGCTTCCTCCACCTAGTTGAAAAACAAATTTAAGCTACACTTTTTATGTGTGCACACATATCTGAGAGTAAGTACCATTGAACAGAGTGGGACTTACACCTGAGTAAACATGCACAACAGCAGGTTTTATCTTTCTCGCTATACAGAACAAACCGTTCCTACTTGTTACAGAAAACATATGTCATGATACTCCACTGGAAACATCATGGGGAGAAAATATATGCTATGAAAACACGTGATTTAATGTTTGATTTCTTTCCCCTCCCCAGACCTATGTACAGTATATAAACTATATTAGTTTAAAGACTTTTTTTTCTTTTCTTTTAAAAAAAACCCTCTTTCAGGATCATATTCACAGAGTCAAAAATGACACCAGGCTGGTTCCCCAACCTGTAGAATACACCATCTGTGTTCAAACTTCCATATAATCATAAGGCACATACAAGGATGTAACAGGGGGTGGGGGGAGAAATCACCAGTCCTGGTTTTGCACTGCACTCTTCAGTTGGATGAGATGCATCAGAAAGTCTTGTATTGTATTGCATTGCTGCTTTACCCCTCCTGATCTTCTTAGGATAAATGGTACATGCTATATCCAACCGGAGTAGCATAGAGTCCCACAGGCGGGATGGGAAGCACAGGTCTGTGAAAAGGATAGGATGTCCCATAGAGGGAAGCTGCCTGGAGATGGGAATTGATAGGGAAAGGGAGGCTAAAGCCAGAAGGCAACATGGGCTTGGCTGCCATTTTTAGCTTCTCCAGCTCCGCTTCCTGGAGTCTCTTTGCCTTGGCCCTCCGGTTTTGGAACCAAATTTTGACTTGGGTCTCTGTGAGGTTCAGCGAGCTGGAGAACTCGGCCCTTTCCGCAATGGAGAGGTATTGCTTCTGACGGAATTTGCGCTCCAAGGCCAGCAGCTGGGAGGTGGTGAAAGGTGTCCTGGGCTTTCGGTTGGTCTTGTGTTTTCTCAGCGTACAGGCGGTGGGACTCAGGTGTCCTGCAAGGAAAAAGCAAAGATCAGTTACCTATAGAGGAGGAAAGGGGAGCTGCCAGCTGCTAAAGGAGCCGTTTCATCATTCCCAGCGCATAAGCAAAAAAAACAACAACAAGGTACTGTACTGTATCAATAATAATAATGGGTTTGAAAGAGGAAAATAGACAACCCAAATTCAATGGGAGGGGAAGTAGAGCATGGAAGCAACCAGGCCCTGTAGTGCAAAATGATGTGTAGACTCTCATTCTCCCCTCTCTCTTGGTATCAAACCAGGACAACAAGATATGTGAATTTAGAATAATGCACAGAGGTGACACTTATGTGGCAGTATGTGAATAAAAGCAAAACATGGCAAATTCAGGCATGGCAGACAACCCTCTTTCTAAAAAAAAATTTGCAGTTTGGAATGACACACTGAACTATGTGTAGCACACTTCCAGTTAATAATGTAGATGGCTTAGGCTTAATTTTAACCAACACAGATAAATGAACCTACTGTGCCCACAACAAAAGTCTAGCATTGTGCTGTAATCTAATTCTGACATGAGATTATTATTATTATTGAATATAAATCAACCATTTGATTCACAGTCAAGGACTAGAATAAAATTAACAGTTCAAGCCCTAACCATGGCCCTAAGAACTGTTAAGGTAACATCTGAGTATATATTCAGTTCCTAGTAGAGTTCTTTTTTTGGAGAGTTAGGATGTTCAACATAAATTCAAAATTTCCAAATATCTATGGAATCCTTTAGGCATTGCTCCAATGGCTCCAATCGCTAATCCAGCCAATATATTTCACATTAGTTACAATCTATTTACATTAGTTAAAGCCTTCTAAGAAAATAATTGGTTTATGGAGTGCTCTACCCTCAGTAGCTTACTTAGGACCTCTCCCAAGTAATGTAATGCATTTTCACACATTACATAGGAATGGTTTCCCACCTATCATTCACTTGAGAGGCACCTGTAGCCAACCACTACTACTTGGTAAGTGTATGTACCTCATACATGTCTTTGTCACATTAACACAGGGATTCTCAACCTGAGGCCCTCGGTGCCATTTCATGTCCCCCCCACCTCCACTGCCTCCACCATACCTGGAAGTGCCATGTGGTGGAGGAAGGAAAAAATGGCTGTCCAGCCCCTGAAGCTGTCTGAGGGAGCTTGAAACCCACCCCACTCCCTTTAAAAAGTTGAGAACTCCTGCATTAACACTTCACACTTTAAAGTACGCATCATGAACACAAAGCTGGAAGAAAATTTGTGACACTTTTACAAAGCCTCTGTTTCATCCTCTCACTCTCAAGATATTAGAATCTACTAAACAGTATGAGTTATCACCGTGTTTTGTCATGTTTTCTTTGTATCAACAGGAACCCAATAAAGAAAATTGTGGAGTTTGTGACAGCTACTTATTTTGGAAAACAACTCAATCTGCCCTCAACTAACATATGCTCTTGTCTATATTTCTGTAAGGGATGCAGTCTGTGAATGGAAACTCAATCAGAGTTACAGTGTTGAAAAACAAATTTAAGCCTGCACTCTTTATGTACAGTATATTCAGTTGTTTGGCCATAATTTTAAGTACCATTTGCTGTGATTATTGTATAAAACAACCAGAACATCAAAGATGTTGGCCGCAGTGTTGCCAAGACACTACGGCATTTGGTTACACTGATATCACTATTACTGGCATCTCCACAATACTATCCATCACACTACAAGAGAACAAACCACTGTCTTTCACCTAAAAGTATTCTGTAAATCCATTCATTATACTCATGCAGACACTTTCCACCAACTTCTCACTGTTTTTCTGCAACATTTTTCTTCTATACATGCCAGCCTATACACACCATAAGACTATCTGGACAACAAACCATGCAAGTAATATACCACTTCTGTGTTCCTCTTACTAATATGCAGAGAAACAAGAATTTCTGCATGGGATCAATGAAACAGAAGGTGGAATATATTACTAAAGGAATGGGTTACTAACTAGAAGTGAAAGACAACACATCTTATTGAGGATAGAAATAAATGCATCCCCAGATTTATCCAGTGTGAATGATGCCTTTGATTAGAAATTTTAGTTGAAATTTTGCCTGATTATTCTGGCTGGGGTTTGAGATAGTAGAGGGGAAGGCCAGGCTCTTTTTTTGTCTTGCCAAGTTCACTGCCAAGGTGTTCAGCAATATCAGTGGTAGACTGGGGATCTGTGAGAAAACAGATGGTGTCATTTGCTACCCTCCCTTAATTTAGGTTCCTGCATTCTCCCCCAACACTGACAACCTTAAGAAAGCAGGAGACTGACACACTAATGCAATACGTAACTTTCCTGACATGTGCTAATCTGTAAAAAATATATAGTCACCAGCATCTGTCATTAATACAGAATGGGAAAATTTGTTTCATATCTTGTTCCACTACAACCCAAACCCTGCGATTTACAGAGTAATCACCCGCAGTCTTTTTAGCGCAATTTGCATTCCAGTTGTTCCGGACTTCAAGAAAGAGTAGGAGGAAAACAAGATGAAGAAAGCAAATACATAAAAGGCATTGCCAGCATCTAAAATTTGGAACAGATTTGCTACTCAGCTAAAGCATACGGGTCCCTGGTATTTACTTCCAAGCATAACAGTTGGAGAACATTGTTCAGGACAGCAACTTGTAAATGTACAGAAGATTTCATACAGCAGGGCTTCTTAGTAAGAATGTTTAGGATTTCATTCTAATAATTATAGGAGAGATTTGTGGGAACAGTCACTTAAGAGACAGATACTTTCTAAGGCAGAATTTGAGATTACATTACAGAGATATTTAAATAGCTAGTAGTACATTTCAAACATAAGTAATCACAGTTGCGTCTCTGGTTTGGGAGAAACAGCATTTTGTTTAGTGGCTGCCTTCTTTTCTAGACTTAAAAGGGGTTTTGGAAAGTTGGAGGATGTATTAAAATCTAAAAACTAAAATAGACCAGAGTTGCAATAGAAAAATCCCATTTTAAGAACTGCATTTCTTTCTCTGCATGAGAAAGCATTCATTTTTCTGTGGATAAACTTTATTTACAGCATGAGCATTTCTTATGATGCTTAACTGCTGTAACAGAGGATAGCTCTAATACTAAAGTTTCACTTATGAGCATAGAGTTTGGAAGTGTTTGAAGCAGAGTTTGGGAAGAAAATATACATTTTGGACAATGCAAATGATGTTATTGGACTAAAGCACAGCCTGATCCTTCAACAAGAACAATACATTTCAGGCCCATTTTATAACTGAAGACCTGACTTCTGTGGTTAAGATCAAACTTTGCTAACTCAATAAGAGTTAGTTATCTAAAACCTCCATCATCTTAGTAAGACAGCATGAACTGAAATACACTACAGTACAGTACTTTGAATATAATATCACCAAAACTTTGGCTCACGTTATTGCACACGAGGCATGGGGCAATATCCCAATGAGAATTTCTTTTAAGCTAAGCGATCTCTAAATGTGCAGGTACACTGAGTTTCAAGCCCTACACCATGAGTGTGCACAGGATTCTAGCTTTAATAAAGGTTCATCATGTTTTCACCCTCCTATTAAGATATAAAAGAAGAGGATGGCAAATTATATAAGTTTTGTTTTTAACAGTAGTTAAAGAAAGTATGTTTCCAGTGAAGGCTAAAATTTAAAAAAAAAGTCTTGGGTAACCTAAGAGCTATAATATTTGTTTCCAAAATAAAAAGGCTAATCATAGTATGTAAAATTATTTTACGTTCTAAAACCTGTGTAGTTTTTTTTATAAAAAAAAATCTCTTAACTGGTTACACCAGCAGTCTGTGTATTTCTCTTCTGCTTATTTTAAACAGAATTTCTCCTCTTCATTTTCATATATTGCTCCTTAAATCTGCAGGAGAGCTGAAAAACAGTATTTACTATATTTGTAGAGTTAAGAATTTAGAACAGCAATAGCCTTCCTACACTATATATTATAGTGCCTTATTTACTCTCTTTAAACATCCATTCCTACCTTCTTGGCCCCTGCTTATTTTTATTTCTTTTGTTAAAATCTGGGTTTGTTATCCTGAAATAAATGTGCTCTAGTCAGATAATCAAATTATTTTCTTTCCCTGTAAAACAATCATATCTGAAAGTCAGTCAGGCTTCAACTACTATAAGCAGGTCTTAAGAATCCTGTACCAGCATACCTGGGAGTAAGTCTTGTTTAATTTAATAATACCAACTTTTGTAGTAGAAATATTCTGTTAATTTGCATGGACTTGGTTCAGAAAGCTCTATGATCTTGTAATTTGCTTTACTCATACACATGTATTTCTTCGTCACTGGAAACCATATGTATGTATTTGGGATTTCTACTGAAATCAACCAGAAATGTAACCTCTGGAGGGGGGGGGGTGCTTTAAAATGAGTTTCAGATTCTTTCTAGTGTTTTAACCCAACTTTGTTCCAAATGCAAGCAAAATAGGCCACAAACATGAATGAATTCTGGGGAGAGCTATAAAGAAATACGCCTGAATGCCAATATATACTTAACTGTGGTTATTTTCTTTTTTCCCCCTTTAAAACACACATCCTGCTATTTGTACTTAATAGTACAAATGTTATGAGCATTTTCTGATAGCCTGGGAAAGCTGGATGCTTTTCTAAGTTAAGCTACTATTAAGATTTAGAATAATAATAATAAATTTTGGCTTATGGGGAGGTCATCATCTGCAATCCCATGCAAATTGATTTGGGATAAGACTCAAGGAATTCACTGACCAAGGCCTCTGTATATAGGATATAAATAGGATCAGGCCATAAAACATGGGAAAGCACAGAAGAATTTAGAAGAAGGCCATTCTTTTTGGAACAGTTGGCGGTGTGATATAAGAAGATAGGAAAAGAGATGGCGGTAGCTAGCAATAGAATATGTATGTTTGCCTTACATTACTCGTTCACAGAATCTAAATAGATTTAAATTTTTTGGACTGTTTCAACATGGTAGAGCATATCATTTAACCACATACCATACTCCAAGAGAACATGCATCTGTGGAACACCAGAAATAGAAAATATTGCACATGTTCTGTTTAGTTATCAATTATATGCCACAACAAGAGCCAAGTATCTACAGACATTATTAGACAGAACGAAATACTGGGACTCTAATAAAAAACCAACTTACTTACTTCAGGGTGCAAATGAATATGTAAATATTACAACTGTCAAGTTTATAGTCGGGGTTGTTCAAGAGAGAAGAGGTTTTATTGATCAGATAGACGATGCATGCAAAAGTGATGAGTTTTATTGAGTAAATTTTATCTTTTTATTGATAGTATATCATTCTACTTTACTTTTAACCAGTTTTTACTCTGTTCTATGTAACTGGATTTTATCTAATGTATTTTACCACATTTTAACCTGACGACTAATCAGTTAAAGGATATTGGATACTGGGTGTGCGTGCGTGTGTCTGTGCCGTTTGGGCAGCCCAGTCCACCGTAAGAGAGGACTGAGCAGGAAAGGACGAGGAAAGCTGGATCTCTCTTCTTCTTACACGTGAACGGGAGCGGCGTCTGACAACTCTCGGTCCAGGTTAAAGGGAAGCTCACGTCGAATTAAGAAGCCAGCTCGGTTTTCCCCGCCCCGATTGTGTTTATTTATCCTGCTCCGGGGCTGCGCTTGCCGGACCCAAACAAGGCTTCAGGGAAAAGAGAGAGACACAGGAGGAGTATATAAAGAAAACTCAGCCTGAGTTGCCCGTCGGCCCTGCAGGCAAGTCGGTCTCCTCCCGCGACGGCGACGGCGGCTACAGGTGCAATGCGGGGAAGGCACCGGAGGGCGATCGGAAGGAGGAACGCTCCGGTTTCTCCGAGGGGGAAAAGAAAGGCCGATCCGGCCTCTTACCGGCATCTGTTCCTCTTCCGGGGGGGGGGGGGGGGAGAGGAAACAACAACCCCTACTGCGGCAGTATAATAAGGGGGGAGAACGATCATGTAGACACGATCATGAAGATAAGCGTTGAAAAGTTTGTTTGCGCAGAAATCGCAAAGGCGGAGACACACTCTCTTCAAGGGGATTTCCCGCGCGCGCGCACACACACACACACACACACACACACACACACACACACACACACACACACACACACACACACACACACACACACACACACGGGGGGGGAGAGAGAGAGAGAGCGCCGCCAGGCAGCTGGACTCGCCGTGGCTTCTTATTGTTTTGTTCCGAAGTGATCATACGGACCGAAGAAGAACACAAATAAGCAAAGCTCCGGCCAAGAGACGGAGGAGAAGGAAGGTGGCTGTGGTTCGAAGCCTCGTTTGAGGCGGGGTTGTTTTTTAAAAATCTGCTTTCGTTTCCCGTGGTGGTGGTGGTGGAAAATGGGTTCCCAGCGTCCACGCCGCGGGATCGGACTGGAGAGGCTCTCTCCCTCCCTCCCTCTCTCTGACTGCCCTCATTCCTCTTCCCCCATCTACTTTTCCTCCTCCTCCCCCTTGCCTCAAGTGGGGATCTTGGCTGTTCTGGGGCCTCGACCTTGCGGGGGGAGGGGGAGGGAAATGCCTTTCTGTCCGATGCCGCTACCAGTCCCCCCACCCACCCAGACCACCCCTTCCTTCTCCTCCGGTCTCCCCCGAACCCGGTTCCAGACTCACTTTGGGGAGGGGAGTACCGGCCGGCCTCGGGGACCCAGGGCGAGCCGTCCTCGGAGGTCTCGGATTTCACCGACGAGGTCTCGAAGGTTTTTGTAAGCCCCCCGGGGCTGGGAGCTTCCCGGGCGACGTGGGTCGGTGCGAGCATGTTCCTGCCGGACGAAGAGCCCAGGCTAGCCCCTTCCACCACCACCACCACACCACCGCCGCCTCCTCCACCGCCTCCTCCACCGCCGCCGGGCTCTCGGGAGGGCTTCTTGTCGGACATGAGCGCTTCCACGCTGAAAGGCAGGCTGGAGACTTTGACTTTGCGGGGCTCCTCGGGGGCCACGGCCGTCGCGGGGCCCTCTTCGTCCGAGAGGACCTCCTTCGCCTTGCAGGGAGACGACGACGACGACGACATCGCAGCGCGGACGGAGCCTGCCTTCCTGGTCACGATCCCCCCCGCCCCGGCTCCTTCGTCCTTGTGCTCCGGACCCCTTCGCTGCCTGGGCTGGGCTGGGCTTTAGACCTAGACGAGGCACTCCCGGTCGCAGCGCCGCTCCGTCCCGCCTGACTCCCCTCCACCCCTGAACAGGCGAGCCACTTTTTTCCGCCCTCCCCTTTCTTGGGGACACTCGGGGGCTGTTTCCTCCTTCGGGGAAGGCGAGTCAGCGCGGCTTAGCCAATGGGAGCGGGCCGGCCAGGTGACGTCACGCCATGACTCAGGCGATTGGCTCTGCCGCTTCGGCTTCGTTCTTTCCCTTTTCAATAAATTAGAGAAGGCAGACTCCGCCTCCCCCCCCTCCCGTCCCGGCCTCTGGAGCGCTTGCCAAGACGGCAATTAGGGCTGGTGATTGCAAGGGGAAACTCAGCCATCGCCGATCCGCTTTCTAGACTCTCTTTCTCTCTCTCTTTCTCCCTCCTCCATCTTTGACCCCCCCGGGTTTGGAAGAGCCAAGATCCACCAGGCTCCCAGCTAGCAATTGTGTTGTTGCTGTTCAGTCGCGCAGTCAATTCCGACCCTATGGACCAATACCCGCCAGGTACCTCTGTCTCCCACCATCCTCCTCAGCCCGCCCAATGCAATTACACTTCTACTTTCCCTTGCTCGAAAGCCAGTCGTATCCGACTCTAGGGTGCAGTGCTCATCTCTGTTTCAAAGCCGAAGAGCCAGCGCTGTCTGCTTCTGCAGACGTTTCCGTGGTGATGTGGCAGGCATGACTAGACACAGGAGCGCATGGAACGCTATTACCTTCCCACTGAAGTGGTCCCTATTTATCTACTTGCAATTTCTTGCTTTCGAACTGCTTGGTTGGCAGGAGTTGGGACAAAGACGGGAGCTTATTCCGTCCTGCAGTACTCGGGAATCGAACTGCTGACCTTCCGCCTCCCATATCGCTCAGTGCTCTCTCTGGGTACTAATTCACAAGGGAATTAGCATGTTAACCCACCCACCCCAACATGCTGGGAACTCATTTTACCGACCTCGGAAAGATGGAAGGCTGAGTCAACCTTGTGTCCCGTCAGGATCGAAATCCCAACGTTTTGGCGACAGTGCACCAGTTTAACCCCTGCGCCACCAGTTTTCCCAGGCGCCTCCGCCCCCAGAGAGACCTCGGAGAAAGTCCCTGCTTTATGCTCGGAAGAGGCCTCCACAGAGTCCCGGATCCCAAACGTCGCCGACTGGCTGATTGCTTCATGCTCTCTCTCACTCTCCCCCCACCCCAGTTATGTGGTCTTTGATAACTGAAGCCCACTTAGGGGCCGTAGTCAGGGGATGAACAGGGAGGGGATGAGCCCCCACCCACAGCTAAGAGCCCGCCCCTCACCCAGTGTAAAGTTCCAGTGGTATGTGTGTGTGTTTCAGAGAGAGAGAGAGAGAGAGAGAGAGAGAGAGAGAGAGAGAAAGAGATTGTTGCCCCTCCTGAAAAATTATTCGCCTCCCCCCATCTAGAATACTGGCTATGGCCCTGAGCCCACTTTCCAAAGCACGTCTCGCCCCTGGCCCCCTCCGTCAGCATTCGCGATCTAACTGCGGCAGCCCCAAGGAATAAGCACAGGGAACGCTAGATGCAAAGCAGGTCAAGTGCACTTGGGGGCTTTAGAACCCCCTAGTAATACATACAATCGGCTTCTTCCCTCATCTTAACCCCATGAATTTGATGTGGGGAGGGATGGGTGGGGACAGCTGAGAGGACTAATGGAGGGTGGACTGCTTTTTTGTGTGTGTGTGGGGGGGGGACATGAGCATGTGATGCTCCAAACACCATTAATTTGGGCCATCTGACCCAATAAAATTAATTCGTTTGTACCCTAGAAAACAGCCACCCAGTGGGATGGACTGCTCACACACACACACACACACACACACACACACACACACACACACACACACACACACACACACACACACACACACACACACACCACCTTACAGCTAACTCGCCTCTTCCTTCAAGGAAAAAAATTACATGCATTTGAGACGGAGGCTGTTTTTGTTGTCGTTGCTGCTGCTGCTTTAAAAGAAATGATTATCTCGAGGACATTAAGTCACAGGAGGCGCCTGACCCCTTGATGATGGCAAACAGATGTAATTCGAATCAGCCGGGGGAGCCCGGAGCCCGCGTCCGACAAGGTGTCTTCATTTTGAAGTGACAGTTCATTTATCAGCCCGAGAAAGCCTGTTGGGGTGTTGATTGTTGTTATTGTTGTTTCGGTTTCATAATTACTTTCATTTCGTAACGATGCCCGTCTAATTAGCCGCCAAGATTGATTGCAGTTATTATTAAAACGCGAACGTCGGGGAATAACAGCAGCCAGAAAGGGGGGCGGGTGGAAGAAGGATAAAATATATATAATAGAGACAGAATTATACCTCGCTTTAGAATAATAAAAGGTGTCTAATGAATACGGTGCAGTCATATTTTCTTGTTTTTATTTTAAACGCCCGAGACAGTTAAGTCAATTGAAGCTGAACAACAACATCACCTTGCAAATTCTAAGTAGCACATTTGGGGTCGATGTATAGGACAATGAATTCTGCTGCCGTTCTTCAAATGAAGGTTGGGAAAGTGTTGGGAAACAGCAGGAACGGGCTTTAACAGACGTAAAAGGTAAAGGTTTCCCTTGCTCGAAAGCCAGTCGTATCCGACTCTAGGGTTCAGTGCTAATCTCTGTTTCAAAGCCGAAGAGCCAGGGCTGTCTGCTTCTGCAGACGTTTCCGTGGTCATGTGGCAGGCATGACTAGACACCGGAGCGCACAGAACGCGTTTACCTTTCCACTGAAGTGGTCCCTATTTATCTACTTGCAATGTCTTGCTTTCGAACTGCTAGGTTGGCAGGAGCTGGGACAAAGGCGGGAGCTCATTCCGTCCTGCAGTACTCGGGAATCGAACTGCTGATCTTTCCGTCTCCCAGTCAGCATCTTAGCCACTTGAGCCACTGCAGTCCCTTAACAGACTTATATATATCTGAAACCAACCCTCGGCTTTATTGTCAGGTTACCTGTATCAGCGATGCTATCCAAAGTGCCCTCTTTTCACGGTCCTCAGACGTTGATGGGCTTTCAGAGATCACAAGTGGTGAAAAACGGGACCTTGATCAACCGACTGGCGTTCCAACCAGGAGGAGGACCTGAGGATTTGCGACGCATCCCACCCCAAGGTAAACTAGATCTGCAGCCCTTACGTATTCCCGCCCCACCTTGAGACAGGCGATGGTTTCCAGGGAAGAGGTGCAGAGAGTTTGCATCTTCCTCCCTGCACCATCCCAGATATTTCAGATTTCTTAAAGATATATCTATCAAAATATAGTATATAAACGAGTTTGATATACTTGGGTATAAGAGAAAAGCAGAGGGCGACGGTTGTCCCAGCAGACACACCCCACTCCCAATTCAAGAGAGATGTCGGACTTGTATCCCTGACTGGTGGGAGCTTTTGTCCGCGATGTGTGTGTGTGTGTGTCTGCTTAGAGAATAGGCTCCGTCTTCTTTAGCTGGACCCTTTAACCGTGCCACTCCCCCCCCCTTCGCCCGGACTCCAAAGCCGGTCACTTCAAGGTAGGGATGGGGGGGAAAGTCCTGGACGCAATGAAGGGGCAGAGCATCCTCTCCCACCTAGATCATGGCTACCACTGGCATAGATATTCACCAAGCTGGCCTGCATGGTTAGGGTGGTTAAAAGGGTCATAGGCAGGGAAAACGGGTGGACTTCCAGGGCCATGAAAAGCAGCTAGCTCAGATGGCCCCTTCTTCTTACCCAGGCTGATCCATTCAGAAGGAGTAAGTTCCAGTAAATTTAAATTTCCTTCCAAATTAAGATGCTTGGACTGGAAGAGGGGTACCGTGAAGGGGAGAGACCTTTGCTACTCCGGTCATAAAGTATTTTGTATGTTTCTGGATTTTTTAATATATATTTTTTACTGATACGGCTTTTGAGCATTTAAAGAAAATCAAAGGCACCCCAATGCAGCCTTGCCCCACTTTCCCTCACATACAACCAGACAAAGGCCAACTGGCTTAGTAGAAGCTTCCGGCCCCGTGTTTTCTCTGGTTACTCCACAAAGGAACGGATGGAACGCGCAGAACACTAAATTGGTGCTTAGGAAAAGATTAGCGCACGCCCTTTCTCGTTACTGCATTTAAAAGCCGCATTTTTCAGTTATTACGTCTATGGAAACCTCACGTTGAAAAATGTGTAGAAGGTCTTTGGGGTGAGGGTGGGGGGGGAGCAGGATGGAGAAATTAGCTACGTCCTGTTATCTGGTAACTTCAAATTTGCTTCCAACGCCTGCTTTTAGCCAAGAGAGAGATGTTGTGGTAGTAACGAATCTGGAGCCCGACCCCCTCCCCCCCCCCAACATGACAAGTAAATGGGAACGGATAGAAATCGGAAAACAATATTATGTAAACAGGGAACAATGAAAAGGTAAGGCCGCTGTCTCGAAGTGCTACAGATAATTACACCAAATCAATGCAACGTTTCTAGCTGTCAAAAATAGATGCCAGCGGAAGGGTCAGGTCACCGCGACCTGGTTTTGGGCGTATTGAACGTCTCTGCCTGAGTCTTCGGAGGGGCAGGTGAAGACATGTTCGTCCCCCTAGAACCCGATCGCTGCTCTGTCTTTCCCAAAAGTTCTTAATTGTACCCATACATCGTTAAACACCTACCTTCCCTGTCCAACTGGACAGGTCCGATCGCTTTCTACCGGCCGATTCGTCCGCCTCCCCCCCCCCCCCCACACACACACACACTTGGAAAACTTTTTCTTCTGAGTCCAATGGCCTTTGCAGCACAGGGGGAATTGTTCCTATAGTAGTTTCCACCACAAACCCCGACGGGAGCAGTCCCCTCCCCTTGGTATCGAAGAAAGAATAAAAGCTGGCCGAGTCGAAGTTTGTCTGTACACTTTTAAAGTTATCTTACACATCTCATTTCCGCTCAAGACCCATGGAGTTAGTGAGCCTATCTCTCAAGATCCGGTCCTCATGGGCCTTTAGATTTAGAGCAAGACATCCTCGAACTGCCATGGGGGCTTGTTTATTTGTTTGTTTCTGTGGAGAAGCAGATTGTGGCATCAAGAGGAGAATGATCAAGAGGAGATCGAGGGGATAACGACCCAAGGGAAGGGTGCCCAAGCTACAGCTCCAAAACACTAGATATTTCATAGCCACGAATCACAGGCACGACACCTTAGTATTTTACACTGCAGAGCAGCAAGCAAATCTGAAAATGGGTGACTGCTTTGAAGGCTGCAATGCTAGGGCTCCAATGTTTCCCTGATCTCGAGGAGACTTACTCCAAAGTAAACGTGGGTAGGATCAGGGAAATGCGTCTGTGGCATTTGGCAAACAATTTAACTGGCACCTAGGTTTAAGGCACATTGAGAAGGAAATGGGAGGGGAGCACCCCATGTTTTGTGATTTTGTTATTCTATTGTTGTTGAGTGCCGTAGTTGGATCTGGAAAGAGTATCTTGGAAGAAGAGAAAGGCTACGTCAAACACCAACTTCTTTCAAGTGGCCAAGAAAATAAGATGAGGCCCGGAGTGACCTTCTTTAGCTTCAGTGCATCGCTTTCCTTCCTCCTCCAGAAAGGAGAAGCTTTTGGTAGCTCTTCTTGCTAACTGTCGCTGCAATTTACCGGTTAGACGGAAAGCAGGGCAATATCCACGAAAGATGAAGGTTAGTACAGTATAATTAATGATGAGCAAGATCTTATTAGTATTAATAGTAAGATACAAAGCAGGATCGTAAACGCTCCACAGTGATTTTTCCTGTTTTTCTACGCACACTTTCCAAGTGGGACGTTGTTCTTTACTTTCACCCTGCCTAGCATTCGCTCAAGTGCTTAACCGCGCACCGTCGCTCTGGTTTATTGACACATTTACACGTTGAGAGAGAGAGACTCCAGCCGACGCCTGAGGCTGCAGTCCTAGACACACGCCCTCTCAGAAATGAGTTCTATTTAATACAAAGTGCCTTATTTCCGTGTTAAAAAAAATTCAGTATATAGGATTGCTAGGCCTGAGTGGAGATGAAAAGCATTAGTAATTTCGGATCGTCATGCAGTCGCAGAATCATAGTGAGTCGAGGGGGGGGGCGCTTTTATGCCATCGAGTCCCACCCCCTGCTCAATGCAGCTCGTCTGGACTGTCTACTCTAGAGAGATCCTACGTGAAGTTGAGGGTTACTTCACCGGAGTTCATCCTGCAGAGAGAGAGAGAGAGAGTGCGCGCGCGCGCGCTTTGTACCGTTTTGGGTGCTTTCAGATTGTGTGAACCAAACTGTGAACGAGCTGCGGCGAAGGAAAAAGGGATTGGATGGAAGAGTCCCTTTCCCTCCTTGTTTCGGGGAGTCCTGGAAGCCCATTTCTAAAATCAAGAGAGGAAACTCTCTTTAGCTTCTATGGGAAGGATCTCAGACTCGTAAACATGCCCCTCCGCACCTCCGGGATGCTGGGCCAGCTAGGGCGACCTTCCAGGTAGCTCCCGCGGTGGGGGGGGGGGGGGACCCCATCGCAGATTCCGATCCGTTCTCCTGCTCCCTCCCTCCCTCTCTCCATCCATCCTTTCCTCCCGAACGCTTAACCGCCGCTTGGCTCCCACCCGCTTTGGTCAATTACACCAGCGGGAAAATATGCGCCCCGTCGCTGAGAGTCGAGAGCTTGAAAGCAGGAGGGATGCAGAGAGAGAGAGAGAGAGAAGGGAAGGGAAGAGAAGGGTGTGTGTTTGGGGGCGGGGGGGGGGAGGGATGGTGAAAGAGCAAAGCCAGGGAAAATGGAAGGGGAGGGGGTGGGGGTGGGAGACGTCGCAGACGATCCGAGGCTGCTCGCAGGCGCCAGCAGCGGGAAGATGAAAGGGAAACTCCTGGGGGAAGTGGCGGTGCTGTTTGACCGGCTCCAGCGAGAGCAGAAGCGGCGGGGCGGTCCCAGGCAGCCCAGCCCAGCCCTGCCACCTCCATCCTTCACCCCCCACCCCCACCCGCCCGCAGAAGGCGGCCCCAGCCACTGATCTTCCTCCTCTGCAGAGAGGAGGAGGAGGAGGAGGCGGCTAGGCGAGCGGGCGTCCGCCCTCGGGCAGCTCAGCTACCCCGTGATGGCTTTATCGGGATGTGTCATCGGAGGCCTTCAACAGGCCGGGCCTGATTGAAGGAGGCGCTCTGGGTAATTAATTCGATTATTGTTATGAAAGATTTTTTTAATAAGGAAAGCACGTCCACGCCCCCTTCCGAAGCGGGGGTGGCCTACTCGGCCGCTTGTGAGGCGCCGCTGGGGTAAAAGTGGAGGGAGGGCAGCCGGGGAGGGCCAGATCTGGACTAGGTAGCGGGATCAGAGCGGTCCCTCCAGGGATGCAGACGCTGTCGTTTACACAGGTGTACTGTACCTAAGGGTGTGACTGCAGTGGCTCCAGTGGCTAAGACGCTGACTAGGAGGCGGGAGGTCAGCAGTTCGATTCCCGAGTAGTGCAGGGCGGACTGAGCTCCCCCGCCTCTGTCCCAGCTCCTGCCAACCTAGCAGTTCGAAAGCAAGAAATTGCAAGTAGATAAATAGGGACCACTTCGGTGGGAAATAAACAGCGTTCTGTGCGCTCCGGTGTCTAGTCATGCCTGCCACATGACCACGGAAACGTCTGCAGAAGCAGACAGCGCTGGCTCTTTGGCTTTGAAACAGAGATGAGCATTGAACCCTAGAGTCGGATACGACTGGCTTTCGAGCAAAGGTGACCTGTACCTTTACCTAAGGGTGTAGACTAGAGGCATCATCTCTTAAGGTGTAAAGCCCAGTGCGGCCAGTGACGGGACTTACTTCCGTAACCCTCCCGTAATCCATTTACTCGGGCTTACTTCCGAGTAAATGGGTTACAGGTGGGCGTGGAAACAGGGACCGGTGCTTTTTCGTTTAATAAAAAGATTTACGACTCCACCCTTCCAAAAAAAAACAACAGCCAATATTGTTTTAAAAAACTTGCCACAATCATCTTTTTTTTTGCCTGATATGCCAACACCGACAAAGGGGCGCGCGGCGCATTCTCTCGTCCGCCCACTTCCCCCTTCATATGCATTCAATTAAAAACACGGGGAGGGGGAATCCACCTCCCCCTCTGTATACAAAACATACTACTGTACTAGGAAATTCTACGGAAACGATCCGGGGGTTCATTTTCAAAGCCGTATTCTATGGATCGCCCCCCCTCTCCGCACCCATTTCCCATGGAGAAAGGAGAAACAAAGGAGACAACATTGCTTATTTCGCGCGCCTCTGCGCGAATCGGGGTAGTGGTTGTCCTTGTACAAACATGGAAAGGCTAATTGCTTTCCAGGTTGAATCAGAATGCCGTGCATCTGGAAGAAAGTTCATTCCAGCTGTTGTTGTCTTTTACCTCTTCTCTATTTCAGCATGGAGTTTTTAAACAAGCAAAACTTCCTCCCCCACCCACGATTTTTATTAATGCAGACCAAGCGCTCAAAAAGTCTGAAAAGGAAGGGAGACGGCTTCGAAACGTTGACAGCTTCTCATAAGAGCACCTCGAAGTCGTCAGCAACCGGGTCCTACCCTGTTCCCTGGGAAGCGTTTTTTGTTCTCTGGGTTCATATACAGGTGTAACTCGGAAAATTAGAATATCGTGCAAATGTCCATTCAGTTTAGTAAAGCAACTTAAAAGGTGAAACAAATGTATGCGATAGACCCATTACATGCCAAGTGAGACAATTCAAGCCTTTTTGTTATAATATTGATGCTTATGGCTTGCAGCTTATGAAAACCCCAACCCCCTAATCTCATGTACCCCATAATCATCACATAATGTCATGTACGATGTACGCCATGATCATCACAATTATAACGAATTAAGGCATGACATCTCTTACTTTCCATGTAGTGAGTCTATCTCATATAGTTGTTTCACCTTTTAAATGAAATGAATGAACATTTGCACGATATTCTAACTGTCCGAGTTTCACTTGTAGAACTGGAGCCATGATGACAAAGCCGGGGCCCAGAATCGAACAGCTGGCCAAGAGGTGTCCCTGAATCTCAGAAATAACTGACGTTGGATTGGAAACGCGGTAGGCAGGCAAAGGGTGGTTGAGTGGGGGGAGCCCCTTCCTATTATTCCTGCCATTTTAAAACATTGCCTGCCCTCGCTTGAAAGGTACAAAGTGTGGCATCAGCATCAGTGAATTTTACAGGCAACACTTTCCAAAGCCGCCCTCCCTCCTTCGCTCTGTTTAACCAGGGGAAGATCTCCGCGGAAACCGCAGGAATGAAATTGACTAAACTCTCCTCTTTGGAGACTCAACGATTAGCCATTTTCCCTAAGAGCCCGTCTTTCTCCCCGACTCCTTTGTAGCCACAACCCAGGAGCCCGGGTCGAGAGAAAGGGGCTTTAATTATAGGTAATATCTGTTGCATTTATCTTCAGACACAGGCGGAGGTGCGGGGTTGGGGGGAGGTGAGGGAGAGGAAGGGGGAATGAAAAGGAATGAAAAACATCACAGCCAGTTAGGGATGAGAGGGGGGGGGGGTGCTGCTTTACAAGCGCTTCTGTCCCTGCACCCAGCTTCAAAGCTCAGGATCCCCCCCTCCCCCGTTTCCCTTGGTTCTTGTTATGTCTCCACCAGTTCTAAGTTTCAAGCTGTCAGCATCTGGCCAGCGGGGAGGGGCTCCGCTCAGCAGGTGGGGGCGAGGGCATGCCAAAGATCGCCTAGCCTGGTACGCTCAGAAATTTCCTGCAAACCCCCCCCCCACCCACCCATCTATTTTCATTATTATTCTTTAAGACCGATTTTTTCTGTCCTGCTAAGGTAAAGGTTTCCCTTGCTCGAAAGCCGGTCGTATCCGATTCTAGGGTGCAGTGCTCATCTCTGTTTCAAAGCCGAAGAGCCAGCGCTGTCTGCTGCTGCAGACGTTTCCGTGGTCATGTGGCAGGCATGACTAGACACCGAAGCGCACGGAACGCTGTTATTTTCCCACCGAAGTGGTCCCTATTTATCTACTTGCAATGTCTTGCTTTCGAACTGCTAAATTGGCAGGAGAGCTGGGACAGACGACGGGAGCCCGTTGACCTTCGCCTCCCAGTCAGCGTCTTAGACACTTGAGCCTGCTACAAAGCTATGAAATGTCAGAGACGAGGAGGGCTGGGTGTGGGGTAAAGGTAAAGGTAAAAGTTTCCCAGTCGTATCCGACTCTAGGGCGCAGTGCTCATCTCTGTTTCAAAGCCGAAGAGCCAGCGTTGTCTGCTTCTGCAGACGTTTCCGTGGTCATGTGGCAGGCATGACTTAGACACCTTCCCACCGAAGTGGTCCCTATTTATCTACTTGCACTTTCTTGCTTTCGAGTTGCTAGGTTGGCAGGAGCTGGGACAAAGACGGGAGCTCATTCCGTCCTGCAGTAATCGGGAATTGAGCGAAATGCAGATGTGAGATGGGAAAGCTTTAAATAAACTGATCGACCAAGAGAGGATTTAACTGTCTCCCTCACTTGAGAAGGCTTTGGTGTTGGGAAAGGTGGAGGGCAAGAGAAGAAGGGGTGTGTGTGTCCAAAGATGAGATGGCTAGATGGTATTGTGGACGCAATGGGCACAGAGCTGGGAGGGCTGAGGAGGATGTTGGAGGACAGAGGTGCCTGGAGGAAAATGGTCCAAGGGGTCGCAAAAGGTTGGAATCGACTGTGCGACTGAACAACAACAACTCATAGGTCTGAGTGCCATTTCAGATAGGTGGTGGTAGATGCCACTGAGAATCTCAGCCGCATAAAATAATGTACACTGAAGGTCCCCAGTGGCTGCCTAAGGTTGCAATCCTATGATCGATTCCCTGGAAAAGAATTCATCTCTGAGCAAGATGTGCTCTGTAATCCTATTTATTCAGAAGTCAAGTCCCACCGAATTCAGCGACGCTGGGTCTTGGGCAAGGGAATAGTTGGGTCAAGTCGAGCAAAAGGATGCAGAGAAAGTGACCCAGTGGCGCTGTCTCTCGATCTCTTCTCCTTCTCTCACACACAGTGGCCGTGTCCACGTGAACTTTGAGTTGCCAACTTCATTGGCGGGTGAAAACATTACTTTTTTGGATTAGGATCCTCATAACCTGGGAGTAAGGGCCACAGTGGCTTAGTGATTAAGACGCTGAGCTTAACCTGGTCAGCAGTTCGAGACCCGAGTGCTGCATGATGGAGTGAGCGCACATCATCTGTCACAGCTCCTGCTAACCTAGCAGTTCAAAAGCAAGAAATTGCAAGTAGATAAATAGGGACCACTTTGGTGGGAAGGTGTCTAGTCATGCCTGCCACAAGACCACGGAAACGTTTGCAGAAGCAGACAACGCTGGCTCTTTGGCTTTGAAACAGAGATGAACATCTCTCACCCTAGAGTCGGATACGACTGACTTTCGAGCAAGGGAGACCTTTACCTTTAATCTGGGAGTTGTCGTAAAAAACAAACAAATCAGCAATATGGTTTCCGAGCTCTGGTAACAGCTGTAGCAGGCCAGCACGTAACTAGTCAGACAATTCTTTTTGGGGGGGGGGGAGGGGGAGGAGAGTAGAGGAGTAACCAAGACGTTTGTGCATTTGACCCGCACGTCTAGAGCATCGGGCCCCTTGTAGTTCAATAGCACAAGTCACCCCGTGTGTGTAACATCACATCCAGAGGTTCTCTTGAAACAACATCACCGGTGACTCACTTAATCCACCAGTGGTCTGAGTCCGAGTAGCAAAGATAGCTTCCCCAAAACGCACCCCCAAGGTGCTGTCTTACATCATGAGAAGGCAGGATTTTTTTTTGGAAAAGACAATGCAATGCTGGGAAAGGTGGAAGGCAACCAAATGTGAGATGGGTTGACTCCCTAAAGAAACCACAACTTTGAGTTTACAAGAGCTGTCCAGGGCTGTTGAGGACAGGACATGTTGGAGATCACGCATTCCCAGGGAGGCGACTTGACGGCAAATAACCAGAACAACGCAAGAAACGACAACAGCGCCGCCCTAAGAAGACCCTTCCCCACCAGTTATTATTGTGGGTACTGCAGTGGCTCAAGTCGCTAAGACGCTGACTGGGAAGCGGAAGGTCAGCAGTTCGATTCCCGAGTACTGCAGGACGGAAATGAGCTCCCGTCTTCATCCCAGCTCCTGCCAACCTAGCAGCTCGAAAGCAAGAAATTGCAAGTAGATAAATAGGGACCACTTCGGTGGGAAGGAAGCAGTGTTCCGTGCGCTCCGGTGTCTAGTCATGCCTGCCACATGACCACGGAAACGTCTGCAGAAGCAGACAGCGCTGGCTCTTCGGCTTAGAAACAGAGATGAGCACAGCACCCTAGAGTCGGATACGACTGGCTTTCGAGCAAGGGAAACCTTTACCTTTACCTTACACAGAAAGAGCCTCCTCGAAGACTGTGGTATTCTTCAACTACAATTGGGAGTACCCTGGTAACAGCAACTTTGTGTCTCTGGCTAATCTTTCTCACACTAGGTCGGACAAAGGGAACTGCAGAATGAACTCACCAAAAGGTGTCTTCATTTTGGCAGTTTCACGTCTGGCCTTGGCAAGGAAGAAGAAGAAAACCGATTGTCTTTAGGTCGCGGCTGGAATGTCTCTATGTGCATCCACAACATGCCGGATGAAAGCCACCCTTCCTCCGGGAAGGAGACCGTTTGAAGATTGCCCCTCACACCCTTTCTGTTTTTGACGGTGGAAGTTTCCTCTCTTTCCTGAAAAGCAAGGGCATCCTTCGGACGATTGGAATATTAATCGCCAGGTAGAATATGATCTTTTTTGCGCCTGCCTTCGTGGAGTGGGGTTCGAGATTAACTTGTGGCACATTTTTAATTACAGAGACAGGGATTCGACATGTGTCAGTTTGATTGCTCAAGACGTTTTTGGCTCAGAGGTCCCTTACAGTTTATAGGTAAAGGTTTCCCTTGCTCGAAAGCCAGTCGTATCCGACTCTAGGATTCAGTGCTCATCTCTGTTTCAAAGCCGAAGAGCCAGCGCTGCCTGCTTCTGCAGACATTTCTATGGTCATGTGGCAGGCATGACTCGACACCGGAGCGTACGGAACGCTGTTACCTTCCCACCGAAGTGGTCCCTGTTTACCTACTTACAATTTCTTGCTTTCGAAGTGCTAGGTTGGCAGGAGCTGGGACAAAGACGGGAGCTCATTTCCGTCCTGCAGTACTCGGGAATCGAGCTGCTTACCTTCCGCCTCCCAGTCAGCGTCTTAGCCACTTTCTTTTCTCTCCGCGGAATAGGCTTGCTCCATTCTACTCGAGCTTTCTAAAAGCTTGTGTCTTTAGATACTTCCAACTGCTAAGCAAAGGTAAAGATAAAGTTCGCCCTTGTTCGAAAGCCAGTCGTATCCGACTCTAGGATTCAGTGCTCATTTCTGTTTAGAGCCAAAGAGCCAGTGTTGTCTGCGTCTGCAGACGTCTCCGTGGACACGTGGCAGGCATGCCTCAACACCGGAGTGCACGGAAGGCTGTTTACCTTCCCACCGAAGTGGTCCCTATTTATCTACTTGCAATTTTTTTGCTGTCGAACTGCTAGGTTGGCAGGAGCTGCCTGGGACAGAGACGCGAGCTCACTCTGTCATGCAGTACCCGGGAATCGAACCCCGGCCTTCCAGTCAGCGAATTCAGCGTCTTGAGCCACCGAAGTCCCCTGATAAGCAAAACGCTCCATAAATTCGCTGCCTGGTCTCCCTTAGCATCGAGAATAGGGCTAGACGAAATCTAGTTAAATGCAACCAATTATTACAAGGGGAGAGACATTTTATTTTATTTTTTGCAATTGCTGTACTAACGTTAAAGAGTTCGTTTTGTTTTATACCGCTGGAGCAGTTTCATAACATAGAAGGGCATCTATTTGGACAGGCGTTGTCTACTGGTTTAACTTTTTAAAGCTCAATTTATAAAAAGGGAAGCTATTCCCGAATTCCCCTCGTGACCCGCTACTCCTTTTATCCCAGGGTGATCCGCCACAAGAGAGAGGGTTCTGTTCTGCTTCACACTAAAGGAAGGACACTTTCTATTTGTATTGTAGACTGGATTACTGCTGCCTTACTCCTGGGATCCCGCGGGCCTGGATGAAAAGAAACATTTTGCAAGGGCCGCGATCTTAAGTCATGGGAAGCGTTTTTCTACGGCACAGTACTAAGTGGTTAAGACGCTGACTAGGAGGCAGAAGGTCAGCAGTTCAATTCCCGAGTTCTGCAGGACGGAATGAGCTCCCATCTTTGTCTCAGCTTCTGCCAACTTAGCAGTTCGAAAGCAAGAAATTGCAAGTAGATAAATAGGGACCACTTCGGTGGAAAGGTAACAGCGTTTCGTGCGCTCCGGTGTCGAGTCATGCCTGCCACATGACCACGGAAATGTCTGCAGAAGCAAGCAGCGCTGGCTCTTCGGCTTTGAAACAGAGATGAACACTGAACCCTAGAGTCGGATACGACTGGCTTTCGAGCAAGGGAAACCTTTACCTTTACTTGGCAATACGCATTTAGTCAAAAGACTAGAAAGAGACTGAATTTTAAGCTTCACGCGGGGTGGGTGGGTGGGTGTTGCAACCCAAAACAAATAAAGGGAAACTTGCCCAAGTTTTGGTTTACGGAGAGGTTGAACCCATTGCATGCCATGGACCTTCCCCCACCCCTCCGCAGGCCCAGGGCACAGGATAGCCGTCGAGATCCCACTGCAAATGTGAGGTTCCGACTTAGTCCTCAAGACAAGAGCATCATTCTTTGGGCTTCGGTCAGCCCTTGCTTGAGATGAAAGAGCCGCCTGAGCCGAACGAATTGCCCCTTTGAGCTGTGTGCATCCTCGTGGGGCTCCTTGTTGTGATGGAAGAATGTGCAGCTTCTCTGGCAACTGCCGCGGGGGATCGCCGTCTCCGGACACCCTCCTGCGTCCCCGCTGGACCCTGACCTTTCTGAGCCCCCTTGGAGGGCTTGGAAAAGGAAGAAAGCCTTCCAGGCATGGCGGCTGGAGAAGAATCCTGGTGTTGGTTCTGACACTGGACCCAAGGCAGTGCTGCCCTTGTGACAGGGTGGCAGAGGCAGGCGGGACTAGTCTCAATGAAAGCCACCGATGCCATTCCCAGATCCCCCACCCCCATGTGCCAGTCTGATCACTCTCTCCACCTCCTAGAGCAGGGGTGCCCAAACTACCCAGCCCATGAAGCCCTTGTCACTCCTGGAAGCAGAAGTAAAACATGGTGAGGGCTTCGTAGGCTGGATGAATTGGTGTTGGGGGTTGGATCTGGCCTCCGGGCCATAGCGACTGGCACCCTGAACCATGTGATTGGCCCATGGCCCAAAAAGTTTGGGCACCCCTATCCTAGAGCTAAAAAACCTGGCACAAAAAGGTGGGTTTGGAAGGTATTTCCATATGACCCTTCCCTATGGCCAGAAGTGTCTGGAATTAAGAGAGGTGGTCCAAGCCCAGTGCAAAACTTTTCCGCTCCGTGCCACTCCTCTTACTGTGAATTTCTTTATGGACTGAATCTAGATAAAAGGTTTCACACCCTATTATAAGTGCTAATTTGAAACAGGGTTGGGAAGAATGAGTTCTTCAATCAATTGCACTCTTCTGAATGCTAACTATATTTAAAAAATTGTGTTGCTGCAAAGTGGATTCTGATTTATGTGACCCTTCTCAGGGCTTCCTAGGTATAGAGTAGCTACAGTACTCAGAAGTGATTTACTAGATCTCTTCTTCTGGGGCCACCCTGGGACTATGCTGCTTTCTGAAGACCAAATAGGCAGACTGCTCTATGAATATGTTTTATGGCAATGTCACAGATAGTCAAAGAAATGTACAAAAGTTGTGCATGGAATGTTTCTTATTTTTGTCTTTATAGCCGTTGAATTCCGACTTAATGGCATCAATGTATTCTCTTGTCTTCTTTTGACATTTTAGGACCATCCTGTTTACCCATGGCTGCACAAGTAGTAGGATACAGTAACCTCACAAGCAACATACTCAGGGTGATCTGAGTTGACTCGTTCCCCAGAAGATACCACAAGGATTTCAACAACTACACTGTCAGAAGTTCCAACCAACTTTCAGCCAATGAGCAACGACACAAGGAAGATGCTTTGACATCCTTAACCTGAATTTTACCACTTTTCCTCCTCCAATCATACCGATCGACTGGGATAGATTGTTTTTGGCTTCTGGGCAGAGATATTAATAATAGGTTTGGTTCCTTGCACTTTTTGTTAAATGTATCAGGTGACAAGGCATGGGTTAAATTTAAAGATTTCTCTTTTCCAGAGATCCTACAGAGCATTTGGCAAGTACTGTAGTTTTGAAAGATAACAATTGGCTGCAGGACTGGTGGATCTCAATTTTTGGCACACCATGTGTTTTAGACTCCAGCTCCATGAAATCCAACCATTGTTCACGCAGGGTGGGGAGGTGGGGTGGGGTTGGAAATTGTAATGCAAAAAAATGGACCTTGTAAACATGACAGTAATCAGTGCAAGCAAATTAACATTTTCATTAGCATTGAATGGAACAGATGACTACTCAGGAAATGACAAACATAAAAGAAACTGAGTGGCTCTAAACATGAAACAAGAAGTAGAAGAGGGAGTTATCACCTATAACATAAGGTCTGAATGAATAACATCAATCAGACTTCTTAAAAAATCTATGGACATAGTCACCATTCAAGTCTTTGTTCCAACCACAGCTGTAGAAGAAGAAATTGAAGTTTTTCTTTGAGGAAACTGATCACATGCCAAAACAAGATGTGCTGGTACTCATAGGTGACTGGAACATGAAAGTAGGAAGCAAAGCAAAACAAAATGTTGTTGGCCTAGGCCAGTGATGGCAAACTTTGGCACTCCAGCTGTTCTTGAACTTCAATTCCCAGAAGCCCTGATCATCAGGAGTGCTGACTTGGGCTTCTGGTAATTGAAGTTCAAGAACAGCTGAAGTGCCAAGGTTCACCATCAATGCCATAGGCAGTGTTTCTGAACCTTTGGTTTTTGGACTTCAGTTCGCAGAAGCCTAAGTCAATTCCCCAAAGCACTGATCAGCCAATGTACTGACGGAGGCTTCTGGGAATTTAAGTCCTCCCACTGGGGTGTGTGGGCCCCACATTGGGGAATACTGACCTATAGACTAAGCAGGAGAGTGGCTCATAAAGCCAACCATCTGTTTCTTGCAAAGACATGCTTCAAGATACCAAACAGACAACTATATACATGGACCTCATCAGATGGGCAATATAGAAATCAACTGCATTGCATAACTGTAAGTAGGAAATGAAGAAACTATATTCTCTCTGACAAAAGAAGCCCAGGAGCAGATCACAAATTGGTCATATCAGACATTAAAGTAAAGTTCTCATTCACTCACATTTGAGGAAGCCTGCCCAGAAATATAAAAGCATTACATCTAACATGTTAAAATGCCATTGATAGTCCAGGATTATATGATTCTCAGTGTCATCATCAGAAGTGGGGGTTAGAAGAAAAGATAGGAATTTTTAAAAAGAAATGAAGGGATTTTAAACATAAAAGTCCAACCACAAGAGAAAGGAGGAGAAGCCAATTTTCCTGTGGGGTAAAATTAGATCTTTCCTGGTTGAGTTTCTGCCTGTTCAAAGTGGGGTAACAGGAGCCTTTGTAGACTGTTAAATATTGAATGGCCCTTTAAGAGTGCCAAGTCATCAACACCCAGGTATCTGTTGCTCTCCTCTTTCAATTGGTGAGGGAATGTACAAAAAGCAAGGACAAGCAAATGCTTGTGAACTGTTGTTCATCCTGGCAAGCTTCTATTGAAGCTATAAAATAGGTGATGTGTTAAAAAAGTGGCTTAGTTTTTGAATGGATGCTCAACTACAGGATAGTTTTGCTGTAAATGAAAAGGTTACCCAGGTACAGTAATTAAAATAGATTTAAGAAAAAAATAGGTGCTTGAAATATATTTCAGTAATTTCTGAATGTGCGGCAGAAAAGTTTACTCATGTCTGAATAAGAGGATAATTACTTCTGTATTTCAAAACTATTCACTTAAAGACCAATTGACAAAACATTATCAATGTTTATATGGAGCAAAATCAGACTATCAACTTGTACTGTGCCAAATGTGGTGCTGATTCAAAGTCTTTTTAAAAATGTTTTGTTTGCGGTGACTCTATCCTCAGAATTGCCTTTATAATGTTGATTTGGTATGCTGTTCACTGTCATGCAGCAATGATTTGAAGATTTGGCCCACAGATTTGGCCCACAGCACCATTTCATGTGGCTCCCCACCCCTCCAAAGGCATTTGAGAAACAAAATGGCCACCCCTTTGAAGCTGTTGCAACAAAATGGCCACCCGCATCGTGCAGGCAAAGCAAAATGGCCATCCAGCCCTTAAAGCTGACTGAGAGAGCATGACCCAGCCCCCGGCTTGAAAAGGTTGGGAACTCCTGGAATAAACCAACAGTGTACATTGTAACATATTTTGACAAAGAGCTGGAAATCCAGAAATCTGTAATCCAATCTGGCTAAAAAAACCCCAGCAACAACAACCCATCAGCAAACTTTTAGACTTTTTTTTGCAGAAACATTAAATCTAGTAGAAAGTGATTACCTAAATGTTTTAGTGACTATTTTCAGTCAAATGAAAAAGAAAATTAGAAATTATTCCAGAAATGTGGCAGAGATTGTTCATCATCACATTAGCCCATTGCAATAAGATAAATGAGTTGTTTGCTTATTTTTTTAAAAATAATAGATGGTTGAATTTACCTGAAGTATGAAGAGCAGTCATGGCAAATGCAATTTAGACTCAGAGGAAATCAGGGCCATAGCCAGGATTCTATATATTCTATATATTCTATATATTCTATATATTCTATATATTCTATATATTCTATATAATGTTCATAACTGGGAAGCGTTACCTAGTTTACATGTATTTGAGGATAGATGGCACGACATGATCATGAATACACACATTTGCTTTATATAATTACAAGATGACATTAGACTATCCAACAGGGCAAGAAGGTGAAGTTGTCAGTAAACCAAAGTTTGGATTCAAGGTATATTTTTATAATTGGCAACCTGTGAGGTAAAGGTAAAGGCCACCTTTGCTCGAAAGCCAGTTGTATCCGACTCTAGCGTTCATATAATCCGTTTACAGCCAAAGAGCCAGTGCTGTCTGCATCTGCAGATGTTTCTGTGGTCATGTGTCAGGCATGACTAGATGCCAGAGTGCACAGAACACTGTTACCTTTCCCATTGAAGCGGTATTTATTTATCTACTTACAATTACTTGCTTTCAAACTGCTAGGCTGGCAGAAGCTGGGACAGAGATGGGAGTTCACTGTGTCATGCAGCACTTGGGTCTTGAACTGCTGATGAGCTGACCTTTCAGTTGTCAAGTTCAGCCTCTTAACTACTAAGCTAAGCCACTGTAGTCCTGGTAACCAACAAAACGCTGCACTAAAAGTTGAAGATAAGATGGTACTGATCATAGGGATGAAGTGCAGTAATATGAGATACTGTATGTACTTTTACCATTGTATTTTAATTTGCACTCAGAATATTTTTGGAGATGAACTCGCTGTTTAAAATTTGATAATTAAGAATTGATAATATAATTAGATTTATTGGGGTGGGGGGTGGAGGGTGGGGGTGGGGTGAGCTGTCCCTTTCCCTTTCTTTTGTGCCAATAGCTCAGTCTACTGATACTGTGTATACTTTTAACTGTGTATACTTTCTTTTAACCCAGATCAAATCACTGCACTTATTTCAAAACTATTTATCCTGTGAATGCTAAATGGAGAAGATAGGAACCTGAAACATTTTGCTCTAGTTGGGTGCAAACAGAGGCTCTTTGCAGTGGCCTGTAGTTGCCCTGGAATCACACCAATATCTCTGATCCAATCTATTTTTTCATATTTATCCAAAGATAGTGCACATCCCTAACTGTAACTAATATGCAAATCTCTGGGAAGTTTGTAGTAAGTCCACCAGAATTTCTGACTCCCAGTTACTTAACAGCAATAGCAGCAGCAGCAGCTTCCTTTCCATCCTGAATGATACTGAATGATAAATGAAGATAGTTTGCAGTAACCGGAAAATGATTTTTCTGCAGCAGGAGTATGAGCTGAGTTCACTTCTGGTTCCCAAACAAATTCCTCAGCTCATGATTAATTCATTTTAAGTGGTGGCTCAACTGCTTTCTACATGACTGAGCTTGATCAATTCCAGTGTGTCTGCTTTGTATTACTGTGTTACGTGCCACAGAGTCACGGCTGACTTATAGTGACCCTGATAGGTTTTTCATGGTAGCTGAGATATTCAAGGAGTACCTTTACCAGTGTCAACCTTAGCTGTGGAGGGATTTGAATCCATGTCTCCTGAGTCCTTGTTGATCTCTATGTCTGCTATATCATGCTGGGAACATTCATTAAGCATAATGAAGTATGGATCCAAGTCTATGGATCCTGGCATTCTACTAGTATGAAGGTCTTCCAAGTCTTACTCTCTGTGATGGAACTAAGAAAATTGGAAGCACTGGCCATATAAATCTTCTATTAGAAGGTCTGGAGACTTCTGTGTACATGACTGGAATCACCTGGCTTTCCCAGGTGCCAGTCAAAAGCAAGCAGGTACCATAAGCAAAAAGAACAATTATGGTCTTCAAATTGTGATTTCATTTGACAACTGTACGAAAGAAACTTCAAAGAATACCTAAGATGAGGCTACCTGTTTGAGCTTAATCAGTGACCCCAAAATGAGCTAAAATTATTAAATCCTTTCTCCTTAACAAACTAAGTATGCAGTTAAAGATCACAAAGAAGCTTGTATAACCATTTTAATTATTTGTGCTGATCTGTAGTGTGGGAAAAGCCGGTTGTACAAAAGCCCTATGTTGTTTATCTAAGCAAAATGGACTTGTATAACAATGTATTTCTGTACATTCCAAATGTATGCAATCCCAAGATAATAACATGAAATGCCTCCACCCTTCGGCCCCACCTGGGCTAAGAACATGTGTGTCATATGTGTGTGACAAGTATAAAAGGATAATAATGGTTGAATCGTTAATTGAGGTCCTTGAATCTGCATAGATTCAAGCACCACATATGCATATGTCCATGTTATAATTGATTTTGTTGATAAAATCTCTTTTTCCTTCAAAACCTCTTTGGCTGTTTTGTTGATAGATTAAAGAAACCTAAGAACTGATCGCTTTTAGAGTTTTCAGGTGACAAATCTGTGACTTCAAAGGCCATTTAGCTCCTTTGCCCAGAGACATGAGAATTGGGGAATAGATTACTTCTCTGTGAAAGAAAGAAGCCAAATAGATATTTGTTTGTATACACACCTAATTTTTTGAAGGCATTAAAATTGAAGGGGTCATTAAGATATATAATGGAGTTATAGTGGGTTATATAAAGAGTTATATAATGATATGGCTTGGTCTGTCATGAGGAGGGGGGCTTTGTTCACAAGCCAAGCTTGCCACATAAGAGAAATGCTGATTCACCTGCTGTTTGTCTATGATGCTGTGCTGGAAAGATACATTTGCTGTGTTTGCCCAAGAATTAATCTCTCTCTCCACCAAGGTGTGAGCATAGATATGCTAGCTACATTTTTTATTTTCTGGTGTATTGTCCCTGAAAGTTCATAATTACGACTCTGTACTTTGCTCTATAATTTTGGAAAATCTTTCATAACGGTCTGGAATTTTTTCCTTTTAAACTTTTCTTTCTAATACAATACAAAAATCCTTTCAATCAGCTACCTGGATTTCTGGCCCAGAGGGTTGTGGTATTTAACTCCAGATCATGCCTTGACCAGCTAATAGACTGCTTTGTATTCTTTTAGTGGTTGTCGTGGCAGTGATATCATTGCAAGGAAGACCTCTTGTTTCCCTGAGCCTAGTCTTGTGGGTATTGTTAATTTTGAACTCCCTGGAGCATTGCCAAGTCCAAGGTGGACTGAGGTGTTGGGAAAATATGAGGCCAATTGGAATCTAATGGTCATAATCACAAGTGTGCTTGTGGTGGGCTCACCCACCCCTAGAGAAGAAGGATATTCTCTTGAGTGGCTATAGAAGGGAGTCCCTGACTTTGGACCATGGTACAGTATTATCTATTCCTGATATAAATCATGCCCTTTCTTCCCTCTTCCCTTATTTGATCCACCAAAGGGATATGATCCTATGCTGTTTCACACTAAGAAGGACACTTTCTATTTATATCGCAGACTGGATTCAATGCCTTGATGGAATCAGTTAAAAAAAACAAAAACAAAAGGCACTGTCTATATGGAAGTAGTTCCGCTTGAAGGTTGATTCAGAAGACCTCAATTATGCACAAAATAATTGCTAAGTGGCTTAGGGGTTCTTTCTTTCTTTATTTTTATATCTTCCTTCAGATATGCACTATTATAGGAAGACAACTTGTCTGGCAGCATTAATAATCCAATAACTAAGAAGAATGCTGGGAAGGAACCTTGGAGGCCATTTCTAATGGTATGATTAGAGTCATTATCAATGGCACAGAAGAATTTAAAAGGATTCTTTATATTAACCAAACACAAGAACAGTGGAATGTCTTTTTGGAAATGTCAAAATAACATTCCACTTATAAACAAATTTCTGTCCAACTAATTTGGGGCATTCAATCTGTTTATAAGGGCACTTAGTATTTTTAAAAGTTGTGTGCATGTAAAGTGAACAGGTCTTTGTTCTTAATGGGTTGTCTTGTACTTCTAGAACAGATTATATTCTGGTCAGCTGCTAAATTTGTGATTGACTTGTTGGAAACTTTCTCAAATATTGTAGAATTGGAGGTAGAGCTCGGGAAAGTTTCTTTTCTTACTACAAATGTCAGACTCCATTGATACCAGGACTATTTCCCATCCTGGCTGGTGGCCATAGATAAAAAAAAACTTGGCCAAAATAATAATAATCCGGAGATGCAGAATAAGACTATATCTATAGAAAATGATATATGAAAATGATATATGAAAGTTTGAGGAATGATGATAATAGAAATATTCAGTATTTCAGTATTTAAGTAAAATCATGTTCTGATAATATACAGTATATCTATGTTTGAGATTGTCACGTCCTATCCAGTTCTGATTATTGAAATAGCGTTCATTTTTGTCTGAACAAAAAGAAACCCAAAGTCCAAGCTATAATGTTTAGATATAACACATTATTTAAATTGAAATGAAATGAAATTTTAAAACAAAAACCTACCAGAATATTTTATTTTTATTTTTCTGAATGCTCTAGAAAATACAAACTCAAACAAGGTCCAAATTCTATTGTTAATCCTATCTTGACTAGATCCAATTGTGTTGACTTATCAAAGTCCCATTATTAAAGTCAAGTTGGATTTGATAGTTTACTGCAATTTGTATTTTAAGTCCCCCCAATTCATTCAGATAAGCCATGTAAAGTTGATGACATCATCAGCCTTATACATCATAGTGGCATAGGATTTCAGCTGTTTTGTTTTATCCTATAGGTTATCAGGATATGCTTTCTGTCTGGTGACTCAAATAACTTTAGGGCTCATGGATCAAGCAAAAGGACACTTCATCCCAAAAGTTGGGGTTGCCATTTGTTTTGACCCTTAGCCACCTATGGATCTGGGTAAAGATCTCAGATTGAATGGATGCAAACTAGGTGGCATTGCATTAATGTTCTCCTCCCTTCACTTTAGTGATATGGAGATGGCTCATGTGCTGAGAAAGAGCAGTCCAGTTACAGGCATATAAGAGGAAGCTGCTTTATACTGGATGAAATTCTGTTGCTTAGCATAGTATCTCAAAACTATAGTAGTGTCATCCAAGTTCTCTTCAATGAATCCATTGAGGAAAAGGTTCTGGAGTCCGTTTCAAGTCTTGTTTTGCCTCCTCTTGAGCCTAAATATGGGGCACTGTATTACAGTGGTTCTGCTCTTTTCTTGATGAGTGGACCCAGAGAGTGCAACTCGGGGAGTTTGTTTCGACCCCATGGACCCTCCAATGGGGAGTTCCACAGGGGTCGATCATCTCCCCGTTGTTGTTTAATATCTACATGAAGCCCTTGGGAGAGGTCTGAAGCTGAACCCTGACAAGATGGAGGTTTTTGTGCTTGAGAGGCCATCTGCCTGACTGGGAGGCCTAGTCCCTACCCTGGATGGAATGACTCTTACCACTAGGGACCAGGTCCACAATATGGGGGGTCATTATGGACCCACTGCTCTCATTTCAACAACAGATAGTGGCAGTGTCCAAAGCTGCTTTCCCCACAGCTCTGGCAGTGTCGTGTCCAGCCCTTATAAGTAATAGTTCAGGCAAAGATGAACAGAACAACAAGGAGTTTATTTAACAGTCTTTCAGGTTAGACTTACAAGGCACTCCAGACATAAGATGGCTATTCGAATTCCATGAAATCAGTCCCTCTGGATTCTGCCATAGAAGAGGCAATGCCTAAGCTACACCCTTTGAGTGATAGCGTTTAGAGGAGACCCAGCCTTAGCACATTACTGGCTAACCTGTGGATGTAGGGAAGTATAGATCCAGTCCGGCCCCACCCTTGTTTACTTGTGGGGCTTATATAGTGTCTCCCCAGCGGTGGCTCCTTGATACAAAGTAGCGACCTGCCGGACAAGCATAATCAACCAATCATAACAAGATATACAAGTATTAACCAATCAGGAACAGGATCCAAAAGTGTACCCAATCACAGAACTCTAATTAGCATAATGAGTGCTCTCACAGAGGGAGATTTCGCGCCAACTTTAGCTCCTAATTTGAATGGTGGGTGTTATATATGT
The DNA here is from genome assembly GCA_035047345.1 of Bradypodion ventrale. Taxonomy (NCBI): domain Eukaryota; kingdom Metazoa; phylum Chordata; class Lepidosauria; order Squamata; family Chamaeleonidae; genus Bradypodion; species Bradypodion ventrale. The sequence goes on along the minus strand of JAWDJE010000002.1, from coordinate 296,603,607 downwards.
CAACTGTGTTTTCTGACAGGAGCGGAATGTATCTTTTGTCATGTATCTATTCTTATGCAAATAAGTGGATTGAAAAATGTGCACACTCTGTTAGCCAATGGGCTTGTTGTATTATTGTTACTGTTACAGTTTATAGTATATATAAGTCCAAGTTTTGCCCCATCCATACTGTGTTCAAACTCCACTAATAAAGAGCTGAATTTCAATACTTTATTCATCTGCTTCTTCATTCCTTGAACACTAAACTGGTGATGAAGGTGGGATGGTGTCCCCACATGGCAGCAACATCAGCCCATTCGACCCAGCATGTCCAGAGAAATGGGCAACATACGAATGGCGGTTCCACCACGCAATGGTCTCTCAGAAGATCACCGACGAAGACCAGAAGCGCTCCTGCTTCCTTGTTCAGTGCGGTGCTGAGACGCTTGAGCTGGCAACCCACCTCATTCTTCCATGGGATGTGGATGTGGTGCCGCTTGCAGAGATCATGTCCGCACTGAGGAGGCACCTGCAGCCAGAGGTCTCAATCTTCCCGGCCTGGGTGGCCTTCCACAGAAGGGAGCAGCGACCCGGTGAATCCATTTCAGACTACGCCGCCGCTCTGTGCGTTGCTGCCACCCCGTGGGACAACATCGAAGAAGCACTCCGGGACCGTCTGCTGGCCGGCATGAGGGATGAAGATACTCAATGTCACCTCATGATCAGAAAGAAGCTAACCTTCAAGGCTGTCCTAGAAGAGGCAGTAGCGTCTGAGGCTGCACTGTCTGGGACAAAGCTTTTCCGGCATCATCACTCCACCATCAGTGCCACCAACTCAGCTGTGCAAGCTCAGCAGAATTCATCTTCATCCTCCTCAGCATCGCCTGGTTCCACCTCTTCATCAAAGTCCAGCAACGCAAAGGGAGAAGTCTGAGCGGTCCGACGAAAGCACCGAGAACACTGTGACGATCGGGAGAAGAAATTCCTTTGCAAGTGTGATGGCTGCGGAGCCCGGAATGACTGCAAGAAGTGCTCCTTCCACACTGCAGAATGGCACAACTGCGGGCAAAGAGGGCACATTGCTAAGGTATGCCGACAGCGAAAGCAAAGACCTCCAGCGCCTCTGCCCAAGAAGAGTCACCACAACACATGCATCACCAAAATGTCACCCGAGCCTGAGCCATGCCAAGTGGGCATTGTCAGTGAGCATTTCTTTGCAGACCTGAGCCTGCAGGACGTCCCCTTCAAGATGGAGGTGGATTCAGGTACTACCTTTTCCATAATCCCACAGCGGGAGTTTTTGAGAATTCCCCCTGCCTCTCGGCCCAAGCTTAAATCCTTTTAAACTTCCCTCCGGGATGTGCAAGGTTGCCAGATTCTGGTCCTGGGGGTGGGTAATTTCTTGGTTAAATTCAAAAACATTCACACCTCCTTGCCATTGGTTGTAGTTAAGTAGGGCACTAACTGTCTTATTGGGACCCAATGGTTTAAGCCCCTGGGAATCCGGCTTTCTGGCATCCATGCAATAGACTCTGACCCAATCCGGGATGTTTGTGCTGCACATCCTGAGGTATTCAAAAAGGGTTTAGGTTTATACAAAGGACCCCCTGTTGACTTTGAGCTTGACCCAACCATCCGGCCCATCCAGATGAAGCCACGCCGGGTACCCTTTGCTTTAAAGGAGAAGATAGAAACTGAACTGGACAAACTGGTGGGGCAGGGCATCCTAGTGCCAGTGGACTCCACAGAGTGGGAGACACCAATTGTGACTGCTTTGAAAAGTAATGGGGAGGTCAGGATATGCGCTGACTACAAGTGTACCATCAATAAAGCTATTCACCCGAATGCATATCCTGTGCCTGTGGTAAGCCACCTTCTTGCCTCCTTGCATGGAGGAAATTGCTTTGCAAAACTTGACCTTGCCCAGGCTTACCAACAATTAACTGTGTCTCCTGCTGCTGCCATAGCCCAGACCATAGTAACGCATAGGGGGGCATTTAAGGTAACTAGACTACAATTCGGGGTGAATGCAGCCCCTGGAATATTTCAATCTCTTGTAGAACATATTTTGAAAGGGTTGCCTGGTGTCCTGCCATATTTTGACGATGTCCTGATCACCACTAAGGACACCGTCGAACTAGCGGCCAGGCTCGATCGAGTCCTCTCACATATCGAAAGGGCCGGTCTACGTCTCAGAAAAGACAAATGTGTGTTTTTGGCATGGGAAGTGGAGTTCCTGGGGTACTGCATTACACCCCAAGGTATCATGCTCTCTGACTCCAAGGTGACGGCCGTGCGGAATGTACCCAGGCCGAAATGTAAAGCCGAATTGCAGTCATTTCTAGGATTGCTAAACTTCTATCATGCTTTTCTCCATCGCAAAGCCTCAGTTGCCGAACCATTACATCAGCTTCTTAAGAAATATACTGTTTGGCACTGGGGCCATTGCCAGGAGAAAGCATTCCTAGACCTTAAAAGGCTGCTATCTTTGGATGCTGTATTAACTCATTTTGATCCTAACAAAGAAATTGTACTTGTGTGTGGTGCATCCCCTGTGGGGGTGGGAGCTGTGTTATGCCATGTACTAAGTGATGGGAGGGGAGCCCCCATAGCATTCTATTCCCGTTCACTCTCAAAGCCTGAGAAAAATTACCCTCAGACAGACAGGGAGGCATTGGCAATCGTGGCAGGCACTAACTAATTCCATGACTACCTTTACGGAAGGCCTTTTACCATCGTAACAAGCCCCTCCTTAGAATCTTTGTGAATGGGAAGCCCACACCTCAAATTCTGTCCCCAAGGATGTTGCGTTGGGCAATTTTCCTAAATGCATATGATTTTACTTTGGTGCACAGGACCAGCAAGGACATCAGCCACGCTGATGCCCTGTCACGTTCTCCATTGCCAGCGGTCGGGGAAGCTGATTGCGAGATCAAAAGCTACCACCATGTCCTCATGATTGAGGCATTCGACTCACCCCTGGTTGTCCCCTCAGATATAGCCAAAGCTACAGGCAAGGATGTAACATTGACTAAAGTAATGTCTTGGGTACAAAAAGGCTGGCCTGTCTCTCCTCTAGCCGAGGAATTCAGAACATTCCACCGCAAGCGTATGGAATTGTCAGTGGAACGAGGTTGCCTTCTACGGGGCCAGTGGGTGGTCATTCCTGTCACTCTCAGGAAAAAGGTTTTACATTTACTTCACACAAGTCATCCGGGAATTATACGTTCCAAAGCCCTTGCCCGTAGCTACTTTTGGTGGCCTCAACTGGACCAAGACATAGAGCAGATGGTTGACACTTGTGCCAGCTGTCAATCATCTCGTCCAGAGCAATCCCAACTTCCCTCTCGGGAATGGGATTCTGCTAGAGGCCCGTGGTCCAGGTTGCATATAGATTTTGCAGGTCCATTTAGGGGTGCCCTATTTTTGTTGGTTGTAGACTCATTCTCTAAGTGGCTGGAAGTGATTAGAGTGCCTAATACCACTTCAGCCACCACGATAATGCACCTGAGAAGGCTGTTCGTAGCATTTGGACTTCCAGATGTGCCGTGTTCACAATGTGTCCACGTTCACATCTGCAGAATTCCAATCCTTCATGGAAAGGAATGCAATTAGGCACAACACTGCTGCCCCATTCCACCCAGCCACCAATGGCCAGGTGGAGCGGCAGGTGCGCACAACTAAAGATGTGCTTCGGCATATGGGTGAAGGGGATTTGGAGCTCTAGCTATGCCAGTTTCTTTTCACGTATAGACTTACCCCTCTTGCCTCAGGGCTGTCCCCTGATGAATTGCTCCAGTGAAGGAAACTGTCATCCTTGCTGTACAGATTGGATCCCTCTAGGGTGGAGGACAAAGGCACAAATATAGCTATCCAACACCAGAAGGGTTTTTCTCCGGGAGAGCCTGTACATTGCTGCAATTATGCAGCTGGTGGTCCTACGTGGGTGCCTGGGTTTGTGATCGATCAGACGGGTCCTGTTTTTTATAGAATTGAAACAACTACTGGTCTGATCTGGAGAAGGCACGTGGATCAATTGAGACCCAGAATACTGGACCCACAGGATGAATACAGACACTCAATGTTAGGGTTGGCTCCCATCCGTTTAAACCCAGGGGGCAGAGGTAATAGCCAGCAGCAAGCTAACTTAGACCCAGAGGTGTGTTCTAGGGACCGATTTCAAGGGGAAATTGTGGAATGCTCCCCTACTCTGGCCATGTGTACCCCTACACTATCCCAGCCTAGCACTCTGGATTCCTTTATTGATGATGACCAATTTTGTTTGGAGTCGCCCTCCACTTTTAGTACACACAGGAGGGATCCTGAGTTGTCTTATTCATCCACAGAATTAGATTTTGGTTTTGAGTGATCCCCTGCTCCTCCATCTGACAAACGGGGCTTTAATTTGGGTTTACAATCCTCCCCCTCTAGTCAATCCCTCACTCCAGTCGGGTCGCCCATCCTACGAGCCCCTGAGCCGGCTCAGCCAAGCGTCCGACCCAGAAGGGAAACTAGACCGTCATCTTGGTTAAAGGATTTTGTTTTTACCTTGGGGGGGGGGGGGGGGAATGTTACGTATGTTAACTGTGTTTTCTGACAGGAGCGGAATGTATCTTTTCTCATGTATCTATTCTTATGCAAATAAGTGGATCGAAAATGTGCGCACACTTTTAGCCAATGGGCTTGTTGTATTATTGTTACTGTTACTGTTTATAGGAACAGAATTATCTTTTCTCATGTATCTATTCTTATGCAAATAAGTGGATCGGAAAATGTGCACACTCTGTTAGCCAATGGGCTTGTCTTATTGTTACTGTTACTGTTTATAGTGTATATAAGTCCGAGTTTTGCCCCATCCAAACTGTGTTCGAATCCCACTAATAAAGAGCTGAATTTCACTACTTCATTCATCTGCTTCTTCATTCTTTGAACATTAAAGCAAGAAACCGCCATTTTCTCTTTGCAAGGGCATTCCTTGAGCAACTTGCAATTCTGCCTTAATACACAACAGGCAGATTATGCAGTTATGCTCCTCCTTGAAGAGACGGTCTCTCATAACAATGACCCATTCATTGGTAATCTCATGTATTGACTACTGTAATGCTCTCTACGTGGGACTGCCCTTGTGTCTGATATGGAGATTACAACAGGTCCAGAATGCAGCAGCCAGGATAGTGACAGGCTTAAAGAAATTCAATCATATTTCCTCAGCCTTGGCAGGCCTGCACTGGTGACCTGTTGCCTACCATGTAAGATTTGTTGTTGTTGTTGTTGTTGTTGTTCAGTCGCACAGTCGATTCCGACCCTTTGCGACCCTATAGACCATTGCTCTCCAGGCGCCTCTGTCCTCCACCATCCCCCTCAGCACTCCCAGTTCTGTACCCATTGTATCTACAATCCCATCTAGCCATCTCATCTTTGGCCTCCCCCTTCTTCTTTTGCCCTCCACCTTTCCCAACATCAAGGCCTTCTCCAGCGAATCCTCCCTTCTCATTTGATGTCCAAAGTACTTTAGCTTCGTCTTTACTATTAGACCTTCCAATGAGCAGTCAGGGTTGATTTCTTCTAAGATTGACCTATTTGTTCTCCTCGCTGTCCAGGGTACTCTCAAAACTCTCCTCCAACACCACATTTCAAAGGCATCTATTCTTCTGCGTTCAGCTTTCCTTATTGTCCAGCTCTCGCATCCGTACATTACCACTGGGAATACCATTGCTTTGACTATTCTAATTTTTGTTTGCAATGTGATATCTCTGCTTTTCACTATGTTCCCCAGGTTTCTCATGGCTTGTCTCCCAAGAATCAGTCGCCTTTTTATTTCATGGCTGCAATCCCCATCTGCAGTGATCTTTGATCCTAGGAATGTAAAATCTGTCACTGCTTCTACTTCTTCCCCATCTATTTTCCAGGAACTGATGGGGCCTGTTGCCATTATCTTGGTTTTCTTGATATTGAATCTCAGGCCAGCTTTTGCACTCTCCTCCTTCAATCCAATCAAGAGGTTCTTTAGATCTTCCTCACTTTCTGCCATTAGGGTGGTATCGTCTGCATATCTCAGATTGTTTATGTTTCTCCCAGCAATTTTAATCCCATATTGTGATTCCTCCATCCCTGGATTGCGCATTATGTGCTCTGTGTATAGATTGAATAAACAGGGTGATAAAATGCAGCCTTGTCTTACTCCTTTTCCTATTCCAAACCACTCTGTCATTCCGTGTTCTGTCCTAACTGTTGCTTCTTGGTTCATGTACAGATTTCTCAGGAGACATATGAGGTGCTCTGGTATTCTCATCTCTTTAATTACTTGCCACATCTTGTTGTGGTCCACACAGTCAAATGCCTTAGTGTAGTCAATAAAACAAAAGTAAACTTGTTTCTGGTATTCCTTTGTTTTCTCCATGATCCAACGTATGTTGGCAATGTGGTCTCTAGTCCCCCTATCTCTTCTGAAACCGGCCTGCACCTCTGTTAGTTCTCTCTCCACATGTTGCTGAAGTCTATCCTGTATTATCTTGAGCATCACCTTGCTGGCGTGTGGGATGAGTGCAATTGTTCGATAATTTGAGCATTCTTTGGCATTGCCCTTTTTTGGTATTGGGACGTATACTGATCTTTTCCAATCCTGTGGCCACTGTTTTGTTTTCCAAATTTGCTGGCATATTGAATGTAGTAATTTGACGCCATCATCTTTTAGAGCTTTGAAAAATTCCACTGGGATACCATCATCTCCACTAGCTTTGTTGTTTGCAGTGCTCTTTAGGGCCTTTCTGACTTCACTCTCCAGAATGTCTGGCTCAAGTTCAATTTTTTCATCATTGTGGTTATCAGGGGTGTTGAGGTCCTTTTTGTAGAGTTCCTCTGTGTACTCTTTCCATCTTTTCTTAATCTCTTCTGCATCAGCTAGCTCTTTTCCGTCTTTGTCCCTTATCATGGTCATTTTTGCTTTAAATGTTCCCTTTATTTCCCCAATTTTTCTGAAGAGATCTCTAGTCCTGCCTCTTTTGTTGTTTTCCTCCATTTCTTTGCACTGTTCTTTTAGATAGTTTTCCTTATCTCTCCTTGCTTTTCTTTGAAATTTTGTGTTCAAAAGGTTGTACTTTTTCCTTTCTCTTTTGACTTTTGCATTCCTTCTTTCCTCTGCTATTTTAAGAGCCTCATCAGACAACCATTTTGCTTTCTTATGCTTCTTTTCTTTTGGTATGGTTTTCTTTGCTGCTTCCTGCATGATGTCCCTTATCTCTGTCCATAGTTCTTCTGGCACTCTGTCTATTGAGTCTAGGCCATTATATCTGTTCATCACCTCCACCGTGTATTCTTTAGGGATACTTTCTAGGTGATATCTGTGTGGTCTCCTTGTTTTCCCTATTTTCTTTAGTCTTAACCAGAATTTTGCGATCAGTAGGTTGTGATCTGAGCCACAGTCTGCTCCGGGTCGTGTTTTTGCTGACTGTATGGAGGTTCTCCATCTTTGGCTGCAGAGTATGTAGTCAATTTGGTTTCGGTATTGGCCATCTGGTGATGTCCATGTGTAAAGTCGCCTCTTGTGTTGCTGGAAGAGAGTGTTTGCTATGACCAGTGCGTTCTCTTGGCAGAACTCTATCAATCTTTGCCCTGCTTCATTCTGTGTTCCAAGACCAAATTTGCCTGTTATTCCCTCCACTTTTTGATTTCCTACTTTGGCATTCCAGTCTCCTAATATAATTTGGACATCATTTCTTGGTGTCTGTTCTATGAGGTGTTCTAGGTCCTCATAGAACTGGTCCATTGTGGCTTCATCTGCACCAGTGGTTGGTGCGTATATTTGAATCACAGTGACATTGAAGGGTTTGCCTTGAATTCTGACTGACATCATTCTGTCATTTTTGAGATTGTATCCCATTACTGCTTTTCTCACTCTTTTATTGATAATTATGGCTACTCCATTTCTTCTAAGGTTTTCTTGTCCACAATAGTAGATATGATGGTTTCCAGAGCTGAATTCACCCATCCCTGTCCATTTTAGCTCACTGATGCCCAAGATGTCAATGCTTATTCTTTCCATCTCATTTTTTACCACTTCCAGTTTATCTTGGTTCATTGATCTCACATTCCATGTCCCTATGCAGTATTGTTCCTTGCAACATTGCATTTCTCCCCCCCTTTCCTGTCCCTCCCCTTCCTCCACTCTGTGGTGCTAAGCATCCTGTATCATCTAAACTGCTCCTTTGTTTTGCCTTTTGTTTTGGTCAATAGGGTTCTCTTGGCAAGCTTTGTGGCGTGGTTTGCCGGTTTCTACGCCATTTTCCCCCTCATACAGTTTATCACAGTTTTAAAAAGTGTAGAACATTTTAAACAACATATTATCATGCATATTATTACACTTTAAACACAGTCTCTATGTCAATTTCTATATTAAGTCGGCATAAAGTCTTTAGGTGAGTTATTATATTAAGTCATCAAAATTTTTTCATATCAGCTACTTATCCTTTGCATGGGGCGCTGAGTCTTGCCCCCTGGTTTTCCTCCTCTGCCTTCTTCTGTCAATTGGTCCTCTCCTTCGGCGCTCGGTTGGTGCCAGGAGGCTGGAGATGGTGGCTCCCTGGCTCGGGAGGGCTCGCGGTAGGGCGAATGGCTGGCCTCCCCCCGCCCGGCTGGTCCTCCTCCTCTTCCCTGGCCCGGCTGGAGATGGTGCCTCCCGGGCTTGGGAGGGCTCATGGTGGGGCGAATGGCTGGCCTCCCCCCGCCCAGCTGGTCCTCCTCCTCTTCCCTGGCCCGGCTGGAGATGGTGGCTCCCGGGCTCGGAAGGGCTCGCGGTGGGGCGAATGGCTGGCCTCCCCCCGCCCGGCTGGTCCTCCTCCTCTTCCCTGGCCCGGCTGGAGATGGTGGCTCCCGGGCTCAGAAGGGCTCGCGGTGGGGCGAATGGCTGGCCTCCCCCCGCCCGGCTGGTCCTCCTCCTCTTCCCTGGCCCGGCTGGAGATGGTGGCTCCCGGGCTCGGGAGGGCTCGCGGTGGGGCGAATGGCTGGCCTCTCCCCGCCCGGCTGGTCCTCCTCCTCTTCCCTGGCCCGGCTGGAGATGGTGGCTCCCGGGCTCGGAAGGGCTCGTGGTGGGGCAAATGGCTGGTCTCCCCCCACCCGGCTGGTCCTCCTCCTCTTCCCTGGCCCGGCTGGAGATGGTGGCTCCCGGGCTTGGAAGGGCTCGCGGTGGGGCAAATGGCTAGCCTCCCCCCGCCCGGCTGGTCCTCCTCCTCTTCCCTGGCCCGGCTGGAGATGGTGGCTCCCGGGCTCGGAAGGGCTCGCGGTAGGGCAAATGGCTGGCCTCCCCCCGCCCGGCAAGGTGTTAATGTTATGATGCAAGACCCTATATAGTTTGGGACCTTGCTATCTGCCAGAGTGTCTTTCCCTGTTGTGTATGCATGTAGCTCAGCTGCTTGCCATTAGCACAGCTGTGCAGAGCGTCACATGGCTCCATTTCCTCCAATCGTAACTTCCGCGGGAAACCTTCCCACCACAGGTGAAGCTATGTTAGGTATGCACAAAGGTCCGACTACGTCAGAAGGACGTCACTATGCCTGTAACCAATGGTGTGACTCCGGGCAAAATTCAAATGTACTGTGTCTTATATAAGGGGGCAAGGCTCCGCCATTGCCTCATGTACAGATTGACTATGTTTCAATAAAGTAGCATTTAGCCCGCCTATCGGCTCATGTGCATTCAATCTGCTTACATCAAATTGGCGATGAAGGTGGGATAATGGCGTCCCACACAATCACCCTACCTCTGTTCGATACCTCTGTGCTGGAGTCATGGGACCTTTACAAGGAGCAGTTCCTCTATGCGATGGATGCCAAGAAGATAGAGGGTGAAGCCCAAAAGCAAGCCTGTCTACTGGCCCAGTGTGAGTTGCCGACCCTGGAGTTAGCAAAGAATCTCCTGATGCCAAGAGTGCTAAAGACGGTACTGCTGGCAGACATCCTAGCTGCCCTGTGGACACATTTTCAACCGAAGGTGTCCATTTTCCCAGCGAGAATGGCATTCAGCCGGCATGAACAATGCCTGGGAGAGACTGTAGCCAAGTCCGTCACTGCTCTGAGGCTGGCGGCTGCCCCGTGTCGGTGGGGATCCAACCTAAGCGAGGCGTTGCGAGACCGTCTACTACTCGGCCTGCAGGATGAAGAGACCCAGCGGAGACTGTTGTCCTGAGACAAGGACCTCACATTAGAAGAGGTCCTGCGGGCTGCACAGGCTGCAGAGTCAGCAAGTGATGGGGTGTGAGCGTTCAGGGCGAGGCCCGTTGCCCCAGGAAGTTCGGCATCCACTGTGCAAGCCCACAGCTGCTCACAACCACGTGTGTGAGAGACGCAAGCTGCTGCAGCCACCGCAACGTCCTCTTCAGGATCCGGCGAGAGTGAACCAGAGGTGCAGAAGGTGAGAAAAAGGGCGTCCGAGAGGTGAGACACCAAGGTGAGCTGGCGATGCGAGGGGTGTGGGGGATCACACAACCAGAAGAAATGCACATTCTGGAAGGCAGAGTGCCACAACTGTGGCCGGTTGGGACACATCGTGAAGGTATGCAGGCAATGCAGGAGGTGAGACCCTGACTGGACCAGCCACCATGGACGAAAGGATGAGGCCATCGGCAAAGTACACGCTGGGGATACTGTGGTGAGATGTGTGTTAGACCGGCACACCCGTTTTTGTGTGAAGGTACTGTTATAGGGGGTTCAGGTTAAGATGGAGGTCTGTTCAGGCACCTCCTACTCTATAGTTTTGCAGACGGAGTTCCTGCGGATACCCCTCAGGACCGCCCAAAGCTGAGAGCCCTCAGAATGAACTTGCAGGACGTTCAAGGTAACTACATTCCTATCCTGGGGGTGGGGGACTTCACCGTCCATGTCAAGAACTTCACGAGAAAGCTGCCTCTGGTGGTTCTCAAGGGGGAGGTGTCCAGTTGTCTCCTGGGGACCCAATGGTTCGAACCATTGGGCATTGCATTAACTGGCATCAACACCGTCCAGACAGATCCAATTCAAGATATGTGCAATGCACACCCCACTGTCTTTGAAAAGGGACTCGGGGAGTACAAGGGCTCCCCAGTGGACTTTGATTTAGACCCTTCTATTCACCCCATACGGCTCAAGTTGTGACAAGTGCCTTTTACACTAAAGGACAAGATCAAAGCGGAATTGGACAAACTGGTGGGTCAGGGGATTTTGGTTCCGGTGGACTCCGCAGAGTGGGAGACACCGATTGTTACTGCTATGAAATCCAACGGGGAGGTTAGGATTTGTGCTGATTACAAATGTACAATTAATAAGGCCATTCACCCCAATCCCTACCCAGTGCTGGTAGTTAGCCATTTATTAGCCATGTTACTGCAATTTGTATTTTAAGTCCCCCCAATTCATTCAGATAAGCCATGTAAAGTGATGACATCATCAGCCTTATACATCATAGTGGCATAGGATTTCAGCTGTTTTGTTTTATCCTATAGGTTATCAGGATATGCTTTCTGTCTGGTGACTCAAATAACTTTAGGGCTCATGGATCAAGCAAAAGGACACTTCATCCCAAAAGTTGGGGTTGCCATTTGTTTTGACCCTGAGCCACCTATGGATCTGGGTAAAGATTTCAGATTGAATGGATGCAAACTAGGTGGCATTGCATTAATGTTCTCCTCCCATCACTTTAGTGATATGGAGATGGCTCATGTGCTGAGAAAGAGCAGTCCAGTTACAGGCATATAAGAGGAAGCTGCTTTATACTGGATGAAATTATGTTGCTTAGCATAGTAACTCAAAACTATAGTAGTGTCATCCAAGTTCTCTTCAATGAATCCATTGAGGAAAAGGTTCTGGAGTCCGTTTCATGTCTTGTTTTGCCTCCTCTTGAGCCTAAATATGGGGCACTGTATTACAGTGGTTCTGCTTTTTTCTTGATGAGTGGACCCAGAGAGTGCAACTCGGGGAGTTTGTTTCGACCCCATGGACCCTCCAATGGGGAGTTCCACAGGGGTTGATCATCTCCCCGTTGTTGTTTAATATCTACATGAAGCCCTTGGGAGAGGTCTGAAGCTGAACCCTGACAAGATGGAGGTTTTTGTGCTTGAGAGGCCATCTGCCTGACTGGGAGGCCTAGTCCCTACCCTGGATGGAATGACTCTTACCACTAGGGACCAGGTCCACAATATGGGGGGTCATTATGGACCCACTGCTCTCATTTCAACAACAGATAGTGGCAGTGTCCAAAGCTGCTTTCCCCACAGCTCTGGCAGTGTCGTGTCCAGCCCTTATAAGTAATAGTTCAGGCAAAGATGAACAGAACAACAAGGAGTTTATTTAACAGTCTTTCAGGTTAGACTTACAAGGCACTCCAGACATAAGATGGCTATTCGAATTCCATGAAATCAGTCCCTCTGGATTCTGCCATAGAAGAGGCAATGCCTAAGCTACACCCTTTGAGTGATAGCGTTTAGAGGAGACCCAGCCTTAGCACATTACTGGCTAACCTGTGGATGTAGGGAAGTATAGATCCAGTCTACATGGGGGTAAATGTTTTGTGAAACTGGATTTAGCACAGGCGTACCAACAGCTAACGGTCACACCTGCGGCAGCAGCTGCTCAGATGATTGTTACGCACAAGGGTGCATTTAAGGTGACACGCCTCCAGTTCTGCGTGAACTCAGCCCCCGGGATATTCAATCACTGGTGGAACGCCTTCTCAAGTGCCTCCCTGGGGTTCTCCTCTACTTTGATGACATGCTGATAACAGCTGGGAATGAGTCAGAACTCGCTCAGAGGTTAGACGAGGTTTTAACGGTGTTCGAGAGGGCTGGGCTATGCCTGAGAAGGGACAAATGTGTGTTCTATGCAAATGAGGTTGAGTTTCTGGGGTTTTGAATCACTCCCGATGGGGTAAAGCCATCAGAATCCAAGGCTGCGGTAGTGCAGAATGCCCCCAGACCTGCCACAAAGCCAGAGTTGCAGTCCTTCTTGGGACTCCTCAATTTTTACCACTCGTTCCTCCCACAGAAGGCGTCAGTGGCAGAGCCCCTGGACCGCCTGTTAAAGAAAGATGCAGTTTGGCAGTGGGGGGAAGGTCAGGAGCAGGCTTCACTGAGTTAAAGCGGCTTCTCTCTTCTGATCTGAGGCGATATTAACTCATTTTGACCCCAGAAAACCCGTGGTACTCATGTGTGATGCTTCGCTGGTGGGAGTGGGGGCCATGCTCTGCCACATGCTTGAGAATGGGAGGGAGGCACTGATTGCATTTTACTCGAGATCCCTTTAGAAGGCGGAGTGCAACTACGCTAAGACGGACAGGGAGGCCCTCGCGATTGTCGCAGGGACAAAGAACATAAGAACATAAGAACATAAGAACAGCCTTGCTGGAACAGGCCACAGCCCATCCAGTCCAGCATTCTGTCTGACACAGTGGCTCACCATTTCCTTCAGGGTATTCCCAAGCAGATGCCTTCACCTGCTTAGGATTCCCTGGAAATGGCATTGAGAGATATCCTGCCTATCTCTCCAACCCGGAGGTTGTCCTTAAGTATCCATAATTATAGCCATTGATAGCCTTGTCCTCCATGAACTTGTCTAATCCTTTCTTAAAGCTGTCAAGACTGACAGCTGTCACCACTTCTTCTGGCAGGGAGTTCCATAGACCAGTGATCCTCTGGGTGAAAAAGTACTTTCTCTTATTTGTTTGAGAACTAGTACCCAAAAGTTTCATGGAGTGTCCCCTAGTTCTAGTGTTGTGCAATAGGGAAAACAGTTTTTCCTTATCTACTTTGTCCACACCGTGCATGATTTTATAAACTTCAATCAGGTCACCTCTTAGACGCCGTCGTTCAAGAGTGAAAAGGCCCAACCGTTGCAGCCTCAGATGGTAAGGAAGGTGTTCCAGTCCCCTAATCATTCTGGTTGCCCTCCTCTGTACTTTCTCCAACTCCATAATATCCTTCTGGAGGTATGGCGACCAGAACTGTACACAATATTCCAGATGGGGCCTCACCATAGATTTATAAAGAGGCAAAATGACACTTGCTGACTTATTTTCTATACCCTTCCTAATGATCCCTAACATTGAGTTTGCTTTTTTCACTGCTGAGGCACACTGGGTTGACACCTTCATTGAGCTGTCCACCAGGACACCAAGGTCCCTTTCCTGGTTTGTCGCAGAGAGTTCAGACCCCATCAGTTTATAAATGTAATTGGGGTTTTTTGCCCCAACATGCATCACTCTGCACTTACTGATGTTGAAGCTCATTTGCCACTGTTTTGCCCACTCCCCCAGTGTCAAGAGATCCCTCTGGAGCTCTTCACAATCTCTCACAGTTTTCACTACCCTGTATAATTTAGTGTCGTCAGCAAATTTGGCTACCTTGCTTTTTACTCCTACCTCTAGATCATTTATGAAGAAATTCCATGATTTCTTGTATGGGAGGGAGTTCACCATTGTCATGGACCAGAATACCCTCCTAGGAATCTTTGTCACGTTCAAGCCCACCCCCCCATATCCTGTCCCCGCAAATGCTAAGGTGGGTGATATTCTCAAATGCATACCAGTACACGCTGGTACACCGCCTAGGGAAAGACATCGCTCACGTGGATGCGCTTTCCAGGTCCCCCCTTCCAGAGCTGGGAGAGCCCCAGTGCGAGGTTGAGCAAGATTACCAGGTGTTGCTCATCAAATCTCTTGATTCGTCCCCCATTGTGCCCACAGATAATACCAGGGCAACCTCAAGAGACAAAGTGCTGTCTCAGGTTATCGCATGGGTCAAGAAGGGCTGGCCTGCTACGTCCCCATCCGAGGGACTTGCAGCGTTCTTTAGAAAATGATTCGAGCTCTCGCTTGAGAGGGGATGCCTCCTCTGGGGCCAGCGAGTGGTGATCCCAAATGTCCCCCCATCCTTCCCAGAATGAAGCTACCCCATCCCTATCCTTGCCAGGGTTCGAGGGGAGCATTCCCTCCCCCCGGGCAAAGTTCAGGCAACACAGGCGCGAGGCCTAGAGGCGGCACCACCACCACTCATGCCCTAGTTTTGGATGCTGAACCAAGCGGCCGGCCGCAGAGTGAGTGCCAACCTCCACACTGGTTGAGAATCTTCATCCCATCCTAGGGAGGAGGGATGTTGTGTATGCATGCAGCTCAGCTGCTTGCCATTAGTGCAGCTGTGCGGAGCGTCATGTGGCTCCATTTCCTCCAATGGTAACTTCCGCGGGAAACCTTCCCGCCACAGGTGAAGCTATATTAGGTATGCACAAAGGTCCGATTACATCAGAAAGACGTCACTATGCCTGTAACCAATGGTGCACCTCCGGGCCAATTTCAAATGTACTGTGTCTTATATAAGGGGGCAAGTCTGCACCTCTGCCTCATGTATAGATTGACTATGTTTCAATAAAGTAGCATTTAGCCTGCTTACTGGCTCGTGTGCATTCCATCTGCCTACATCAAACCCTCAGAGCAACTCCCCGCATCACCTGGTCATCACATTCGGTGCAGTTCCAGGTGCCAACCCCGAGGTTGGCTTAAAACTCTTTAACTAGAAATAGAGCCTTCTTGGTGGTGGCACCAGGCCCCATCACTGGCTACCTTTAAAAAACAATTAAAATGCTCCTCTTCAAGGAGGCTTTTCAGGGCGTTGTTCCCTTAGCAATAAATTAGGCCGTTAGGGTCAGTCCTGATGCCCTCAGACTCCAATTGTTATTATTATTATTTTTTAAAAAAATTAATTTGTGATGTATTTGTCGGTGGTGGTTTTTGATTTGTTGTGGGTATTGTTATTGGTTTTCTGCTTGTTCACCACCCATAGTAGGATTGTAGGGAACACCTGCACAAGGAGCTACAGCTGTATCACAGGTCAGCAAGAGATCGGTTGCAGAGGAAGTTGCCAGCTGCAAGCCCTTAGATGCGAGCGCTCTCAAAGTGTGCACATAGATGCTTCAGATTTGTTGGTTCAACATTCATGCTGTCTGGCTCTCTGCTGGAATCCTTGCTTGCCTTTGCTCAAAACTCTGCCAGGCCTCCTTGCTGGACCCTGGACTCATTTTTGGACTTTACCTCACCTTTTGGACTTCCCTTTGGACTTGAGAATTGCTCTCCCGGTATACGAACCTTGGCTTTCCTGACTACGCTCTTTGGGCTCTCCTTGAAAGACGTTTGCGAGACTCTACTTCTCCCTCTCTCCCTGTGCAGCACTGTTTGGTGGCTTCCCTGTCCCATCTGGGTGGGCTCGCACAAACAGACACATCAATTGTGTGGATTTGGTGAGGCAACCCTTCTTTAAGTTCCATGGATTCAATGGATCTACTCTAGTTGTGTCTTACTATGCTAGACAACAGGATTTCAGCCACTCTATCAGGCCACTGGTCCATTTAGCCAGGAACTGTGGTTTCTGATATTGTTGCTATGAGAAGGAAGGAGTGAACAAGTGAGTTGCAAATGGGGTTTGTTAAAGGTTATGCCAGTAGGAAAGATTGAATAAGCTAATGAGCCCAGAAGGGGAAGGAAGCTTCCTGACCCTTCAACTCTCCAGGATCAAGGAGGGTGATGTTAAATATTTCTAATATTTCTATATATATTTTGAAGTGGTATATTGCATAAGAACTGAAGCTTTGCAATAGATATCATTGGGAAAAAATGTACAAATTCAGTGCTGCAATGCTGCCACCACAACAGCCACACCATCACTCTGTCTGCAAGTTTTGTTTTAAACAATATCCTTTCCCATAAGCTGAAGTACTTATGTAATATGCTACTTTCAAAATATGCTACTTTCAAAATATTTGAAAATATATTAAAAGTGTTTATTACCTACCTCCCATCCCCCCTGATTTTGGCATTTCAAACTGTCAGGCAGCTTCCATTTTCCTCTGGTCTTATTAGCAACAGTCAGTTACATCCCTATTCTAACAAACGAACGAATGAATGGACGTACGTACGTACGTACGTGAAGGGGCATATTTGGAGTACAGATATGACTTTCAAAAGGCAATTTCATCCCTAGACCTTGGAACTTGCTTGCCCCAGCCTACAGACATCTCCCTTTTAGGTGCTCATTCACTGTGATATTTAAAAAATAATTAAATATATTTATATCACTCTGGAGCTTCAAAGTACCAAATTGCTTGGCAAACACAGCAATTTGAAATCAGATGTTGCCTCCTAGGCTGATATACTGTATAGCTTAGAGTCAAATTAAATGTTCTCTCATTAGGAGGCACAGGCTGACACAAAGACTACATGACAATAAATCAACTACCAACCCCCCCGACCCTCCCCCCCAATAATCTGAAACAGCTCCCAATATATTTCTACAGTGTAGACAAGCCATTAGGGGAGAAAATAGTAGAATAAGGCTGTGGCGTCTTTAAAATTACATAAATACAAGAGTAGGTGATACCTTTATCCCCAATGTTATTCAATATTCAAGATCTAGCCCTCAGTTTGGAACTACAGATTGCAACAGTATGTAAAGCTGCTTTCTTCCAATTACATCAAATTGCCCATTACTTGGGCAGACGATCCCTGGCAATGCTGGTTCAACACATTGGTAGTCTGAAGAATTGATTACTGTAATGCTCTTTATGTGCCTGTTATGAAGACTACAAAGGGGTAAAGAAATTCAATCATATTTCCTCATTTCTGGCTCACCTGCACTGTTTTCCCATTCCCTTCTGTATCAGGGGCATGATTCTAACATTAACATATAAAGCATTATATGGTTTAGGACCATGGTCCCCAATGTGGGGCACCCCGCCACACACAGGGGTGCAATTTGATTTTTAATTGGGGGGGGGATTAGAGAATGAGTTATTAACAGTGAATAGCCTTTTAGGCTCCCTCCATGTGAATAGGAGTTCACTTTTTGAATAATAAGAATTATATGTCACGGGGGTGACAAACCTGGCTCTCGAAATGTTCTTGGACTTCCATTCCCAGAAGCCCTGATCAACAGGTGTACTGACGGGCTTCTGGGAATGGAAGTCCAAGATCACATGCGGAGCCATGTTTGCTGATCCCTGTTCTAGATAATGTGGAGCTGGCTGGCTAGATAGCTCAGTATGTGGTTGTGCATTTTATTTTCCAATGTGCCACCATCACCACCACCTCCTCCTTCAACAATTAGGGCTGTCTCATAACATCTCATAAAATAATATGTCAGAAAAGGAAAGAACAGTAAAGCTTTTTCTTTATAACCAACAGTGAAGCCTGTTCTTCAAGGCAATGCCCTGCTTTGTTTGAATGCCTTTTATTTAATTAGTATTTAATATGCCAGAGCAATCATGGGAGTCCTGTCACAATTGCTTCACTGAAGCACAATTCAGTCTATTATCCATTACAACCCACAGTTGCTGAAATTTATAACTCAGCAGTAAAAGTAGCCTCCAGGCTAAATCTTAGTATATTAGGTGTCATCAACTGAGGTAATTGGTTTTCTTTACACACCTTGCAAGAGAGGAGAGAGAAAAAGAGAGAAAGCACTTGAAGTTGCCAAAGAGCTATCATGCCTAAACGCCTACATATCTTGAAAAGTTCTCATATCCGTGTTTTCCTCCTCTCCTCTTCTTTTTGTCCCCCCCCCCTTTTGCTCTCCATTTTTCTTCCCCGTCCCTGTCTTCTGAACTCAGTAGGTAGGGTAAAGTTAAAGGTCTCCCTTGCTCGAAAGCCAGTTGTATCTGACTCTAGGGTTCAGTGCTCATCTCTGTTTCAAAGCCAAAGAACCAACACTGTTTGTATCTGCAGATGTTTCCGTGGACATGTGGCAGGCATGCCTAGTGCATGGAATGCTGTTTACCTTCCCACCAAAGTGATAACTATTTATCTACTTGCCAGAGGTCAGAAGCATGTAGTAGTAAACTCTTTCCAAGAGGTGTACAGTTCAGACAATGACATTCCCAATGACATTCTATCCATGGAGAAGTGCTGAAATGATTGTATCTATAAAATGTCTGTCTCAACTCTTCTGTAGTTATATGAGGTGTTTAATACATTGGATTTTATTATTATTATAATATTATTATTATATACTGTCAGAGTACCTCCCAATCCGTCATGAGGTAATCTTCACTGCACCTTGATGATGCAAGATATTGGTGACATTCTATGTGCTTTACTGGAAGAGAAACTTAGGTTTCAGGAATAAGCCCATTCTTCTTTGCTCCTCTGGCAAGATCTCTCTTATGAAATAGTTAATTTAAGGTTTTCTCTGGAGACATAGAAACGAGGCAAAGGAGTTGCTGGACAATGGAGTTTGCCTTACATGATAAACAAGACAAGTGTGCATGTAAATTTGCTGCAGATATATCTGTTTATTGTCAGTAGCCTCATAGTCTACCATTCTTCAAACACAACTGTTTCATCGGTCACCATGGGCAGGCAGGGAATCTCAGCATTAATTGAACTAATTTATTATCTAGTGGTGCTTTTATTCATTACATTTACTGTATATCTTTCCTTTCCACACACACTCAAGGTGTCTAACAAACATTTCCCACCTAAATAGCTATGTGTGATGAAAATATGATAGAAATTTTCATGCAACCAGCAAAGTTGCCATAAAAACGTTCTCTGAATATGAACACTGTGTTTTTATACTTTCATTTTCTGACAGTAACATGACATATTGATTGTAGGGAATGTAGTCCAGCTGGTTCAAACAAAGAATTGGTGGTGTTAGTTTAGCTCACATAAGGCAGGATGTTTAACTTGGTGGCAGTGGTCTTCTTCTTCACTTCCTTTTTTATCCCATTGGGTGTTGAGGGAGATGCAAGGTTCTTTTTCTGGCACTTCTAGCAGCCTCCACTGGTGTTATTTTGTGGTTTTGTAATATTTCTTTGATGTTATCTCTCCGCCTTCCTCTGGGTCTGCCTTGTGGTCTTTATCCTTCTCCTCTTTTCACATATGCCTTGTATGGTATGGGATTCCAAGGCATTCCTTTCAAATGGGCAAACCATTTTGTTTGTTGTGGATCTAGTTTAAAATTGGTTCTATTCCAATTCTTTCAATTATAATATCATTCCTGATTTTATCCCTTTTAGTCACTCCTGCAGTCTTCCTCAGACATCTCATTTCCATGGTGACCAACTTTAATTTATGTTTTGTTGTAAGTGTCCATGTTTGGCAATAGTAACATAGGGTGGAAAGAATATACTTTGTATGAGGTGTTTCTTTGTGCTGGTCGGTATTTCCTTATGTTAACTGTTCCAAAATTTGGTTTGCCTTACTGTACTGTATGTTAAATTCTTCGTCCTTTTTGCCATCTTCAGTAAATGTTGTCCCTTCGTATATGAACTCTGCCACATGTTTTATACTTGTGCCTTCTATTTAAAGTATGCTATTTCCTTCCAATTGCCATTACCTCAATCTTATCTCTAGTTGTGGTTCTATAGGTGGTCTCATCCTCATTTCTATTATCTTCTATTTTCCCTGCATGGTTTAAGAGTGAGATGTCTCAGTATTGTGTACCTTCTCGTTTACCTCCTTTGTTTTCCCCAAGTGGTATTATTGGACAAAGTATGGTGTGGCCTTGTGCTACAGGGCCACTGTAGCAGCCATGAAGAGCATCCTGGATCACCCTTAGATGATCTGGCAAAAGGGGCTCTGGTGAAGTTGCAACAGGTTCAGCATTTTCTCCTGCATTTCCTACAGTATCTCTCTCTCTCTCTCTCTCACTACTTTTGTTAAAAGGTGTTCATCTTGCTTTCTTCTTAAGAGGTGGCTTTCCCATCATTACGCAGATCCACCATCATTATGTATGCCTTTCTGATTTATACCTCTTAGCTCCTAGCATGTGACCTATAATTTGTTCCACACAACTTCACGAACACATTTGATAATTTATTTCATGATTTCATCACTGCGTTTAATGACCTGAAAATAATTAAATCTCTGTATGAATGCAATCATGCATTCAATACCACATTGCATAACTTTACTGTTAGGTAGAGGTCGCCCTTGCTCGAAAGCCAGTCATATCCGACTCTAGGGGGGATGCTCATCTCTGTTTATATCTGTTTACCTTTCCACCAAAGAGGTGCCTATTTATCTACTTGCAATTTCTTGCTTTAAAACTACTAGGTTGGCAGGAACTGAGACAGAGATGGGAGCTCACTCTGTCATGCAGCACTTGGGTCTTGAACTACTGACTTGCCAAACTTCCAGTTGTCAAGTTCAGCATCTTAACCACTATGCCACCACAACTCACTCAATTGCTGTGAGAACAAAATTGTACATTGCAGCAGCTAGAATGGCAAAGCTTTCTCATTTGTTGGCTTATCATTATGTTTTTATAGGAAGCAAATTTCTTTGGAAAACTCTAAGGGCACAACTACACTTCCACTTGCCTTTAATAACACCAACACCAACACCACCATCAACAAACAACAATAACAATGGACTTGAAGATCCTAACTTTACAACAAATCTTTACTAGGAACTGTCTATATATTTAGGCATTACCATAACAATGGTTCTGTACTTGGTTAGGAACTATTAATTTTATAACAGTTTTTGACTGTAAATCTACCAGTAGATATTTAATAATATAAAAAATGGGACCTCATGTAACATCATGCTTCCTTATCAAGGAAGCACAGTGGGAAATCAATCTTCAGCATCTGGAACCCACAGCCAGATACTTGAACCACTTAGTCACCCGCAGTTATTTCCATCAACTGTTCTATATACAGCCCTCAACTATCACCCTGACTGCTCCATTTCCATTGCCATCTCTACTATATGACTAGAACTAAGCAGGGCTAATGGAACAAATCAGAACCAAGCTGGACGTGTCCTTATCCAGGCTTCAAGGTGACAAAGGCTTCCACATCAAAAGTTGTAAAGGCGAACCCCCTAAAGAAGCAAGTTTTTACATTGCATCTTTCTTTGGAATAATATAAACTGTAAGAAGCTGAAGAAGGCTTTTCTGCTCCTTTGCTCTCTAGGGCAGGATTTCTCAATCTTGGGGCCCCAGATGTTCTTGGACTTGAATTCCCAGAAGCTCTGATCAGCAGATGTGCTGGCTTGGGCTTCTGGGAATTGAAGTCCAAGAATATCTGGGGGCACAATAATGAGAAACCCTCTTCTAGGGGGATTGTACCATTGCTTTTAACCCCAATAGCTGGATTTATTGTTTTTCACTGTCAGTGTCTTCTGTTCAGGGAGTTAGATTTGTTTTTACTGCCCTCTTTGGGGTGATTGAAAATTCATCTGATCATGGTGAAAATTCTGTGTTGAACTTTAGGGTTTGCCTACACAATTTGATCTCTCCCTTTTGATTCTTAGAAGCCTCATAATTTTCTATTAGAAGAAATGCTAGAAAACAGAGAAGCCTCATGTTTACTACCTAGTGTAAACAGTAAAACTATCAAAGAATTAGGCTAGTTCCATTTGTACATTTTTACTCTGAACAGACAAACTTAAACTTATTGAGTTGGACCAACAGTCATACTTCTTCTTCTTCTTCTGTATCTAGGCCAGATGTGAAACTGCCAAAATAAAGGTACCTTTTGGTGAGTTCATTCTGCAGTTCCTTTCACTTGACCTAGTGTGAGAAAGATTAGCTGGCAACATAAAGTTGCCGTTACCAGGGTATGCTTGATTGTGATTCAAAAATACCACAGTCTTCGAGGAGGCTATTTCTGTGTACGCAAACAGTCATACTTAGAAGAGACTTACTGAAATCAATGAGGGCTAAATCCCAGTGATTTCAGTATGACAATTCATGACTAAATTGGGAACTAATCCAATTTGCTCAGAAAGAGATTTTCAAATAGGGCATGATATAACTAAAGTAAGACGAATTTCATAGGCTGGAACTTAAGCATGTGCTCCAGTAGCAATCAATAGATCTTTAAATGCTTAATTGAGGCATGCACATGATTTGTGCAAAGAATGCTAAGGACAACTTTCAGCTACTCCCCCCCTCCCGCCCCAACCTTATTATGCAATCTGAACATTTGTTAGCTGTTTCTCAAAATGCCACAGACATTATCCTGGAACAGTTCTGTATCCAGTTGTAAAACTCTCTCTCTCTCTCTCTCTCTCTCTCTCTCTCTCACACACACACACACACACACACACACACACACACACACACACACACACACACACACACACACACACACACACACACACACACACACACACACACACACACACACACACTTATTTATTTATTAAACTTGTATCTCGCCCTTCTAGGAAAAACTGTCCTACTCAGGGCATCTTACAGCATAAAATTAAAAAATACAAACTAACACAAATATTAAAATTTTCATATAAACCCCTCAAAACCCAAATACCCTAATAAGAAAGCCTATTTTTGGAAGCAGTGGGGCAGAATAAAATGCCTAATAACTGGATGTTGGTAAAATATTGCCAAAGGCCTTTTTAAAAAGGGAAGTTTACAATTGCTTTTTTAAAATATGGAGAGATGGTACCAGGCACAGCTCCACTGGGAGGGAATTCCGAAGTATTGGTGCTGCCACCAAGAAGGCCCTCTTCCTAGTCACAGCCTTCCTAGCTAATCTCAGGGTCGGCACCTGGAGCTGCATCGTCATGGAGGAGCGAGTGATGCGGGCTATTGTCCTGAGGGTAAGACGTTCCACCAGGTAGGAAGGTCCCAAACTGTTTAGGGCTTTGAAAGCTAGAACTACCACCTTGTACCTGATATGGAAGGAAACTGGGAGCCAGTGCAGCCTTCCCAAGGCTGGGGAAATATGATCAAATTTTCTCACTCCCATAACCAGCCTGGCTGCTGCATTTTGAACTTGTTGGAGCCTCTGTAACATACGCAGAGGAAGCCCCACATAAGGAGCATTATATGTGAGACTACCAGTGAGATAACTAGGGTTATGAGAGACTGTCTGTCCAAGCTGAGATGCAACTGAGCAATCTGGTGCAGTTGGAAGAAAGTGGCTCTGCATACTGCCACGATTTACACCTCAAGGGTCAAATGGGGATCTAATATGACACTTAAGTTGCAAACCTGGTCATTAGGAGTGAGAGCTGCCCCCCCCCCCACACCTATGGGTGAGATCAAAATTTTCCCTATGGAAAAAAATCATACAACAATTTTTCAATGGGAAAAACCACTTAGCAAAAAAATATATATCGTTGTACGATGCATCCCATAGGGAAAATGCATGCACGCGCGCGCACACACACATACACAAGGCAGCACATTTTCTTTAGGGTACAACTCATGTGATGCTAAAAATATTTGCAAGATTCTGTCATTTATAAACACTGTAGATGAAAAGTCTTCCAGTGATTATGAACTTTTGTTGTTCTTCAGTTGCACAGTTGATTCTGACCCTTTGCGACCCCATGGACCATTGCCTGCCAGGCACCTGTGTCCTCCATCCTCCTCCTCAACCCACCCAGCTCTGTGCCCATTGCATCTACAATACCAATCTAGCCATCTCCTTTTTGGCAACCCCTTCTTTTTTTGCCCTCCACCTTTCTCAAGTGAATCCTCTCTTCTCATTTGATGTCCAAAGTACTTTAGCTTCATCTTTACTATTTGACCTTCTAAGGAGCAGTCAGGGTTGATTTCTTCTAGGATCGACCTATTTGTTCTCCTCACTGTCCAGGGGACTCTCAAAACTCTCCTCCAACACCACATTTCAAAGGCATATATTCTTCTGCACTTAGCTTTTCTAATGGTCCAGCTCTCACAACCATACATAACATTGCTTTGACTATGTGAATTTATGCTTGCAAGGTGATGTCTCTACTTTTAACTATGTTTCCCAGGTTTCTTATAGCTTGTCTCCTAAGCATCAGTCACCTTTTTATTTTATGGCTGCAATCCCCATCTGCAGTGATCTTTGATCCTAAGAAAGTAAAATCTGTCACTGCTTCTACTTCTTCCCCATCTATTTTCCAGGAAATGATAGCATCTGTTGCCATTATCTTGGTTTTCTTGATATTGAGTCTCATCAGCTTTTGTGCTCTCTTCCTTCAATCTACTCAGGAGCTTCTTTAGGTCTTCCTCACTTTCTGCCATTAGGGTAGTATCATCTGCATATCTGAAATTGTTGATGTTTCTCCCAGCAATTTTAATTCCAAATTATGATTCCTCTATCCATGCATTGCACATTATGTGCTCAGTGTATAAGTTAAATAAGCAGGGTGACAAAATGCAGCCTTGTCTTACTCCTTTTCCTATTCCAAACCACTCTGTCATTCCGTATTCTGTCCTTACTGTTGCTTCTTGACTCTTGTACAGATTTCTCATGAGGCCTATAAGGTGTTCTGGGTATTCCCATCTCTTTAATTACTTGCCACATTATGTTGTGGTCCAATGAAACAGAAGTAGACTTGTTTCTGATATTCCTTTGTTTTCTCCATGATCCAACATATGTTGGCAATGTGGTCTCTCATTCCCCTGCCTCTTCGGAACCCAGCCTGCACTTCTAGTAATTCTCTCTCCATGTGCTGCTGCAGTCTATCCTGTATTGTCTTGAGCATCACCTTGCTAGCATGTGGGATGAGCACAATTGTTCAATAATTATCTGATAGAAAATCCTGGAAATAAAAATAGTATCATTTGCACATTCATTGATTTGATTTATGGTATCTCTAAACAAAATATCACCGTAATAACATATTTTGTTATAAATTTACTATGTGATGTTTGACTCCTGTTCACAACTAAGAACAGATATCTATCTATCTATCTATTTCCATACTTGCTTGGTTGAACTTTTAAATCCTATGGATTTAACATGCCCATAGTTGGCTACAGTAAAGTTTAGATTCCTCATTATTACAATTATAATCTTCATGGAACGCAACCAGCCCAAAATGACATGATTGGCTAATGGTATATTATTTCTACGTCACAGGCAAATGCATCTTGGGATAGTAAAACATCCCTCAAATGAAGGAAATGTGAACTTGCTGAAGAAGTATACATCCTGTTAAATTCTAAGAAAGGAGGGCACATTACTTTCTCAGGATAATCTATTTTACAATTTTAGCTCTGCAATGAAAACTCCCTCTTGACTCGTCAATTGCCATGCTGAAGGTGTAAAAGGTAATGGTTTCCTTTGCTCGAAAGCCAGTTGTATCCGACTCTAGGGTACAGTGCTCATCTCTGTTTCAAAGCCGAAGAGCCAACACTGTCTGCTTCTGCAGACGTTTCTGTGGTCATGTGGCAGGCATGACTAGACACCGGAGCACATGGAATGCTGTTTACCTTCCCACCGAAGTGGTCCCTATTTACCTACTTGCAATTTCTTGCTTTTGAACTGCTAGTTTGGCAGGAGCTGGGATATAGACAAGAGCTCATTCCATCCTACAGTACTTGGGAATCGAACTGCTGGCCTTCTGCCTCCCAGTCAGCATCTAATCCACTTGAGCCACTGCAGGTATATGGAGGGGAAAATGAAAAGTCCTCAAACCAACTCAATCAGGTTGTTATGAGACAAACTAATTTCTCAGATAAAAAAGGCTAAGGTGAGAAGACTTTAAAGGCCAAGGATGGACAGAACTGAGTCTAGAAGCAAACTGGGTCTCTTCTTACAATGTCTTTGCAGGTCTAACTTTTTGTTAGGGCAAATTGCCTAGATCCACTCTGACTTGGATGCTGTAGTTGATATATGTCCTGTGAATACATATATGCCCCCTGTTTGTCCTGTGTTAATGCATGGCTTTCAGCTTATGTAGCCTGAGGATGTGGATAGGATGCTTGGAGAGGTGAAGGCTACCACTTATCTGTTGGAACCTTGCCTTTCCTAGCTTATAAAAGCAGATAGAGAGGGACTTGATGAGTGAGTAGGAGGACTTGTGAATGCCTGCATGCAGCAGGTTAGGATTCTAACATGCTTAAAGGAGGCAATAGTAAGAACAATTCTGAAACTGCCCTCTTTGGATCCCATGATATTGGATAATTATCAGCCAGTCTCTAGTATCCCATTTCTGGGCAAAGTATTGGAGCATATGGTAGCTTCACACCGCCAAGGGTTTCTGGACCAGATGGATTATCTACATTCACTTTAATATGGCTTCAGGATTGGTTATTTTAGTGTCTTGCAAGGAAGACAATGGAAGGAGCCGTAACAAGGATACTTTATTGCATGATGATCAGGGTGAACATGTGGTAATGGCGGACAAACAGCTCTATTTTTATTACACTGTACATTTGAATATGCCGGTGTGGTAGCTCATTGGCTACTGTCTGCGTGACGTCATTGGTAATCACGCCCATCTTCTCCAGGTGTGGTGTGGTGGGAATGTTTCCTGCTCTTCAGGTATTCGGGGAATCTGTACCATGTGAGCTGGATGCTCGCTACTGCCACCTGTGGCCACTTAGCTCGCATCCTCATACAGCCTGTTACAATGTGTTCCTGATTAGATACAATTGTATACATTGACTGGTTACATTCGATTAAAGGGATCGTTACAACATTTCCTTGGCATTGCATTCAGTACATAACACCCCTCCCCCCTAGGTAACGACAAAGTCCTTCAACCAATGAGGCTTCCCGCATGTTCGCTTTGGGCGAGTGGCAGCTGTGCTTTGCCCTGGAGTGGCTGCATATTCCTGATCGCTATGTCCACGTCCTGCAACGGGAGAGGGTGACTCGTTAGTGATTGGCTGCGGGCTCTGAGCCTGGGATTGGGGAGGTCTAGGTGTAGGAGTAAACTCCAGGGAAATGAAACTGGGGGTTCTAGGGACTAAAGTAAAACCCCACTCTTCACTTGGAAGGGTGGGGGACCACTCCGAAAACTCCCCCCGGTTTCCAAACTCAAAATCTAACTCTTCAAAATCCCCCTCTTCCAAATCATTCCTGTAGCTCGGGGGGTCCAAAGGATTTGGATTTGTGTCATTTCCCTCCCCCCAGTGGTCTGTGTCTCCCCCTTGGGATAAGCAGGTGGGGGAGAACCCTAGCATTGAATCTCCTGTTTGGTCTCTCGTGTCTTGCCTGTCTACAACTCTACTCCTGAGCTGGTCAGCGTGTCTCCTCCAGAGGAGACCTGTCCTCATCTCGACATTGTACGAGACCAGCCCCGTTTGCCCGACCACTACTCTGGGAACCCAAGTCGGCCCGGCGGCCGCATAATTCCTGCAATGCATGGCCTCGCCGACCCCAAAACTCTTAGTGCTTCCCAGTGCAATGTTTCTACCCATGTCCTCCACCCTGGTTGGGTCTAGGCGCGAGAGGATCGTGGCGGGTCTCCTCCGCATAAGGAGTTCGGCGGGCGACAACCCCAACACCAGGGGGTCACTCGGTATCTTAATAGGAATTGGCATAGTTGCAGGTTCAAATCCCCGGGGCCCATCTGACACAGTGTGTCCTTCAATGTTCGCACCAAACGTTCTGCTTGACCATTTGTAACGGGGTGAAAGGGGGCAGAGGTAATGTGGCGAATCCTATTAATCTCTATAAACCCCTGGAATTCTGCTGACATGAAAGTTGTGGCGTTATCACTCACAAGCACGTTGGGTAATCCGAAGCAGCTAAATACTCTCCACAATTGCCTAACCGTTGCAGCTGACGATGTACTGGACATTGGAATTATCTCCAACCACTTGGAGTAAGCGTCCACTATTATTAAGAACAGGGTGCTCCTGAAGGGTCCCACAAAATCTACGTGTAGGCATGACCACGGCCCTCGGGCAGCGTCCCATTCTCTGTGGGGAAGTCGGGACTCTTCAGGGTGGGTACTCTGGCAGCTCTCGCAAGTGCCAATCATGTGTTCTATATCTGCGTCCAACTTGGGCCACCAGATGTAGCTCCTGGCTAGCGCTTTAGAGCGCACAATCCCTGGGTGGCTAATGTGTAACATCTTAAGCACCTGTGGCTTTAATGCTTTGGGGACTATTACCCACTGCCCCCAGAGGAGACAGCCCCTCTCTAGGGACATTTCATCTCTCCTTCTGCCATAAACCTTGAACTCCTCCGTGGGGGAGGTTGCTGACCACCCCTTTTGCACCCATGAACCGACTAGGGCCAATGACCTGTCCTTCACTGTAGCTTTAGCGATCTCCGCTGGCAGTATCGGGGGAGTCTCTAGGGCCTCGATCAGGAGCACCTGGTAGTCCTGCTCTACCTCACACTCTGGGTCCCCTGTCTGTGGGAGGGGTGACCTGGAAAGGGCATCGGCGTGGCTGATTTCCTTGCCGGGCTGGTAGGCCAATGCATACTGGTATGCGTTGAGGAAGATAGCCCACCACAGCATCCTCGGGGATAAGATCTGTGGGGTGGGCTTGTTTGTGGTGAAGATACCTAGAAGGGGCTTATGGTCGGTCACGACTGTGAACGGTCGGCCATAAAGGAAGTCATGGAACTTTTTGGTTCCTGCAACTATCGCCAGTGCCTCCCTGTCTGTTTGTGCGTAATTGCGCTCTGCCTTGGACAGGGATCTCGAATAGAATGCCACCGGGGCTTCCCGCCTGCTCTCTAGCATGTGGCATAAGACCGCCCCCACCCCCACCGGTGAGGCATCGCAGACCAACACAACAGGATTCTTGGGATCGAAGTGGGTTAGGACAGCCTTGGAAGACAGAAGCTGCTTGAGCCCACTGAATGCCCATTCCTGGCTTTCGCCCCACCACCAAGCCATGTCTTTTTTAAGTAGCTTGTGCAGTGGTTCTGCCACCGATGCCTTTCCTGGCAGGAAAGAGTGGTAAAAATTTAAGAGTCCCAAGAAGGACTGTAGTTTGGCCTTGGTGGAGGGGCGTTCTGCAATGCTGACACCTTTGACTCAGCTGGCTTAATAACCTCAGGGGTTATCCGGAATCCCAGAAACTCTACTTCTTCTGTGAAAAACACACACTTATCTTTTCTCAACCTGAGCCCTGCTTTCTCGAACATGGTTAGTACCCGGTCTAACCTCTTGGCCAATTCCTGTCTCCCCCCCCCCCTGTTATCAAAACGTCATCAAAGTAAGGGAAAACACCTGGGAGCCCTTTCAAAATCCGTTCCACGAGGGACTGGAAGATCCCGGGGCTGAATTCATGCCGAATTGGAGGCGCGTTACTTTAAAAGTTCCCTTATGGCTAAGATGGCGGAGGCTTAACATACTTAATTCAGAACTCACGCATGACAATGGGGTATGGAATGAGAAAATAAATTCAAAATAAATATAAAAAGAGACTCGGGGGCTTGTAAAGCTCACCTGAAGAGGGCTGTGGTCTCTGGTTGGAGTTCGAGAAGCAGGCTCGGCTGGAAAGGCAAGTGGCAAAAGCCGCAGCTTTAACAGTTGGACAGCAGCAAATGGGACCAGGGAAGAGATCAAGAAGGCAAAAGGAAAAAAACTGTGATCTACAGAAATTTTCCAGATGAGCAGAGTGTGGCCCGCGGAGATATTATTATTATTATTATTATTATTATTATTATTATTATTATTATTATTATTATTATTATTATTATTATTATTATTATTATTATTATTATTATTATTATTATTATTATTACGTTTAATTTCTATCCCGCTTTCCTGACACAAGTGCCACTCAAAGCGGCTTACAACATGTAAATACAATAAATGTACAAGCAGGTTCAATACAAAAAATCAATCACAAATTACATTACAGTAACCACAAAATACAAAATAGCAATATAGAGCCACATCAATAGTAATAAGAATCAGCTTGTATACACAATGGACATGTTAATATAGGTAAAACCTTATGGAAAACAACAACAAAATATAGTAAATCATTTAGCATTACAATACTCAAAAAAATCCCCAGGTGACAGAGCACAGCTCATGTCCCAAATGGAGCCCAGCTCATCAATGGAGGAAACATCAACAGCTGCTAGGCCAGTCCATCTCCCTGTTTCTCGAACTCTCCACCCACTCCTACTCACACTAAGGGAAGAATGAGGAGACCAGGAGCTCTGGAGGTGGCTAAGCCAGTCTCTCCTCCCCGCCCTGCTCCCACCAGGGCGGGTGTCCAGTAAGTCCAACAACTCCAGGCTTGATGAAATAGTCCTCAGCCGCGCTCCCATCTCCCATGAGGCCAATGTTTGGAGTGGCCCCTGCCGTGATGTCAAACAGCTGGGCTTCGCTCCCACCTCCCGTGACGAGCAGGGCCACGGGAGGGAGCCGACGGCATTGGCGTCCGGGGCGGCGGCGGCGGCTTTTCACGGCCCCTGCCGTGATGTCAAACAGCTGGGCTTCGCTCCCACCTCCCGTGACGAGCAGGGCCACGGGAGGGAGCCGAAGCCGCTGGCGTCCGGGGCGGCGGCGGCGGCTTTTCACGGCCCCTGCCGTGATGTCAAACAGCTGGGCTTCGCTCCCACCTCCCGTGACGAGCAGGGCCACGGGAGGGAGCCGAAGGCGCTGGCGTCCGGGGCGGCGGCGGCGGCTTTTCACGGCCCCTGCCGTGATGTCAAACAGCTGGGCTTCGCTCCCACCTCCCGTGACGAGCAGGGCCACGGGAGGGAGCCGACGGCGTTGACGTCCGGGGCGGCGGGGGCGGCTTTTCACGGCCCCTGCCGTGATGTCAAACAGCTGGGCTTCGTTCCCACCTCCCGTGACGAGCAGGGCCACGGGAGGGAGCCCAAAAAGTTAAAAAGTAAGTCCGAAGGAGGGGAAGAAAAAAAAGAGAAAGATGTCATGAGTGCTCGGGGGTCTTTAGACTAAAATTCTGCCCTTGGTTTTGAAGCAGATAACAGTCCAAAGATTTATAGTAAAGTGCCGAGAGAATTGTAAAAAAAAAAAAAAACTTTCTCAGAGATTCTAACTAGGGCTTCCTAGTTAATGGAGCTTTGAGATGAACTGTCTCCCTCTGAGATAATCAGCCTCAGCTGACAATTAAAATAGCTACATGGGAAATTTATGAGAATTCAGCCTCATAAGCCAAATAATGCCCATCTACAAATCTCTCCTTGTGAGGCACTCCTAGGGTCCAGTTTTCTCCTTGAAAAATGAGGAATGGTTGGCAGATAAGAAGTTCTTACTGCAGGCTTCGATTTGGCATCTCCCTCCCTTCTGTTGAGAGTACAGCCTGGCACTTTTCTAAGATAAAATATCTTCTGGCTGGACACCTAAAAATTCCCTCTTTAAACTAAGAGGCGAATAAAAGCAATCTACCCAGTATTCAAATAGCAGCACTTTATTGGCTTACAATATTGAGGTAGATTAATATGCAGTTATAATAAAAATTCAGGAATACAAAAAGAAATCATAAACAAAACATAAACATGAATAACTAAGCTGTCTAAATAGTTCTAAGAAAGCGGGGCCTAGAGCCCCTCATAGATTCAGACTTTCATGGTCTGACCTATGGGGAAAAGAGAGGTAACTTCTCTCTGGCTGAGAGAAGCTTACCCTATCTTGATCTTCTCTATCTTCTCTTCTAAACATCAGGGGAAAAAGATTTTTATTTATACACTTCTCATTCAAACACCTGCATCATAAATATATGAAAATTCCCAACTATGTCTCGAGGAGACAAGCTGTCTGTCTGTGTGGGTGTTACACCCCCCTGTTAGGGACATCTGCTAATTATGTGAGTCCGTTATCTCTTATCTAGTGAGATGGACAAAGTGTCTGGGTCTCAGACTTCAAGTCTGCACATTGACATGCAGGTGTCTGAATGGACATATTTGTCTAAACATCTGTTCTAACTAACACCTGTGAATTAGTATTACATCATAGAATAAGAATCTAGCAAAACATTTTTACTTCAAGCAGTAAACAACTTTAATGAGAGTAAAGTTCACTCTTTTTAAATGCCAATTTCTTTACAAAAGATTGGGCGAGAGGAAGACCATGAGACTGTGAGAGAGGCTAATGGCGGATGCCTGAGGAGACATCGAAACTTAAAAAAGGGCTGAGAACAGAGTGGAATTTATAATAGAAGCTTTTGGGCTTTTTGGGCTGTTTTTGGATTTAAATAACAAAAGCGATAAGAAGGTGAGGAGTGGAGAGAAAAGAAAGTGTGAATGTGTGAGCCATTGATGAAGTGAGATTGAATAATAGAGCCCACGGCTTGAAGAAGTTTGTAAAAGAAGGAGGGGGGCATCCCATGGAAATTGCAGCAGCAGCAGAGCCATTCTGCTTTCTTTGAGGTTAGAGCTGTTTTTGAAAAGGATTTTTGCTTTAATTGTTGGACTCCGAGTCTCATTTGGAGGATTATTCCTTGGATTATTGGATTGGAATATAGTTGGACACTGGTTTTTTTCTTTCTCCAATTTTTTTCTTTCTTGAGAGGCTCCGTTTCTCTGTTTCCCCCTCCCCCCTCTCCCATTTTTTTTGATATTCTTCTGCTCTTCCTGGATACATTTTTGATACAACGTGGTTATTTTGAATCAAGACAAACTTTGGGATCATTCTTTTTTTTTAGAATTACAGTGGAATATAACTCAATCTGCCTATTGATCTGAATATATGCAGAAATTCATGCTAGTTGGAGTATAATAAAGAAGATCAGTTGGAAAATATTATAAAGCACATTGGCTGCATTGTGGATTACAAATATTTGTTTTCTTATTTGTTCTATTCCATCTATCCTCATCTTGGGAAAGCAAAGTCAGGTTTTTGGAATTAGTTCCTTCATCTTGTCATTTTTGTTTTGGATATACAGAGCCTGGAAATTTTAAGAGAGGGTGATACGAGTGTGTGGGAGTGCTAGAGCAGTTTCAAAGAAAGGGTTCAGCAAGAGTCAAGAGTGTTGCAGCATTAAAGCTTTTGGTTGAAGCCACCATGGATAAGGTTAGAAGGGGAAAAGCGAAGGAGGAGAAGCCTGTAGTGAAACCTAAGAAGAAGGATAAAGCACCAACTGAGGAGGTTCCTCCATCATCATCACCATCACCTGAACCATATGATCAGACTCAAATAATGGTTGAGCTTGGTAAATTGTGCCAGAAATTTGAGAAGATGGAAGAGGCGAGAGTGAAGGATAAAAATGAAATTTTGAAAAAACAGGACAAAGTGGTTACAACGGTTATGGATTTTTCCAAAAAAGTTGATTTAAGCTTACAGAAAATAGAGGGAAATGTTAAGTTGGTGCAAAACGAGGTGAAATCTATGAAAGGGGAAATAAAAGGGATTCAGGAGGAAATGAAGGAGAATAAGATGAAGGTGGATGAGCAGGAAAAAAGGATTTATGTTATGGAGGAATTGATGAGAAAACAAAATATTGTGATACGTCATATGTTGGAACAGATGCCAGACCAGCTTAGAGATAGAATTGTTCATTGGTTAAATGATTTGAAAATGGGGAAAGACTTTGTACAGGAGGACATTGCAAGTGCATATAGAGTAGGGCCGAGAAGGGGTAAAGGTGCACAAAGAAATGTTTTGGTCAAATTTGCAAATTGGGGGGATAAGCTTAAAGTAATGGCATTCATAAAACAAGCTGGTTCTGGCGCTCTGAAAATTGATGGGTCTGATGTGGAAGTATATAATGATATTTCTATTAAGGAGCATGTTTGGAGGTACAAGATAAAGCCGGTAACTAAACTGCTGATGAAAAAAGGTGTAAGATATAATCGGCGATTTCCACAACAGCTAAGATTTTTCTATGAAAAAAATGCAGGTGATTGATGCTGGGACCAATGCACTGGAATATTTGAGTTTGCTTGATTTGGTTAAGGCGGGTTCAAATGAGTGGTCAGTTTTAAGAAAAGAACTATTGGACTCGGGAGCCATATAAAGAGATTATGAGGGAGAGGGAGGAGCCACTGGAGGAGGGCAATCAGGAGGAATAGAGGAGGAATTATCATTAATTGTGGTCGAGGAAGAGTTAAGCAAAGGTTAGAAAAAGAAAGTATTGTATGTAGGAATTTTTATTTGAGATAATGTTTTTATAAACGTGTTTTTAAAGTAGAGAAGGTGCGCTCGAGCATTAACTATTATGTACATCTTGCATGTTCCCCCCTCCCCCCTTTGAAGGACGAAGGTGGCTTTTTTGGATGAAGAAAGTGGGGAGGTTGATATTGTGTGTTTTTTGTTCAATGTTTTGTTTTAATTATTGTAGGTTAGAGGTAGCACGCCTAATGGAGAACTCGGAAGAGGTAGAGGAGGGTGTTAAATTTAGTTATGAGGAGTATTAAAGTTTTAACATGGAATATAAAAGGTACAGGATCTGTGTTTAAGAGGAGAAGGATAGAATCAGCATTGAGGAAGGACAGACCGGATATAGTCTTTCTACAGGAGACTCATCAAAAATCTTAGGAAACAAATAACTTTTTTTTAGGTTGGATGCAACATTATGAAAAGGCTTATGGTACATCAAAAGCAAGAGGAGTCGCAGTTTTGATCTCTACTAGATTGGAATTCGAGATTATAAAAAGTATCTCAGATCCAGGAGGTAGATATTTGGGGGGGCGTGGCTGGGATGATGCCGGAGTAGCACATAGTTCGACCAGCTCGCACTTGAATGTGGAAATAAATGAGATTTTATGCCTAAAGTTGGGATTTTAATCTTTGGAAATAAGACCACGGAGCCTTGGAAGTATTTGCTACAATTATTTTAAAGTGGAAGTGCCATCGGAGTCCGAGTTCAGCGGACAGGGGGGTGAGTGAGGCGTGGCGCAGGCCGCGCTAAACGAGCTGCCCAGGGCTGGACAAGACCTGGTGTTTGTTGTTTTTTGGGGCTCCTGTGGAAAAAGAGGGCTAAATAACTGGCGCCAGTGGAGGACGAGACCCGAGGATTGAGTTCGTGAGCTGGAAGAAGGTAAAGGGGGGAGGTGGAGGAGGTGTGTGTGAAAGAGAAGGACGGGAAAGACGAGAAGTGCAATGGCGACGAGAGAAGAAGTAATCGAAACTTAAAGTGGGAAAGAAAGAAATGTAATGGT
Organism: Bradypodion ventrale; assembly: GCA_035047345.1. NCBI lineage: Eukaryota > Metazoa > Chordata > Lepidosauria > Squamata > Chamaeleonidae > Bradypodion > Bradypodion ventrale. Next base: position 296,567,878 of record JAWDJE010000002.1, on the reverse strand, counting down.
GCAACATTGTTTACAAAGTTGTAGCTGAGAAAGTGAAAAGCGTGAGAAGTGAGGAAGAGAAGCCAGGTGGCCAAGAGGAAAGGTTTAAGAAATAAGAAGAATTGAAAATTGGAGTTTGGAGTTTATTTCTGGTTGGATTGGCTGAGGAGGTACGAAGAAGGCTCTCGTCTGAAAGCCGCTGCCGCTGCTGTGGTTTGGATCTTACAAAGATTTTTACTTATTCTTTACTTTTATTCCTATTTTTGCTTCTTCCACTCTGGGATAGTTAATGTGGGTCCCTCTTTATTTTTGGACTGTGTCTGCTTCCTTACACTGGTGGAATATTTTTTATTTTCATTCCTATTTTTGCTCCTTCCACTCTGGGATAGTTAATGTGGGTCCCTCTTTATTTTTGGACTGAGACTGTTTCCCCACACTGGTGGAATATTGGTGGAATATAAGTGTTGGCAGATCCCTCATTTTGTTTTTCAGCTTGCTTTGCCGTGCCGTCTTTTTCTTTTTTTTCTTTCTTTCCTGGAACCTCACCTCTTTGGAATACTTACAATTGGGGAACTGTTTTTATTTTTTTATCTACACAATTGGATTATAATAATTAAGAAGATTTGGATTATAACAAGACCAAAATACAGATATGAAATTCAATATTATTGGATTGGTTCTGGTTTGATTTTTGTGTTTGTGTTTTGACTGCAATTGCTAAGAATTTTGGAACATTTTCAAGGAAAGCGTGGTGGGGGATCAAAACCAATTTCTGCTTTGAAGCTATTATTTGACATTATAATGGATAAGGCTGCAAAGAGCAGGGAAGAGAAGGAGGAAGTTGTGAAGCCAAAAAGAAAGGGCAAAGCAAAGGATGTGGAACCCCCACCATCATCTTCTTCATCGCCTGAACTTGCATATGACCAGACTCAAATTATGGTGGAACTTGGCAAATTATTTCAAAAAATTGATAGGATGGATGAAGCGAGGGTGAAGGATAAAAATGAAATGTTGGATAAATTGACTGGATCGATCACTGATCTTTCTAAAAAAAATTGATTTAAATATTCATAAGTTAGAGGGTAATGTTAAGTTGATGCAAAATGAAATAAAAGCAATGAAAGGGGATTTTAAAGGGATACAAGGGGAGGTGAGAGAAAATAGGATGAAAATGGAGGAGCAAGAGAAAAGGATTGATGTGATGGAAGAGATGATGAGAAAGCAAAATATTTTGATTCGTCATGTGATTCAAAGATCTCCAGACCAGCTAAGAGATAGAATTGTAAATTGGCTAAATAATTTGAATATGGGGAAAGTGTTTGTTAATGAGGACATTGTAAGTATCTATAGAGTGGGATCGAGAAGGGGGAAAAGTGATCACAGAAATGTTTTGGTCAAATTTGCAAACTGGGGGGATAAATTGAAGGTGATGGCTTTTCTTAAACAAGCTGGTTCTGGAGCTTTGAAAATGGATGGAGTGGATGTGGAGATATATAATGATATTCCAATCAAGGAACGTGGGTGGAGATACAAAATGAAACCATTGACAAAAATTTTGATTAAAAAAGGGATAAAATATAATTGGAGATTTCCACAACAGTTAAGATTTTTTTATGAAAGAAAGATGCAGGTGATTGACAAAAGAACTGATGCTTTGGAATACTTGACTTTACTTGATTTGGTTAGTGCGGGTTCAAATGAATGGTTGGAGTTAAGGAAGGATTTGTTGGCATCGGGAGGGATAAAAAGAGAGTATGGAACTGATGAGAGAGGTGCAGCAGGAGGAGAACAAATGGGAGGGGAGGGAGAATTGTCATTGATAATGGTGGAGGAGGAGTCAAGCAAGGGTTAGAGGGGAAGGAGAAGAAGAAGGGAGAATTGTTAAAGGTAAAGTGGTATTTACAATAGTTTTATTTTCAAAATGTGATAGTGCGCTTGAGCCTTCATTATGATGCTTACTAGGTTCATTCCCCCCGTTCCCCCCTCCCCTCTTTGGAGGTCAAAGGCATTTTTTTCCTCTTCTTTTTTTGAAGGAAAAAGCGGGGAGGTTGCTAATGAGTGTTTTATGTTTTGTTTTTATTTTGTTAGGTTAATTGGTAGCACGCCCATTGGAGAGCTCAGGAGGGATAAAAGTGGGGGATAATTCAAATTATGAGAGCGATAAAGTTATTAACATGGAATGTGAAAGGTACAGGATCTCAGATTAAGAGGAGGAGGATAGAATCAGCTCTGAGAAGGGATAGACCAGATATAGTCTTCTTACAGGAAACTCACCAAAAATCTCATGATACAAATAAAATCTTTTTAGGTTGGATGCAGCACTATGAGAAATCCTATGGTACATCAAAATCAAGAGGAGTAGCAATTTTGATTTCAGATAGATTGGGGTTTGAGATAATAGATAGTATTTCAGATTTGGAAGGGAGATTTTTGATAGTGAAAGGGAAAATAGACGATGAGGAAATAACATTGGTGAATATATATGCCCCAAATGATCATCAAGGGGAATTTTTAGAAAAAATACGTACAATTTTGGTAAAAGAAAAGTCAACAAAGATGATTGTGGCTGGAGATTTTAATTTAGTAAGATCAAACTTGGATTGTACAAATTTAGCAAGAAGTGGAAAAGGGATTAAAGGCCGAATGTTGGACAATTGGAAGGCTGCTTTAGGCTTGAAAGACTCTTGGAGAGAACTTAAGGGTACTGAAAGGGTATACTCATATTTTTCGCAGGTTTACAACTCTTATTCCAGATTAGATTACTGTATATATTTGTAACTGAAAATTTGATTAAAAGCTTGGAGGACATGGAAGTGGGGATATTTAAGAAATCAGACCACGCTAAGGTGATATTGGATTTAAAATTACGGAATGAGACTAGACCAAGGAGAATTTGGAAATATGATGCTAACTTATTTAGAGACCAAAAGTGTAAAGAACAAATTATCAAGAATTGGAGTGAAAGTTGGCAATATAATGATAATGGGGGGGTAGAATATAATGTGGTCTGGGATACCATGAAGTCGATTTTTAGAGGGGAGTGTATAAAGATGGCAAGTAATAGATATAAAAATTATAAGTTGATACAGGATAAGCTTGAAAAAGAGATAAAGTTGTTACAGGAGGAACATTCAAAAACAAAGAATAAAAAAGTCTTTGCTAACTTATTAAAATTAAAGACTGAATTGGTAGGTAAAGAAATAGAAAAGGTGAAAAGAGATTTGGTTTATTTAAAAAGGGAATATTTTGAATTTAGCAATAAAATTCAAAACTTTTAGCAAAAGCAGCAAAGGATAAAAGGGAAAAGAGGGAAATTGGAGTTTTGATTGATGATCAAGGGATAAGATGTAATAAAATAAAGGAGAAATGTAAAATTGTGAAGGATTTTTATCAAGCTCTTTATGCAAGAAAAGATATAGATGAGGAGAAACTTAAAAAGCAATTAGAATAGCAAATAATTAGGGGAATAAAATAGGAACATAGGGATAGAATGGAAGAATTAGTGACAGAGAAAGAAGTAAAAGAGATAATTGCCAGATTGAAGTTGGGAAAAGCCTCCGGAGAACATGGGTTGCCTGTGGATTTTTACAAGGAATTTGGAGATATCGTGATACCAAAGTTGGTAAAATTATATAATTATATATTAGATGGAGGGTAAATTCCGACTTCATGGTACTGGACCACAATTGTACTTTTGCCAAAACCTGGAAAGAATTTAGAGAAAGTAAAATCATATAGACCCATCTCATTGATAAATCAGGATGCCAAGATCTTCACAGCAATACTTGCTAATCGATTGAATGTTTTCATGGGGGAATATATAAATGCTGACCAAGTGGGGTTTTTGAAAGGTAGACACATGGCAGATTTGACCAGAAGAGTAATTCATTTAGTTGATACGGTGAGTCATACAAAAGAAAAAGTGGGATTAATATCTTTGGATATATTTAAGGCATTAGACTACAATAGATTTCAATCAAGGAAATAATAAAAAGCTATGGATTTGGCGTCAAATTTAGAAGGGTAATCGGTCAATTATATCAACAAGGAATAGCTACTATTAGAGTGAATGATGAGGTTACAGACGAGGTCAAGTTGGAGGCAGGCACGAGACAGGATTGCCCACTATCTCCAATATTGTTTATAATGGCAATGGAGTTATTAGCAAATGCTATACGAGAGGAAGCAAAAATAGAGGGAATTATGGGGAATAAGATAAGTATGTATGCGGATGACACTTTGATAATTGTAAAACAAACAGAGAAGGTAATGAACAGAATTCGGCAACAATTAAAGGATTTTGAAGATATTACTGGGTTGAAAATAAATTGGGATAAATCGGAAATGATGCTTTGTAATATGGATGAAAAAGATCAGAAAAAGATAAAGGATATAGTTAATATTCAGATTATAGGAACATAGGTAAAATGGTTTTTTGGGGGGAAGTATGGGAAAAAGTGTGTTACAAACAATAAAATGATGAGGGGAATGATGAATGTGTGGAAAGGAATGAAAAAGGATCTGGTCCTGAATATCTCTCCAATTTTGGAATTAGCAGATATAGCAAGTTTTCCATTGAAAATAGATAAAGAAATAATAGAAATTTTGGATAAAAATAAAGTTTCCTTGGTGAAAGACTGGTTATGGTTCTGTGAAGATGAAGTTAGGAAGAAAATGCTTTTTGAACAATTGAAAATGAATTGGTTTCAGATATTGAGGGTTAATAATTGGAATGCTAAATATTCGAAAAAAATTGATATAGATAGAGAAAAGACGGAATTTGAAGAATTGGTTTTAAAAATTAGAAAAGGTGACAGAAATATTAAGGGTTTAATAAGCAAACTTTATAATTTAATAAATAGGAATGGTGAGCCACAGGAAGATTTGAAACAAAGGTGGGAACAGGATTTGAATATAAAGATAGAAAAAGATGCATGGAGAAATAAATGGAAAAAGAGGATAATGAGAACTATGTCAGTTAGAATTAAAGAATATAATTATAAAATGTTATGGAGGTGGTATCTGACACCAGTGAGGTTACATCAGATTGATAATAAAAAGGACAAATTATGTTGGAGATGTAAAGATACAATGGGAACTTATGAACATATGTGGTGGAGTTGTAGGGTGATAAAGGATTTTTGGACAAAAATTGAAAAAGAGATCAGTGATATATTGGGGAAAAAATTAAACTGGAGTCAGATACCATCATGTTGACAAATGTAGAATTTTTTAAATTTAAATAGAGATGAAAAAGAATTATTGGAAATAATGCTCACAACGGGTAGACAATGTATTGCAAGAAATTGGAAAAATCATATAATTATACAGATTGAAGAGTGGTATAAAGAAATGTGGAATTTAGCATTGAATGATAAATTGACATGGGAAATAATGACAAAAAAGGGCATTATGAGAGTGAATAGATTTTCGAACATTTGGAAACCTTTTGTGGATCCCTCACTTATCGAGGTTGAAACTTGCAGACCTATACCCAAACAAAGAAGTTTTTGGTCTTGAAATATGAGATATTCCGAACTCTCCAGGGCATTGTAAATAAGCACTGGGTGTGAAATATGTTGTTTTTGTTTTTATGGAGTTACAACATAAAGAATATTGAAGTATATAAATGTTTTCGGTAATGTTAGTAGATGTGTTAGTGAAACTCAACGATACTTAAAAAATGTATTAGGATAGGCTGTATTTTTTTCTTCTCTTTTTCGTAGGTTTTTTGTGCTTATTCATATGTATTGTTGTTATATTTATATTGTTTTAAAAGTCAATAAAATTATTATTTTAAAAAAAGGCTCCCTTATGAGTAACTATGGTTTGAGCGGCGGCTGCAGCTGGGGTCACTGTTAATTGCTGGTATGCCTGCGCTAAATCTAGCTTGGTGAAACACCTCCCTCCATGCAATGTTGCTAACAGGTGGCTTACTACCGGCACCGGGTACGCAATTGGGTGAATTGACTTATTAATCGTGCACTTGTAGTCAGCGCAGATTCTGACCTCCCCATTAGCCTTTAGTGCTGTAACAATGGGGGTTTCCCACTCGGAAGAATCTACAGGTACCAAAACCCCCTGGCCCACCAGTTTGCCCAGTTCAGACTCAATTTTGTCCTTTAGTGCGAAGGGCACTCTCCTTGGCTTGAGCCTGATGGGCTGGCTGTCGGGGTCCATGTTGAAGGAAACTGGGGGCCCCTTGAACTTCCTGAGTCCCTTCTCAAAGACTGCAGGGTGTGCGTTACACACTTCTGTAATTGGGTCCACCTGCACGGCATGTATGCCCCCAATGAAAACTCCCAGGGGCCCAAACCACTGTGTTCCAAGGAGGCAACAGGTCCCGTCCCTTAACACTACTAGGGGCAACTGTGCGGTGCACCGCTTCAATTGAACCTTGAACTCCCCCACCCCCAACACTGGGACACTCTTCCCTTGAATGTCCCGTAAGTTTGTCCTTAGGGCTCTCAGTTTGGAGCCTGAATTTGGGGGAATACGCAAAAATTCCCATTGGGAGATGATGGAATACGATGACCCTGAGTCTATCTCCATTCTAACTGGGACCCCTTGTAACTGTACCTCCATGAAGAAACGTGGGTGCCTCAAGCGCACGCTGTGTACTGTCCGGTCCTGGTTGTCGGGAACTCTTCGAGCCACGTGGTGCTCCTCCGGCTCGTCATCGCCGAAGATCCTGCTGACTCCATCTGCTTTCCATTGCGGCCGTTCTGCCAGGCCCTTGCCTTTGTCCCGTCGCAGCCTGCAGACCTTGGCGATGTGGCCGCGCCGCCTGCAGTTGTGGCACTCCACCTTCCGGAATGGGCACCCGCTCTGGTCATGAGATGCTCCGCATCCGTCGCAACGGCGGTTGCCCCTGGCGCGGTCTCGGACCTCGGGCCTCTTCTGTACTCATTGCACATTGTCATCCTCGCTGCATTCGGCGGTGGACATGGTGGACTTGGGGGCTCCCTGTTCTCCATAGGACGAACAACTGTGGACCAGGACCGCAGACAGCCCCACCCCCCAGGCATCGCGGTCCTGGCCTAGCACACTCGCTCGCCTTGTTGCACCGACTCGGCAGCTTGGGCAATTCGCAGAACTTGCTCAAAGGAGATGCCATTATCCTTGGCCAGTAACTTTTTCCTGGCACCCTCGTCTCGCAGGCCCAGCAGGAGCCTGTCCCTCAGCGCCTCACTCAGGTGCGTTCCCCACCGGCATGGCATGGCGGCCATCCGTAGGGCCACAACGAACTCTGCCACAGACTCACTGACCCACTGGTTTCACTGTTGGAAGGCTAACCTCGCCGGGAAGATGGACACTTTTGGGCAGAAATGCTTCCTCAGCTCGGTGAGGATGTCATCTAGGGGAACCACTCTGAGTGGCCTCGGCATCAGGAGGTTCGTGGCCAGCTATAGAGTCTCCAGGCTGCACTGGGCCAGCAGGTATGCTCACCTCTGGGCTTCCTCCTCGATGCCCTCAGCATCCATTGCGTAGAGGAACTGCTGCTCATAGAACTCCCATCTCTCTGGCTCCGTGGTGTTGAAAGGAGCAATGTTCACTTTGCGGGACGCCATCCCACCTTCGTCGCCAATTTAGTGTCTTGCAAGGAAGACAATGAAAGGAGCCGTAACAAGGCTAAACACAACTTTATTGCATGATGATCAGGGTGAACATGTGGTAATGGCGGACAAACAGCTCTATTTATATTACACTGTACATTTGAATATGCCGGTGTGGTAGTTCATTGGCTACTGTCCGCATTATGTCATTGGTCATCACGCCCATCTTCTCCAGGTGTGGTGTGGCGGGAATGTTTCCCGCTCTTCAGGTATTCAGGGAATCTGTACCATGTGTGCTGGATGCTCGCTACTGCCACCTGTGGCCACTTAGCTCGCATCCTTATACAGCCTGTTACAATGTGTTCCTGATTAGATACAATTGGATACATTGACTGGTTACATTCCGTTAAAGGGATCGTTACAACATTTCCTTGGCATTGCATCCAGTACATAACAGTTATGGAACAGAGACTGCTTCACTCTCCTTGAAGGATGACCTACACCAGGAAGTGAACAAGGAAGTGTGTCCCCTCTTCTACTGAATCACTCATCAGCTTTCAGTATCATTGACCATGATATCTTTCTGGGTCATCTCTCTGGGATGGGACTTGGTGGCACTATTTTATGGTGGTTCCAGTCCTTCCTGGAGGGGATAATTCAGAAGGTTGGTGCTGAATGATTCCTCTTCGACATCCTGACATTTGCCCTGTGGTTTCCTTCAGTGTCTGTTCTGTCATGCTTTTAACATCCACATAAAACCATTGGTAGAGGTTGACCAGAGTTTTAGGAGAAAAGTGGCACATAAACATTTTAAACAAATAATAATAAATGAATGGCCAGAATTAGTTAGCTGGAAGACAGGGAAGTGATATGAGGCTTTGGAGGACTGAACAGAACTGGCCTTTTCATACATGTTGCCCATGCCTTGAAAGATAGTTTGTTGTCCTCAGGTAGACTGAGGGATACTGTCTCTTTGCCGGTGTTAAACAAGACTCAACTACCAGACTGGTTGGCTTTGGTACATGCAATAGATGAGGGCTCCATCTTGTCCTTTATCTGAGGCAGCAAAATGTCCTGATCTCTGAGTCAAAACAAGTTTGTCTGAAACATTTAATCACCGCTGTTTAAAGTGTTGCACACTGTTTAGGGAAATGAAACAAAGAAACACATACTGTACTTACATACCATGGAAACATAGCAGCTTCTTGTAATGTGAACACAGTTCAAATTGCTCCAGTTTTAAAAAAGTAGAAGCCCTCAGTGGCAGGGAAAATAACTTTGCATCTGATGCAAAAAGAGCCAGGTGTTGGCCTTTGTATCATAAATTCAAATTAATTTGTTCTACGGAAGAAAATCATGTACTATTTGGCAGTGTAATCACAGCCTAAGTGTGGATCTTACCAGGCTTTCTCTCCACACCCATTCCTAAAATCCCTTCCCTTTTCCAAGACAGCATCCTTTATAGAAATGCATAAAATATTTCAGAACACTTGAAGAAACCCTTTTAAATGATTTTTCTGTACTCAGTTTTGTTTTCTGATTGGTAGATGAGTAGTAGAGTAACATTAACACTGAAGGGTTCCAATCAGACTCTTTTCCACTGCATTTTTGCACCCTGTCTTTCACATCAATCCTTTGGAAAACATCTTATAAAAATAATAATTTATTCTGAGTTTTTAATAGTTGTCTTTTAGTTGATTATTGACTGCTTTTTACCAGTGGCTCCTTCTATTCTTTTCCTTCTTTAAAAATTAGCTGTCTTTCATACCACCACTTTAGAACAAAATGAAAGTAACTTTTGAAAACATTTTAAAAAGTGTCTTCTGTGCTGGATTGTGGGGTTTTGAAATAAAATTTGTTAGTTCTTGTTCCAACACAAGAAGCTCTTGATGCCTGAACACCTGAATTTAGATTATGCATCCTTATCCCTCATGAACATGCATGTACTTTGTAGCATGGAAGAGTAACTATCATGCATTAATGCTTTTGGAAAACAACAGTTTGGGATCTAGCTTTGATTTCACTACTGCTGGGTTGGGCTACAAATGGTCTGTGGGGAGAATGCAGCTCTCCATTACCCTCAAGCAATCCCCTTCAATTGCATTTTAGAAGTCCCCATTGTGCCCTCAAGAGATGTATTGGGAAATATTAGGATGTTCTGAAAGTTTTCCAGAACCACAGCACCTCTTTGTAAAGCAAGATAGCTCTTTCTGTAATCTGCTCCTCCACTTGGGAAGATATACTGGGAGGTGGTTGTGGGAGTAGAGCAGGGGTGCCCACATTTTTTGGGCTGTGGGCTGGTCACGTGGTTCAGGGAGTCAGTCACTATGGCCTGGGGGCTGGATCTGGCTCCTGACGCCAATTCATCTGGCACGTGAAGCTCTCGTCACTCCTGGAAGCGGAAGCAAAATGCGCCCATACGGGTACATGTAGGATTGGGGCCGTGAAGCGGCCCTTGAGGTCCCGGAGGAGACTGGTCAAGTAATGACACGAGGCAAGATGGAGCGAAGACCAGTCATTTATTGAGGGAAAATCATCAGTATATATTATGTTCAAGGCTGCGCATGGTAGAATGGTCATCTGACAGAAAATCACATCACCCATTTACCCGGGTTAATTGAGAACCTCTCTTGGGGAAGTTAATTAACTAAGGCAAACACTGACAGGGGAAAACCATTGTTTGAGGATTACACCAGAGTAAATATGGCCTCTATTTGCACTAGAGCTTGGGCTGATCTGTGAGTCAGTAATTGCTTAATATGTAACGGAGGTTAGTGATCTGCTTCTTCAGCAGAATCGCTGGTCAGGTCAGATGTGGGTGAATCAACCCTCTGATTATTAATCCACCCCCCCGATTTCCATACTGGCAAGGGCCAGTGGCCAGGAGTCTGCTCGACTGGTTTAACCTCTGCCAGAGGCCGTGTGTGCCAATTGTGCATGCGGAATCCGCTTCTCCCCCTTTTCTATTGTTTAGGAACCTGACAAGCGACCCTGCGCAAGAGGGGCATCAGCTGATGTGCGGAAATGACACTTCGGGGTTCCCCCCATGGGGGACGCCTTGATAACAGTGAGGGAATACATTGCATGAAACAGCATCCTGCTATGCCTAGTATAATCACCCCCACAATCACTTTGAGCGTTGTCTGGAGCCACCCCCACGGAAGCCATGACCATAACGAACTCCACCAATCCCATATCAAACCCTGCTTAATGTTCTTGACTAGGGTGTGGAGGTCCGTGAGCTGGCTCTGGACCTTGCGTGAGTTGTCAGTGAGATTAAAGCAACACATGCCGTGAACAGATTCGCATCCCAAATGATGTAACAACAGAAGATAGTCTATAGCTGCTCGATTGTCGAGAATGGCATGGCGAAGCTCTGCCTGCTCCTGGTTGAGCAGCGCTATTGCTGAGGAGGTATGGTTAATGGCTTTTGCTAATCCGCAAGCCAATTGACCAATTCTCCGAGCGTTGCCTATGGCTAAGCCTGACACGCTGAATATACTGCCTGCTGCCTGGTTTTTCAGAACTGTGGGTCTGAATCCAGACTGCTTTCTGTAGCAAGGCAAGATAATGAGATGTGTCATTGATCTCTTACTGTGACCTGGGGTGATTCTCCTGCAATTTCTGGTGTTGTGCAAATGTCTTTCTAACACCTATGGGGAGGTGTGAAAATAAACTGGGGATTACCGGCTACCGGGTGCTCAATCTTTCCAAGCAATGGGCCGGTGCAAACATGGGCCGGTCTGGCTTCCTTTGGTGGAAGCTGGCCGTTATTAACAATATACAGAAATTCAAGTGTCCCTTGCAAATCCCAACTGGAGCACTGTACAAGGCATGAATAAATAAAGAGCAACTACAGATCAGCAGCTTCTTGAAGATGAGGCTTCCCTTCTTGGTGGGGTTTCATGTGTAACTTGAGTTTGGAAAAGTCTTGTTTTGGGGAAAAGCATGGTCCTTAGAAGTAGCACTGAGTATGCAAAATGTTCATAGAATGTCTTTGGAGATGTAAGTCATAAAGGAAGATGGACAGCTGATGACATCCAGGACAGTGACTGGCAGTGACTTTGCAATAGCCGAACTTGGCATCCGGGCCTGATTCTGGCCTCTGGGACCTCCATGGGGAAGAGACTTGTTTGGGAGATAAAAATTCTGAAAGAGTTAGTTAGTTTTTGCACTTATAGGATAGCAATTGCTGTGCAACTATGGGATGTTGTTCCCTCCCTTTCTGTTTGTTTGTCAATGTAGGACTTAAGCGTCCGATAGGCCCGTTCCACAATCGCTTGTCCCTGCGGATTGTACGGAACGCCAAAGGTGTGCTTAATATCCCAGGTGGCCCTGAAGGTGGCCAGCTGCCTGGAGCTACAAGCTGGGGCGTCATCGGACGTCGTGTGCCGAGGTTCGCCCTTGGCCGTGGAAAAGGAGATGCTGCTCCACATGGGGAGCCGTTTCTCCCTTCTGTGCTGTTACCCAAACAAACTGTGGGAAGGTATTAATGCAAACGTCCATGAACTGCCATTTGCCAAAATGTGGGGCATGTGTGACGTCCATTTGCCACACCGGGATGGCCTCTGTCCCTCGTGGGTTGACCCCCCCGGTGCCCCTGCACGATGCAGACAGGAACGGACTATGCCTTGGGCTTGGGAAAGTGGCAGGTTGAACTGCCTTGCAAGTGCTTGGGCATTCTGATGAAAGAATGCATGACTCTGAATTGGAGTTGTGAGGAACAAACTCAGCAAGTTTTTTTCTGTCGTGGGAGTGATGTATGCTCCCGGTAGACTGTGAAGCAAATTCCTAGGAAACTGGCTGTCAGTAATTATGTTGAAGCGTTCTTTGGCAAAGGTGCGCAAAGCGAGGTTCACGGCTGCCAACTCTGCCCGCTTGCGGAAGAGTCAGGAGTGTGCGCCAAGCTTGGTCCTCTTGCCAAGTAAGAACCTAATATGTGCGACCCCCATAAGTGAAAATTGTCCTAGCCCCCCGAAGAGGAACCAGTGACATTAATTCATACAAGGTGACTGTCTGCGTTTGAAGCGAGACGAGTCTGGGGTCTTATGGCAAACCTTGGCGCATGAAGCGCCAGGCTTCCCTTGGGTAAATTTCTCATGAAGGCCCCCCTGCGCACATCCACTCATGGTGTGCGTGCACACTTTTAGAAGGGTGCCAGATGGTGGCTTAGCCTTTTGCCTGTGCTTAGACTAGCAGCAAAAAAGGAAGGGGTGGCCTGAAAATGCCTGTATCTGATTGAAAGTGTGACCTGACTGCATTCTTAAAATGGTCCTAGGCAGTCCTGGCTAATGAGTGGCACTCTGCACATTCTCAGGAGCTCAGGGACTAATCCTTCCTCTGTGCTCTGGAGTTTGCGAAATGTGTCTGCTCACTAGAGAGGGTGCTGTGGGCCAGGTGCCATACTTAAAATGACCGACTAAGACTTATTAAAAACAAGCCAACTATGACGTGCCAGCTGTAAGGAAATAATACACAAAAATGAAAAGACACACAAGTTAAACATTTCCAGCAGGGAGTTCCACTGGCGAAAGGAGGAAAGGAGGAAAGACAAGTCAGAAGTTAGCACAATGAGAATACAACAACTCTTATCATAACGAAATCAGATTAGGTCAGGTAATTAAGACCACCGGCTGGGATCCTTCTTTTAAGGGGTCCCTACCAGTAATTAACTCTGGACCCTGTGAAAGGAAGCAATTTAAGACTGTAGGAAGAAATAAATTGGTTACTATTAAGGCCTGGAGAGGAGTTTTGTTCCTGTAAGAAAGGTTCTGAATATACAGAGCGCAAGAATGTTTGCGTGCTTTTTCCTGTGAAAGGGGTACAATGAGTGAGTTACTTTGCACAGATTAAAGTCAAAATACCAGAACAGTATCTTCCTTAAGAGAATGAAGGAGAGTTAGAACGATTCTCAACCCGCGGCCAGATGTGGGTAAGTGGGCCAGATGCGGCCCACGTTGCTCTGCCACTACCTCCACCAAGCCAAGAAGGGCTGTGCGGCGAAGGAAGGGCAGGATGCATGTCCGGACCCCCAGAGCTGCCTGAGGCCCCGGAACTTGGCCCCTGACTTTAAAGGGTTGAGAACCGAGGTTACAAGATGATAACACAGTACACACATGAAGACAATGCAATTTTCTCTTTCCTAGTGAGACCCGTGACTTCAAGACGCTAAGAGACATTCAGACACCTTAAAACACAGAGATGGGGGTTTGAGGAACACAGACGTAGGGAGGGGCCCCATAGTTTATGATCTAGTGAGGAAAACTCATAGAAGTGATTTTTGTTTTCAGATCGCGCTTCTGAAAAGAAAAATCTGTTTTCCTGAGTGGCACGGATTGCAAAACCGGTTTCCAAGAGTGGCTTAATCCTTTGACAAAGAAAAAATCTCAAGGGAAGAAGGGGGGTCACCCTGCCCTATTGCAGGTTAGGATTCCCCCCCCTTCCACCCTCCTGCCTTCGCTGCCCTTAAGCTGCTAAGCAGGCAAGGCAAAGGGGCTTTGTTCACCATGCTTTCTCAAACCTTAAATAGTTCCTGCCCATGAGCAGAGTGCAAACTGTTTAACACATATTTCACAGTGACATTACCACGCAGTTACACACAAGGAACACTTTTTCAATCATACTGTGGTCATAGAGACAAAGCTTTTGCAGTCATACACAGTTCTTGCAGTCATACATTCAGTGGTGCACCATGCATACACACATTTATTTACGCATTCGCACATTCCTCCCCTGATCTGCAGCGTTCTATCCTACACATGAGGAGATGACTTATACACAGCTGGCCCTTTACAACCATCTGGGTGCTTCTACTTAGGGGTGAGTTTCTCTGGCATAGCCAGGGCGATGGCTGCCTCCTTTCCAGTGCCAGTGTGGCCATTTGGTATTAAGACAACCTTTTGAAGATCTGCCTGGTCTAGATTGGCATTCTCTTCTAAGGTGTCTCATTTTACCACACTGGAAGCAGGCGCCTTGGGGTTTTGGCACTGCTCTGCGCCTGGGTGTGGTAATGGGTCTGCTCTGGAGCCCTGCGTGGCCAGGGGCCATGCAGATTTCCGTGAGCAGTGGGCGCTGAGCAGCCCTGCCTGAACGTGTGTCTGCCTTCAGATAGGCTGAACACAGCAGTTGGGCGCTAGCTAATTGTGCCACTGGCAATTTCCCCGTGAATGGATCTTCCTCACCCCTGCGCTGAATGGAGTTCTTAATTGGCAGGGAACTTTTAACTGTCAGAGAAGCGCCGGGGCCTCTCATGCCATGAATTCCTTCAGTGACGTCTGCAGCTGTCACTGAGGGAATGCTCCCTACACTGCCCTGCTTAAGCTGAAATGACGGATAGAGACTCCTTGGGGCTGATGGTTCTGACTGCGCTGGGGGTTTCTGGGTCTCTATCCGGACTGGGTCTTCCTCTACTGAGAGTTTCCTACATTTGCTCTGGAGCTTTCGGGGGTTGCTGAATGCAGTCTCCTATCTGATCCCAGAGCTGAAGGGTTAGCGTACCTACTTCTGGGTAAAGCAGGCAGTGTTCCCTTAAGTACACCAAAAGTCTCGATAGCTCTCCACTGTGAAAGCGTAACTGATATACCCTGGCCAGGATTTTGAACTCTTCCTCATGAGTTCTCTGGCTAGCGGACGGACGTTGCCGCTGAGGACAAGTCCCCATATTACCTGCGGGGTCCTCCGAAGATTCCTCCTCGGGACGAGTCGACGCGTCTGTAGTTCAGGCAATAGGTTTTGCATGATGAGTTTCTGGGTAGAGCTCGGAGCGTGGCCTCCTGCCACGGGCCCTCGGTGGCCTCTGCGCTGTCAGGGGTTCACAGCTGACCCTGAGCGGAACACATTTTTCCGTTGCTGCAAGCCGCTGTGAAAGCCGGAGCAAGCTGTAGGATGCCTCTCTGAAAATGCCTCACCGCGTAGCTGTCTTCCCAATCGGATGGCTTTCCGACTGGGGCTGCCGTGCTGTCCTCCGGGGTGATTGGACATGGTTCTAGCGTAGAACCGGACCGTGTAGATCGCTTACTCACGAGTAGGATCACGTCGGGGTCACCAGATGTAGGATTGGGGCCGTGAAGCGGCCCTTGAGGTCCCGGAGGAGACTGGTCGAGTAATGACACGAGGCAAGATGGAGCGAAGACCAGTGATTTATTGAGGGAAAATCATCAGTATATATTATGTTCAAGGCTGCGCATGGTAGAATGGTCATCTGACAGAAAATCACATCACCCATTTACCCAGGTTAATTGAGAACCTCTCTTGGGGAAGTTAATTAACTAAGGCAAACACTGACAGGGGAAAACCATTGTTCGAGGATTACACCAGAGTAAATATGGCCTCTATTTGCACTAGAGCTTGGGCTGATCTGTGAGTCAGTAATTGCTTAATACGTAACGGAGGTTAGTGATCTGCTTCTTCAGCAGAATCGCTGGTCAGGTCAGATGTGGGTGAATCAACCCTCTGATTATTAATCCACCCCCCCCCCCCGATTTCCATACTGGCAAGGGCCAGTGGCCAGGAGTCTGCTCGACTGGTTTAACCTCTGCCAGAGGCCGTGTGTGCCAATTGTGCATGCGGAATCCGCAGGTACATTTTACTTCCACTTCCAGGAGTGACAAGGGCTTCGTAGGCTGGATGAGTTGGTGTTGGTGGCTGGATCCAGCCCCCAGGCTGTAGTTTGGGCACCTCTGGAGTAGAGCCTTCCAAGGTCTGAGGAGGGGCATGTATGATTTAACTTTTGGAGACTGTCCCCCAGTGCACCAGGGTCACAATCCTACAAATGGAAAAGTGGGGTGATAGTTTTCAGTTCCCTCCTCATACTCTGGAAGTACCCAGGACTACCTGAGCCATCTTGGCCTTTCACGGAGTGGCCCCATGGAGCTGGTGAAATAAGCTGGAAGCTTCCATGAGTTAAATTGGCAAGGGCACATGAATTGGGAATAACAATTACAAGATAGAACTTAACTACCAACTAAATATCTCCTATTGGATTCTATACAAAATTTTAAAACTTAATATAATACACTGTACTGAATTCTTTCCCAGCTGCTTGACACCTTTGAGGCTTCTATCTTTACAATGATATTGTTCAGATTTTGTCCAGGTAGTGGTTAAATCCAAACCACAAGCAATACTAAAACAGGAAAAGTTGGTCAGTCCTGTAATTTCCTGTAAGCAATTATATTCACAGGAAGTGAACAAAACCATGATAGCATTCTAGTTTAAACACATGAAGAGATTTAAGAAGTATGGAACATTATCAGTGAGCTACAAAAGGAAGACCTCCGTCCAGTAAGATTTGGGACATCATTCTAATACCAATGCCTTTGTGAGTGAGGGCATTGTGGAAAAGCATATATGCCTAAACAGTGTTGTTTTGTACGACCTACATCTGACCCTTGTTTTAAAGGTTGGTTTTTCATGGGGAATAATTATTCAATAGTAGCAGACATCTCTGCGTGTATAAAAGCTCAGTCTCCACCAATTACAGTTTATAGCTGCCTTAAATGTATTTACAACAACTGCGGACACGTTTATGGTGGGGGGACCACCAGTCCGGCCCCCTCAACTGTCTAAGGGAGCGTGACTATTGATGGGCATGGGCCAGATTGGACCAGTACGCGTGTACCAGTAGTAAAAATGGCTTGCCCTGCCCACCTCCCCACCCCGCTCACCTCCTCCTCCTCCTAGAAGAGGCTTCGGAGGGGGCTGGCTCCATTTCCCCCTTCGTCCAAGACTTTTTCTGGACTCTGTTTCACCACAGAGTGCATCCCCAGTCACTCCGGAGTGGCTGGGGAAGCATTTCGGGGTGAAACAGAGCCCTGGAAAAGCCTTGGACAAAGGGGGAAATGGCTTCGGAGGGGGCTCTTCACTATAGAGCTATGAAAATAGAAGCCTCTTCTATTTTCATCACACTATAGCGAACCTCTGAAGCCATTTCCCCCTTGTCCAAGGCTTTTCATGGGGTCCATTTCACCCCAAAGTGCCTCCCCAGCCACTCTGGAGTGGCTGGGGAGGCACTTTGGGGTGAAATGGAGCCTATGGCATTTGTGCCATAGGTTCACCCACACTGCACTAGGAAGAAGAGCCTGTCTATGTAGTTGAATGTTGCCATAAGTCAGGGTGGTGGTGGTGGTGATGATGATGATGATGATGATGATTGAAATAGCAGCTGGGATATAGGGTTCAAAAGTCCCTTATGTGCAATTGACCCTAAAATTTAATCATAGCTTTTAGTCTAGTCTCCTACAAAGTAATGGAGTGTTGATATTACCTGGATGAGCTGTCAATCAGATTTGGGTCCAGTCAGTTTTACTTGAGGCATATATATACTACACTTTTGTTTTCATCAACTCTGGGTGAAAGGTTTTACCAAATGGATTATGCAGGGCTTGTAAATAGTCCATAGAGAATAGAAAATAACTCCAATCTATTTCACTTCAAAGAAAAACAAAAAGTGCCCAGAGTCATTTCCCCAAATGTTTTCAAGGACCTCTTTCAAGATTTTTCCTCTGTGTTTTTCCTTTTGCTTACAATCTAAATATGATTTATTGCCTTTAAAGAAAATGCAAAGTTCATCTATAATCATTGGCCGTGGGTCATTCTATAAATAAAACAATCCATTCAGATTGCTACCATGAGCAAACTTGCACAAGGACCTGCCATATACACTTGGTCACATGCTCAGTGATCAGATAAGGAAGGCAATCTCAGTCCAACCCTCTGCTGCCAAATCAAGGTATCCATACACTCCAATGCTCAGCTGTGGGCTGGAATCTCCAAAGTCTTTGGAAATATCACTCTTCATCACAGCTCATAATAGTGATTGTCCTAAAGAATGGCAATC
This sequence comes from Bradypodion ventrale, assembly GCA_035047345.1. Lineage (NCBI taxonomy): Eukaryota > Metazoa > Chordata > Lepidosauria > Squamata > Chamaeleonidae > Bradypodion > Bradypodion ventrale. The sequence continues at coordinate 296,549,506 of JAWDJE010000002.1, read as the reverse complement.
AGATGAGTCAGTCCTACAATGAGAAGGGGGGGGGGGGGGGGGAGAAAGGAAGTAACAGTCCAACAGACATTTACAAGCCTGAGGGTATCACTGATAGCACAAACTGCTTGTATTGCATTGGCTTTGCTGGGTTTAATCAGCCTTCCATTCACCCTACACTTTATAAAGTAAGTAAAGGAGGAGAAAGCTTCTAATGTGAAAATTAACTGTTCTACCACTCTGTTTTTTCCTCTGGGTAATTGGCTTACATTCTGATGATGATGATGATGATGATGGCGAAGGCAAGATGACAACTGGTGTCAGATAAGAGGGCCTCTTCATCTGACACTGAGTGCTTTGCATTGCCCTGTAGTGAAACATGACTTCTTTCAATAGTGAGTATTTGGCTCAGGACTGGCTAACCATTAAGATTGCCCCCTCAGGCAGATTCTCTTATCCTTTGTTTGGAGCAAGTTTCAACAACAGTAGTACTAATTGACTGGATGTTCTAATCAGGAATTATAGTTTAAAGAGAGATAACTTTTTAAAATTTTATTGAGAGCATGTGCTTCATCTGAATGACTCTATTTTCCTGTCCAAGACAGTAGTTTGTTATATTATTTACTGCATCCCCAGATTGGGTAATTTTAAATGACTATTTGTTTTGATGGGATTGTTTGCATGTAAAGCATACCTGTATTACTGTTCTTCCTTTGTTGCCTCCTGCATGCTCAAAGAGTGCCACTATGTTATATGCTGTCTGGGTGTTGTTTCTTGCAGGTCATCTCTGACTTATGGCAACTCTACAGATAAGTGGCCTCTAAAATGTCATGTCTTCAACAGTTCTGCTCAACTTTTGTAAATTCAAAATTGTAACTTCCTTTCGGAGAGTCAATTCATCTTACATTTGGTTTTCCCTTTCCCCTCTGCTGCCTTCAACCTTTCCCAGTATTGTTTTCCCCAGAGAATTTTGTCTTTTCAAGACGTACCTAAAGTATGACAGCCTTAATTTAATCATTTTTGCCTCCAAAGATAGTTCAGGATAGATCTGCTCTAAAGGTAAAGGTTTCCCTTGTTCGAAAGCCAGTCATATCTGACTCTAGGGTTCAGTGCTCATCTCTGTTTCAAAGCCAAAGAGCCAGCACTATCTGCTTCTGCAGACGTTTCCGTGGTCATGTGGCAGGCATGACTAGACACCAAACACTGTTTACTTTCCCACCGAAGTCATCCCTGTTTATCTACTTGCAATTTCTTGCTTTTGAACTGCTAGGTTGATAGGAGCTGGGACAAAGACGGGAGCTCATTCCGTCCTGCAGTACTCGGGAATCGAACTTCTGACTTCCTGCCTTCCAGTCAGCGTCTTAGCCACTGGAGCCACTACAGTCCCTGATCTGCTCTAGGACCCATTTATTTTACTTTCTAGCAGTCAAGTGTGTCAGCTTTCTTTACTTGTCCAGCTTTCACACTCATACATAGTAATCAGGAATAGAAGAATGTGGATGATCTTGATTTCCATTGACTCATACCTAAACTTACCAGACAAGAAACAAAACAAACAAAAGTAAAAAAAGAAGAATATAAAACTGTTGTGGCACATTAAGACTAATTGTTATATTATAATTTAAGCTTTTGAGGACTTGTTTCTTCCATGAAATTCCACGCCTTGTTCATCTGAATTCAATCCAATTCAGATAATCCAATTCAAACGATCCATTCCATGCAGAAGTTGAACAGACAAAGGGATACAATACACCATTGTCTGATACTTTTGCTTATAGAAAACAATTTTGTGTTCTGCCTTAATGTCCACAGTTATGCATCAGGACGACAAAATACTGAAGCACAACCCTTTGCAGCCGCACCCCCCAAAGAAAGACTCAGACACCGGTATATGGATAAAGGCATTGGGCCACTTTTATTGAATAATGCCCTAGTCCGAATTATAACTTTCAATTGGTGTATTCATCCAATTGTAATTCTTAAGGCAAGCAGGCCGCAGTAACACTGGTAAGGTTCCTCCCAAAATTGCCAATGGCAATTGGCTACAATGTATCCATTTGTATCCATTTGTTTGTTGATACAAACAAATTGTTGACCGGAGTCAATAAACTATCTACTGACCCCACCCTATGACGTGTATCCATCAAATCACGGGGTGATGCATGCTGAAAAGCTCCTGCCATCACCCCTTGCCTGGTTCATCATTGACCGGTCAAAGCTATTACACCTGTACCTGTCTAAGTGTTGGCCAGTCAATTGTGAACCTGCCGGATACCTATGGGTCATAAATCTTTACCTTACCAGTGCTACCCGCCACACGGGGAGGCGTCCATGATGACTCACCGCCCCCCCCCCAGACCGTCAGCTCGGTCGCCAGGCCTGCTTGCAACACACCCAGAAAGAGGTACATACCTCCAGCCGACAGGTGGAACCCTTCCCCTGCCTACCAGCAAAATTTTTGTAAGCCTATCCTCAGGTGTCCAATGGCTGTCTCCCAGCCATGCTCAGCAAGGGACCGAGCAACAGCCCTGTCCACTGACTGCCGGAACAGTCCGAACCACGGAGATCCATGTCTCCCCTAAATTGGTGTCTCGGCACGATGTTAGACCATAGCGACCGTGTGTAAGCCATACATGATATAAAACGCCAGGTCACAGCCCCTCGACAGTTTAGTAACAGCAGTGATCCGTATAAGATTGTTGCCGCCGAGGTGCCTATTAAGAACATCGGGCGGTCCAGCATCCCTGACGGACATCAGGAATGGCCACAGTTCCCGCCCCCTTGTGCCGCGCATACCATACCATCGCATACGTGCGGATGCACACAGCCCAAGTTGGGGTCCACTCTCTGTCGCTGCAGCATATACTGCTGCCCAGTGTACATAGCTGCGGCCCACCAGCCCCACTGCCACCGGTGTGCAGAGACGCACAGGATCTGTAAAAGAGAAGAGGTGAAGGACATAACTAGGTACTCATGCAGTGAGGGGACGTACATATAAGAAATTGCGCGTACACGCATATCCGCCTCCGAGTACCCCAAACGTAGCCGCGATCAACGCGACGCCTATCCTAAATAAATGGGTGCCAAAACGGGCCCCACACCGCGAAGCGCGGCACCAGTCACCCTCAGTAACTTTACTTTGGTAAGGGTAGACCTATCCTGGTGGCAGAAAAACAGACTGGGGCGCGCAGCAGGCACTGCCGAAAATTCATGTAGGGCACCAACCGGACAGATGTCTCCAATGAAACTTCGTAGCAGTCAGACTCCACTGCCTACGCTGTGTTGAACAACCTTTGAGGACCGTATCCCCAATTGAGCCCACTCATGTGTGACAGAGACATCGTCGAGTTCCAGTGCCCTACGAGACACATCCGCCTTACACAGATGGTACCAACTCTGGCACCCACTCACTGATGCGGAGCGCTCCAAAAAGGCTACCATGGTAGCTGCGTGACCAAGAGCCACTTCACACCTATCCAAACATAAGTAATGCCAGCCTCGTGCAAGGTGGGTCAAAAACTCTGGCGAACTGGGGTGACGCGTGTCCGGGTGGCGGACACGTTCATGTGTCCACCCCTCCAAGACACGACGCATACGGAAGTAACTCACGCAGTCATTGAACCCCCCCACGTTGGCCATAAATGCCAGTGCCAAAAGCCTGAAGGCTAAAGTACGGGGGGCCAAACCCTGACTGCGAAGATAAACATGCATTGCAAAACCTAATCCAGGTATTGACCACACTTGAGGTAACTGTAGTTACTCGCAAAAAGTTCTAAATAGCATGAACGCATGGTGATACGCCTTACGCGTGCGAGGTGCCAATGACATGCCCGGTTCACCTCTCCTCGCCAAACGTCCAAATATCGGCCGGGAGTGGCGAGTGGAACTCATCTACTTCTGGGGTAAGGCACGGAACCGGGGGATCTGCAGGCGGGATAAAGCAGCAGCAATGTCGTTAGTAATACCTGGAACATGTTCGGCCCTGAACAGCACATTTAGGCGTAGGCTTCTCAAAAAGAATAGACAAACTAATGTCATGACCCTGGGGGATTTGCATGTCTGGGTGTTGACAATGTGCACCACTGCCGCATTATCACACCAAAAATTGACCACTGAGTAGGCCCACTCATCGCCCCATAACATCAGTGCTCCCTAAATTGGGAAGAAACTCAAGGAAGGTAAGATCGCGGAGGCGATCTGTGCCAAGCCATGCGTCCTGCCATTGGCCGTAAGTCCACCTACCCTCAGAGTAAACCCACATAAGTCAGGGAGCCAGAGGCATCCGACCGTACTTGAAATCTAGGGCAGACCATAAGGCCTGATCTCCAGGAAGAGACCCCGTTAAAACCCAGGAGTAATTTGAGCCAGACCGGAAGGCCCACCCGTATGCCCCTGATCAGCCGGACCATGTGGTAATGTTTTAACAGGCCAGCCATGGCGTCACACAGGCGCCTGGCCAATGCTCTGCCGGGTGGAACCACCCTGCAGGCAAAGTTAAGGTGGCCATGAAGTAACTGCAGCTCACGAGGGAACACTTTATGTTTGGCAATCAATGCCAAAATCGCCGCGGAGATCCGAGCCACCTTATTCATGGTTAACTCGGATGCCTGTGCGACAGAGTCAATTTAGAAATGTGAGCTTAGTAGCTGGGCCCTCGGTCTTTTCAGGCACCAAGGGGACACCCAGTTCCCACCTGAGTGTCTGAAATGTAGTGAGGAGACACGTGCACGTGTCCGAGCCCCGTTCACCCCGAACCAAAAGTCGTCGAGGTAATGGGCTAGAGACCGAGACCCCTACCTGCGAGCAAAGGCCCACTGAATGAAAGTACCGAATTGTTCGAATGCCGAACATGAAATAACTCAGTCAGAAGGGGTTGGCCTTATCTAAGTAAAGTTCCCCTTGGAACCTAAAAAACCCAATAGTTCAAAATCCATTGGGTGCACTGGCAGTAATCGGAAAGCCGAGTGCATATCACACTGTGCCAGGAAAGCACCGGGACCGCATGAGCGTACCACCCATAGGGGCTGAACAAACTACGTGTACCTGACTGAACAAGGTCATCGGGAATGGCATCCCTGACCGGAGAACCCACAGGGTAAGCTAAATGGAGGATTAAACGACATTCACCCCAGTTCTACCTTGGTACTAGTCTCACAGGGGAGACTTTCAAATTAGGAAAGGTGGTTCCAAGAAGGGGCCCGCTACTCTCATAGCTTCAACTCCCTTAGCCGTGCTCAGTGGAGCAACCTCTTCGTTACCTCTCAAGGGAACTGGATTAGTAGCATCTTGGGGGCCCTAACACCCCTGAATGGAATACAAAAACCCCATTGGAAACCCTCCAGCAGGTACCCCGCATCATCCCTTCTTGGATGAGCTGAGTGCCATCGTTCCAGCATGAGTACACTAATTGGTGAGGGGGGGGCTTTGACAAGGCTAGTTCCTTCAGATGGGGCTCTGATTGCCCCCTGTGCACCCCTACCTCTGCCCCGTAACCCACCAATCCACGGGCACGTGGAGGCGGCGTAGGGGCCAGCGCAAAAAGGGGCACCCTAGTCGGTAATGACACTGGCGCTTATTACACACGTCGCTAGCTGAGCAGGTCGAACACAGCAGGCAGGCTGGAACCCCTTGCCCAACCAGTTAGCGTGGAGCCTGTGTCTGAGCAGCCCACTGCACAGCATGACCACAATGGTACCTATCACCAGTCACCAGTCACGTGGGAGTCATGTACACGAGCACAATTGCTGACAGGGCTCATCCCACCTCCTCTCAGGGTGTAGGGCCACCCTCATCCAAATTACTCATCGTAAGCCAACTACGATGGGCCCATCAAATCAACCATTGCCCTGTCAATATTATCAAAGGATTGAACCATCGGGATGGCCCAATCAGGCTGGGCCCTGAGGCATACCACCATATATATAAGGTATGCCGGCAACCAGTTGGCCCAGGTGCGCGGTGGCTTGCGACGACGGGACAGCTCTTTGTCTCTGTCATCCTGTCCCTCTCTCTCCTCCTCAGTGGGCTCACAGTTCAATAGGGAGAATGTCCACGTATCCCCCTCCAGATCTTATCCCTCGTGACCTACGACAAATGATCACCAAGGGGCAAAGAATAACCAGCCATCGGCAAAGCCGTCACCGGCACATTAGGTAAATGGGGCATACGCAGCGGGACCTGGACAGCCCCTGCGATGCCCGGCACTGCCCCGGGGGCGGAAACCCCCACCCTCAATGCGTTGCCAGTTTGAAACCAATGGGCACTGGGATAGACTGGTAACTGATGCCCACTCGCCTCAACTTGACGAGGCCAGGGCCACTGAACCCCACCACTGGAAGTGGGCTGTGATGTAGGTGCACTAATTTGAACCTGATACTCACTAGGTGCACCCCCGTGAGCCGCCCCCACTGGGGGTTCCGGCCCACGGCGGGCGTCGGAGCTCGCGACCGGAATCGAACTCTGGGGCCACACCTGACTGGTCCCTGTCTGCAGCTCTGGACGAACAGGGAGCTGCGAGACACCGGCAGGCACAGGCCGGAGCGTCTCAAGCAGCTCAACCCGGCTGGCCGCCTGGTGCAGTGTGGCAGCCATCGAGGTAGCCGGTGGACACGAAGGGCCCCCGGCAGAGAGAGAAAGCCCCCCTCCCATAGGAGGCTGTGCAATCCCCAAGGATGCCTCCAGCACTGCTAAACGTGCTAGTAAAGCATCCACTGCCACGGATCCCCCAGCATAAGGTGGGCCGGGTTGGCTGGAAGGCCCACTAGGCATTTGGAAAGGGACACCCAAGTGAGAGCCTGGGCCAGCATAGGGCCATGCCTAAAACTCCGGCCCATGAGGGGCCAGTGGAGGAACGGGTTGCACACCCACACCAGGCCCTCCCCCGCTGTCTTGACCCATGGCCGGCAACTGCGGGCCGAAGGCCAAAGCCCCTGAGGGGCCGGCCTGAGGCTGGCTAGCCAAGGCCTGCTGCCAAGTGCCAGCCTGAATCACCCCACCGGTATCGGTGGGCAAGGCTGGGGTAGTGCCCTGCCGCGGGGGCGCAGCCCTGGTCCTCCGACCTGATGGCTGCCCCCCCGTCCTGCACAGGGCTCGAAAAAGTCCTCCCCTTTGGCCACGGCTTCATCGCCGTGGCCTTCCGTTTGGGAGGCATATCGTCGAGAAGAAAGAGCAGGATCCCTTGCCAGGGATCAAAAACTTAGTGCCGAAAGCGCGCAGCAGCCAGCAAGCAAAAGGCTCTGCGTGCGCTAATCCTCCCTTCCCAGCCGGGAAGGTATCAAGGGCTTAACAGCCGAAGACTACGATAAGCAGTGACGAAGAAAACTTCTCCTCTCCGTCGCTCTTTCTAAAATGGCAGCTCGTCTGCCTCGTGGCCACCCCTTTTATAGAGGGGTGGCCACGCCCCCTAACTCACCCGGATGTCTGAGTCCGGGTGGGGGGGGGGGCCTGCAAAGAGCGCGGCGGCCACCTTTCAGAACAATGCATAGTTTGTTTTATCAGAAGTGGTTTCAATTCATTGCTGTTTACCACCAGCAACACGGTGTCATCTGCAATTTTAAATTATTTATGCTTCTTGCACCAATTTTTTAATTTCCTTCAACTGAATGTAATCCAGTTTTCTGTATGATATGTTCTGTGTACAGATGGAACAGATAAGAATGTAAAATGCATCTTGGTCTGATACCTTATCCTATGGAAAACTATTCTATTTTTTCCATATAATCAAATGTTGAGGCACTACCATTTATTTCAGAACAACCCATAGTTTATCATGTTCCACAAAGCCAATGGTTTTACTGTAGCCTATAAATCGTATGCTGACATTCTTCTGAAATTATTTGGCAGCTAGTGTACATTTGCAATATGATCTCTTGCTTGCCTCCCTTTGAGATAAGGCTTGAATGTCAAGCATTTCTTATTCCATATTGGGTAAAACTCTATGTTGCAACACCTTGAACATCACTTTGCATCCACAAGAATTTAGTGCAACTGTCCTGTAGTACTGTAACTGCATCCTTTCACATCTTCTTTCCTGGAGACAAACATCTGCACCGACCATTTCCAGTCTGTGGGTCATTGTCTTGTTTCCCATTATTTTCTGGCAATTTCTCAAAAGGGTTTTGACATATTCAGTCTCTGTAGCTGGAAATATTCCTATCTATCCCATGTGGTTTATTTTGTTCATGTACTTTCAGATCAGCTTTCATTTTACTTTCTAAAAATAGGTTCTTCATCATCGGATTATATCTCTTTTGCATAGTTCTTCAGAACCTTGTTTGCAGATTTTATCAAAAATAAGTTCTACCGTGTTCTGTGGAATAAGTGATCAGATGCAAAATTGCAAATTCATGTGGAGACTCAAGCTAACTGTATATTAGATACTGGCTGATCCATTTATATCTTTTTAGTTTTTTAACTTGAAGTGCCCATGACCCCACCTAACCTCAAAAAGAATTATAGAAGAGACTTACTAAAAATAGGTTTTGCCCTATTGAGCCAGTTGAAGGCTCCTGAATTTAAAGGCGATGCAAAAAATAAAAAAGCAATGGCCAGAATCCTGCTGGATATTTATTTGGGCGCAAGAGGAAGTGGTTCCAGCTAATTTCAAGGTGCCACATGTCAATTGTGTGTCATGTTGTGTTCTTAGCATATACTCTTCAAATGCCCCACATCTTGTCAATTAGTGGCAATTTAGCCACAATCCTTCTCTTATATCCACAAGTATCTTGTAATATTTTGGACAGTGAAGGTAACAAGATGAGAACTGTTGTGTAACCAAAACTGTTTTTGACTGCAACTCCCAGAATTTTGTAGCCATGTTACATGATAAACTAACCAATTATGTTAGGGGTTCTCAACCTATTAGCCATGGGCCGCACCTGATCCATGACACTATATCATGTGGCCCACATTTCCGCCGCTGTCACCGGAAGCAGAAGTGGATGCATTTGCAACAGTCATGGATGCATTTTACAGCAGCGTTTATGGTGTGGAAAACCACTAGTCTGGCCCACTCAGCTGTCTAAGGGGGTGTGGTCTGGCCTGCCACTTTAAAAAATTGAGAACCCCTGAATTATGTGAACATCAGAAAGACCATAGAAAGTTATCTTAGCATAAAATATCATCTATCCACGTAGTTCAGTATAGTTTATGTCAGGAGTGCCCAAACCTTTTGCACCAGGGGCCTAACCATGCCCCTGGAACAGCTGAGTGGGCCTGACCCCCCCCCCGAAGCAGGCGTATTTGTGCATGCACATCTGGAACCACTTCCAGGAGTGGTTCTGGATGTGTATGTGCATTGACAGATGCAGCCCTGTCTACTTCTGGGAACGGCAAGAGCACCATGGGCCAGATGAATTGACGTAAGGGCCGTATCTGACCCATGGTCCATAGTTTGGGCATCCCTGGTCTAAGTGGACAGATTGGACTATTACTATCCACAGTTTCAGAGACCAATGTTTATCTGCCTTAGCTGATGAGGCTATGGATTGAACCTGGGGCATCCTATATGTAAAACAGGTACCCCATCAATGAGCTACAATCCCCTCCCTAATGTTAGTGTTACATTCTATAAGAAAAGGCCTGGATGGTACAAATCATAAGGAGAAGGGACACATAGTAGAAGGGCTCCTGCCATTAGTAGCAGCCATCCTGATCTCTTTAAGCCACCATCACAACCCAATTTCTATTCAGTTCCCCAGGAAAGAGAAAAACCCTTAATGGATGATGTTTCATTCAATCTGTAGATGGTTCCTTAGGGCTTTTCCCTTTAAGCCTGCTTTTTTTGTTTCAGGGGAATTATCAGTTTGTCACACTAAGCTGACTGTGGTGGCTCAGCAGTTAAAAAACTTGCCTTGTTAGCTGGAAGGCTGGCAAATCAGCAGTTCAAGACCTGGGTACTGCATGATGGATTGAGCACTTGTCTCTATCCCAGCTCTTGGGGACATAAAAGGAGTCTCATTGGGCATTCCCTGAGTGGAGTTTCTCCCACAAAAATCTTTTCAACACAGAATAATTTCTTTTTAATTGCCCACTTCTTAATCTTCAAATGTTCTACATGGGAATGTTTTCTGAATGCTTGTATTGGTCTCATAAATTCTGTTTTTGTTTCATAGATGCTGAGAAATTTTCTTTGAACAGTGGCATGCAAGTGTATAATAATAAACTGGAGACATGTCACATCAAGCTTTCAATGTCACTGGTGGTCAGATATCTCTGGGAAGCTGACAGAAAAGGCATGAATCAAACAATATACCTTAGATTGTAAACTCCTGGGGTTTGTAATTCAGAGGTTCTTTCTAGATGTTATGGTAATCCAAACATATGGAGTGAGTATCCTGAGATATTGGGCTTCAACTCTCATAAACTCTCATGATTGTCTATACCGCATATATATAATAAAGAAATTTTTGAACTCTCATGTTCTTTAGAAATTGTTATCCAGAAACACAGTAGCTCTTACTTTGGATTCTAGCTAGTATACAATCTTTGTAAGTCATACTCACAGGTAACCTTTGTTTATCATCAAGCTTAACTCTACAAAAATTAAACTAGAAGAGGATAGATTAAACCTATGGAGAGCAAAAATGACACACCCTAACATATGGATGAATGCAGAAGAGTTTCTCCTACCAGGACAAGATTCAGATGGACTATCTGGAAGTCACTTAACAGACTTTGAAATGAAGATCAAAGAATAATCAAGTAAACTGGGGCTAGTTAGGTACTGTTATGTATGTACAATGTTGCTTTAAGAAATGTATGAATGTAACCTGACCACAATTACAATGTAGCTCAGCTGTTAAAGGAACGCGAGTAAGCTGCCCATAGAGGGCAGCTGCGAGCGTTCAACTCACATGGTACACATTCCCCAAATCACTGACAGCCGCGGGAACCTTTCCCGCACTATCACTACCTGCAGATGATGGGCGTGACTGGGACGACGTCACGCCGGTAGCAGCCAATGAGCTACCGTGCAGCAAGATTCAAATATATTGTGCTACTGTATATAATGTGATGTACCTCCGCCATTACCACATGTTCATCCTGATCATCAACCAATAAACCTGTGTTAGTCCTTACTGCGACTCCTTCTTTGTCTTCCGTGCAAGACACTAAATTGGCGACGAAGGTGGGATCGATGGCGAATCCCAAGGTCAAGCCTTACCAGTTCGATGTCAGCGAACCCGAACAATGGGAGCTCTCCAAGTGCCAGTTTCGGCACGTGATGGAAGCCGCGGGCGTCGACGAAAATGCGCTCCCACTTCCTGGCCCAGGTGGGGCCGGCCACGCTGCGTATCCTGATGAACCTGGTGGCCCCCCGGAAGGTGGACGTGGTGCCCATCGACCGCATTCTGGAGTTGTTGGGCAAGCATTTCCAGCCTCCCGTTTCAATTTTCCCAGCCCGGGTCGCGTTCCACAGGCGAGACCAGCGACCGGGCGAATCCGTGTCCGCCTACGCGGCGGTCCTCAGGCTTGCAGCGGTGCACTGCCAGTGGGATGACCTGGACCAGGCCCTCCGAGACCGCATGTTGTGTGGTCTGAGGGACGAGGAGCTCCAGAGAAAGCTGATGACCCGCGACTACCGCCTCATGTTCAACGAGGTACTGCGGGAGGCCCAAGCAGCCGAGGCGGCCAGGAGCGGGGTCAGGGTGTTCAAGTCCCGAGGGGCCACGTCCGAAAGGGCCAAGTCACCAGTACAGGTGGCCCGGCGGACATCAGCGAAGGCGGCCTGGCGGGCCCCCAAGCCGCCCGCCGGCACACCAGCGATGTCCGAGGAGTCGTCCACAACGGCGGACTCCTGCTCCAGCAAGGACGACGACGTCCAGAGGATCAAGAAACGAGGACAGAAGCGGCAGACCCGCGAACGGCAAGACCACCGTTGCGACGGTTGTGGGGCCGAGTGTCACAATTGCGGCCGAAAAGGACACATCGCCAGAGTATGCAGGCGCGGGCGAGTCGAGGACAAGGGCGTTTCGAGCCATCCCCAGACACACCAACGGAAGGCGGCCGGCACCAGGAAGGTCTCAGCCAACTACAGCGAGGAAGGCGTGAACCGCGTGGGCCTGGAGCACCGGCGTTTTTTCATAGAGGTACTGTTACAGGGGCTCCCAGTGAGGATGGAGATAGACTCGGGGTCATCTTATTCCATCCTGTCCCAAAAAGAGTTTATGCGTATTCCCCCAGATAAGCGGCCCAAGCTGAGGGCCATGAAGTCACACCTACGGGACGTGCAGGGAAATGGGATCCCAGTGTTGGGGGTGGGGAACTTCAAGGTGAAGTTCAAGAATTACTCCGAGAAACTGCCCCTAGTGGTCCTCAAGGGGGGGAGATGCTGCCTTTTGGGAACGCAGTGGTTCGCTCCCCTGGGAATCGAACTGTCCGGCATTAATGCCATCGAGACTGACCCAATGCGGGACGTGTGCAACGCACACCCGGACGTTTTCAAGAAGGGGCTCGGGACATACAAGGGCCCCCCAGTTTCCTTTGAGCTGGACCCAGAAATCCGGCCCATCCGCCTCAAGCCAAGGAGAGTACCCTTCGCCCTCAAGGACAAGATCGAGGCGGAACTGGACAAATTGGTGGGGCAGGGGATTTTGGTTCCAGTTGATTCGGCGGAGTGGGAAACGCCGATTGTTACAGCCCTTAAGTCAAACGGGGAGGTCAGGATTTGTGCGGACTATAAATGTACGATCAATAAGGCCATTCGGCCAAATGCATATCCGGTGCCCGTGGTCAGCCATTTGCTGGCCACGTTACATGGGGGGAGGTGTTTTGCCAAGCTAGATCTGGCCCAGGCATATCAGCAGCTCTCTGTAACCCCGGCTGCTGCCGCCGCGCAAACGATCGTGACGCACAAGGGGGCGTTTAAAGTAACGTGCCTTCAGTTTGGCGTGAATTCGGCCCTTGGAATTTTCCAGTCCCTCGTGGAACGCCTTTTGAAGGGGCTTCCAGGCGTCCTCCCATACTTCGACGATGTGTTGATAACGGCGGGGAGCGAATTAGAGTTAGCAAAGAGGCTAGATGGGGTCCTCTCAGTGTTCGAGAGGGCAGGACTTCGACTGAGGAGGGACAAATGTGTATTCTTTGCGAGGGAGGTCGAGTTTCTAGGTTTTAAGATAACCCCGGACGGAATCAAACCCTCAGAGTCCAAGGTTGCGGCCGTGAAAAACGCCCCTCGCCCCACCGCGAAACCGGAGCTGCAGTCATTTCTAGGGCTCCTAAATTTCTATCATTCCTTCCTGCCTCGGAAGGCATCGGTCGCAGAGCCACTGCACGCACTACTTAAAAAGGACGCGGCTTGGCGGTGGGGGGACAGGCAGGAGAAAGCGTTCAAGGAGCTTAAGACACTCCTATCCTCGGATGCTGTCCTGACCCACTTCGATCCGAAAAAACCAGTGGTTTTAGTCTGTGATGTGTCCCCAGTGGGGGTGGGGGCGGTTCTGTGCCACGTGTTGGAGAGCGGTCGGGAAGCCCCGGTGGCGTACTACTCAAGGTCCCTCTCGAAGGCCGAGCGCAATTAGGCGCAAACAGATAGGGAGGCCCTGGCCATAATCGCGGGAACGAAGAAGTTCCACGACTTCCTATACGGCCGCAAGTTTACGGTAGTGACGGATCACAAGCCACTTCTGGGGATCTTCACTACCGGCAAACCCACCCCACAGATTCTATCCCCCAGGATGCTGCGTTGGGCCATCTTCCTCAACGCCTACCAGTATGAGCTGGTCTATCGCCCAGGGAAGGAGATCTCCCATGCGGACGCACTGTTCCGGTCTCCCCTCCCTAGTTTAGGGGACCCCACATGCGAGGTAGAGCAGGACCACCAAGTCCTGCTGATCGAGTCTCTCGACTCACCCCCCATTGTCCCGGCCGACCTCGCCAAGGCCACGGCGGCCGACAAGATGCTGGCCCAAGTTAGTTCCTGGGTTAGGAAAGGGTGGCCCACTACTCCCCCTGAGGAACATTTCAAGCCATTTTTCAGGCGTAGAGTAGAGCTTTCTCTGGAAAGGGGCTGCTTACTCTGGGGCCAGCGGGTAGTTATCCCAGACAAGCTAAGGGCCAAGGTACTGAAGCTACTGCATACCAGTCACCCCAGGATCGTGCGCTCCAAGGCTCTGGCCAGGAGCTTCTTTTGGTGGCCCCAGATAGACGCGGATATAGAACGTTTAGTGGGCACATGTGAGAGCTGCCAGAGCGCTCGGCCCGAGGAGTCCCGGTTGCCCCATAGGGAATGGGACACGGCCCGCGGGCCATGGTCCCGGATTCATGTCGACTTCGCTGGCCCCTTCCGCGGGTCCATGTTTCTGCTGGTAGTCGACTCCTACTCCAAGTGGTTGGAGGTAATCCCCATGAACAGCACTTCCTCTGCGGCAACCATTAAACAGTTGCACAAGCTTTTTGCCTGTTTTGGCCTGCCAGACGTCCTCGTTAGCGATAACGCTAGTACCTTCACGTCTGCAGAGTTCAAGACGTTTATTGAGAGAAACGCCATCAGGCACATTACTGCTGCCCCGTTTCACCCCGCCACAAACGGTCAGGTAGAGCGCCAAGTGTGCACTACGAAAGACGCACTGCGGCGCATGGGTCCCGGTGAGTTGAACCTTCACCTGTGTCACTTCCTCATCTGCTATAGGACAACCCCCCTAGCTTCAGGATTTTCCCCAGCTGAACTCCTCATGAGGAGGCGTCCGGTAACACTTTTTGACCGGATGGATCCGTCCAGGGTGGAGGATGAAGGGAGAAATATAAACATAGGGGGAGAGAGCTCCAAAAGTTTTTCGGTAGGGGACCCGGTTCACTGCAGGAACTACGCGGCCTCGGGGCCAGCGTGGGTACCAGGGACGATTATTGAGCAAACGGGGCCAGTATCCTACAGGGTCGAGACTAGCTCAGGTCTACTCTGGAGAAGGCATGCCGACCAGCTCAGAAGGCAAGTCACCTGTGAGGGGGAATCAGCGTTAGGGTCTTCCCCCACCCGCGTTACCCAAGGGGGAGACACGGCGGCACCCGCGGATACAAATGCATATCCTCGGTTCTCAGCCGCAGAGGAGGATACTTTGGAGGAGAGGGATGAATTTGATTATGAGTTGCAGTACCAGGGGGGTGTCGCGAAGTGGTCCCCCACCCGTCCTAGCGAGAAGAGGGGTTTCAGTTCAGCCCCTGGTACTTCCAGTCCCCCCAGCCCTTTTGTTTTAGAATATACCATAGCCCCAGCTCCCTGGAGACAAACACCCCCAAGACAGGCAACAGGGGGGGGTCTGCCCACCACAGTCTCTAGAACTCCCGGGCAGGTAACGGGGGGTGGCGAGGCCACGAGGGCCTCTTCGTCGGTCCCGAGATTCGTATTAGGGGGGACCCCAAACTCCTCAAACGGTAGGCAGGGATTCACGTCCCAACTGTTCATTCCATTCCCATCCCCCAATGCAAGGTTACCGCAGAGTCCCCACCGAGCCACTACTGAGTCCCCCCTTTCCGTTGCAGGACAGGACTCCGCGGAACCAGGAGCCTCCGGCTCCCCCGTGTTAAGTCAAGCGGCCGCACGCCCCAGGCGCACATGCGGCAAGCCACAATGGTTGAGGGACTTCGTCCCATCCTAGGGGGGAGGGATGTTATGTATGTACAATGTTGCTTTAAGAAATGTATGAATGTAACCTGACCACAATTACAATGTAGCTCAGCTGTTAAAGGAACACGAGTAAGCTGCCCATAGAGGGCAGCTGCGAGCGTTCAACTCACATGGTCCACATTCCCCAAATCACCGACAGCCACGGGAACCTTTCCCGCACTATCACTACCTGCAAATGATGGGCGTGACTGGAACGACGTCACGCCGGTAGCAGCCAATGAGCTACCGTGCAGCAAGATTCAAATGTATTGTGCTACTGTATATAATGTGATGTACCTCCGCCATTACCACATGTTCATCCTGATCATCAACCAATAAACCTGTGTTAGTCCTTACTGCGACTCCTTCTTTGTCTTCCGTGCAAGACACTAAAGGTACAGAAAAAACTTCTGTGATTGAGGAAAAATACAATCAATGCAGTATTTAAGTAAATGCAATTTCTCCCTACTGGATGTAAAAAGAGATGTATAAACAACCAAGATAAAGCTGTTGAAGTAGCCCACTTCTAGTAAAAAAAATATAGCCTAAATATTTCAATATTTTAATTTGCTTCAATTTTTTACCATGATTGAGATATTAGAATTCTAATGGGTAATTGGAGGGAGTAAATATAGTAGGAGTGGTAGGGTTGGGGGGAGCTATTGGATATTTTGTTTAGGTATGGGGTATTGTTCATTATATTGTTTTTAGTTTTTATTTAGTCTCATTTAGAGGTCAACTTTCTTCCCATGAGAGGGCTCAGGGCAGATATGATTCTTGAAGGGGACTTTCATAATTTGGGACCTGAAGGGAGAAATGAAAGTAAATAGTTATCATTAATAGCTTAAGAATATCAACCTGAAATGTGAAAAGCCAGAAATTGTTATAAAGAAGCAAAAGGATAAAGGCATTGCAAAATAAGGGTAAAGCAGATATATATTTTAAAAATAATCTCATCAAGTAAACAAAGTGCTGCAGGACGGAAATGAGCTCCCCTCTTCGTCCCAGCTCCTGCCAACCTAGCAGTTCGAAAGCAAGAAATTGCAAGTAGATAAATAGGGACCACTTCAGTGGGAAGGTAATAGCGTTCCGTGCGCTCCGGTGTCTAGTCATGCCTGCCACATCACCACGGAAACGTCTGCAGAAGCAGACAGCGCTGGCTCTTTGGCTTAGAAACAGAGATGAGCACTGCACCCTAGAGTCGGATACGACTGGCTTTCGAGCAAGGGAAACCTTTACCTTTAAACAAAGGTATGAATGAAATTGAATTAAATCAGTCTAATATTTATGGAGAAACGTATAGAGTTCAAGGTCAAGAGGAGTTCCAATCATTAGAAATGTGATTTTAAAAGTAAATAAAATGAAAGCATGGCGCCAAAATGGCCGCTGCGCTCTTTGCAGCCCCCACCCCACCCGGACTCAGACATCCGGGTGAGTTAGGGGGTGTGGCCACGCCTCTATAAAAGGGGTGGCCACGAGGCAGCCGAGCTGCCATTTTAGAAACACAACGGAGCGGAGAAGTTTTATCCGTCGCATTTTTGCTTAGAGTTTTGCCCTTCTCAGGGCTCAGGATTTGATCCCTGGCCAGGGATCCTTCAGGAGGTCTCCGGAAGGGCTTTCCCTGCCCTCCATAGGACTTTGCTTGCCTCTTTGCAAGAGGCTTGATTTTGTTCCGGACTGCAGTGGCTCGGGCGGCTGAAAGTCAGCGGTTCGATTCTGAGCACTGCAGGTACCACGAGCCCAGGCTGTGGGCTCGGGCGGGGGGTGGCACAGGCCTGCCCCGCTGGGGTTCTTACCCCTGCTCCTTATTGGCTCCCCGTATCAATTACCCGGTGGGCCATCTGGCCCATCCGGCCCACCTCGTCTTGGTGGGTTAGGTGTTGCGTATGCTCCTTCGCCTCCACTTCGGCAATGGAGGCATCCCTGGTCCATGTGCCGGCCATGGCTACGCAGTGGGCCGCCAAAAGGGTTGAGCTGCCGGAGGCCTCGGGCCAGTGTAGGCTGGCGCCTCGCAGCTCCCCATCCGGCCCGGGACCTACGGGAACACGGAGCTAGAGGGACATTGCGGACTCCGACGCCCGCCACGGGCCGGAACCCCCAGTGGGGGCGGCTCATGGGGGTGCACCTAGTGAGTATCCTGGTCAAGTTAGCACACCTCTGACACTAGCTTGTCACGCTGGGGTGTGTGTGTGTGTAGTGGCCATAGTTGCAGCAAGGCAATTACACTCTGGTTCTTATTGGGGTGACCGCCCCATGCCTTTATTTACTTCCCCTGGGCCCATAGGGCCGGTTATGTGTTTATCACTACACTCAGTGCCAACAGTGGTTCTGCTGTTGGCCGCTTGCTCTATGCCCCTGGGTGCCCTCTTGTACTGGGCTATTAGCTGGGCGCTGTGGTCTGGGGAATATATTCACATTTTCCCCCTCCGGCATTGTGCACACACTGATCAGGGGATCAGGGGTAGGACGACAGGGTCAAGGTGTTGCCCCGTCGCTGCAACCTGCCCCCTCCCCTCCTATGGGGCCGATTGGTTGCCGGCCTATTTGGCATCCATGGCAGGATGTATGAGGGCCCGTCCTCATTTGGCCGTTCCAATGGTGCAGTGCTGGGACAATGATGGCAGGGCCGTGGTTGTTTTCCCTGGCCCGTCATGGTTAGCATACGTCAAGACCTTAGGCTTAGGGCAGCCCCCTTCCCCTATGAGGCCAACGCCGACCCCTGTTAGCGAGTGTGGTTACTGTATGTGACTCTTACGCGGCAACGCTTATGCTGCGTGCGGAGAGTCCACTTTCAGGCAACCACCTGTACCTTGATCTGGAGCTCCCAGATTGAGTTAGCTGCTACTACCTTCAACGGGGGACATGTTTTGTAGAGCATTGGCGCTAGATCACGTGTTGTGTGATCAGGAGTGGGCTTTGGTGAGGCTTCGCTCCTCAGGGGCCGATCACCCGGAGAGGCTACTAGCCTGGCGCTGCCATATGTCTGGTCGCTCCCTCACAGGTGTTTGTGCCAGCCCTTGGTTCGTTTCCCGGCCTGTCGTCTGCCATCAAGCCGAGTCTACCCTGACTGAACTGAAATTGGTACCCATGCCGCATCAGCTCCGGCTCCGTTTGGGTGCCCAGAGCCCGACATATGTTGCAGGGGCAGGTGTGGATTTGCCCAATTTTCTCTGTCCATTCGTCCCTGCACTGAATGAGTGCCTTGTCTGCCCTCTATTCTCCCTCCTTATTTTACAGACACAGTGTGTTCCCGCACGCTGGTGGTAGTGTGGCTGGTGGGACACAACTCTGTGCACTGGGGCGGCGCAGTATGCCGCTTTGTTAGAATGCGGACCCCATCTTGGACGACGTGTAACCGCGTGTATGCAGTGGTATGGGTGCATGGCATAGAGGTGGCGGAAACTGTTGACATTCCTGATGTCCATTGGGGATGCAGGGCCGCCACATGTTTTAATGCTGCACTTTGGAGGCGGTGATTTTACCGGATTGCTGGCCCGGACTTAAAGACTTCCGAGTGCAGGGACCTGGCGTTTCTTTGTCATTTATGGCTGTCTACACGATTGCTATGGTCATATATCATGCCGATGCAATATCATGGCTGACACTTTGTCCCAGCGTTTGGACCGTGCCCGACGGTCAGTGAGCAGGACTGCTGCCTGGTTCTTTATCTAGAATGGCCTGGGGACAGCCATTTGTAGTCTGGGGATAGGGTTACAGGAATTTGGCCTGTATTCTGGAGATGGGGTTCACTGGTCAACAAGTCGAGGCACCTCTCTTTGGAATGACGTGCAAGAGGGCCAGGTGACTGAATTGTCGGTCAGTGTGAGTGGCCCCTGCTGCAAGGTGGCAATGTTGCCAAGTGGAAGGTGCCTCTACGAGAGTCACATGTGATGCAGGGCCACATCAACTTCGCCTGCAGAGTGGTAATAGCAGGCAGTGCTTTCGCCTAGTGCCTGGGTCACGCTAGGGCGGGTCTTGTTAAACGAAGCTGCGGGGTACAGCTGATTAGGGGTTTGCGAGCGGACCTGTTGGTTTGGCTCACATTACCACAGGACTTCCATGCTGCCGCATCGGGAGGCCTGAGCTTCTGGTCAGCCCCAGTTACATGTACAGTTGGATGCCTCCGGCTCCCCGGGTGAGGGGATTTAATTAAGGACAGGGGTCTATGGTCATTGGCCCCAGGGATGTCAGGGCACGGATCGTTTACGCGATCTTATGTTTATAACATGTCTTCTCCATCCCAGTTACAAGTACAGTCGGATGCCTCCGGCTCCCCGGGTGGGGGGATTTAATTCAGGACAAGGGTCTATGGTCATTGGCCCCAGGGATGTCAGGGCACGGATCGTTTACGCAATCTTATTTTTCTAACATATCTTCTCAATTCGGGGTACCCTTTATGCTCTGGGAGACAGGCGGCCTGATTCTGTGCTTCACTTTTGGCGTGGTAATGCTGCGTGTGCACATTGTCAATGCCCGAACGTCTAAATCACCTGAGTCATGGCCTCAGCTTGCATATTGTTCTGGGGTTCATGCACTTTAAGGTGCTTCTTTGGGCTAAACATGTGCCAGTCAATTATAACGATATTGCTTATGCTTTCCCCCGCCTGCAGATCGCCCGGTTCCGGTACAGGGGTAATAGCTTTGGCTGGTCAACGACGAACCAGGCAAGGGGTGATGGCAGGAGCTTCACAGCCTGCATCACCTTGATATTTAATGGATACACGTCATAGGGTGGGGTCAGTAGATAGTTTATTGACTCCGGTCAACAATTTGTTTGTGTTAACAAACAAATTGATACAAATAGTTACATGTAGCCAATTGCCATTGGCATTTTGGGAGGAACCTTACCAGTGTTACTGCGGCCTGCTTGCCTTAAAGAATTACAATTGGATGATTACACCAATTGAAAGTTATAATTCGGACTAGGGCATTATTCAATAAAAGTGGCCCGATGCCTTTATCCATATACCGGTGTCTGAGTCTTTCTTTGGGGGGGTGCGCCTGCAAAGAAAAATGATATTACGGATATATAATGTTACTAAGAGTAATAGGAGGAGAGAAGTACACTCTAATCGCTATTTACCCTCTGAATGAAAATCAAACAAAGAGCATGCCCTGACACTAATTGGAATTCTGTGGACAAGCCCCCACCACATTTGCAATAAATAAATAAATAAATAATAATGGGGTAAAGAAAACACATTAAAATGCATTTTTAAAACCCCAATGTGGCTCTTTTGCCACAGAACTTGTTTCACAAAATGGCAGTATCTCTGAAAGCCTTCTCTAAGCTCCAAAGGCAATCTTAACACAGTGAAGCATAATTGCAATGACCTCCTAGAAAACCCACAGGATGGGGACCATGGGATAAAGGTTGTGTATGTTTCTTCATTGTACACATTTCACTTGCTCACATCTTAGGTTCCCCTTTCCATTAAGTCCAAAATAAAGTTAATAAGAGGGGCTAGCATAACATACAAATATAGGGAGAGAATTTATTGATTTTGTATTAATAAAGGGAAGGAGACTAGACCCTTTGCAAGAGTAATTTATATTTTTTTAAAACACACAAAAGAAGATCTAGTAAACAGTCCAGTTAAAATTATTAAAGTAGCTTGCTTCTGGTCAAAATAGTCTAATTAATTTAACATTTAAATTTGTTTGAACTTTATGTTTCATGTACATTCATAATTTTAAATTGTGGAACACTCTGATATGAAGAAAGAAAGAACAATTACTGAACTTTCAAAAACATTAAGAGTAATCTAAATAATTATATCTCCGCCAAATTCTGTTCAAGTCTGTTCTGGGAAATTGTGATTTTAGGCTAATGTACTTGGCTGCTACATTATGGTATTCTTATTCCAGCTGCTGCTGTGATTGTTAAATAGTTTACTAAATGTTTTTCAGCTGGAGGCATTTTGTAAAATAAAATTGTTTATTGGATGGATATGTGAGGAATCCCCAGCACCCTTCTGAGGACTCTGAGGGTGTCAAACCATGCAGATAAAAACAGCAACAGCAATAGCAATAGTGTTAGCCTAGCTGTTCACTACATCTCCGCGCCTGTGGGGTTAGGTCATCCCCGTGGTTCACAGATGAACTGCGGGAACTCAACCGGGCAAAGAGACGCCTAGAGCGCCGTTGGGTGAAGACCCAGGATGACTCCGATTGGACACTAGCTAGAGCTGCTATTAGGGCCTACCTAGTGGCGATGGGGGTGGTGAGGCGGCAATACTTCACCACCCTTATTGCCTCCGCTGATAATCGCCCAGCCGCCCTGTTCCGGGTAACCAGATCCCTCCTCGGTAGTGGGAGATCGGTGCTCGGTTGGCAGGGTTCGGCTGAGGACTTTGCTGACCATCTGGTGGAGAAAATCGATCGGATTCGTTCAGGACTGAATCCCGGCGTGGATGGGGAGGGTCGGGGGGGGGGGGTACCGGAGCACAGTCTTGCTGTACGATCTGGGATGAGTTTGATCCTGTTGTCCCTGATGAAGTGGACAGGCTCCTTGCAGCTGTGCGTGCCACTACATGTCCTTTGGACCCCTGTCCCACCTGGTTGGTGAAAGCCTCCGAGGTGGTGACAGGTGGCTGGGTTGGGGCGATAATAAATGCATCATTACGGGAGGGGGTATTTCCTGCACCGCTAAAACATGCTTTGGTGCGCCCCCTCCTGAAGAAAATATCCCTTGACCCAGCTGTCCTTAACAACTACAGGCCGGTTTCCAACCTTCCCTTTCTGGGTAAGGTTTTGGAGAAGGCGGTGGCGCGCCAGCTGCAGAGTGTCCTGGAGGAAGCGGATTATCTAGACCCCTTTCAATCAGGATTCAGGCCCGGGTATGGTACGGAGACGGCATTGGTCGCACTGATGGATGATCTCTGGCGGGAGCGGGACGGGGGTTATCCATCCGTCCTTGCTCTTCTTGACCTCTCAGCGGCCTTCGATACCGTCGACCACGGTATCCTTCTGGAACGGCTCAAAGGATTGGGGATCCAGGGCACTGTGTTGTCCTGGTTTTCCTCTTTTCTGGAGGGCCGTACCCAGTCCGTGTGGTTAGAGAGTGAGAGGTCCAGCCCTAGGCTCCTCAAGTATGGGGTGCCTCAGGGCTCTCTCCTCTCCTATTTAACATCTACATGAAGCCACTGGGTGAGATAATTTGTTCCCACGGGGTGCGGTACCATCAGTACGCGGATGACACTCAGTTGTACATCTCGGCCCGTGGGGACCCCAGTGATGCTGTTGAAATCCTATCCGGATGCCTGGAGGCCATTGGGGTCTGGATGGGGGCCAATGGGCTTCAGCTGAATCCCAGCAAGACAGAGTGGCTGTGGATAAGTGGCCCCGTGTTATCCAGGGAGTTACCATCTTTGGTACTGGATGGGGCTGTTTTGCCCCAGACAGACCCAGTGCGCAACTTGGGGGTCCTTCTGGACTCGTGGCTGCTGCTAGAAGAACAAGTAGCGGCTGTGGCCAGGAGGGCTTTTGCCCAACTTCGGGTGATTCGCCAGTTGCGCACGCTCCTGGACCGGGGCTCCTTGCTTATGGTCACCCATGCTCTGGTCACTTCCCGACTAGATTATTGTAATGCGCTCTACATGGGGCTGCCCTTGACGACCATTCGGAGGCTGCAGCTGGTCCAGAATGCGGCAGCCCGGGTGGTGATGGGATGTGGGGGATATGCTCATGCCTCACCGCTACTTCGGGAGCTGCACTGGTTACCAGTTTGTCTCCGGGTGCAATTCAAGGTGCTGGTTTTGACCTTTAAAGCCCTATATGGCAGTGGGCCAGGATACCTTAGAGACCGCATCGTCCCAAGAGTGTCTGCCCGTCCAACCAGAGCGGACCGGAGGGTCTCTCTAATGGTGCCATCAGTTAGGGGTGCACATCTGTCCAGCACCCGAAGGAGGGCCTTCTCCGTGTCCGCACCAACTCTCTGGAACCTCCTGCCAACAGATCTAAGACTTCAAAGGGAATTGCTGCCCTTCAGGAAAGGATTGAAGACCTGGCTGGCAGGGCAGGTGTGGGGCCCTAATGGGAACACGGTCCCCGCCTGCTGGCTTATGTAAAGAATTAAGAACTCTCTCTTCTTCTTTTTATAGTGGGTGGGATGGGTGGGTGGGATATGGTTTTTTTTAAGTGGGTGGGATATGGGGCTTTTAAAGTGTTTTTATGTGTTTTTAGAACTTGTTGTAATGCCGCCCTGAGTCGGGTTCTGCCTGAGTGGGCGGCATATATAAATATGACTATTAAATTAAATTAAAATCTTCTTTTGTTTGTGGGGGTGTTTACATACTTGTACACATACAAAGGAAAAGCACACACCTGGCCATTAAAGACCATGTAAGCAACTTAAAGAAGAAATTGGGGGTACCTGTTGTTGTTTGCGGCTGTGTGTGGTGCGGGCGAGGCTTTGGACGTGGGCTTCTCTCAGCCACACTTGGCTAAAAAGGGGGCTCCTGGAAGGCAAAGCAGCAAAGAGGAGGGGGGAAGCCCACCCTCTCTCTTTCTCTTTCTCTCTCTCTCTCTCTCAACACTGCGTTAATGCTGGCCAGGCTCTGGCACTCCCGGGTCGGATTGCAATCCGAGGACAAAGGTGCACCTTCCCCTCAGGAAGCCCCTTCTATGGCTGCTGTGACAAAGCCTCTGAGACTCCTGCCCCATGAGTTCACCCTTGGAATCTGACCTGGCACTCCCATTGCTGTTGCCACCACCGCAAGCTGCACAGAAGCCCAGTGGGTTTTTCCCAACTGCGGAGGTCAAGAATGCGACTGCCCGGGTGGTGATGGGGTGTGGGCACTATGCTCATGCCTCACCACTGCTCTGGGAGCTGCACTGGTTACCAGTATGCCTCCGGGTGCAATTCAAGGTGCTGGTGATGACCTTTAAAGCCCTACATGGTAGTGGGCCAGGATATCTAAGAGACCGTGTCACCCCAAGAACATCTGTCCATCCAACTAGAGCGGACCGGAGAGGCCCTCTAATTGTACCATCTGCTAGAGGGGCTCGTCTCTCTAGCACAAGAAGGAGGGCCTTCTCTGTGTCTGCACCAGTCCTATGGAACCTCCTGCTAACAGAGTTATAGCTGCAGATGGAATTGCTGCCCTTTAGGAAAGAACTAAAACCTGGTTGGCAGGGCAGGTGTGGGGCACAAATGGAAGGGTGACCCCTGCCTGCTGGCTCATATAAAGATTTCTCTCTCTCTTTTAATGGATGGGGTGAGTGGGTAAATTATTTAGAATTTTAATGGGTTTTTAAAGGGCTTTTTAATTAGTTTGATGTTGCTTTTAATTGTTGTTAGCCGCTCAGAGTCGTTGCTGAGTTGGGCGGCAATAGAAATTTGAAGAATAAATAAATAAATGGCTGGGGGTGGGGCTGGCCTGTTGTACCAACCAGCCATGGCAGGGGGCGGGACTGGTTGGTGCATGGCTGTGGCCGAAATCTTCTGGGTGGGGGCAGTCATTGGGGTGCACCGGGATGAGTCCCTGTGTCTCTGTGGGCCAGCACACCACTGGCCATGGCATATGCTTTGAGTTTTGGTTAGAAATGGTTACCTTATTTTTAAAAAGGAGTCAGCATCTGAGATTTCCCCCTGCTTTGTATCTCTTTGCAGGCGCACCCCCCAATAACGGACTCAGACACCATTGAAAGTGGATAACAGCATTGGGCCACATTTATTGATTCATGCCCTAGTCCGAATTATAAATTTGTATTGGTAAAACGACCAATCATAATTCTTAAGGCAAGCAGGCCGAAGTAACACTGGTAAGGTACCACCCAAAATTGCCCACGGCAATTGGTTACAATGTATCAATTTGTATCAATTTGTTTGTTGACAACAAACAAATTGTTGACCATAGTCAATATCTAACTCATGACCCCACCCTCTGACTCGTATCCGTGAAATCACGGGGTGATGCATGCTGGCTAGCTATCGCCATCACCCCGTCGCCTGGTTCGTCGTTGACCGGACAACGTTTAACTAATTTATTCCTATCTAGTGTTGTCCAGTCAATTGCGAACCTGCCGGATACCTGTGGGTCATAACTGTTTACCTTACCAGTGCTACCCGCCACACGGAGGGGCTTCAAAGAAGGCCTGACGCCCCCCCCAGACCGTCAGCTCGGTCAACAGGCCTGCTCGCCAATCACCCAACAGGAGATCCATACCTCCTCGCGACAGATGGACCCCATCCCCTGCATACAAGTCATAATTTTGTAGGCTAATAGCGGGGTGACGACTGACCCGTCCCCAAGCCCTGTCGGCAAGGAACCGCGCCACCGCCCTATTGACCGCGCGCCTAGCGCGGTCAAGGGCCATGAGGTCAACGCCCCATCTGTAAGAATGGCGTGGAATCATGTCCGACCAAACCAGGGTTGTGGGAGGCCAGACGTAGTGCAAGTAGGCGAGGTCCTCGCAAATCGCATGCTTGAGCGATAAGCCGGTGACCCGACCCAAATCATTGCCCCCCAGGTGTATGATGAGAATGTCAGGCGGGTCAGCACTTCTGCCTGAAAAAAGAAAAGGCAGCAGCTCCTGCCATAACATCCCAGGCTTACCATGCCATGTGAGACTGGCGTGTTCACCCAGTCCCAGTCGAGGTCCCCACTCTGTCGCCGCAGCGTAACGCGCTGCCCTTTGCACATAGCTGTGGCCCACCAGCCATACTGTCACCGGTGTAATACGACACCCAGGGTCTGTAAGAAAATTGAGGAAAAAAGGAAGGTAAGGTGACTGAATTGGTACTCACGGCGGAAGTGGGCGCACATAAAACTGAAAACATTGCGAGCCCCACCTCCCCATGCTGCGTATGTCAGCCCCGGAGTACCCAAAAGCAGCTGCTGTAGAGGCTGCCCCAATACGGAATGAATGTGTGCCATAACGGGCACCTGGTAGGCCCACCCTGGCGAGGGCTCTGCCTGTCACCTTCCAAAACTGAAATTTAGTAAGGGGAGACCCATCTTGGTGACAGAAAAACGGGCCATGGTGCGTGCCACGCAGTGCAAGAAACTCCTGTAGGGCACCAACCGGACAGATGTCTGCCAAAGAACACCGTAGCAGCCTTACACCACTGCCTACGCCATGCTGATCGGACTTAGAGGAGCGTATCCTCAACTGGGCCCAGTCTTTGGCAACATAGACATCCTCGAGTTCCAGTGCCCTACAACTTGCATCCGCCTTAGACAGCATCACAAGTTCGCTGATGCGGAGCGCTCCAAAAAATGCCACCGTTGTGGCTGCATGGAAAAGGGCTGCCTCATAATGATCAAAACAGAGGCCTGGCCAGCCCCGGGCCAACTGGGTAAGAACCCCTGGGGAAATAGGGTGCCGGTCGTCCGGGCAACGCCCGCACTCGCGCACCCACCCCTCCAAAACATGTCTCACACGGAAGTCAGAGGTGCTGTCCACATGACCTCCCACTTTGGCCATAAAAGCCAGCGCCGAGAGCTTGGATGCTATGGTGCGAGGTGCGAGGCCCTGGGCATGCAGGTGAACCATGAACCACAGAACATGGTCCACCGGGATAGGCCAGGTCTCTGGCGGGTGAAATTGGGCAGAAAATGCCCTGTAAGAATTAAATGCTTGTTGGTACGCCTTACGCGTGCGTGGCGCTAGTGACAGGCCAATCGCCCGGTTCACCTCTCCTTGCCAATGGTCCACATCTCGTCCGGGAGTGGCGAGGGAAATTCCTCCGCATCCGGGGCCAAGGCACGGAACCGGGAGATCTGCAGGCGGGACAAAGCGTCAGCAATATCATTATTAACCCCTGGGACATGCCTAGCCCTGAACAAGACGTTGAGGCGCAGGCAGCGCAGCACAAACTGGCGCACTAGGTCCATAACCCTGGGCGATTTAGAAGTCTGTGCATTGACAATGTGGACAACAGCAGCGTTGTCACACCAGAAATGCACGACCGAGTTGGCCCATTCCTCACCCCATAGCATCAAAGCACCCAGGATAGGGAAAAATTCCAGGTATGTGAGATCGCGCAGGCGACCCGTGCCTGCCCAGGCCGGTGGCCACCCACCATAGGCCCACTTCCCATTGAAGTACATCCCATAACCCAGGGATCCTGAGGCATCAGACTGCATCTGAAAATTGGGGGAAGCCAGGAGGTCAGACCTCCAAAATGAGACCCCATTGAACTCCCTCAGGAACTGTAACCAGACAAACATGTCTGCCCTGATACCCCGGGTAAGCCTGACTCTGTGGTGAGGCCTGGATAACCCTGCCATGGCGTCGCACAAGCGCCAAGCAAAAGCCCTGCCCGGTGCGACCACCCTGCAAGCGAAATTGAGGTGACCATGTAGCACCTGCAGTTCCCTCAGTGATGCCTTGCGCTTGGCCAGCAAATCCGAGATAAGGGCCACTATCCTGGACACCTTCTCCCCCGGTAACCTAGAAGCCTGCGCTACTGTGTCAATCTCCACCCCCAGGAATACTAGCTTGGTAGATGGGCCCTCGGTCTTTTCGGGCGCTAAAGGGACACCGAGTTCCTCCATTAGTGTCTGAAATGTAGTGAGGAGACGTGTGCACGTGCCCCAGCCCCGTTCACCCCCAAATAAAAAGTCATCCAGGTAATGGGCTACAGACCGGGACCCTGACCTGCGGACGAAAGCCCACTCTAAGAAGGTACTAAAACGCTCAAAGGCCGAGCATGATATGGAACAGCCAAAAGGCATGGCCTTATCAAAATAATATTCGCCCCGAAATTTAAAACCCAGCAACTCAAAGTCGCCCGGATGCACTGGCAAAAGGCGAAAAGCCGACTTAATGTCGCACTTAGCCAGCAGGGCACCCGGGCCACACAAGCGCACCATGCGCAGCGCGTGGTCAAAAGATGTATACCTGACTGAACAAAGGTCATCAGGGATAGCATCATTGACCGATCGGCCGGCTGGGTAGGACAAATGATGAATAAGGCGAAACTCGCCTATAGACTTTTTGGGAACCAAGCCCAGGGGCGAAACCTTAAGATTAGGAAACGGGGGTGCAGGGAAAGGGCCAGCGACCCTGCCCGCATCTACCTCCTTCATGATGCTGGCAGCAGCCACCTCCTCCCTCCCCCTAAGGGATAAAAGGTTGGGGGCATCCTGAGGGGACCTATCACCCATGAAAGGGATACGGAACCCCTGCTTAAAGCCCTGAAGGAGATACTCCGCATCCTCCCCCTTTGGGTACGATGTGAGCCAACGCTCCAACATACGCACATTAATTGGGGAGTGGGCCTTTCGGTGAACTAGCTCCATCTGTGGCAGACTTGCCAGCCCACTGTCCGCCCTTCCCTCTGCCCCGTGTCCCTCCAGGCCTGGGACAGGCAGAGGCTGCGTGGGGGCCCGCACAGGTGGGACACTCATGCCTGTACTTGCAATTCTTCCTATTGCAGGAACCATTGGACGAGAAAGTCCAGCACAGCAGGCGGGCTGGAACCCCCTGCCCCGCCACCTGGCGGGGAACCTGTGCTGGGGCCGCTCGCTGGACCGCATGTCCACAATGGTATCTCTCCCCTGGCGCGGGGCGCGTGGGCGTCATGTACAGAAGCCAAAGCCTCTGGCACGGCTCGTCCCACCTCATCTCGGGGTGCAGGGGAATCCGCATACGGAATTCCTCGTCATAAGCCAACCACGAGGGGCCCGGAAAATCGACCATCGCCCTATAGATGTTGTCCAAATATTGGACCATCGGAATAGCCAAATCTGGCCGCGCCCTCAGGTACACTGCCATGTAGATTAAGTAAGCCGGCAGCCAGTTGGCCCAGGTACGTGGTGGCTTGCGACGACGTGCCTGCTCCTTATCCTTCTCATCCTGCCCCTCCCTCTCCTCCTTGGTGGGCTCTCTGTTTAGGAGTGAGAAGATATCTACATACTCCCCCCGCCATATCTTTTCTCTGGTGGCCTGTGCTAGGTGGTCACCCAGTGGCAAAGAATACCCCGCCGTTGGCAAGGCCGAAACCGGCACCGCAGACAACGCGGGCATCTGAAAAGGGGCCTGTGCTAGTCCAGCCACCCCCAATACATTCCCCGCAGGGTAGGGAACACCCCCGACCCCAGGGCTCTGGGTGGCAGTTATCATCGCCGGGTGGGGCGCCGGCGGCTGGGCCACCGCGCCACCCGCGCGAGGCCAAGGCCATTGAAAAGCCCCCCCCCATAGCGGCAATGTGTGTAGGTGTACTGGCTTGGACCGCATACTCACATGTTGCACCCCCACGGGCTGCCCCCACCGGGGGTTCCGGCCCACCGGGGGCGTCGGAGCTCACGACCGCCGTAGAGCTCATCATCGGGGCCTGACCCGCACCTGCTTGCTGGCTGGGGAGCTGCGAGGCAGTGGCCGAAGTCGCGCCACGCGCCTGCAGCAGCTCGACCCGTCCCGTCGCCTGCTGTTGCCCAGCCGGCGATGCCTCTAAACGAACCCCACAGGGAGCCCCAGCATGGCTGGCCTGAGCCAAGGACGCCTCCAGGGCCGCAACGCGGGCCAGTAAGGCCTCCACGCTGACATGGGGCCAAGGGCCGGCCGGCCCGCCTGTTACAGGCGCGGGTACAGGTCCCTGTACCCCAGGACCCGAATAGGGCCATTGCCCCACACCGAAGCCCGGCAGGGTCGGTGCAGGCACCTGCCAAGGCAGGGGGCCACACCACCCCCCAAGGCTAGAAGGCCCCGGGGGAAGCTGCGCCCCAACTGCTGCAGGCCCAGCAGGATGGGCAGAGCCAGGAGCGGTGTCCACCGCTTGCGGGCCGTGGGCCGCAGCCCTTACCGGGCCCATGCTCGGGTCTCCCGCTTCTGGCCAAGGGGTGATCGACCCCATCCCGCCGGTCCCGGCGGGTACCGGCAAAGGCGGCTGCTGGGGAGGCGCCACCGCGGTCCTCCGACCCGGATTGCACCTCCTGACAGCGCGAGCCACACTCGAAGCCGCCTTCTTCTTCGAAGGCATCTCAATCTGGGCAAAGGGAAGCCGAAAGAGAAGATTCACCGCCAAAAGGCTTCCCAAGCAAGGTAAGGAGCGACGGAGACACAGGGGAAAAAACTTCTCCGCTCCGTCGCTTAGCTAAAATGGCAGCTCGGCTGCCTTGTGGCCACCCCTTTTATAAGGGAGCTGGCCACGCCCTAAACTACCCGGATCCTTCGTCCTGTGGGGGGCCCCCCGCAAAGAGCGTGGCGGCCATTTTGGCGCCGCGCTTGCATTGTGAATGGTAGAGTAGAAGAGGGAATCCTGTAGACCATCGAGACTGCTGCCAATGGTATTGTCAACATTCAGGCTGCCACTTGCTTGTTAAGCTTGCCATCATTTTTTCTGCTGGCAATGCTGGCAAGATACTATGCAGCAATATCATTGATACAAAAACACTATCTCTCACAATCATAAACTGGAGTGTTGTTTTGTTTGAAAAATTGAATTGCTTACCATTTTAGAAAAGTAACCTTTTAAGCTAGTGATGACAATCCTTGCACCATCACTGAAATGGGTAAGCTAATGACCACCAGTACATGTGAATCTATTTTTAAAAAACACACATAAATATTTCTTTCAAAATGAAATTTAAAGTGCAGGTAAGGATATATAAAGGCATTGATTGAAGTCTTCAGTATTAATAAATAAACTTGTGGGAGAATTAGATTAAAATAGCTATGAGGTTATCAGTTGTAAGTGATAAAACTGGCACCAATCTATTTCAACTACAGAACTATTTTGTCCTGGGATAACCCCCTCCCCCTCTCCCAGTTATGATTCCTGTGCTTTAACTCCTTTCTTCAAATAAAAAGCAAAGAACACCAAAGACAGTCTAGCCATCTTGCTCACTTGTATATGTTTTTAATTCAGACTGCCTCTTTTCACCTCAAACAGACTTGCCAGAATAATGTCCCATTCTACCTTTCACTGAAAAAACTTTGGCAATACACCATGTATTGTTGGTACCTACCACTTCCTTGCTCCCCCCATCCCCTTGAAGCAAATAAATAAGACTTGCTTTGAAAATTGCATAAATATTCTTTGCAAAGATCCATTTTTGGGCAGCCAATTACTACAACATTAGTGCACGAGTTTGTCATCTCACATTTAATAAATCCCTGAAAACAAACTCCTGAAAAGTAGGGGACTAAAAATGACATTAGAGACTAGAGTCAAATCACAACCCAAACATGAACTCTGGTAATGGTTGAGAATTGGGCTACTGGCTCTACAGTCTATTTAGAATGGCTTAGGAAATGATCGGAACTGTTTGCTTAGCCCTGTTATGAACACAAGTGTTGAACTCATGGCCTTCTCACTCATAAATAAACTGATGTCCAGGTTAGGGAGAGATGCCCATCTTTCCTTGATGTGACACTGGAAGCTCACATCCCAAAATAATCTCTGGGCCAAAGAGGGCTATGGAACATAAATCTATGAAAATACGTTATTAATGCAATGTTGAAAGCTCCTGCCTGTGAAAGTCAACAAGGTGGATTAGGTAGGCTGGCTGGCTCTACAGTAAAGAGGTGTTCCCTATTCCCTTGTTTCCCCTCTTTTAATTAGAACCAGCCATCAAGATTTGATTTCTCCTGAACAGAAACTATCACTTTGGTCACCTCTTTAAGAAAGGAACTGGGCCTTAAATAACCTGCCACCCACACATGTAAGCCAGAATACATGGATGATTTAAAATAATTTATTTCCTTGTGGCCAAAATCTGTTGTTGTTTTTTTCAAGTCCAAGGGTGTACATCAGCCTGGGGCAAGGGAGGGTGGAATGCACAAGTGCAAAGAATCAAGATTCTGATTTCTTACCATTGAGATGTGAATGTAAAACATCAACAGCAAACAACAGGGAGGGCAGATCTTAATCAGGACGTCTATACAGAAGAGTTCATGGGTAGGCTCAGGCAGACTACTTTGTTAGGAAGGAACAGTGGAAGAGCTATTGTCTTTAAAGCCCACTTGCTACAGTTCCTAGAAGCATCTGGTTGGTCCAAGTAGGATGCTAGATTAGATGGGCTTTCTCCTGGACTGGGAGGTCTGATGAGCAAGCTAGTATGATATGTGCTCTTTTAACACAATGCTGATCCTAAATATAGAAAGTTCTTCTACTTCTTTCATGTCCCGATCAAACCCTGGACTGTGAAATGAAGCCACTTTCTTGGCTTTGTCGTTGGCCAAACTTAATTCCTCATTGGTGCATGTTTATGGCAGTAATTGGCAGACCAGTAAATGATTCTGTATCTCTCCACATTCACACAGTATGTTGTTGTCCACCAGCAGCCCCCATTTGAGCATGTTGGCCTTACATTTAGGCACTCCAAACCTCAGCCTATTCATAGTCCTCCAAGAGGCATAGGGATAGTTGAGTTCCTCATCTATATCCTCCTTTAATGTTGTTCCTTGTCCAGTGAGCGCCTTCTTCCATCTTCTAATTTGGTTTTGCTCTTGCATACCCTCAAGAATGTTTGTTCTTGCCATAAAGCTCTTCCTGGATCTGAATTGGCAGACTTGAAGATCATATCCGTTTAGAGCAGAGATCCTCAACTGGCAGCCCATGGGCCGGATGTGGCCCATGGTGCCATTTCATGTGGCCCTCCACAGCCTCCACCTCATCAGGAAGTGCCATGTGGTGAAGGAAGAGCAAAATGGCCATTTGGCCCCAGAAGCTGTCTGAGGGAGCATGGCCCGGCCCCTGGCTTAAAACGGTTGAGAACTCCTGGTTTAAATGATGTTGAGGGCTATTCTGTTGCTTAGTTCTCCCATCCAAGTACTAACCAGGCCCGACCCTGCTTAGCTTCCGAGATCAGACGAGATCGGGCGTGTTCAGGGTGGTATGGCCGTAGGCTTCTCTTGGCATCTGCTGATACTTCTCTCCTTATCTTAGGTGGAGTGATACCAACAAGAGGGTATATTTTCTCAACTGGTGTAGGTTTGAGGCATCCTGTCATTATAAGCATGGCTTCATTAACAGCAATGTCAACTTGTTTTGCATGTGTGGATGTGCTCCATACTGGAGCAACATACTCTATTGCAGAGATGCTCAGGGCCAAAGCTGAGGTGTTGCTTAAAAGAGAGTGCCCTGTCAAGCATCACACTAAGGCATTTTGGTGCTGAACAATGCTGTAGTCGGTTCCCTTGTCACATAACATCCAATTCAACCCTTGCCTCTTGGTTTTGAAGGTGAAAAGCACACACTTGAGTCTTGCTTGGATTAGGCTTCAAATGGTTGATGTCGTAATGCCGTCCTAATTCTTCAAGTGTTCCAGTCCATTTTCCCACTAGCTCATCTGAAGTACCCTAGTAAGCTTGTTATTTCTGGTAAGATTTTTTTTTTTTGCAAAGCAGAATCCTATGATTGACAGTGTTGTATGCTGCAGTTAGGTAAATGAAAGCCACTCCCATCATCATCATCATCATCGTCGTCGTCATTGTTGTTGTTAACACCTACCATTTATATCCCTCCCATCTGGGGTTACCCCCACTCTGGGCGGCTAACAACACATTAAAAACACAGGATAAAATAATATAATAAATCACCTAATAAAATACAAATATCAAACCTAATTAAAACCAGGGGACCAAATAAAAGCCTAATACTAGTCCAGTGAGTCTCCTACTCAAATGCCTCCCTGAACAGAAGCGCTTTAAGTTGTTTTCTGAATGTCAGCAAAAAAGTGATCTGGCCCAATTCTGCTGGAAGGGAGTTCCATAGCGATGGCGCCGCCGCTGAAAAGGCTCTTCTCGTGGTCGTCACCTTCCTTGCCAATTTCAGTGATGGCACCAAGAGCTGACTCATCTGGGAAGATTGAGTGATGGAGGAAGATGTTCTCTAAGAGGGAGATGCTCTGCCAAGTAGGATGGTCCCAAACTGTAATTAGTTTTCTTTCAAAGCCATCCTCAATGTGTTTCATAAGGTTAAGAATTTGACCACAACATGACCTGCCCAGCCTGAAGCCTTTTTGCTCCTTCATGATCTTTCCATCAATAAATTCAGAAATTTGATTGTGAATCATCCATTCTAGTGCCTTATAAAGGTTGCAAAGAAGTGACATTGGTCAGTAGCTTAAGTTCATCTCTGTAGTTGTTCATTAATTGCAGGACCCATTCCAACGTGCAAGCTGCTTTATCTGCTCTTTTCTTATGAAATTGGTACCTGCTGCTTTATTTGGTTTCATGCTGTTTATAGCTTCTTCCAATTCAGATGCCACAAAGGGGCTATTATGTAAACCCTCCTCTTGTTCCTCTGGTCAGATGCCTCTCCCTACCACCTTTTTGCCTTGTGTTTTTTCATTCTTTAGTAACTGACTAGTTAGTTGATCTGCTGTTACTCCAGTATAGTTTTGCTGTAGCTTGGTTACGTCTGGGGATTCCAGGAACTGGATTCCAACAATACCCGGGGAGCAAGTTTGGAAGATAATAGCTGGGATTCTAATTGATAAAATATTGGGATACATCTTGACTGAGCAATCAAGGCACATGACAAAGATGCTTTCCAATTTCTTGTCAGTTTGTTGCAAAGTATCATGGCAAGTTACTAACCATATGTAAACAGCAGTAGGATTCTGGACAATAACAAACCATAACAATAGATGTATGTAGTTTTTTGTTGTTC
The DNA here is from genome assembly GCA_035047345.1 of Bradypodion ventrale. NCBI lineage: Eukaryota > Metazoa > Chordata > Lepidosauria > Squamata > Chamaeleonidae > Bradypodion > Bradypodion ventrale. The sequence continues at coordinate 296,514,359 of JAWDJE010000002.1, read as the reverse complement.
AGTCGCACAGTCAATTCTGACCCTTTGCGACCCCATGGACCATTGATTTCCAGGTACCCCTGTTCTCTACCATCCTCCTCAGCCCGCTCAGCTCGGTGCCCGCTGCGTCCACAATGCCAACTAGCCATCTCATCCTTGGTCGTACCCTTTTTCTTTTGCCTTCCACCTTTCCCAGCATCAAGGCTTTCTCTAGTGAATCCTCCCTTCTCATCTGGTGTCCAAAGTACTTCAGCTTCATCTTTACTATTTGACCTTCTAAGGAGCAGTCAGGACTGATTTCTTTCAAGATTGACCTATTTGTTCTCCTCACTGTCCAGGGGATTCTCAAAACTCTCCTCCAACACCACATCTCAAAGGCGTCTATTCTTCTGCGCTCAGCCTTCCTAATAGTCCAGCTCTCACAACCATACATCACCACCAGGAATCCCATTGCTTTGACTATACGGATTTTTGTTTGGAAGGTGATGTCTCTACTTTTTACTATGTTCCCCAGGTTTCTCATGGCTTGTCTCCCTAGAATCAGTCACCTCTTTATTTCATGGCTGCAATCCCCATCTGCAGTGATCTTAGATCCCAAGAAAGTAAAATCTGTCACTGCTTCTACTTCTTCCTCGTCTACTTTCCAGGTGCTGATAGGGCCTGTTGCCATTATCTTGGTTTTCTTGATGTTAAGTCTTAGGCCAGCTTTTGCACCCTCTTCTTTCAACCTAATCAGGAGCTTCTTTAAATCTTCCTCACTTTCTGCCATTAGGGTGGAATCGTCTGCATATTTCAAATTGTTAATGTTTCTCCCAGCAATTTTTATCCCATATTGTGATTCCTCCATCCCTGCATTGCGCATTATGTGCTCTGTGTATAGGTTGAAAAGGTAGGGTGATAAAGTGCAGCCTTGTCTTACTCCTTTTCCTATTCCAAATCACTCTGTCATTCCGTGTTCTGTCCTAACTGATGCCTCTTGACTCCTGTACAGATTTCTCATGAGGCATATGAGGTGTTCTGGTATTCCCATTTCTTTAAGTACTTGACACATTTTATCGTGGTCCACACAGTCAAAGGCCTTGGTATAGTCAATATAGCAGAGGTATATTTGTTTCTGATATTCCTTTGTTTTGTCCATGATCCACCGTATATTGGCAATGTGGTCTCTAGTCCCCTTGCCTCTTCTGAACCCCGCCTGCACCTCTGGCAATTCTCTCCCCATGTGCTGCTGAAGTCTATCCTGTATTATCTTGAGCCTCACCTTGCTTGCGTGTGGGATGAGTGCAATTGTTTGATAATTTGAACATTCTTTGGCACTACCTTTCTTTGGGATTGGTACGTATACTGATCTTTTCCAATCCTGTGGCCACTGTTTTGATTTCCAGATCTGCTGGCATATCAAATGCAGTAATTTGATTGTCATCTTTTAGAGCTTTGAAAAATTCAACTGGGATACTGTCCTCTCCACTAGCGTTGTTGTTTGCAGTGCTTTTTAGGGCCTTTTTGACTTCACTCTCTAGGATGTCTGGCTCAAGTTCAATGTTCTCATCATTGTGATTATTAATGGTGTTGAGGTCCTTTTTGTAAAGTTCCTCTGTGTATTCTTTCCATCTTTTCTTAATCTCTTCTGCATCAGCTAACTCCTTGCCATCTTTATCCCTTATCATGGTCATTTTAGCTTTGAAAGTTCCCTTGATTTCCCCAATTTTTTTGAAAAGATATCTAGTCTGGCCTCTTGTGTTGTTTTCCTCTATTTCTTTGCACTGTTCATTTAGATAGATTTCCTTGTCTCTCCTTGCTTTTCTTTGAAATTCTGTATTCAAGTGATTGTATTTTTTCCTTTCTCCCTTGACTTTTGCATTCCTTCTTTCCTCTGCTATTTTAAGAGTCTCATCAGACAACCACTTTGCTTTCTTGCACTTCTTTTCTTTTGATATGGTTTTCCTTGCTGCCTCCTGCATGATGTCCCGCACATCTGTCCATAATTCTTCTGGCACTCTGTCTATCAATTCCAAACCATTAAATCTGTTCCTCACATCCACTGTGTATTCCTTAGGGATGTTGTCTTGGTCATATCTTTCTGGCCTGATTGTTTTCCCTACTTTCTTTAGTCTAAGACTGAATTTTGCTATTAGTTACTATCTGAATAAAAATATGTTCTGGCCCTTATTCTCCATGTACTATCCTTATCATTAATCTAAGAAATCATCCTAGTGATTTTAATGAAACAATTTTCTATTTCATCATCATATTATAAGTTGATTTGGTTGTATTTTGTTATTTTTATTATTCTGAATCACTCTGGAATATTTTATTTTAAATGAAAAGCAAGAAAAAAATTAAATAAACAGATATGGGCTTGATCCAGTTGTTAGGTCCTACTAAAGCAGTTAAACAGTAAGTGTTAATGTAAGTCCTATTCATTTAATTTGTCTAGCAATGGTTGGATTAGCAACCTCTGGACTGGGTTCAAAGCATGAGCATTTTATGTTATGTTGTGTGCCATCAGATTGAAACTGATTTATAGCAACCCTAATAGGGCATTAAAGGTCAGTGAGATATTTAAGAAGTGTTCGGCTGGATGTGGCCCGTGGCACCATTTCACCAGGAAGTGCCATGAGGTGGAGGAAGGGCAAAATGGCCCCCACTTAAAAAGGTTGAGAACTCCTGTTCTAGAGGGACTATCTTTACCTATAATGAGGGGCTAGGTTGGTGCATGTCTGGCAAAAACGGCCAAAACACCGCCCAACCATCCTGAACGGAGCCAGCAACACTTGCCTTTAGACCATCCGAGGGTCGCCGCAAGGGTCCGGTCTCCGAGAGTGGGGCAACTGCCCCACGAAGATGAACAAAGAAAAAACCTATGTTTTCCAGTGTCCTCCGCGCCATGCAACCAATCAGCCTGGCTAGATTTTCTCCCAACCAATCACAGTCCAACATGCAAATCAGCTCTCTCCAACATTCCATTTTTAGGCCTGGCTGTTAATAAGCTGCCATTTTTCTCCCATGGCACAACACACAGTGTGTGTGAGTGTGTGTGTATTGTGTGTATGTGTGTATTGTGTGTGTGTGTGTTTGTATTGTGTGTGGGGTTGTGTTGTGTGTGGCTCCCCCCCCCCAAAAGCCTTGGCAGGGCCACACACACACAGCACCAGTCTAAAGGTAAGTGTTGCCGGCTCTGTTTGGGATGGTTGGACGGTGTTTTGGCCGTTTTTGCCAGACACACACCAACCTAGCCCCTCGTTATAGGTAAAGATAGTCCCTCTAGAACAGGAGTTCTCAACCTTTTTAAGTGGGGGCCATATCATGCTCCCTCAGACAGCTTCAGGGGCCAGATGGCCATTTTGCCCTTCCTCCACCTCATGGCACTTCCTGGTGAAATGGTGCCACGGGCCACATCCAACCCATGGGCCACAGGTTTAGAATCCCTGTTTCTTTGGAAACACTGGTGTAAGTCAGTGGGAGGCTGGTGGTCTGAATTTACAAATCATTTCAGATCTGGGGTAGAAATTGAATTAAGGACAAAAACCATATCAGACTGAAGCAGGATCTATTCTGAAACACTGGATTGAACTAGGAAACTTTGTACTTCCTTAGTTTCTATGTCATTTCTTAAAATTATTTCCAACACAGATATCCCATTGAAATAAATTAAACAACAAATCTTCTAGAGGTAAGCAGAAGATGGTCATCATTGAGAAGGGCTTCATGGCTGAAAGGGAACAAATGTAACAGAACCAAACCCTCTTCTCCCCATATCAAGTATTCTTTGGTGTGACGGTGAACTTGACTGCCCTGAAAACTGGAAAAAATCATTGTTCTAGCAACATGTGGCATTTGATCATGGCATCCTAGTAGGATTTCAACAAGCAATTAGGAAATGGATACAAGGGTAATTGGCACATTTGTTTTTTTGTCTCAAGTTCTGTGGTAATCACTTAAGCTAATTCACTCTGCATGTATGAGCGGTAGGAGAAATTCCACCCCAGCTTTTTGCCTTCACAGTTGGCCCTATTCACAGAGGTGGATGTTTAATCTGTTTCCAGTATAGAGTATTCACATCACCTAGCAAGAAACAGTTTTTTCCCCTGACTGATCATGTTGCAACTTGCTAGTTAAGAGGTTTCTTGTCAGGGAGAGAACAATTACTGCATCACTGCAAACAGCAGAGACACATGATGTACATTTTTAAAAATTGGGATGTTGGGGGGGGGGGGGATGACGACTAATACTTGGCTTTATGCAAACTCACAGACAATCCTATAAGGCACTCAAGGTAGATTATAGGTTTGGGCAAAGCTAGAAAATTGCTGCCATTATATTGTTATTATTAACACCTTGTAATTTGCCCTAAGGAATACCAAAGTTCTCTCTCCTTATTTGGCTTTAATGAAGGAAAATTGCTACCTTTGCAAGTTGGATGGCGCCCGCTCTGATTACTTTTAAGTACAGAGGACTATTATTTTGAAAATGTTTGTTGTTAGAAGGATCTTCTTATGCTGCACTACGGAGAGGGAAACAGATGAGATAAGGTTGGAGTCCTCCCTAGCCTAACTTGGAGGCTGACTCATATCTTCCCTTGATCTTGGTCATCATCATTTGAAGGCTCACTAATGGCAGCTTCCTGAAGGTGCTTCAACCACAAAGCTGACAAATTTGCCAGATTCTGTGGTGCAAAGTATTGCCGTACTTGCTGAGGTTATTGATGGGTAGGGTAACTGCTGAACGGAGATAATTTTATTACAGATGTGGGAATCATTCCATCTAAGTGAGGCGATGGATAAAATAGCTTACTCTTTCTAATAAAATAAAACATTCATGTATAACCCTGAGCCTTTTCCCTAAACCTTTTAATGCCTTCATAGCTAACATCTTTTTCCAGTGTATGAAAGCCAACATTAATAAAACTTCCCCACCTCCATATATCACCACTCCTTCCCTCCCACAGCCTGTATGCTGTCATTACCATCTCTGGGAAAAAATGAACATTAAAGGGGAAAACACACCTACATCTGATCTTATCTGTAATTAATTCAGATTGTGATAGTAAGGAATAAGTCATCTTCTCTTCTCTTTGCACACGCACACATACTTAACGACTTACCTGCTCATTTCCCTTTGCTTTTGAACTCTTGTGACCGCTTAATAACTCATGCTGAAGCAAAGCAGATTATGACATTTCCCCACCCACTTTCCGAGAAAGGTGAAGGTGCTGCCTCTCATACTTAGACAAATTGCTTCAAATAATGACTTTGTGCAAAATTAGTCAGACATAATTGAGAAACTATAGAAGAATGGAAAAGTAAATCTGGATGAGGTTATCATGTAGGTTTTTGAGGCTGCTTGGGACTTAACACATCAGCACAAGACATTTATCCAGCCATCTTGTATTGTATTACATTGCATTGCATTAGTTGATTAAATGATTTTTTTTGTAACTCATTAATCATTTCCTATTCAGTTGATTGATTAATTAAACGACACACTGCAGAAGCCTTCAAGATTGGTATCATTTTTCACCCTATTAAAAGGAGGTATGAAAACCTGAATTTAACTTTTAAGAGCCAACTTTCATGGTTTGATGGAAAGGACAGCTTTAATTTAAAAAAAATGACAATAACTCAACTGAAGCATTACTCTTTAAACACTGGAACTCTGCTACAAGATGTCAGGGCAGTTGTGGAGTTAGATGTGAGAAATCTGTATATGGGTCAAGAAGCGACAGTTAAGATAGGATACAGAACTACTGATTGGTTTAGAATAGGAAAAGGAGTGCAACAAGACTGTATATTGTCACCCTGCTTATTTAACTTACATGCAGAATAAATCATGTGTAATGCAGGGCTGGAAGAAGCACAGGCTGGGATTCAGATTGCTGGGAGAAATATCAACAACCTGAGATATGCAGATGACACTACCCTAATGGCAGAGAGTGAAGAAGACCTAAAGAGCCTTTTAATGAGGGTGAAAGAGGAGAGTGCAAAAGCTGTCCTGAAATTTAACATAAAAATACCCCAAGATCATGGCATCTGGCCTCATCACTCCCTGGCAAATAGAAGGGGAGGAAATGGTAGCAGTGGCAGACTCCACCTTCTTGGGATCTAAGATCATTGCAGATGGTGACTGCAGCCATAAAAAAAAAAGACGCTTACTTCTTGGAAGGCAAGCAATGCAAACCTAGGCAGCATAATAAAAAGTAGAGACATCACCCTGCCAACAAAAGTCCACATAGTTAAAGCAATGGTATTCCCAGTTGTAATGTATGGCTGTGAGAGCTGGACCATAGGGAAGGTTGAGCGCAGAAAAATAGATGCCTTTGAACTGTGGTGCTGGAGGAGGCTCTTGAGAGTCCCCTGATGGCAAAGAGATCAAATCAGTCAATCCTAAAGGAAATAAATCCTGACTGCTCCTTGGAAGGACAAATATTGAAGCTGAAGCTCAAGTACATTGGCCACAGAATGGGAAGAGAGGACTCACTGGAGAAGGCCCTGATGCTAGGAAAGATTGAAGGCAAAAGGGGAAGGGGCAGCAGAGGATGAGATGGCTAGATGGCATCATTGACACAGTGGGCATAGATCTGGGTGGACTACGGAAGATGGCAAATGACAGAGGAGCCTGGCATGCAGTGGTCCATGGGGTCACAAAGGGTTGGACTCGACTGCACGACTGAACAATAACAAAGAGAGTAGGTAAATCCATGGAGTTAAGAGCTATTGTTGAATTGAAGGCCATCAACTGTAACTCAGAAAGCACTATCTCACCTCCAGTGTCAGAGGGAGAATGCCATTTATGTCATTTGATGAGAAACACAGAAGGGAGGGTGTACTTTTTTCCAGAGATCAGAATTTTGTTTACCATACCTCCCAAGGTACCCCAGTCAGCATGGCCAATTTATATTGTGGAAGTTTTATCCCCAAATTAATGTTTCTTATCTGTATGTTGCACTAATGTTTTTTCCTGGTAGACTTTCTACAAACAACTGGTTGCCCATAGAACTAAACAGGTCTTTCTTCAGACCCATTTGAGCTCTTCCTATATTCCAATATTCTTATGTAAAAGGTGTATGCCTTTAGCTTTTGGCCTCACAAGTTAAAAACTGATTTCACAATCTGCCACAATGACATTTTGGACCATTGGTTTATATTATCAGATAAAGTCATGGGATTATACATACTGGCATCAATTCAGAATATCCTTTCAAAGGATGTTCACATTGAAGAAAGAGGAGCTTTTTGCAGATTCTTCCTCCCCTCTCCCCTTTAACTGCTTTTTAAATGTTTGTTTGGGCAACTGGGGGAACCCACTAGAACAAAGAGAGAGGTAGAATTGGGTTATAAGAGAAAGGGGTAACTAGTTAAAATCAATTCTGCACATCCTCCTGCAGGAACCTCTGTTGCAAGACTCTTCATATGCTTTGGCTTACATCATTCCCACCCAGCTTGTTCAATGGGTGATGGATATTCCAGGTAGCAATACCTAGAGGGCAACATTTCTTCCCTCCTTTCTATCACATTTCAACTCTTTCCTTAAGCCAAAGAAGTCCTTCTATTCATGGAAATGGCACACTGGATGTTAACTAGAGCAATTCAAATACACTAATTTGAATCAGAAGTGGACTCCTATTCACGTGGAGGAAGCCTAAAAGGCCATTCACTGTTAATAACTCATTCTCAAATAGTCCCCCTTAAAAATCAAATTGCCTCCCTGTTGGGAACCACCGCTCTTGTTGGTCCTGTTAAAAGGATTCTGGCCAATGAGTAGCCCTAGAAATTACTTTTAAAAAGCCACTCCATTCTTTAGAACAGGGGTTCGCAACCTACAGCCCATGGGCTGGCCCTGGCCCCTGAAACCGTTCTATCCGACCTGCGGTGATGACCCTTTGAAGCAGACGTGAATGCACCCATGCATGTGCAAACATGCCCATGCATACGCAAACGTGCCTGCCATGGTTGTGTCCAGCCTGCTCAGCTGTCTGAGGGGGAGTTGTCCGGCTCGTGTCATGAAAATCTTGACAACCCCTGCTTTAGAATGATATAGGTATGGACTATAAGTATAGGAATATCAAATCACTTTTTTGGCTTGTAGAGTAATACTATAAATTCTTTTTAAAATGTAATTCTTCAAAGCACAGAAGTTTATAGGCTCATTAAACTAGTACCCACTGGGCTTTCTCTTCCTATTTTAGTCCTCTTCCAATAATCCTAGTCCATCTGACATGGCCTCTTCTGCCTCCATGAATATGGGAAATCAGAAAGTGGTTCCTCATTTTGCCATTGGGCCCAAAATGATGGTTTCCACTGGCATTTCCTCCACTGATGGGACCATCACCCCACCTTAAAGGGGCTCATCCACCCATAGCCATTGGCCCCTTAAGGGAATCAGGCTATTTACCACTGCCTAACCCTTACATACCTGTCAAGTTCTGGACATTAAAATAAGGGAAATTTTAGACCATATCCATTTCTGCCAGGCCATACCCCCTCCTCTCCAAAATCCAGGCACACCCAAGTACCTAGAAGAGAAGGAACTGCAAGGGAATGTTGGTGTTGAACTAGCCTAGTGGAGGAAGAACCATCCCCAAAGGCAGAACTGATTCCCCTCATAGGGAAAAAAAGCAATCAATAAGCCAGGTTTATTGTAATAAGTCTTTTTCAAGTTTCCCCCTCTTAATTCGACTGCATTTCATATTATGGTGATTTTTCATGGAACTGTTTTTTACATTTTAATCAATTAAATGTCTACTGTCTTAGCCTTTTATTCCTCAATTTCATTTTTTAAAACTCTGTGTTTAAGAGAAAACCACGGAAGTATGCTGTTTATGCAAATATACTTGAAGCCCTCCCTCTCCTGTGAAAGAGGGTGTTAAAGGGATGTCAATGAGTCAATTGGCTTCAAGTATATTTGCATACATCATAAACAGGATACTTCCGTGGTTTTCTCTTAAACACAGAGTTTTTTAAAAAATGAAATTGAGGCAGAAAAGGCTAATACAGTAGACATTTAATTGATTAAAGTGTAAAAAAACAGTTCCATGAAAAATCACCATAATATGAAATGCAGTCGAACAGGGAGAGAATAGGTAAGTAAGCCTGCCTTGCTTACTGCTTTTTTCCCTGTGAGGGAAAAGCAGTCATGCTAAGGAGTGGTTCTTCCTTGAACAAGGGGGAGCCCAACACTCCTCTGCTCTGGTATAAGGCACCCACACCTCATGAACAAAAACATTGAACAATAATATATGGGATATTTACATGCCCCTGGTTTTTTAAAAAAAATATGGAAGATTATAAAAAAAATACGTGATTGGGGAAAGAGGGGCTCTAAATTACAGGGTTTTCCTGGGCAAAACAGGTTACTTGACAGGTATGAACCCTTGGTGATGAGTTGCTAGCTGTACGGTCTACTCCATTACCGTAGCAGGTGCACCTTGATAATATCCTTAAGGCTGTGGCAGTCCATTGCATTCCCAGCATTAAATCCTGCATATCTCATTTCATATATGCCGCAGGAGATGGCTCTGTGATCACCATGGGTCACTTCATGGCAAGCTGGGATCCACCTTAAACAAATTCATTCCACTGGCATTTTTCCTGCTTTCCTTGGAGGGTGAAGACAGGCCAGAGCCAGTTGGCCTCCAAGACCAGGTCTCCTGGTGCCCTGGGGCAGGAAAAATGTATACTTGGATTGAGTTTGCAGCCGACAATAATCCCACTGGCACTATAGCCAAACATGTTTGTTCTCCCACAAAGAGCATACATAAACCTTTTACAGACCATCACAAACTATGATAATAGAATCTTTCTCAGGCTCCCACTGTTGGTAGCTTGCCAAAACAGTTTGGTCCATTTTCAATTTTTAATGTTTGAATATTGTTTTAATTATCTATTATATTTTAATTATTATGTGTATTTAATTCTTTTTTAATGGTACAAATATTGTATTTTAATTTCATTTTTTAAGTCTTATAAAACACCTTGAGTCCCCTATGGGGAGAAAGGTGGTCTATAAATCAATCAATCAATCAATCAATCAATCAAATAATAATAATGATGATGATGATGATGATGATGATGATGATGATGATGATGATGATGTTTTATTTATATCCCGCTTCCCTCAATCCAATGGACAACTCGAAGCGGCTTACAGAAAATTCAAAAACACAATACCAAAGACACAAAATTCAGAAAATACAGCATAACAACAAGCAAGAGAAGATGGTTGCCATGTTGATTTCAGTAGCCAAAACACTAGGGCCAAACAGTAAAATATGTCTAAAACCAGAGACCGTTTGAGGCACTGTAAAAATATTTACTTTCAGAATAAACCTTCTGATGGTTTTATTATAACAAATGTATAAGTCACTGATAGTCTCTTAAATAACTTGCAATAGACCAATAAATTCAACAAAAAGTCTTTCAATCTTGTTAACTTTACAAGTAACGAATATATTTCTGAAAAATGACAAGCATAATTCTAAAGTACAAAGAATATAAAGAATAACTTTTACATGTAATAATTCATCAACACTATTCAAAGATCCTTTAACCTGTTGCTTACCATACAACTGCATCCTGGTGGCCTTTCTCTAGCTTATTCTCTTTGTGTGCATATGGATGTTACAGTGTACTGAAAGGACCTACTCAAATAGGTGACCTGATTATCAAATAGGTAACAGTTGTGTTACCAAACTACAAAAAGCGACCTGATTCTGTGAGGCAATAGAAAGACCACTGAAAGCTTGAATAGCAGCTAAGTAAAAATGACCAGTTCTGACTGGGGAAAAAATCTTTACTTGATTGTAATATTGGAGATGAAAAAACAGTGGAACGTTCCGCTAAAAGCCCTGAAAAGAGCATAAAGTAGTTGAATGCAGACCTTGGCTTGCTAATTTACAGAAAACATCTGAGATCGAATTCTTGGTTGAGTCCTGTAGGAGCCATGGTCTTGAGTAAATGTATGTAGTGTACCTTCCATTTTAAAAGAAGTTTATCCAGATCCATCTTGGTGTATGCTAGCGGTCAGACTACTTCTATAACTACAAATTTAAAATCACTATCAGAATGATCTTTGTCCATGTAATGTTGGACAAGAGGAGCCATTATATTCTGATGTCTAATCTGAGATCTGTGTTCTGCCAGTCTCTGTTTAATCGGATGCGTCATTTTTCCAACATAAATGAGTCCACATTTGCATAACCATAAATAAATGCAATGTGATGTTCTGCGATTAGAAAAACTGCGTAAATTATGTGTAAAGCCTAATTGTGATAAATTGATCTCTTTAGTCTCCCATGTGTATCTACAATATTCGCAGTTTTGACATTTAAAATGACCTGTCAATAAGTCTGAAGTTGGAGACTGAATTAGGCAATCACTGCGAGTCACTAAATTCCCTATAGTTTTAGTACATCTTAAACCTATCATGGGGGGTTGCTCACATCTTGTAATATCTGACAAAATGTGCCAGTGTCTCTTAATGATTTTTTAAAGGTGAGTAATCCGTTCACCCAAAAAATGTGTCGACTGTCCTCAGTCTTTTGTCTGCTGAAAAAAAATATCATCTTGGGTTTCCTTGTACTTTGTTGTATGCCAACTGTACTACATTGGTGGGATAAGGCTGAAAGGAATGTTGTTCCTTAAATGGCTCGGGTGAAAAGACCAATAATTAAGATTTGCGTTGCGATCTGTTGGCTTAGTATAAAGCCGTGTATTGACCTCACGTTCAGAATTGATAAAGACCAAAAGATCTAAAAATGGCAGAGATGATCTGTAACAGTTATGAGTGAACCAGAGGTGGAGATTAATACCCTCCATCCAAGAAATGAAGTCCGGTATGACATTAAAGTCATTAAAAGTAAAGAACAAGTCATCTATAAATCTTTTATAGACACAAATGTGGTGGTAAAAAGGATTATGAGTAGAGTCCAAAATGGTGGTGGTTTCTATGGAGATTATGAATATATTGGCCACTGATGGTGCCAAAGGGCTACCCATTGCCATACCACGAATCTGAAGAAAGAAATCTTTTCCAAATATAAAGTAATTTTTCTCTAAACAGAGATCTAATAAGTCAATCAAGAAATATGTGGGTGTTTTCTGCACCTTCCGGGAATTTAATACTTCCAATACCACTCTCCTAGCTTCCTCTATGGGGATATTAGGGTACAAAGCCTCTACGTCTAAAGTGATTAATCCTCCATGGTCAGGTATTTTTAAGCCCTCAGTTTGGACAATAAAGTCCGATGAATCTCGAAAGTGTACAGCGGAGTAGCTTTAGCAAACGGGCTTATGTGGTAGTCTACAAACTTTGCTATGGGCTCTAATATTGAACTGATACCAGAAATAATAGGGCATCTGGGGTGGATTTGATTGGGATCCCTGATTTTGTGAATCTTCGGTAAAATGTGAAAAAGTGGTACCCTAGGAAATGTATGTATGTATGTTTTATTTATATACAGCTTTTCTTATTAAAAATAACTCAAAGCGGTTAACAATATAAAAATACAAAAATACAAAAATACAAAATTACAGAATTATACAATAAAAATATACAAAATCATTTTTCAGAAAATCAAATGTCTTCTTGGTGATATAATTGAGGGAAAGACCTTCATATAAGACTGTACATATAACTGATGAATAATGTGAGGTAGGATCTTTAGGAAGTTTACGGTAATATCTCTGATCTGTCTGTCTACCTTGTTCAAGTAGTCCCCTCTGTTCAAAACGACAATCCCACCCCCCTTATCTGCTTGTTTAATAAAGCTTCCAAAATCAATCTATCTTCCCTAGAGAGATTCCTGTGGTATCTTACCTGTTGGTTTTCTATCTTTTCAATATCTCTAAGGATTAATTTGTAAAAGACGTTGATAGCTGGATTGGTCACATTTGGGCAAAAGGTGGATTGAAAGGATCCCTGGTGGTATCTGGAAAATCTTTTAAAAACACTTTCAACTTAAGAAGTCTAATTAATTTAAATAAATCCACCCTGGTGTCAAAGGAATTATATTGTGGTGTTAACACAAAATTTAACCCCAAATTAAGAAGTTGAAACTCCCTAGTGCTTAAAGGTCTGGAAGATAAATTAAAAATTAGATTTTCTTTCTCTGTCGAGGAGGCCTCCTTTGTCCTAAAAAAAGGACTAGAAGAAAAGGTAGTCGTGGGCGCCCAGTTCTGTGTTTGCCTAAGATTATATGACTTTGAAGTGCCCTTGTCCCCTGAGGAACTGAGCGGATCATAATCTGTAGAATCATCAGACTGAGAAATAAATTTACTCTATGTGACCCTTTTCTTGCCTCTAACAGTTTCATATCATGAAAGTGAATGGGGTAGTTCTGGTTTGCATGTATGTCTCACAGCTGCTCTGAAATAGCTCAGTGTGACATTTGACAGTGCGGATTCCCCATGCCCAGTTGGCATGGAACGGCCCTCGCAGAGGCCACTTCAGTCGAGAACGCTCCTGGCCCGTGGGCTCTGCGGGCACAGAAATTAAGGGGGGTGGATTAATAATAAGGGTTGATTCACCCACAATCTGACCTGACTCACGGTTCTGCTGAGAGAAGCAGATCACTAACATCCGTTACCTATTAGGCAATTACTGACTCACAGAAGAGCCTAATCCTTGGTGCAAATAGAAGCCATATTTACTCTGGCGTAAGCCTCAGACAATGGTTTTCCTCTGTCAGTGTTTGCCTTAGTTAATTAACTTCCCCAAGAGAGGTTCTCAATTAACCCGGGTAAATGGGTGATGTGATTTTCTGTCAGATGACCATTCTACCATGCACAGCCTTGAACATAATATATACTGATGATTTTCCCTCAATAAATCACTGGTCTTCGCTCCATCTTGCCTCGTGTCGTTCCTTTGACCAGTCTCCTCCGGGACCTAACGGCCATCCTAGCGGCCCCGATTCCTACATCTGGTGACCCCGAGACGTGATCTACTCAAGAGTAAGCGATCACACGGTCCGGTTCTGCGCTTGAACCGCGTCTCATCGTCCTGGAGGACAGCGCGGCAGCCCGGTCGGTAAGCCAGCCGATCGGGAAGACGGCCCAAGCGGCGAGGCATTACAGAAGAGGCATCCTACAGCTTGCTCCCGACTTTCGCGGCGGCTTGCAGCACGGAAAAACGCGTTCCGCTCAGGGTCGGCTGTGAACCCCTGACAGTGCAGAGGCCACCGAGGGCCCGTGGTAGGAGACCACGCTCCGAGCTCTACCCAGAGAATCGTCACCAAGACCTATTACCTTGCCCGAAGACGCGTCGCTCGTCCCGAGGAGGAATCTTCGGAGACCCTCGCAGGTAATATGGGGACTTGCCCTCAGCGGCAACGTCCATCCGCTAGCCAAAGAACTCATGAGGAAGAGTTCAGAATCCTGGCCAGGGTATTTCAGTTGCGTTTTCACAGCGGAGAGCTAGCGAGACTTTTGGTGTACCTAAGGGAACACTGCCTGCTTTACCCAGAAGTAGGTACGTTAACCCTTCAGCTCTGGGATCAGATAGGAGACTGCATTCAGCAACCCCCGAAAGCTCCAGAGGGCATAACTCGCACATGGAGCAAATGTAGGAAACTCTCAGTAGAGGATGACCCAGTCCGGATAGAGACCCAGAAAACCCCAGCGCAGTCAGAACCATCAGCCCCAAGGAGTCTCTATCCGTCATTTCAGCTTAAGCAGGGCAGTGTAGGGAGCATTCCCTCAGTGACAGCTGCAGACGTCACTAAAGGAATTCATGGCATGAGAGGCCTTGGCGCTTCTCTGACAGTTAAAAGTCCCCTGCCAATTAAGAACATTCAGCGCATGGGTGAGGAAGATCCATTCACAGGGAAATTGCCAGTGGCACAATTAGCTAGCGCCCAACTGCTGTGCTCAAGGCAGATACACGTTCAGGCAGGGCTGCTCAGCGCCCACTGCTCACAGAAATCTGCACGGCCCCTGGCCACGCAGGGCTCCAGAGCAGACCCATTACCACACTCAGGCGCAGAGCAGTGCCAAAACCCCAAGGCGCCTGCTTCCAGTGTGGTAAAATGAGACACCTTAGAAGAGAAAGCCAATCTAGACCAGGCAGATCTTCAAAAGGTTGTCTTAATGCCAAATGGCCACGCTGGCATGCATCTGGCCCAGGCTAGAAAGGAGGCAGCCATCGCCCTGGCTATGCCAGAAGAACCATCCCAGCAATAGTACCCCGAGTTCCCCCAGGGCACAGGCAGAACCTACTTGTCTCACCTTGGGAGTAGCCCGGAGAAACTCGCCCCTAAGTAGAAGCACCCAGATGGTTGTAAATAGCCAGCTGTGTATAAGTCATCTCCTCATGTGTAGGATAGAAGGCTGCAGATCAGGGGAGGAATGTGCGAATGCGTAAATAAATGTGTGTATGCGTGGTGCACCACTGAATGTATGACTGCAAGAACTGTGTATGATTGCAAAGCCTTGTGTCTATGACCACAGTATGATTGAAAAAGTGTTCCTTGTGTGTAACTGCGTGGTAATGTCACTGTGAAATATGTGTTAAACAGTTTGCACTCTGCTCATGGGCAGGAACTATTTAAAGTTTGAGAAAGCATGATGAACAAAACCCTTTGCCTTGCCTTCTTAGCAGTTTAAGGGCAGCGAAAGCAGGAGGGGGGGAATCCTAACCTACAACAGGGCAGGGTGACCCCCCTTCTTCCCTTGAGACTTTTTTCTTTGTCAAAGGATTAAGCCACTCTTGGAAACCGGTTTTGCAATCCATGCCACTCAGGAAAACAGATTTTTCTTTTCAGAAGCGCGATCTGAAAACAAAAATCACTTCTATGAGTTTTCCTCACTAGATCATAAGCTATGGGGCCCCTCCCTACGTCTGTGTTCCTCAAACCCCCATCTCTGTGTTTTAAGGTTTTTTGAATGTCTCTTAACGTCTTGAAGTTACGAATCTCACTAGGAGTGAGAGAATTGCATTGTCTTCATGTGTGTACTGTGTTATCATCTTGTAACCTCGGTTCTCAACCTTTTAAAGTCATGGGCCAAGTTCCGGGGCCTCAGGCAGCTCTGGGGGTCCGGACAGTCATCCTGCCCTTCCTTCGCCACACAGCCCTTCTTGGCTTGGTGGGGGTAGTGGCAGAGCAACGTGGGCCGCTTCTGGCCCACTTGCCCACATCTGGCCGCAGGTTGAGAATCGTTCTAACTCTCCTTCATTCTCTTAGGAAAGATACTGTTCTGGTATTTTGACTTTAATCTATGCAAAGTAACTCACTCATTGTACCCCTTTCACAGGAAAAAGCATGTAAACATTCTTGCGCTCTGTATATTCAGAAAATGCTTACCGTTTTACAGGAACAAAACTCCTATCCAGGCCTTAATAGTAACCAATTTATTTATTTCTACAGCCTTAAATTGCTTCCTTTCACAGGCTCCAGAGTTAATTACTGATAGGGATTTCTTAACAGGAGGACCCGGTTGTCTTAGTTACCTGACCTAATCTGATCTCGTTATGATAAGAGTTGTTGCATTCTCCTTGTGCTAACTTCTGACTTGTCTTTCCTCCTTTCCTCCTTTCGCCAGTGGAACTCCCTGCTGGAAATGTTTAACTTGTGTGTCTTTTCATTTTGTGTATTATTTCCTTACAGCTGGCACGTCATAGTTGGCTTGTTTTAATAAGTCTTAGTCGGTCATTTTAAGTATGGCACCTGGCCCACAGCACCCTCTCTAGTGAGCAGACACATTTCGCAAGCTCCAGAGCACAGAGGAAGGATTAGTCCCTGAGCTCCTGAGCATGTGCAGAGTGCCACCCATTAGCCAGGACTGCCTAGGGCCATTTTTAAGAGTGCAGTCAGGTCACACCTTTCAATCAGATACAGGCATTTTAGGCCACCCCTTCCCTTTTTGCTGCTAGTCTAAGCACAGGCGAAAGGCTAAGCCACCATCTGGCACCCTTCTAAAAGTGTGCACGCACACCATGAATGGATGTGCGCCGGGGGGCCTTCTTGAGAAATTTACCCAAGGGAAGCCTGGCGCTTCATGCGCCAAGGTTTGCCATTAGACTCCAGACTCGTCTCGCTTCAAACGCAGACAGTCACCTTGTGTGAATTGATGTCACTGGTTCCTCTTTGGGGGGCTAGGACAGTTTTCACTTATGGGGGTCGCACATATTAGGTTGTTACTTGGCAAGAGGACCAAGCTTGGTGCACGCTCCTGACTCTTCCGCAAGCAGGCAGAGTTGGCAGCCGTGAACCTCGCTTTGCGCACCTTCGCCAAAGAGCGCCTAAACATCATTACTGACAGCCAGTTTCCTAGGAATTTGCTTCACAGTCTACCGGGAGCATACATCACTCCCGCGATAGACAAAAACTTGCTGAGTTTGTTCCTCACACCTCCAATTCAGAGTCATGCCTTCTTTCATCAGAATACCAATGCGCTCACAAGGCAGTTCAACCTGCCACTTTCCCAAGCCCAAGGCATAGTCCATCCCTGCCTGCATCGTGCAGGGGCACCGGGGGGGGGCCCTCGTGGGGGGTCAACCCATGAGGGACAGAGGCCATCTAGGTGTGGGAAATGGACGTCACACATCCCCACATTTTGGCAAATGGCAGTACATGGACGTTTGCATTAATACCTTCCCACAGTTTGTTTGGGTAACAGCACAGAAGGGAGAAATGGCTCCCCATGTGGAGCAGCATCTCCTTTCCCACGGCCAAGGGCGAACCACGGCACACGAAGTCCGATGACGCCCCAGCTTATAGCTCCAGGCAGCTGGCCACCTTCAGGGCCACCTGGGATATTAAGCACACTTTTGGCGTTCCGTACAATCCGCAGGGGCAAGCGATTGTGGAACGGGCCTATCGGACGCTTAAGTCCTACATTGACAAACAAACAGAAAGGGGGGGAACAACATCCCATAGTTGCACAGCAATTGCTATCCTATAAGTGCAAAAACTAACTAACTCTTTCAGAATTTTTATCTCCCAAACAAGTCTCTTCCCCATGCAGGTCCCAGAGGCCAGAATCAGATGACTTACATCTCCAAAGACATTTCTATGAACATTTTGCATACTCAGTGCTACTTCTAAGGACCATGCTTTTCCCCAAAACAAGACTTTTCCAAGCTCAAGTTACACATGAAACCCCACCAAGAAGGGAAGCCTCATCCTCAAGAAGCTGCTGAATGTCTTTTTATTATCTGTAGTTGCTCTTTATTTATTCATGCCTTGTACAATGCTCCAGTTGGGATTTGCAAGGGACACTTGAATTTCTGTATATTGTTAATAACGGCCAGTTTCCACCAAAGGAAGCCAGACCGGCCCATGTTTGCACCGGCCCATTGCTTGGAAAGATTGAGCACCCGGTAGCCGGTAATCCCCAGCCTATCTTCACACCTCCCCATAGGTGCTAGAAAGACATTTGCACAACGCCAGAAGCTGCAGAGATAGCTTAGAAACACCCCAGGTCACAGTAAGAGATCAATGACACATTTCATTATCTTGCCTTGCTACAGAAAGCAGTCTGGATTCAGACCCACAGCTCTGAAAAACCAGGCTGCAGTCAGTATATTCAGCGTGCCCGGCTTAGCCATAGGCAACGCTCGGAGAATTGGTCAATTGGCTTGCGGATTAGCAAAAGCCATTGACCATACCTCCTCAGCAATAGCGCTGCTCAATCAGGAGCAGGCAGAGCTTCGCCATGCCATACTGAATAATCAAGCAGCTATCGATTATCCCCTGTGGTTACATCATTTGGGTTGCGAGTCTGTCCATGGCATGTGTTGCTTTAATCTCACAGACAATGCCCACAAGATACAGAGCCAGCTCACGGACCTCCACACCCTAGTTAAGAACATCAAGGAGGATTCTTCATGGGGGTGGTGGGATTCCTTGTGGTCGTGGTTCCCATGGGGTGGCTCCAGACGACGCTCCTAGTGATTGTGGGGGTGATAGTGCTAGGCATAGCAGGATGCTGTTTCATGCAATGCATTCCCTCACTGTTATCAAGGTGTCTTTCATGGAGGGAAACCCGAAACGTCATTCCCGCTCATCAGCTGATGCCTCTCTTGCGCAGAGTCGCCTGTCGGGTCCCTAAACAATAGAGAAAGGGGAGATGCGGATTCCCCATGCCCAGTTGGCATGGAACGGCCCTCGCAGAGGCCACTTCAGTCGAGAACGCTCCTGGCCCGTGGGCTCTGCGGGCACAGAAATTAAGGGGGGTGGATTAATAATAAGGGTTGATTCACCCACAATCTGACCTGACTCACAGTTCTGCTGAGAGAAGCAGATCACTAACCTCCGTTACCTGTTAGGCAATTACTGACTCACAGAAGAGCCTAATCCTTGGTGCAAATAGAAGCCATATTTACTCTGGCGTAAGCCTCAGACAATGGTTTTCCTCTGTCAGTGTTTGCCTTAGTTAATTAACTTCCCCAAGAGAGGTTCTCAATTAACCCGGGTAAATGGGTGATGTGATTTTCTGTCAGATGACCATTCTACCATGCGCAGCCTTGAACATAATATATACTGATGATTTTTCCTCAATAAATCACTGGTCTTCGCTCCATCTTGCCTCGTGTCGTTCCTTTGACCAGTCTCCTCCGGGACCTAACGGCCGTCCTAGTGGCCCCGATTCCTACATGACAGGACACTTCTTTTAAGCAGCTCTGGCTGAAATCCATAGCTAAATCTAGGTAGTGAACAAAGAGTGCTCATGAAATTAGTGTAAATTCAGGAAATGTGAGCCAAGTAATCACTCCAGGTCTCGGATTCCAGCCAACGATCTTACCAAATGACATGCCCATCACATATTAGGTTTAATTTCTCCCAACTCATGGGGCCAACATTGTTTACATTCTAGTCTTGGTGTGAAGGGACTCCCACACATTGAAATCTCCATCTTGGATGAGGCTAAAGCACAGGGTATACAGTACAGTGGAAGCCCAGATAATGACAAAACTTGGTTCCACAAGTCATGTCATTGTCCAATTTTTGTTGTTGTCTGAGGCATGCATTGGCTAATGAGAAAAAGAAGCCTGGCTGCCTCCGTGAGGGTCAGGGGATCCGTTCTGTGGCTCTGCCCACCCCTACAAAAAGAACTATGTGATCTCCTACCTTTCCACGCTAGTTGTGGATGAAAACATTTGCAATTTTGGGTTCCTGTTTCCAGCTCTCTGCCTCCCCAGGAGGGTCTGGGAAGCTGGGAGGAGCTATTATGTGCTATTCCTGCCTTCCTAGGACCTTCCTGTGCCAAGCAACAGCTGATAATAGTTGTGGCCACCATTTTGATTTTGTTTTGCTTGGCCTTCTGGGAATTGTAGTCCAAAATTGGTGTCACACTCCTGTTACTAAGGAAAAATCCATCACTTTCCAAGGCAGATGAGAAACATTGTCTCTGAAAAGACTAGATGGTTAATAATGACAAATGTTATAGGGAAATAAGCCTTATATGTCATGATGTTACTAGCATATTATATGAATGGATATATAAGTCTTCCTTTGTAAAAGAATGGGCCTGAGCCAATAAGTTTCAATCTGCTTAATGTGAGTAAATCCCCTTTTTGCTTCTCTTTCTTGTCCCCTTCCTTCTTCTCTTCTGTGCACATTCCTGCACTTCGAGTATAATAAAGTTAGCTATTCTTGCTCTAGGAATATTTTTTTCAGAGGCACAAGAAAAAAACAGAAGTCTTAGATGTTTGCTGTCATCAAGAAAGACCAAAGGTGATGGTGAGTATTTATCCCCTAGGCAGAGGGCTACAGTCATCTGGATAAACAGTAGTCCGCCATTTATTATTTTTCAGGACTGTTGGCATTTATGGACAGCAAGAAGAAAACATGATGGAGTTTATCCATATTTTTGTGATGATGACACTGAGCATCCTGACTCCAAATTACCCCACCTTCAATTAAAAAAAGTTTTTGAAATAATTATAGAGCCTGGAGAAAAGAACCACTTTGTAGTGGTGTAATGAATAGAGTTGTGATGTTGTCATAGCCATTCTGAAACCTGAAGTTTTGTGTAAGATAATAAAGTTATAACAAGCATTAGGTACAAACGACCTGTTTTTGTAGTTAGTATTTAATAATATGACTGCTTGCTGACCTAAGATTTCATTGTATTCAGAATAGGTCCCTAATCGTTTTGCTCCATGGTGGAGTGAGTAACGTGGTTGTCTCTAATTGTCTTTGGTTAAATAAATGGCAGAGTTAGCCATAGGTACAGAATCTAATCTACCTGATCAACCCTAGATAGAAAGGGCTTACTACACTGTTGGTGATTACACAATGATGACAGTTATGATGGTGACTTTCAGAAAAATACTAAAAGCTTCTGCTGTCAAAATCCATATCTTACAAGTGTAGCTTATCCCTTCTCTTAAATTCGAGCCCTGCTAAAAATGGGCTCACTTTAGCTAGTAGCCAGCCCTCTCTGCTAGCTCATCATGCTGTTCACCATATTGGATTTCTAGATCAGCATTATCCTATCCCCTATTCACAAAAAGAGCCTTCTCCAAGAGTGTGTTATTTTTGAACCACAATCGGGTGTACCCTGGTAATGGCAAACTTGTGTTGCCAGCTAATCTTTCTCACACTACGTCAGATGAAGGGAACTGCAGAATGAACTAATCAAAAGGTGGCTTTGTTTTGGCAGTTTCATGTTTAGCCTAGACAAAGAAGAAGAATAATCCTATCATCTACATTTAGAGGGCCAAAATTTGAGCTCAGGGGTCAATCATCATGATATCACTGTTGGAGGGTGGGTCTCTATGAGTGATGAGGCAAGGACTGGAAAAGAAACAAATATAACACACACACAAACACCTTTGTGTGTGAACCTGTGAGCGATGGGATAGCTGGGAATTGGTGGAGATGAATGAGTGGGCTTTAAAGATACCTCGCAAGCAAAACACTTTTCTTCTTCCAGTGCACTTACACTTGTTGTCTCCCCATCAAGAGACCTGAAAAAACATGGCAACTCTCGAGATTTCAGCTAGAACTCTGACTCTTGGCATACCTACTCCCACATAAAAGTTACACTAATTGGGGAACTTGAAAGATTAAAATACTCCCTTATAGGAATGCCTCTCTGCTTCTTTTCCAGGCTCTTTTATGGAGCATGCAGTCTCCCATATACGCTCTTCCAGTAGTTGGAAGAATCATGTGCAGTAAGTATGTAGTCCATAAGTACTATCAAGAGACTTTTAATTTATTGTCCACACTAGTAATAATCTTACTTTAAGAGGGAACATGCAGAAAAATCTGGTGGTGACTTCCTCCAGCCTTGTTCCCCTTCCCAGGTGATCTAATGAAAAAATTGGGGAAGAGCTGCCTAAATTGTAGGTAGATTTTTTAGAATGTTGTGAAAATCTTGGGAATGTAAAGCAATAATGGTAGAGGAAGTAGTGATTGCTAAATCGCAGAGCTGGATTATGCTTTGAAAACTATGTGTTATAATCTGGGCAGTAGGACATGCCTGCACAAGGCTTCTCATTCCGATGGACAAGATAATGATCAAGTCTGCATGTTTGGCTCATGCTCATTAATTCCCAGCTGAGGATGGCTGACATTCCTCAGCCAGTGGAACAATGCACTTCACACACTGTGAACAGGGATCTCAGCATGAGTTTCTTCCACTCCATATTAGAACACCTTTCATTGGAATGGCATTCCATTGCAGATGCTCCTAAGTGCAATTGCCTTCACATTCAGTCATCTCTAATAGGCCAACAGAAGATGTAATCTGTAGAATCAACCCAGTTTTTAGCAGACATTGCATGTGGGTAATATTCATATAAATGCACCCTTCACCTTCCACAGCAGACTCTGCCCCACTGAAGATGAATTGTAGGTATACTGAAGCCAGGTGTCCTTTGATCTTCTTTGCTGCTCATGCTGAGTTTATCAGAAAGGGCCAGCAAAACCATAATTTTTCATTAGAGAAATTACAAGCTGCTACCACAACCCTCCTTCTTCAGGTTATATAAATTATTTTTTCAATCTTCAGAATTTCTATGGATAATCTCTTGAAATGTGCATGTTATTAAACTGATGATGCCCAACTGTATCCTTCCACTCCATTTAAATCTGAAGATGGTGTCCAAAGCTATGAATACAATATCCTTAACGGAGCAGAAGAGTGGAAGATGAAATAAATTTATTCCAGAAAAGAGACAGGTATTTCTAATCAGTTGAGAGGCAGAGTATATAGTATGGATTAAGTCCTGCTCCCTGGAAGCAGTTTACGGTTTGGACAACATCTGGATTCAGCCTTGAATCTGACTATTACACCCACCCACCCTGTCCAATGGGTCTGAATGTATTTTCAATACATGATGTGGGGTTAAATGTTTCAAAAGCTATATTTAGCTGGGGTTTTTGGGTTATTTTTTTTTAGCTGTTGTGGTTTAAAGTGTTTTATGTTGTATTTTATTCATTGTATTTTCCCTCTCCCCTTCCCCCTTTTGTTGTTAGCCGCCATGAGTGGTTTTCCCAACAGGAGGGCAGGATATAAATGAGCTAAATAAATAAATAAATAAATAAATAAATATTTTCACATATGATCCTGCCAGGTTCTGGACTTCACAGCCAAAGGAGATCATGCTACCTCTTCTTTGTTCTCATTCACCTGGGTGATAAAGAGACTTTGGACTTTTAAACTCTTTGCTGAGTTGTGTTTGAAATTTTAAATGTTACTTAGCTTTTTTACTGTAATGTTTTTAACTGATCTGGTTTTATGCTGTAATTTTAAATTTCACTTTTAAAAATTTTTTTAGGGACTGCAGTGGCTCAAGTGGCTAAGACACTGGCTGGGAGATGGAAGGTCATCAGTTTGATTCCCAAGTACTGTACTGCAGGATGGAATGAGTTCCTGTCTTTGTCCCAGCTCCTGCTAACCTAGCAGTTCAAAAGCAAGAAATTGCAAGTAGATAAATAGGGACCACTTTGGTGGGAAGGTAACAGCATTCTGTGTGCTCCGGTGTCTAGTCATTCCTGCCACATGACCACGGAAATGTCTGAAGAAGCACACAGCACTGGCTCTTCGGCTTTGAAACAGAGCACTGAACCCTAGAGTCGGATACGATTGGCTTTCGAGCAAGAGAAACCTTTAAATTTTAGTGTTGCCCATTAACTAGAGTGGAAAGGCTGTGACATAAAAGCAATCAATCAATAAGTCACATTGGGCACAGTGCGATCAGAACATATTCAATAAGAACTATTCAAGAGCTTTTCAAGAAGTTATCATTATCTTCACTTGTTTAAATAACTCCAGTGGATCGTTCCCATCACCTTCTGAGTTCAAGTGTGGTAGCTTGGATCTAGTATTCAGTACCAAAATAATACCAGCAAATGCAAGCGCGGTGCCAAAATGGCCGCCGCGCCCTTTGCGGGCCCCCCCCCACAGGACAGAGAATCCGGGTAGTTAGGGGCGTGGCCAGCTCCCTTATAAAAGGGGTGGCCACGAGGCAGCCGAGCTGCCATTTTACCTCAGCGACGGAGCGGAGAAGTCTTTTCCCCTGTGTCTCCGTCGCTCTTTAGCTTACCGGGAAGCCTTTCGGTAGCGATTCTTCCTTGTTGGCTTCCCTTTGCTTCAGTGGAGATACCTTTGAAGAAGGAGGCGGCTTTGAGTGCAGCTTGCGCTGGTAGGAGGCGCAACCCAGGTCGGAGGACCGCGGTGCCGCCTCCTCAGCAGCCGCCTTTGCAGGCCCCTGCCGGGGCCGGCGGAATGGGGTCTATTGCCCCTTGGCCCGGAGTGGGCGACCAGAGTGCGGGCGCGGAAGGGGTTCCGGCCCGCGGCCCGCGAGCGGTGGACACCGCTCCTGCATCTGCCCACCCTGTTGGGCCTACTCTTCTTGGGTCGCAGCCTCCCCCTGGGCCCTCTAGCCTTGGGGGTGGTGCGGCTCCCTGCCTTACCGGGTTTCTTCACCGACCCTGCCGGGCTTCGGTGCTGGCCAATGGCCATATTCGCCTGTACCACGCCTGGACCGGGCGGGCCGGCCGGCTCTTTGCTCCAGTCAGGCGGGCGCCCCCTTCGGGGTCCCTTTTGAGGCGCTGTCGGCAGAAGGACAACAGCCGGCAGGGAGGGTCGAGCTGCTGCAGGCGCGTGGCGCGGGTCCGGCCACTGCCTCGCGGCTCCCCGGCCAGCAGCCAGGTGCGGGTCAGGCCACGGTGATGAGCTCTACGTCGGTCGTGAGCTCCGACGCCCCCAGTGGGCCGGAACCCCCGGTGGGGGCGGCCCGCGGGGGTGCAGCATGTGAGTATCCGGTGCAAGCGAGTACATCCACACACATTCCCAATATGGGGGGGCCTTTCAATGGCCTTGGCCTCGCGCGGGTGGTGCGGGGGCCACGCTGTCGGCACCCCACCCGGCGACGACGACTGCCACCTTGGGCACTGGGGTGTAAGCGAGTACATCCACACACATTCCCGGGGCCCCGCGGTGGGGGGTATTCCCTACCCTGAGGGGAATGTTTGGGGTGGCCGGGTTGGTCCAAGTTCCTATTCTTTAACGCTGAATGACCACTTGGCACAGGCCGCCAGGGAGTAAATTTGACGGGGGGAATATGTGGATATCTTCTCACTCCTAAACAAGGTGCCCTCCAAGGAGAGATGGAGGGGCAGAATAGAAGGATAGTGGCAGGCACGTTGTCACAAGCCACCAAGTATGTGGGCCAAATGGTTGCCGGCCTGCATCATAGGCATGGCGGTGTACCTTGGGCCTGGCCGGATCTGGCTATTCCGATGGTCCAGTATTTGGACAACATCTGCCGGGCGATGGTTTACTTTCCGGGCTCAGCGTGGTTGGCTTGTGACGAGGGATGCTGTAGGCGGATTCTCACACACTCTGGGGTTAGGCGGGATGAGCCAGGCCAGAGACTGCGGCTTTTGTACTTGACGCCCACGCGCCCTGTGCCCGGGGAGATATACCATTGTGGGCATGCGGTTCAGCGGGCGGCCCCAGCATAGGTCACCTGCCATGGGGCGGGGCGGGGGGTCCCAGCCCGCCTGCCGTTCTGGACTTTCTTGTCCAATGGCTCCTCTAATGGGAGGACTTGTATATACAGACAGGAGTGTCCCACCTGTGTTGGCCCCCATGCGGCCTCTGCCTGTCCTAGGCCTAGAGGAATGCGAAATAGGCAGAGGGTGGGGCAGACAAGGGGCTTGCAAGACTGTTGCAGAGGGATTTAGTTTACCGAAGGGCTCCCCCCCAATCTTTTATCCCTTAAGGGGAGGGAGGAGGTGGCTGCTGCCAGCTTTGACAAAAGGGTCTATGCGGGCAGGGTCGTTGGCACTGTCCCTGCACCCCCGTCCCGGGGAGCATATTATTTCAATGATGCCGTGCCTTTTGGCTATTCCATTGGGGCTCGGTGTTCGAGCGTTTCACCACTTCCTAGATTGCGCTTTTGTCCGCAGGTCAGGGTCCCGGTCTGTAGCCCATTCCCTGGATGGTTTTATTCGGGGCTGAACGGGGCTGGGACACGTACCCACGTCTCCTCAACACATTTCAGACGCTAATGGAGGAACTTGGTGTCCCTTTAGCGCCCGAAAAGACCGAGGGCCCATCTCCACAGCTAGTATTCCTGGGGTGGAGAGTAACACGATAGCGCAGGATTCTAGGTTGCAACGGGATAAGGTGTCAAGGCTAGTGGCCCTTGTCTCGGTCTTGCTGGCTGAGTGCATGGCATCATGGAGGGAATTTCTGGTGCTACATGGTCACCCCAATTTCGCTGGCAGGGTCGTCGCACCGGGCAGGGCAATTGCTCTGCGCTGGTGCGACGCCATGGCGGGATTATCCAGGCCCCGCCACAGGCTCAGATTTACCCGGGGTATCGGGGCAGACGTGCTTGTCTGGCCATAGACCCAGAGGTAGTTCAACGGGGTGTCATTTTGGGTTTGATTTCCTGGCTCCCCCTTGCTTTCAGATGCAGTCCGATGCCTCAGGATCCATGGGTTTCTGGGATGTCCTTCAATTGGAAGTCGGCCTATGGTGGGTGGCCACCATCCGCGGCAGGCAAGGGTCGCCTGCATGGTCTCACGTATCTGGAATATTTCCCTATCCTGGGTGCTTTGATGCTATGGGGCAAGGGGTGGGCCAACTCGGTTCTGCAATTTTGGCGTGGCAACGCGGCTGTTGTCCGCATCGTCACTGCACAGATTTCCAAATCGCCCGGGGTTATGGGGCTAGTGCGTTAGTTTGTGTTATGCAACCTGTGCCTCAACGTTCCCTTCAGGGCCAGGCAAGTCCCAAGGGTTGATAATGATATTGCTGCTGCTTTGTCCCGCCTGCAGATCTCCCGGTTCCGTGCCTCGGCCCCCGGATGCGGAGGAATTTCCCTCGCCACTATCGGATGAGAGATGGACCGTTGGCAAGGAGAGGTGAACCGGGCGATCGGCATGTCACTAGCGCCATGCATGAGTAAGGCGTATCACCACGCATTTAGTTCCTTTAGAGTATTATGTACCCGATTCCGACTGCCAGGAACCTGGCCGATTACAGTAGCCCATGTTCTGCGATTCATGGTTTACCTGTATGCTCAGGGCCTCGCACCACGCACCATAGCATCTCAGCTGTTGGGTTGGCTTTTATGGCCAAAGTGGGAGGTCGTGTGGACAGCACCAATGACTTCCGGGTGAGACATGTTGGGAGGGGTGGGTGCGCGTGCCCGGGCGTTTCCCGGGCGACCGCCACCCCATTTACCCAGGGGGTTTTTGACCCAGTTGGCCCGGGGCTGGCCTGGCCTCTGTTTTGATAGATGAGGCAGCCCACTTCATGCGGCTACAACGGTGGCCTTTTTTGGAGCCCTCCGCGTCGGCGAGCTTGAGATGCTGAGTAAGACGGATGCAAGATTTTACCAGGGTTTTTTACCCAATTGGCCCGGGGCTGGCCTGGCCTCAGTTTTGATAATTGAGGCAGCCCACTTCATGCGGCTACAACGGTGGCCTTTTTGGAGCCCTCCGCATCGGCGAGCTTGAGATGCTGAGTAAGGCGGATGCAAGATTTTCCCAGGGTTTTTACCCAATTGGCCCGGGGCTGGCCTGGCCTCTGTTTTGGAAATGAGGCAGCCCACTTCATGCGGCTACAACGGTGGCCTTTTTGGAGCGCTCCGCGACAGCGAGCTTGAGATGCTGTATAAGGCGGATGCAAGTTGTAGGGCACTGGAACTCGAGGATGTCTATGTTGCCAAAGACTGGGCCCAGTTGAGGATACGCTCCTCTAAGACAGATCAGCATGGCGTAGGCAGTGGTAAGACTGCTACGGTGTTCTTTGGCAGACATCTGTCCGGTTGGTGCCCTACAGGAGTTCCTGGCACTGCGTGGCATGCACCACGGCCCATTTTTCTGTCACCAAGATGGGTCTCCCCTTACTAAATTTCAGTTTTGGAAGGTGACAGCCAGAGCCCTCACCAGGGTGGGCCTACCAGGTGCCCGTTATGGCTCACATTCATTCCGTATTGGCGCAGCCTCTACAGCAGCTGCTTTTGAGTACTCTGGGGGCTGACATACGCAGCATGGGGAGGTGGGGCTCGCAATGTTTTTCAGTTTTATGTGCGCCCACTTCCGCCATGAGTACCAATCCAGTCACCTTACCGTCTTTTTTCTCAATTTTTCTCAATTTTCTTACAGACCCTGGGTGTCGTATTACACCGGTGACAGTATGGCTGGTGGGCCACAGCTATGTGCACAGGGCAGCGCGTTACGCTGCGGCGACAGAGTGGACCCCGACTGGGACTGGGTGAACACGCCAGTCTCACATGGCATGGTAAGCCTGGGATGTTATGGCGGGAGCTGCGGCCTTTCCTTTTTTCTGGCCTGGGTGCTGACCCGCCTGACATTCTCGTCATCCACCTGGGGGGCAATGATTTGGGCCAAGTTACCGGCTTATCGCTCAAGCATGCGATTTGCGAGGAGCTCGCCTATTTGCATTATGGCTGGCCTGCCACAACCCTGGTGTGGTCGGACATTGTCCCGCGCCATTCTTACAGAGGGGGCGTTGACCTCCTGGCCCTTGACCGCGCTAGGCGCGCGGTCGATAGGGCGGTGGCGCGGTTTATTGCCGACAGGGCTTGGGGACGGGTCAGTCATCACCCCGATACTAGCCTACAAAATTATGACTTGTACGCAGGGGATGGGGTCCATCTGTCGCGAGGAGGTATGGACCTCCTGTTGGGTGATTGGCGAGCAGGCCTGTTGACCGAGCTGACGGTCTGGGGGGGGGGCGTCAGGTCTTCTTTGAAGCCCCTCCGTGTGGCGGGTAGCACTGGTAAGGTAAACAGTATGACCCACAAGTATCCGGCAGGTTCGCAATTGACTGGACAACACTAGACAGGAATAAAGTAGTTAAACGTTGTCCGGTCAACGACGAACCAGGCGATGGGGTGATGACGATTGCTAACCAGCATGCATCACCCCTGTGATTTCACGGATACGCATCAGAGGGTGGGGTCATGAGTTAGTTATTGACTACGGTCAACAATTTGTTTGTTGTTAACAAACAAATTGATACAAATTGATACATTGTAACCAATTGCCGTTGGCAATTTTGGGGTGGTACCTTACCAGTGTTACTTCGGCCTGCTTGCCTTAGGAATTATGATTGGTCGTTTTACCAATATAAATTTATAATTCGGACTAGGGCATTGAATCAATAAATGTGGCCCTATGCTGTTATCCACTTTCAATGTTGTCTGTGTCCGTTATTGGGGGGGTGCGCCTGCAATGCAAGCGCGGCGCCAAAATGGCCGCCGCGCCCTTTGCGGGCCCCCCCCCACAGGACAGAGAATCCGGGTAGTTAGGGGCGTGGCCAGCTCCCTTATAAAAGGGGTGGCCACGAGGCAGCCGAGCTGCCATTTTACCTCAGCGACGGAGCGGAGAAGTCTTTTCCCCTCCACCCCCTCCCTAGTTAACAGTGTGATATTTTGGTCGCTTCGGGGCCGGGTGGGAATTTTTGGTTGGGACCCATATTGGCTTCAGGGTCCTGGCTTTTTTGCCCATCCCACACTGTTGCTATGGTTTGATATAGGGGTCTTTCTGTGTTCCTACTGTTGACTTTGGTCACATTGGCGGGTAGCACTGGTAAGGTAAACAGTATGACCCACAAGTATCCGGCAGGTTCGCAATTGACTGGACAACACTAGACAGGAATAAAGTAGTTAAACGTTGTCCGGTCAACGACGAACCAGGCGATGGGGTGATGACGATTGCTAACCAGCATGCATCACCCCTGTGATTTCACGGATACGCGTCAGAGGGTGGGGTCATGAGTTAGTTATTGACTACGGTCAACAATTTGTTTGTTGTCAACAAACAAATTGATACAAATTGATACATTGTAACCAATTGCCGTTGGCAATTTTTGGGTGGTACCTTACCAGTGTTACTTCGGCCTGCTTGCCTTAGTAATTATGATTGGTCGTTTTACCAATATAAATTTATAATTCGGACTAGGGCATTGAATCAATAAATGTGGCCCTATGCTGTTATCCACTTTCAATGTTGTCTGTGTCCGTTATTGGGGGGGTGCGCCTGCAATGTACTGCATTGCTACAACTCTGCCCCACATATAGAATTTTTTTTAATATCCTGTTTAAGTACTTGTGTGGATTTGTGAAACCCCGATAAATTGCTGTGACAAAATCGTTAACATGCTTTTGTTTATTTCAGCTAACTGTTTCCTAACAAGTTACTGCCAATATAGCTGTTGATTATATGAATGGATGGAATCACACCACCCCAGTGTCAGAGATGAATCAAAGCCCAGAATAATCTTTCCTAATATGTCTGTTGTTTCAGATCATACAGCAATTAGCTGGCACAACTCTCTGGTTCTAGTTGATGAGTCAACTTCACAGAGTAAGACAGAAAGCGGGGAGGACCCAAAAGAGAATCAAATACTTCCATAAAAGTTAGCAACAATTGTCTTGCAATGACTAAAAGTTACCATGGATGTGGTAATCCTAACACCTCCTTAGTCACATAATAAAAAGTGACCTTTATATAGAGAGTGAATTGGGATCTTTTCAAACATGAAGAAGAAATTAGGAACAAAGGACTGTTCAGACAGCTGAGGCTTTTCTGTTTTTAATTTGCAGTGACATCATCTGTTTATGCTAAGTGGGAAAGAGATTTTGTTTTGCAGTAAGGGTGCAGCCTTCTTAATACCTCACTATAATAAGAATAACCCTGTTTTCATAGGCCACGAACAATGTAATCATTTCTAAAGTTTAAAGCTGAAATTCTTCTGTGTTCTAAACCCAGCCAAAACTAGAGAGCAGGACATAATAACATGGAATCTCTGAAAACAGTGTAATGATATTTAAAGACAAGGGAAATGTTAGCCTGGTCTGCAACTGTTATCCAAGTTCTGGGATAAGAATTGTTAGGAAAGGAACGGTCTTTCAATAAACACATGGTGCTGCCATGTCTGAAGTATCATGCACATTTCTGGTCACCTCATCCCAGATCTTGGAAAAGTCCCCCCCCTTTTTTTTTTTGGTTACATCTCTCAGAATCCTCAGGCCATCATGAAATCCCATACTATTGGATTTCCATTTGGATCTGCCAGAACCATTGTCAAAATACCTGCCCCCCCCCCCCCTTAACCATGATTCTATCTTCTGTTTAATCTGTCACCGTGGAACACAGAGTCACTACTTGGCTGTAAGCTCCAACTACTTTCTTCATGCTCTAGTGAAACTGTCTTAAGACTGCTCTGTGTTTTGATACAGATTGGATTTGTCTCCTCCAGAACTTTTGCCTGTTATCACTTACCGCCTTCAAACACAATAGTCAGTAGGTTTTGCTTGGGATTCAGATGAAGGCAGAAAATGAAAACAGGCTGGTTTCAATAGATTTGGGAAATGTCCAAATGGAAGCAACTCTCTTTTAAAGAGAGCTGTTTCCAAGGGCTGAACTCAACACTGTCCTTTTGATCTCAAGGGCAGCTTCTAGAAGAGCTAGTAAAAGGAGCAAATTCCCCCTCCTTCTTGTAGCTCTCCACATGCCTTAAGAACACAGTCATGACTGGCTTAACACTGGAATCCTACATCACACTCAACTTAGTTTACTCAAGTTCACAGAACTGTACTATTATTACGCTACTGTATAAAGGTAATGTGTGTCTGTGATTGTAAAAGGATAATTGCTTAATGGGTTTCTACCTAGGTGTATCAGTTACTCCAGCATATAGAAAAGATGCTATTCTTGGATTACATCACCAGACCCCCCCCCCCCAGCCGGCATGGCCAATGGTCATGCTGGCTGTGGATTCTGGAACTATAGTCCAATAAAGTAACTTTTGTCAGCTGTGCTGTAAACATTTTGCAAACTGCATGTTCTTCCAAAACATACGTGTCTGCTTTCAAAATGATGTGAATGTTGAGGATGCCAATAACACAAGTCCTAGCACTACCACCTCCCCATTCCCTCAGGGGTTATTCCTCGGAGGGATTCAATTTACCATGTCAGGCAGCAAGAGCTAACATTTGCAAGCCATGGGTTGTATCACAAAATGACATATCCGTCTGGGAAATCTAGAGAAAAATGCATAGACAACAGCCACAGGGAGAAAACAGAAGGAGGAGTTCTTTATAAATCATTAAATAAGGAGAGAGGGCAACAAGAATTATTTAAAATATATTTCGTTGTTGTTGTTCAGTCGCACAGTCAATTCCGACCCTTTGTGACCCCATGAACCATTTTCCTCCAGGCACCTCTATCCTCCACCATTCTCCTCAGCCCACCAAGCTCTGTGCCCATTGTGTCCACAATACCATCTATCCATCTCATCTTTGGACGCCCCCTTCTTCTCTTGCCCTCCACCTTTCCCAGCATCAAGGCCTTCTCAAGTGAGTCCTCCCTTCTCATTTGATGTCCAAAGTACTTTAGCTTCATCTTTACTATTTGTCCCTCCAATGAACAGTCAGGATTGATTTCTTCCAGTATTGACCTATTTGTTCTCTTTGCTGTCCAAGGGACTCTCAGGACTCTCCTCCAACACCACATCTCAAAGGCATCTATTCTTCTGCGCTCAGCCTTCCTAATGGTCCAGCTCTCACACCCATACATTACCACTGGGAATACCATTGCTTTGACTATGCAAATTTTTGTTTTCAAGGTGATGTCTCTGCTTTTCACTATATTCCCCAGGTTTCTCATTGCTTGTCTCCCCATAATGTCGTATTTTTATTTCATGGCTACAGTCGCCATCTGCAGTGATCTTAGATCCCAGGAAAGTAAAATCTGTCACTGCTTCTACTTCTTCCCCATCTATTTCCCAGGGACTGATGGGACCTGTTGCCATTATCTTGGTTTTCTTGATATTGAGTCTCAAGCCAGCTTTTGCACTTTCCTCCTTCAATCCAATCAAGAGGTTCTTTAGGTCTTCCTCACTTTCTGCCATTAGGGTGGTATCGTCTGCATATTTCAAATTGTTGATGTTTCTCCCAGCAATTTTGATCCCATATTGTGATTCCTCCATCCCTGCATTGCGCATTATGTGCTCTGTGTATAGATTGAATAAGCAGGGTGATTGTTATGTATGTACAATGTTGCTTTAAGAAATGTATGAATGTAACCTGACCACAATTACAATGTAGCACAGCTGTAAAGGAACGCGAGTAAGCTGCCCATAGAGGGCAGCTGCGAGCGTTCAACTCACATGGTCCTCATTCCTCAAATCACCGGCAGCTGCGGGAACTCTCCCGCACTATCAAACAACTACAGAAGAGGGGCGTGACTTGGGACGACGTCACGCCGGTAGCAGCCAATGAGCTACCGTGCAACAAGATTCAAATGTATTGTACTACTGTATATAATGTGATGTACCTCCGCCATTACCACATGTTCGTCCTGATCATCAACCAATAAACCTGTGTTAGTCCTTACTGCGACTCCTTCTATGTCTTCCGTGCAAGACACTAAATTGGCGACGAGGATGGGATCGATGGCGAAGCCCAAGGTCAAGCCGTACCAGTTCGATGTCAGCGAGCCCGAACAATGGGAGCTCTACGAGTGCCAGTTTCGGGCGTCGACGATGACGCGAAAATGCGCTCCCACTTCCTGGCCCAGGTGGGACCGGCCACGCTGCGTATCCTGGTTAACCTGGTGGCCCCCCGGAAGGTGGACGAGGTGCCCATCGACCGCATCCTGGAGAGGTTGGGCGAGCATTTCCAGCTGCCCATCTCGATCTTCCCAGCCCGGGTCGCGTTCCACAGGCGAGACCAGCAACCGGGCGAATCCGTGTCCGCCTACGCGGCGGCCCTCAGGCTTGCAGCGGTGCGCTGCCAGTGGGATGACCTGGACCAGGCCCTCCGAGACCGCATGTTGTGTGGCCTGAGGGACGAGGAGCTCCAGAGGAAGCTGATGACCCGCGACTACCGCCTCACGTTCAACGATGTACTGCGGTAGGCCCAAGCGGCCGAGGCGGCCAGTAGCGGGGTCAGAGTGTTCAAGTCCCGAGGGGCCACGTCCGAAAGGGCCAAGTCACCAGTTCAGGTGGCCTGGCGGACAGCAGCGAAGACGGCCTGGCGGGGCCCCAAGCCGCCTGCCGGCACACCCACGTCGTCCGAGGAGTCGTCCACGATGGCGGACCCCTACTCCAGCGAGGACGACGACGTCCAGAGAATCAAGAAGCGAGGAGAGAAGCGGCAGACCCGCGAATGGCAGGACCACCGCTGCGACGGTTGTGGGGCGTCCCACGACCGCACGAGGTGTCCGTTCCGAAAGGCCGAGTGTCACAACTGCGGCCGAAAAGGACACATCGCCCGAGTATGCAGGCGCGGGCGAGTCGAGGACATGGGCAGTTCCAGCCATTCCCAGATGCACCAACGGAAGGCGGCCGGCACCAGGAAGGTCTCAGCCAACTACAGCGAGGAAGGCGTGAACCGTGTGGGCCTGGAGCACCGGCGGTTTTTCGTAGAGGTACTGTTGCAGGGGTTCCCAGTGAGGATGGAGATAGACTTGGGGTCATCTTATTCCATCCTGTCCCAAAAAGAGTTTATGCGTATTCCCCCAGATAAGCGGCCCAAACTGCGGGCCATGAAGTCACACCTACGGGACGTGCAGGGAAATGGGATCCCAGTGTTGGGGGTGGGGAACTTCAAGGTGAAGTTCAAGAACTACTCAAGGGGGGGAGGTCCTCAAGGGGGGGAGGTGCTGCCTTTTGGGAACGCAGTGGTTTACTCCCCTGGGAATCGAACTGTCCGGCATTAACGCCATCGAGACTGACCCAATGCGGGACGTGTGCAACGCACACCCGGACGTTTTCAAGAAGGGGCTCGGGAAATACAAGGGGCCCCCGGTTTCCTTTGAGCTGGACCCAGAAATCCGGCCCATCCGCCTCAAGCCAAGGAGAGTGCCCTTCGCCCTCAAGGACAAGATCGAGGTGGAACTGGACAAATTGGTGGGGCAGGGGATTTTGGTTCCAGTTGATTCGGCGGAGTGGGAAATGCCGATTGTTACAGCCCTTAAGTCAAATGGGGAGGTCAGGATTTGTGCGGACTATAAATGTACGATCAATAAGGCCATTCGGCCAAATGCATATCCGGTGCCCGTGGTCAGCCACTTGCTGGCCACGTTACATGGGGGGAGGTGTTTTGCCAAGCTAGATCTGGCCCAGGCATACCAGCAGCTCTCTGTAACCCTGGCTGCTGCCGCCGCGCAAACAATCATGACGCACAAGGGGGCGTTTAAGGTAACGCGCCTTCAGTTTGGCGTGAATTCGGCCCCCGGAATCTTCCAGTCCCTCGTGGAACGCCTTTTAAAGGGGCTTCCAGGCGTCCTCCCATACTTCGACAATGTGTTGATAACGGCGGGGAGCGAATTAGAGTTAGCAAAGACACTAGATGGGGTCCTCTCAGTGTTCGAGAGGGCAGGTCTTTGACTGAGGAGGGACAAATGCGTATTCTTTGCGAGGGAGGTCGAATTTCTAGGTTTTAAGGTAACCCCGGACGGAATCAAACCCTCTGAGTCCAAGGTTGCGGCCGTGAAAAACGCCCCTCGCCCCACCGCGAAACCGGAGCTGCAGTCATTTCTAGGGCTCCTAAATTTCTATCATTCCTTCCTGCCTCGGAAGTCATCGGTCGCGGAGCCACTACACGCGCTACTTAAAAAGGAAACGGCTTGGCGGTGGGGGGACAGGCAGGAGAAAGCGTTCAAGGAGCTTAAGACACTCCTATCCTCGGACGCTGTACTGACCCACTTCGATCCAAAAAAGCCAGTGGTTTTAGTCTGTGATGCGTCCCCAGTGGGGGTGGGGGCGGTGCTGTGCCACGTGTTGGAGAGCGGGAGGGAAGTCCCGGTGGCGTACTACTCAAGGTCCCTATTGAAGGCCAAGCGCAATTACGCGCAAACAGATAGGGAGGCCCTGGCCATAATCGCGGGAACGAAGAAGTTCCATGACTTCCTATACGGCCACGAGTTTACGGTAGTGACGGATCACAAGCCACTTCTGGGGATCTTCACTACCGGTAAACCCACCCCGCAAATTCTATCCCCCATGATGCTGCGTTGTGCTATCTTCCGCAACGCCTACCAGTATGAGCTGGTCTATCGCCCAGGGAAGGAGATCTCCCATGCGGACGCGCTGTCCCGATCTCCCCTCCCTAGTTTAGGGGACCCCACATGCGAGGTAGAGCAGGACCACCAAGTCCTGCTGATCGAGTCTCTCGACTCACCCCCCCCATTGTCCCGACCGACCTCGCCAAGGCCACGGCGGCTGACAAGATGCTGGCCCAAGTTAGTTCCTGGCTTAGGAAAGGGTGGCCCACTACTCCCCCCGAGGAACATTTCAAGCCATTCTTCAGGCGTAGAGTAGAGCTTTCTCTGGAAAGGGGCTGCTTACTCTGGGGCCAGCGGGTAGTTATCCCAGAGAAGCTAAGGGCCAAGGTGCTGAAGCTACTGCATACCAGCCCGGGATCGTGCGCTCCAAGGCTCTGGCCAGGAGTTTCTTTTGGTGGCCCCAGATAGACGGGGATATAGAACGTTTAGTGGGCACGTGTGAGAGCTGCCAGAGCTCTCGGCCCGAGGAGTCCCGGTTACCCCATAGGGAATGGGACACGGCCCCGGGCCATGGTCCCGGATTCATGTCGACTTCGCTGGCCCTTTCCGCGGGTCCACGTTTCTGCTGGTAGTCGACTCCTACTCCAAGTGGTTGGAGGTAATCCCCATGAACAGCACTTCCTCTGCAGCAACCATTAAACAGTTGCGCAAGCTGTTTGCCTGTTTCGGCCTGCCAGACGTCCTTGTTAGCGATAACACTAGTACCTTCACGTCTGCAGAGTTCAAGATGTTTATTGAGAGAAACACCATCAGGCACATTACCGCTGCCCCGTTTCACCCCGCCACAAACGGTCAGGTAGAGCGGCAAGTGCGCACTACGAAAGACGCACTGCGGCGCATGGGTCCCGGTGAGTTGAACCTTCATCTGTGTCAGTTCTTCATCTGCTACAGGACAACCCCCCTAGCTTCAGGTTTTTCCCCAGCCGAACTCCTCATAAGGAGGCGTCCGGTAACACTTTTTGACCAGATGGATCCGTCCAGGGTGGAGGATGAAGGAAGAAATATAAACATAGGGGGAGAGAGCTCCAAAAGTTTTTCGGTAGGGGACCCGGTTCACTGCAGGAACTACGCGGCCTCGGGGCCAGCGTGGGTGCCAGGGACGATTGTTGAGCAAACGGGGCCGGTATCCTACAGGTTCGAGACTAGCTCAGGTCTACTCTGGAGAAGGCACGCCGACCAGCTCAGAAGGCGAGTCACCGGTGAGGGGGAATCAGCGTTAGGGTCCTCCCCCACCCGCGTTACCCAAGGGGGAGACACGGCGGCATCCGTGGATACGAATGCATATCCCCAGTTCTTAGCCGCAGAGGAGGATACCTTGGAGGAGAGGGATGAGTTTGATTATGAGTTGCAGTACCAGGGGGGTGTCGCGGAGTGGTCCCCCACCCGTCCTAGCGAGAAGAGGGGTTTCAGTTCAGCCCCTGGTACTTCCAGTCCCCCCAGCCCTTTTTGTTTTAGAATATACCATAGCTCCAGCTCCCCGGAGACAAACACCCCCAAGACAGGCAACAGGGGGGAGTCCGCCCACCACAGTCTCTAGGACTCCCGGGCAGGTAACGGGGGGTGACGAGGCCATGAGGGCCTCTTCGTCGGTCCCGAGATTCGTACTGGGGGGACCCCAAGCTCCTCAAACGGTAGGCAGGGGTTCACTTCCCAACTGTTCATTCCATTCCCGTCCCCCAATGCAAGGTTACCGCAGACTCCACACCGAGCCACTAATGAGTCCCCCCTCTCCGTTGCAGGACAGGACTCCGCGGAACCAGGAGCCTCCGGCTCCCCGGTGTTAAGTCAAGCGGCCGCACGCCCCAGGCGCACGTGCGGCAAGCCACAATGGTTGAGGGACTCCGTCCCATCCTAGGGGGGAGGGATGTTATGTATGTACAATGTTGCTTTAAGAAATGTATGAATGTAACCTGACCACAATTACAATGTAGCACAGCTGTAAAGGAACGCGAGTAAGCTGCCCATAGAGGGCCACTGCGAGCGTTCAACTCACATGGTCCTCATTCCTCAAATCACCGGCAGCCACGGGAACTCTCCCGCACTATCAAACAACTACAGAAGAGGGGCGTGACTTGGGACGACATCACGCCGGTAGCAGCCAATGAGCTACCGTGCAACAAGATTCAAATGTATTGTACTACTGTATATAATGTGATGTACCTCCGCCATTACCACATGTTCGTCCTGATCATCAACCAATAAACCTGTGTTAGTCCTTACTGCGACTCCTTCTATGTCTTCCGTGCAAGACACTAAAGTGATAAAATGCAGCCTTGTCTTACTCCTTTTCCTATTCCAAACCACTCTGTCATTCTGTGTTCTGTCCTAACTGTTGCTTCTTGGTTCATGTACAGATTTCTCATGAGGCATATGAGGCATATATACACACAGTTTTTTAAAAAAAATATTTCTGAATTTTATCACTGAAAAGGTTCATAAACAATACATATTTCTCAATTTTCTTTTGTTTCCTCAGATTCTAAGAAGGATTGTGGTGGCTTAGTGATTAAGACACTGAACTTGATGACTAGGAGGTCAGCAGGTTTGAGACCCATGTGATGCATGATGGCGTGAACTCCCATCTCTGACCGAGCTCCTGCCAAGCTAGCTGTTCTAATGCAAGAAATTGCATGTAGATAAAAAGGTAGCATTTCAGTGGGAAGGTAAACAGAGATCTGTGTCTAGTCATGTCTGCCACATGTCTGCAGAAACGTCTGCAGATGCAGACATCACTGGTTCTTTGGCTGTAAAGGGAGATGGAGCACCAACCCCTATTGTTGGATACGACTGGCTTTTGAGCAAGGGCAAGCCTCTCAGATTGTAAAGGTCTTTTAAAGCATTTCAATTGTCACAAAAAAATCAGTCTAAGTGGCGTTCCAGCTCAATACCACAACCAGAGATCAAGGAGCAGACCCTTGCATTGTTACAACAGCATGGTGGGAAAGTTTGAGAGAAAACGGGAAGTATTGCTGTGAAAACTGACACAATAAAATATTGGTTAAATGGGTCTAGAATCTGTCAACCATGTTATATGACAACTGAAACTGGAGGGAAACAGTCATTTTTGGTGACCAGGAAGTCACCTAATGCCTCTGATTGTTGAAGCCATTCCCGCCCGGGCTTTCATCATCTGCAGCTCTGTCTAAGGCAGATAAAACATACTGGACTTTTTAGCAGATTTTATGCTACTGCTGGAACTGAAGACTCATCTCCAGCCTATAGAGAGTTATTGTGTATTGTTGTTGCCTTACCCAGGCCAGTTTTTTTTCCAAATTAACAAGTAGGTTCAATGGTCAAAATAGTCCACTCCCTGCCTTGCTCTAAATGACATTAAGGGCATAAATGCCTGTATTTATCAGCTTCCTCCTCTTGCACTTAGCTTTTTTTGGTATATGAACGTTGTAGCAACAAGCATAAAACAGCCTCCACACTGAGTCCATGAAGCCTGGAGCCAGCTGTGAATGGGAGGAGATAGGTGCCAAGATTTGAAAGCTACTTCTCATATCAAAAGCAAACCTTTCTTGCAGGCGCACCC
The DNA here is from genome assembly GCA_035047345.1 of Bradypodion ventrale. NCBI lineage: Eukaryota > Metazoa > Chordata > Lepidosauria > Squamata > Chamaeleonidae > Bradypodion > Bradypodion ventrale. The sequence goes on along the minus strand of JAWDJE010000002.1, from coordinate 296,474,340 downwards.
ACCAAAGAAAGACTCAGACACGGCATTGGGCCACTTTTATTGAATAATGCCCTAGTCCGAATTATAACTTTCAATTGGTGTATTCATCCAATTGTAATTCTTAAGGCAAGCAGGACGCAGTAACACTGGTAAGGTTCCTCCCAAAATTGCCAATGGCAATTGGCTACAATGTATCCATTTGTATCAATTTGTTTGTTGATACAAACAAATTGTTGACTGGAGTCAATAAACTATCTACTGACCCCACCCTCTGACGTGTATCCGTCAAATCACGGGGTGATGCATGCTGAAAAGCTCCTGCCATCACCCCTTGCCTGGTTCGTCATTGACCGGTCAAAGCTATTACACCTGTACCTGTCTAAGTGTTGGCCAGTCAATTGCGAACCTGCCGGATACCTCTGGGTAATAAATCTTTACCTTACCAGTGCTACCCGCCTAAAGTGACCAAAGTCAAAGAAAAACCCCTTCGCTCAAACACTAGCAACAGTGTGGGATGGGCCAAAAAGCCAGAAACCAAGGACCAATTGTGGTTCAGGCCAAAAATTCCCACCCGGCCCCAAAGCGACCAAAATATCACACTGTTCACTAGGGAGGGGGTGGAGGGAAAAACTTCTCTCCGTCGCTATTTCTAAAATGGCAGCTCGTCTGCCTCGTGGCCACCCCTTTTATAGAGGGGTGGCCACGCCCCCTAACTCATCCGGATGTCTGAGTCTGGGTGGGTGGGGCCCGCAACGAGCACAGTGGCCATTTTGGTGCCGCACTTTCATTGCAGGCGCACCCCCCAAAGAAAGACTCAGACACCGGTATATGGATAAAGGCATTGGGCCACTTTTATTGAATAATGCCCTAGTCCAAATTATAACTTTCAATTGGTGTATTCATCCAATTGTAATTCTTAAGGCAAGCAGGCCGCAGTAACACTGGTAAGGTTCCTCCCAAAATTGCCAATGGCAATTGGCTACAATGTATCCATTTGTATCCATTTGTTTGTTGATACAAACAGTTGAGTCTGATCCTAATGCAAAAGACAGGCTGTGGGGAAGGATGATGCAAATGTGATACTATGGCATGATTAGGAAGGGAGGAGGGAATAAGCTTTGTCCATTGACAACTCTAATAGACAATCAAAGAATTTCAGCAGCAGTCTTCAGTCTCAGTGCTTGTGGAAAGATATTGCTGAAATCTTGTTGTACAGTACTTCAGAAGACATGACCTCTGGGGGTGAATTGTCTTAAGAATTGACTTGACAGCACATTTTTATAGGGGGAAAATCTGTTAATTTCACATGCAGAAAAGGTAGACCAATCCTTATCTGAACTAAAGAGGGAGAGAGGAAGGAGACTCTCTATTTCTCCCCAAGAGACTCTTATACATTCTTTAGAGATCCTTAGTTGGGAAGCAATAGAGAGAAGACGTGGAGGTTGGTGTCATGATTACATGACAAGATGACATTATTTTATGTTATTAATCGTAGTTTCATGTATGTTACCATGTAGAGATGCTATGTAGTTAATTTTGTTTAATTCTGATTATGTATATTTAGCCTATGTGCACCCATTTTGTGAGCATCTCTCCACCATTTTCTAGAAGGTGATGGAGAGCTGCCTTGTGGCCAGTTTTCAAGGCCATCCCTTGGGGAAGAACCTTGAAGATGTTCTCACTCACGGACTTAGATGAAGAACACTGACAAGATCCCGTCTGTGACTTTGAAGTCCAGACAGTAGCTATCATTTTGACAAGCCAATTAGCATTGGTTATCTACCTTTTCCCATCAGAAAGGTTATATAAACAGAAGCTTAATTCAATCTAGGGAGATCTCTCTCTCTCTTGAGAGATAAGCACACTTCCATGCATTTGATACGCTTTCCTACCATCGAGGAAGCTATCGAACCCATCTTTCATGGGGTGCCTAGAAGCGCCACTGATTAGGGTAGCTTAGGTTAAGGTACTGCTATGCTATGCTAATTTCTTTCTTTAATTTCTATATTATGCACATTTAGTAGAACTTTATTATTTCTGTTAGTTTAATAAACTCGTTAAATTGGCTTGAGAGTCAATCTCTGTTCTTCTTGCTCCTTAACCCAAACCAGAGCGAGATAGAGAAGGAGACTTCTAAAATACAAAGGGCCATTATTGCAGGGAAGATAGCATTTTCTCCTGTGGAGTTTGTGAGGGGGATTTCTCCAGCTGTCCGGAGGAGGACATTCCTGTCTCGCCTTTCCCAGCCAAGAAGCAGTGAAGCATCTTTGAAGAAGAAGGTAACGGGCAACCCCCACACGCACACTATACTTCCAAGGCCAACAAGTTCTCCACAAGTTAGAGATAAGGGTGTCGTTCTGTGGGAATTGGCATTTTCTGTCCCAGAGGTCTTTGCAGCCAAATTAGACCTGCGACATTAATTTGACATTAATTTACCATCTTTCCCGGAACCTATGAGCCAAATTCTCTGGACCCGTCTTTCTCTGCCAAACTAAGCCTGAGCAGAGAAAGCACACCCTTAGGCCATGCTGACCAAGGCGGACTCCTGCTTGCGCTGCAGCCATTGGCCTCACCAAAGTTTGAGCATCTGAAGTCTACCGGCGAGTAGCGATCAACCCCATACAGTTAGTTCATCAGGATAAGTGGAGCATTTTGTTATTGTTCAGTAGCACAGTTGAGTCTGATCCTTTGCAACCCCATGGACCACCACACGCCAGGTTCCTCTGTCCTCTGCCATCTGCAGCCCAGCCAGATCTACGCCCATTACATCAACAATTCCATCCAGCCACCTCATCCTCTGCCTTCTCCTTTTGCCTTCGATCTTTCCTAGCATCAAGGCCTTCTTCAGTGTGTCCTCTTTTCTCATTTGGTGACCAAAGTACTTGAGCTTCTGCTTCAGTATTTGTCCTTCTATGGAACAGTCAGGGTTGATTTTCTTTAGGCTTGACTGATTTGACCTCCTTGCAGTCCAGGGGACCCTCAAGAGCCTCCTCCAGCACCACAGTTCAAAGGCATCTATACTTCTGTGCTCAGCCTTCCTTATGGTCCAGTCCTCACGGCCATACATTACTACTGGGAAGACCATTGCTTTAACTATGCAGACTTTTGTTGGCAGGGTGATGTCTTCACTACTTTTTAGAGTGGTCCCTCGTTCCAGCCCCACAGGTACATCTCTGGGCCCTGAGCAGCAGATCCAGAGTGACCCCGCCCTTAGGCTGCTGCTGGTGAATGCCAGATCAGTCTGTAATAAGGCCCCCCTGATCCAAGATTCTATCCAGGAGGGGCGGGCCAACCTGGCATGCATCACTGAAACCTGGCTGACACCTGAGGATGGAGTACCTCTTTCGGACATGTGTCCAGCTGGGTTCGGTATTTGGCACCAGCCTAGAGGTGAGGGGAGGGGCAGTGGTTTCGCCATTGTTGCCAGAGAGTCATAGGGAGTTGCTAGGGCCACTGCTCCACAAGTGTCTGGTTGTGAGGCCCTGCTTCTAAGGTTGGGCCCCAAGGGTCAGTTGGGGATCTTACTCCTGTACCTGCCCCCTTGCAGGGTAAGGGATGCCCTGCCTGAGCTCCTCGAGGCCACCTTGGTGTTGGCGTTGGAGTTCCCGAGGGTAATGGTTCTGGGAGACTTCAATTTGCCATCATTGGGGATGGCTTCTGAGGTGGCGAGGGAGTTCATGGCTTCCATGGCAGCCATGGGCCTGACTCAGGTAGTTCGGGGTCCAACCAGGGGCAGTGGTCACACGCCAGACTTAGTTTTCTTGTCGGAGCAGTGGCAGAGTGATCTGAGATTACAGGACTTAGTCATCTCACCTGTGCCATGGTCAGATCACTATCTGGTGACTCTTGACTTTCTGGGGGCGACGCTTCATCGTAGGGAGGCAGGGCCTATTAAAATGATCCGCCCTCGGCGACTAATGGATTCAGTTGGATTCCAGAGGGAACTGGGGGATGTTCCTCTGGATCAGCTACACGATTCACCCGAGGCACTTGTTGACCTGTGGAACAGGACGGCAACAGCAGCCTTGGATGAAATTGTGCCATTGTGCCTCTCCGAGCCCATGGGGCTAGGTCATCCGCGTGGTTCACAGATGAACTGTGGGAACTCAAACGGGCAAAGAGACGCCTAGAGCGCCACTGGGTGAAGACCCGGGATGACTTCGATTGGACACTAGCTAGAGCTGCTAATAGGGCCTACCTAGTGGCGATGGGGGTGGTGAGGCGGCAATACTTCACCACCCTTATTGCCTCCGCTGATAATCGCCCAGCTGCCCTGTTCCAGGTAACCAGGTCCCTTCTTGGTAGGGGGTGATCAGTGCCCGGTTGGCAGGGCTCGGCCGAGGACTTTGCTGACCATCTGGTGGAGAAAATCAATCGGATTCGTTCAGGGCTGAATCTCAGCGTGGATGGGGAGGGTCAGGGAGCGACAGGAGCACAGTCTTGCTGTACGATCTGGGATCAGTTTGATCCTGTTGTCCCTGATGAAGTGGACAGGCTCCTTGCAGCTGTGCATGCCACTACATGTCCTTTGGACCCCTGTCCCACCTGGTTGGTGAAAGCCTCCAAGGTGGTGACAGGTGGCTGGGTCGGGGCGATAATAAATGCATCATTACGGGAGGGGGTGTTTCCTGCACCGCTAAAACATGCTTTGGTGCCCCCCTCTTGAAGAAGATATCCCTTGACCCAGCTGTCCTTAACAACTACAGGCCGGTTTCCAACCTTCCCTTTCTGGGTAAGGGATTGGAGAAGGCAGTGGCGCGCCAGCTGCAGAGTATCCTGGAGGAAGCGGATTATCTAGACCCCTTTCAATCAGGACCCCTTTCAATCAGGATTCAGGCCCGGGTATGGTACGGAGACGGCATTGGTTGCACTGATGGATGATCTCTGGCAGGAGCGCTCTTCTTGACCTCCTTGCTCTTCTTGACCTCTCAGCGGCTTTCTATACCGTCGACCACGGTATCCTTCTGGAACAGCTCAAAGGACTGGGGATCCAGGGCACTGTGTTGTCCTTGTTTTCCTCTTTTCTGGAGGGCCGTACCCAGTTGGTGTGGTTGGAGAGTGAGAGGTCCAGCCCTAGGCTTCTCAAGTATTGGGGTGCCTCAGGGTTTGGTGCTCTCTCCTCTCCTATTTAACATCTACATGAAGCCACTGGGTGAGATCATTTGTTCCCATGGGGTGCGGTACCATCAGTACGCGGATGACACTCAGTTGTACATCCCGGCCCGTGGGGACCCCAGTGATGCCGTTGAAATCCAATCCAGATGCCTGGAGGCCGTTGGGGTCTGGATGGGGGCAAATGGGCTTCAGCTGAATCCCAGCAACACAGAGTGGCTATGGATAAGGGGGCCCATGTTATCCAGGGAGCTACCATCTTTGGTACTGGATGGGGCTGTTTTGCTCCAGACAGACCCGGTGCGCAATCTGGGGGTCCTTCTGGACTCACAGCTGCTGCTAGAAGAACAGGTAGCGGCTGTGGCCAGAAGGGCTTTTGCCCAACTTCGGGTGATTCGCCAGTTGTGCACGCTCCTGGATCGGGACTCCTTGCTTATGGTCACTCACGCTCTGGTCACTTCCTGACTAGATTACTGTAATGCGCTCTACATGGGGCTGCCCTTGACAACCATTTGGACGCTGCAGCTGGTCCAGAATGCGGCAGCCCGGGTGGTGATGGGGTGCGAACAATATGCCCGTGCCTCACCGCTACTTCGGGAGCTGCACTGGTTACCAGTTTGTCTCCGGATGCAATTCAAGGTGCTGGTTTTGACCTTTAAAGCCCTATATGGCAGTGGGCCAGGATATGTTAGAGACCACATCATCCCAAGAATGTCTGCCCATCCAACCAGAGCGGACTGGAGGGGCTCTCTGATGGTGCCATCAACTAGGGGTACATATCTATCCAGCACCCGTAGGAGAGCCTTCTCCGTGTCCGCACCAACCCTCTGGAACCTCCTGCCAACAGAACTAAGACTTGAAAGAGAATTGCTGCCCTTCAGGAAAGGATTGAAGACCTGGCTGGCAGGGCAGGTGTGGGGCCCTAATGGGAACACGGGCCCTGCCTGCTGGCTTATGTAAACAACTAAGAACTCTCTCTTATTTTTAAAGTGGGTGGGTCTTTTAAAGTGGGTGGGATATGGGTTTTAAAAGTGTTTTTATCTGTTTTAGAACTTGTTGTAATGCCGCCCTGAGTCGGGTTCTACCTGTGTGGGCGGCATATATAAATATGACTAATAAATAAAAATAAATAAATAAATTATGCTGCCTACGTTTGGCATAGCTTGCCTCCTAAGAAATAAGCATATTTTTATTTCATGGCTGCCATCACCATCTGCAGTTATTTTATCCCAAGTTATCTTATCCAAGTTATTTTATCCTAGTTATCCCAAGAAGGTGGAGTCTGCTACTGCTTCCAGTTCTTCCCTGCCTATTTGTCAGGCAGTGATGTATCCAGATGCCATGATTTTTTTGATGTTGAGTTTCAGGCCAGCTTTTGCACTTTCCTTTTTCACCCTCATCAAGAGGACACCAGAGCCACTGCTGACAAGCCTCGCCACGACTCTCCTGGGCCCCTGCCATTGGCCTGGGATGGGAGTCATCTGCGGCCACCAGCCCTGCCTCCCTCTGGCCCTGCTTTGACCGGAGGGATAAGGGGACGCTGGAGCCGCTGCTGACAAGCCTCTCCATGACTCTCCTGGGCCCCCGCCATTGGCTCAGGATGGGAGTCAGGTGCAGCCACTGGCCCCGCCTCCCTCCGGCCCGGCCTCACCTTCACCTCAGCCCTCTTCCCCAGTCTGGCTTTTGCTGTGGGGGAGAGCGAACACCTGGGCCCCCCGGTGTGGCAAAAGACTTTGAAGTTGGCCACCACCGCCTCGCCTCAGCCATCTCCCCGGTCCGGCTTGGCCACGGGAGTTCGGGCTTGCAGCACCACTTTGTTGCCCTGCTCTGCCGATGATCCTGAGGACTTGGAGTTGGGCTCCAATGTGGTTGTTGAGTCCACTCCTTGCTAAACCCTGTTTAAGTTGTTGAGCCGTGGGCTCTGCCCCCCCTTCCTCCTTGGATTAATGCATCTTTTTCCTGTTGTGTAATTTTGATACGTTATTTTTCTAGTGCATTTTTGTATTGTTATATTGTATTTAAATATGTTGTAATGCCACCGTGAGTCAGCCATGGTGCTGAGTAGTGCGGGGTATAAAACTGAAAAATAAATAAATAATAAAGAGGCTCTTTAGGTCTCTTCACTTTCTGCCACCAGGGCTCTTCTATTCAATGATGTAGATAATTGGATTGGTCCATATTAACAAATGGGAAGCCGATCTTTTGTAAAGCCAATAGTTCTTAATAACTCATTCAAGATCAAACCACCCTCAAATACTTTGCAATATAACAGAAATTACTTTCAAAAATATACTGCTTTTAGGAAAACCAATTTGTTTTTCAGCTGCTGTGAAGCAAAGTCTGGGGCTACAGCATATAACTTCTGGCTCCATTATATATTAACCTTGATTCACAGGGAGGTGACTCAGGATTCCTAACTCATGATTTGAGGACAAATCACAGATGTAATCTGAGTGGATTTGTAGACTACTAGAAAGCTATCACAGGATGTTTATTGATGACTTTTGCAAGACTTAATATATTACATATTAATATACAATACTAATATTCATATGCTGTCAAGTCAATTCTGATTTATGGTGATGCTTTTCAAGGTTTTCTACAAAGAGAGTACTCAGAAGTAGCTTCCCAATACCTTTTTCTAGGGGCATCCTAGGACTGTGCAGTTTGTCCACAGTTACACAGGCTGGCTCTTCCAGTGTATATTTGTATAACCTTGCCTTATAAACATGAAAAGTCCAGGTTAGGTTGTATTCAAAACCGGAAGATACCTATGCTTTTGAAATATGAAATATTCTCACCTGTAAAGCATTTAAGAATCAAAACATTTCAGTAATTAAATCCCTCCAATTATTAATCCTAAATGTCAAATGTAAACACATTGTGTAACACCAGTTTATTGTGTTTCAAGTCATTTGCTCTCTATTTTTCCCTCCTCCAAATAAAGTGTCATACTTGAAAAACTATTAGACAGATCAAGATAAGATCCTTCCATGGCATAAGCAGGATCAGAGCTATAAATTACATTTCAAGCCTGTGGAGCAACGGAAAAGTACAGGTGGAACGTCTTAAAATGCTACAGCTGTACTTAGATTATTAGTCAATAATATGGGACTAAACAGGCCCCAAGGTATTCAAGGTAATATGGGGCTAAACAGGCTTGATGATCTTTAAAGAATCTCCAGACCTTGAGGGCTGCCTTTCAGAATCTCATTATCTTCAGGTTGGTTGAAAGATTGCTTTCCTGTTTTGTAAGGTGCTGAATGATTCAGCAGAGCAGATATTTTTTGGCTCTCACCAGATTCTCTGTATTAAAATTTTGTTTCTGAGAAGTACCTCCTACTTCTCAGATGTCTATTTTTAAATATATCTACTCCCCAGGTGCTTACATCTGAGCGTTTTAGAAATCCTAGCAAACTCATTGGAATAAATTGTGAAAGAAATTAAGAAGACATGGCACTGTTCCTACTGGATTGGTCCCTACAACATTGTTTTGAAGACTCACTTTGTTAATTTGTTTTAGTTTTAGGCCACCATTCTCCTGGTTGAGTGCACCAGGAGAAGCCCACCCTTTTTATTAACTGCTAGATAACACAGTATTTTAAATATCCGTCTGTGGAGCCAGCGACTGGGAGTTTGATTCCTCTCTCTGTCTCTTTGATAAGGACTAGACTTGATGATCCACATGATCCTTTTCAGCTCTGCTTTTCCTTTTCCTCCTCCTCTTTTTTTGATGGTGTTCTTGTTGTTGGTGGTGGTGGAGGAGGACACCATCCACTAGATTTTCAGACCAGAGTTTTGGAACTCCTCTGTTTGGATCCTATCCCTGGTCCTAAGGGTCAGTGGGGTGTCACTGATAATGAAAGCGCGGCGCCAAAATGGCCGCTGCGCTCTTTGCGCCCCCCCACCCGGACTCAGACATCTGGGTGAGTTAGGGGGCGTGGTCACCCCTCTATAAAAGGGGTGACCACGAGGCAGCCGAGCTGCCATTTTAGAATAGCGACGGAGAGGAGAAGTTTTCTCCGTCGCTGTTTTCTCCTTAGTCTTCGGCTATTGAGCCTTGCAGTTTGTTTCCCGGCTGGGAAAGGAGGATTAAAGTACCCGGAGCCTTTTTGGATTGCTTGGCTACTGCGGTACTTAAACGCTAGGAGTTTGATCCCTGGATAGGGATGGCTCCCAAGCAGAAGGCCCCGGCGCTAAAGCCACAGCCGAGGGGAAGAACTTTTACCGGCCCTGCGCCGGATGGGGGCCAGCCTTTGGGTTGGAGGACCAGGGCTGCGCCCCCACGGCAGGGTGATGTGCCAGCCTTGCCCACTAGTACCAGTGGGGCTGGTCAGGCTAGCACTTGGCAGCAGGGTTCCAGCTTGGTAGCTGGTCAGCTACAGGCCGGCCCCTCCGGGGCTTCGGCCCTCAGCCCACCTTTGCTGGGCATGGGACAGGTCGGCCTGGGGGGGCCTGGTGCGGGTGCCCAACCCACTGCTCTTCCGGCTCCTCATGGGCCAGAGTTTTGGGCATGGCCCTATTCTGGCCCTGGCTCTCCTTTTGGGTTGCCTTTTCCTCAACTGCCTAGTGGGCCGTCCAGCCCACCCGGCCTGCCTTATACTGGGGGCTCTGGGGCAGTGGATGCTCTGTTAGCATGGATAGCAGTGCTGGAAGCATCCTTGGGCATTGCACAGCCTCCTTCGGAGGGGGGCGCTACTCTTTCTTCAACAGGGGCCCCTTCATCGGCCCCGGCTACCTTGCCGGCTGCAACGCTTCAGCGGGTGGCCAACTGGGTTGAGCTGCTTGAGACGGTCCGGCCGGCCCCAGCTGGTGTCTCGCAGCTCCCCGTTCGACCTGATGTCCAGACTGGAAGCAGTCAGGGGTGGTCCCAGAGCTCGATTCCGGTCGCGAGCTCCGACGCCTGCCATGGGCCGGAATCCCCGGTTGGGGCGGCTCACGGGGGTGCACCTAGTGAGTATCAGGTTCAATTTAGTGCACCAACACCACAGCCCACTTACAGTGGTGGGGTTCAGTGGCCCTGGCCTCGTCAAGTTGAGGCGAGTGGGCATCAGTTACCATCCTATCCCAGTATCCCATGGTTTCAAAATGGTCCCTCGTTAAGGGCGGGGGTGTCTGCCCCTGGGGCAGTGCCAAGCATCGCAGGGGCTGTCCAGGTCCCGCTGCGTATGCCCTCTATACAGAATGTGCCGATGATGGCTTTGCCAATGGCTGGTTATTCCTTGCCCCTGGGTGATCATTTGTCACAGGTCACGAGGGATAAGATTTGGCGAGGGGAGTACGTGGATATATTCTCCCTATTGAACCGTGAGCCCACTAAGGAAGAGAGAGAGGGACAGGATGACAGAGACAAAGAGCTGTCCCGTCGTTGTAAGCCACCGCACACTTGGGCCAACTGGTTGCCGGCATATCTTATTTATATGGCGGTATACCTGAGGGCCTGGCCTGATCTGGCCATTCCTATGGTCCAATACTTGGACAATATTTACAGGGCGATGGTTGATTTCCCTGGCCCATCGTGGTTGGCTTACGATGAGGAATTTAGAATGAGGGTGCCCTACACCCAGAGATGAGGTGGGATGAGCCCTGCCAGAAATTGTGGCTCTTGTACATGACCCCCACGCGTCCGGCGCCTGGGGATAGGTACCATTGTGGCCATGCTGTGCAGTGAGCTGATCCAACACAGGCTCCCCGCCAGCCGGCAGGGCAGGGGGTTCCAGCCCGCTTGCTGTGTTGGAGCTTCTCAGCTAATGGCGTGTGCAATAAGCGACAGTGTCGGTACAAACATGAGTGTCCCTCTTGCGCTGGCCCCCACGCCGCCTCTGCGTGCCCGCGGGCTGGTGGGTCACGGGGCAGAGGTAGAGGTGGACAGGGGGCAGTCAGGGCTTCCTCTGACAGAGCTAGCCATTCAAAAGGCCCCCTCCCTGGTTAATGTGTATATGCTGGAGCGATGGCTCTCAACTTATCCAAGAAGGGAGGACGCGAGGTACCTTCTGGAGGGTTTCCAGTGGGGCTTTCGTATTCCGTTCGAGGGGGTTCGGGGACCCCAAGATGCCCCCAATTTAATTTCCCTGAAGGGTAAGGAGGGGGTAGCTGCCCTGAGTATTGCTAAAGAAGTGGAGGCCAGGAGGGTAGCGGGCCCCTTTTCCGAACTGCCCTTCCCGAACCTGAAGGTCTCCCCTCTGGGGCTAGTACCTAAAAAGACCCCGGGTGAATTTCATTTAATCCACCATCTATCGTACCCAGCGGGTTCTTCTGTCAATGATGTTATTCCTGATGACCTTTGTTCGGTCAGGTATACATCGTTTGACCAGGCCCTACGGATGGTGCGCTCTTGTTGTCCCGGTGCCCTCCTGGCAAAATGTGACATTAAATCGGCATTCCGATTGCTGCCAGTGCACCCTGGGGACTTTGAGCTATTGGGTTTTAGATTCCAAGGGAAGTTCTATGTAGATAATGCCATGCCTTTTGGCTGCTCTATTTCATGTTCGGCATTCGAACGTTTTAGCACTTTTCTTCAGTGGGCCTTTGTTTGCAGGTCCGGGTCTCGGTCTGTAGCCCATTACCTCGATGACTTTTTGTTTGGGGGTGAATGGGGCTCGGACACGTGCACGCGTCTCCTCACTACATTTGAGACGCTAATGCGGGAACTGGGTGTCCCCTTAGTGCCTGAAAAGACTGAGGGCCCATCTACTACGCTCACATTTCTAGGTATTGAAATTGACACGGTCGCACAGGCATCCCGGTTACCCATGGATAAGGTCACCAGGATCTCCGCGATGATTTTGGCATTGATGGCCACATGTACAGTGTCCCTTCGTGAGCTGCAGGTACTTCATGGACATCTTAACTTTGCCTGCAGGGTGGTGACACCCGGCAGAGCATTTGCCTGGCGCCTATGTGACGCCATGACTGGCCTGTTAAAGTGCCACCATAGGGTCCGACTGACCAGGGGCATGCGGGCTGACCTTTTGGTTTGGCTCACATTCCTCCGGGATTTTAACGGGGTCTCTTTCTGGAGATCAGACCTTATGGTCTCCACTAGATTCCAAGTACAGTCGAATGCCTCCGGCTCCCTGGGATATGGGATTTATTTTGAGGGGAGGTGGGCTTACGGCCAATGGCCTCCCGCATCGCTTGGCACTGATCGCCTCCGCAATCTTACCTTTCTTGAGTTCCTTCCCATCCTGGGAGCTTTAATGCTATGGGGCGAGGAGTGGGCCAACTCAGTGGTCCATTTTTGGTGTGACAATGTGGCAGTGGTGCACATTGTCAACGCTCAGATGTCTAAATCACCTAGGGGTATGGCGTTGGTTCGCCAATTTGTGTTAAGAAGCCTACGCCTGAATGTGCTGTTTAAGGCCAGACATGTTCCAGGCATTAATAATGATATTGCTGATGCTTTATCCCACCTGCAGATCCCCTGGTTCCGTGCCTTGGCTCCGGAAGCAGAGGAATTCCCCTCGCCACTCCCGGCCGAGATTTGGACATTTGGCGAGGAGAGGTGAACCGGGCGATCGGCATGTCTTTGGCACCTCGCACGCGTAAGGCGTATCAACATGCTTTTGTACAATTTAGAACCTTTTGTGTGCAACTACAGTTGCCCGAAGTGTGGCCCATTCCAGTCGAACAGGTTTTACAATTTATGGTTTATCTTCACAGTCAGGGTTTGGCTCCTCGTACTATAGCATCCAGGCTGTCGGCACTGGCATTTATGGCCAAAGTGAGGGGCTTCGCTGATTGCGTGAATGATTTCCGCATACATCATGTTTTGGAGGGGTGGACACGGGAACGTGGCCGCCGCCCGGACACTCGCCACCCAATTTCACCAGAGGTCCTGACCCACCTTGCACGAGGCTGGCATAACTTGTGTTATGATAGGTATGAGGTGGCTCTTTTTCACGCGGCTACCACAGTGGCCTTCTTTGGAGCGCTCCGCATCAGTGAGTTGGTACTACTGTCTAAGGCGGATGCGACTCGTAGGGCACTGGAACTCGACGATGTCTATGTCACTAATGGGTGGGCTCAGTTGAGGATTTGGTCCTCAAAGGTTGATCAGCAAGGCGTAGGCAGTGGAGTTAGACTGCTACGATGTTCCATTGCAGACATCTGTCCGGTTGGTGCCCTACATGAGATTTTGGCAGTGCGTGGCGCGCACCCTGGCCCGTTTTTCTGCCACCAGGATGGGTCTCCCCTTACTAAATTCCAATTTTGGAAGGTGACCGGTATGGCACTAACCAGTGTTGGCCTCCCAGGGGCTCGTTATGGCACCCATTCATTTAGGATAGGTGCTGCATCCACTGTGGCTGCATTTGGGTACTCTGAGGCTGATATACGCCGGATGGGGAGATGGGGATCCATGCATTTTGCATTGTATGTTCACCCACTTCAGGTATGAGTACCAGTTAAGTCATTATTCTCTTTTCTTCTTTTACAGACCCTATGTGTCCCCGCACACCGGTGGCTGTATGGCTGGTGGGCCACAGTTACGTGCACTGGGCAGCGCAGTATGCTGCGGTGACAGAGTGGGGACCCCAGCTTGGACTACGTGCAACCGCACGTATACGTTGGTATGGTAAGCACGGAATGAGATGGCGGGAACTGTTGACATTCCTGTTTTCCATCAGGGATGCTGAACCACCTGATGTCCTTGTACTGCACCTCGGAGGCAATGACCTTGCCCAGGTCACTGGCCTTTCCTTAAAATTCACGATCTGCAGTGACCTAGCTTATTTGCATTATGTGTGGCCGTCCACAAGGCTGCTATGGTCAGACATTGTGCCGCGTCATACTTACAGGGGAGGTATTACCTCCGTGCCCTTGACCGCGCTCGCTGCTCGGTGAACAAGGCTGTTGCCCGGTTCTTGTCAGACAAGGGTTTGGGGATGGTCATCCGGCACCCCACGATTAGTTTGCAAAATTACGATCTCTATGCAGGGGATGGGGTCCACCTGTCGGCTAGAGGTTTGAACCTCTTTCTGGAAGATTTGCAAGCAGGCCTGGTGACCGAGCTGACGGTCTGGGGGGGGGGGCGGTGAGTCTTCATAGATGCCTCCCCGTGTGGCGGGTAGCACTGGTAAGGTAAATATTTATGACCCATAGGTATCCGGCAGGTTCGCAATTGACTGGCCAACACTTAGACAGGTACAGGTGTAATAGCTTTGGCCGGTCAACGACGAACCAGGCAAGGGGTGATGGCAGGCACTTTACAGCATGCATCACCTCGTGATTTGACGGATACACGTCATAGGGTGGGGTCAGTAAATAGTTTATTGACTCCGGTCAACAATTTGTTTGTCCTAACAAACAAATTGATACAAATAGTTACACTGTAGCCAATTATAATTGGCATTTTGGGAGGAACCTTACCAGTGTTACTGCGGCCTGCTTGCCTTAAGAATTACAATTGGATGAATACACCAATTGAAAGTTATAATTCGGACTAGGGCATTATTCAATAAAAGTGGCCCAATGCCTTTATCCATATACCGGTGTCTGAGTCTTTCTTTGGAGGGTGCGCCTGCAATGTATCTGGTACCTAGTAGTGCTATTTTGTGCAACTTGTCTATCATGATCTTATCAATGCCAAGCAGACTCATATGTTTTTCAACCTTTTGGGGATTGCTCCTAGCATTCTTATCACTACAGTTGTTGCTTTTTTCTCCCATAGATTCTGTAATTCATTTCTCAAATCTTGATATCTCATGATCTCTTCAATCTCTTTTTCTTCCACCCAACCACCATCTGGGATTGCCACCTCAGTCAGCTTATCCAATATTTTTTTCCCCCAACCACAGTAATATCTGCACTGTTGTGCTCAAGCTTCTTATCAGTTTGGATCTTAAACTCCCACAAGATCCTAACTATCTTGTCCTCATTCTCAACCATCTTTTTACGTTTGTGTACCCAGCAATAGTTCAGACATTTTGTTGTTCAGGTGCACAGTCGAGTCTGACCCTTTGCAATCCCATGGACCACTGCATGCCAGGCTCCTCTGTCCTCTGAAGCCCAGCCAGATCTATGCCCACCATGTCAACAATTTCATCCAGTGACCTCATCCTGTGCCCCCTTCTCCTTTTGCCTTCGGTCATTCCTAGCATCAAGGTCTTCTCAAGCGAGTCCTCTCGTCTCATTTTGTGGCCAAAGTACTTGAGCTTCAGCTTCAGTATTTGTCCTTCCAAGGAGCAGTCAGGGTTGATTTCCTTCAAAATCGACTGATCTGATATCCTCGCAATCCAGGGGAATATCAAGAGTCTCCTCCAGCACCACAGTTCAAATGCGTCTATTCTTCTGCTCTCAGCCTTCCTTATGGTACAGCTCTCACAGCCATACACTACTACATACATTGCTTTAACTTTGTGGACTTTTGTTGGCAGGGTGATGTCTCTACTTTTTATTATGTTGCCAAGTTTATCATAGCTTGCCTCCCAAGAAGTAAGCATCTTTTTATTTCTTGGCTGCAGTAATCATTTACAGTGATCTTAAATCTCAAGAAGGAAAGTCTGTCACTGCTTCCATTTCTTCCCCTTCTATTTGCCAGGGAGTGATTGGTCCGGATGCCATGATCTTGGTTTTTTTTGATGTTGAGTTTCAGGCCAGCTTTTGCATTCTCCTCTCTCACCTTCATCAAGAGGCTCTTTAGATCTTCATCACTTTCTGCCATTAGGGTAGTATCATCTGCATATCTCAGGTTGTTGATGTTTCTCCCAGCAATCTGATGGGGTGCAGATGTTATGCCCATGCCTCGCCACTGCTCCAGGAGATGCACTGGTTACCTGTGTGCCTCCAGGTGCAATTCAAGATGCTGGTCATGACCTTTAAAGCCCTACATGGTAGTGGACCAGAATACCTAAGAGACCACTTCACCTCAAGAACATCTGTCCGTCCCACCAGAGCGGACCAGAGAGGCTCTCTGAAGATGCCATCAGCTAAAGAGGCCCGACTCTCTAGCACAAGAAGGAGGGCCTTTTCAGTGTCTGCTCCGGCCCTATGGAACCTCTTATCAATTGCATTGTGCCTCAAAGTGGAGCTGTTGCCCTTTAGGAAAGAACTAAAAACTTTGCTGGTAAAACAGGTGTGGGGCACCGGTGGTGTGGTGACCCCCCCTCCTTTGCTGGCTCATATAGTGCAGGCCACACTGCTTTTTTAGTCACTTTTAGTTGCTTTTAACTGTGATCTTTTACATAATTGATGGGGGGGGGGGATTTTTAGCGTTTTTAAGGTTTTAAGATTGTTGTGTTTTATGTTGTTGTTATGCCGCCCAGAGTCACTCGCTCAAATTGGGCGGCAGTATATAAATTTGAAATTATTATTATTATTATTATTATTATTATTATTATTATTATTATTATTATTATTATTATTATTATTATTATTATTATTATTATTATTATTATTATTAATAATAATAATAATAATAATAATAATAATAATAATAATAATAATAATAATAATAATAATAATAATAATAATAATAATAATAATTTCATTTTGTGCTTCATCCAGCCCTGTGTTATGCATGGTGTATTCTGCATACAAGTTAAATAAGCAGGGAGACAATATACAGCCTTGTCGTACTCCTTTTCCTATTCTAAACCGATCAGTAGTTCCGTATCCTGTCCTAACTGTTGCTTCTTGGCTCACATACAGATTTCTCAGAAGACTGATGAGGTGGTCTGGTACTCCCATCTCTTTAAGGACTTGCCACAGTTTATTGTGATCCACATAGTCAAAGGCTTTGGTGTAGTCAATGAAACAGGAGTAGACATTTTTCTGGTACTCTCCTGCTTTTTCCATGATCCAGCAAATCTTTGCAATTTGGTCTCTAGTTCCAATGCCTCTTTAGAACCCTGCCTGTACTTCTGGAAGTTCTTGATACACATACTGCTGAAGCCTAGCCTGTAAGATTTTGAGCATGTCCTTGCTGGCATGTGAGATGAACACAATTGTATGATAATTTGAACATTCTTTGGCATTGCCCTTCTTTGGAATTGGAATACAAACTGACCTTTTCCAATCCTTTGGCCACTGCTGCATTTTCCAAATCTGCTTGCATATTGTGTGCAACACTTTAATTGCATCAAACATAGTGTTCCATAATTATTGCACAGATTCCAATGTAAAATTGTCCATTTCTTTACACTTGCAGCCAGTTCCAGTTTTCCCAGTTTTCGCTTTAATTATGTTGGTCCATAGTGCTTGTTCTTGGGGAGCAAATATAAGTTATTTTGTCTCATTTTTTAGTATAATTTTTTTATCCATACCCAGTTATTAGTCCTATACAATATCCCTTCAATTTTTATATATGTTAAGCATTTAATGATTTAGTACTCCAAGCAGTTATTCTATTCCTTAGCACCTCTTCCCTGTATACATAATTCAGTTCATCTACCTTGAGGATACTTGAATCTTTATTCAACATCCTCTTGTTACTGCTATGAATGAATTCAATGAGATACCTTTGCCCTCTCTTCCACCATTTGTTTGATTTGTAGCAATACCTGTCCTCCTCCTTTCCATAGCAGATGTACAGGTAATCTATCTATATTACTACATGGATGGAGAGCATGATTTGCAGTCATCAATTTCCTTGTTCTCTGATCCAAAGCATCCAACTCAGTCACCATTCAATCTACAATATCAGCACTATATTTTATAATCAGTATTGCCCCTGCATTAATTTCTTTAATAACATTTCCACCATTCTGCTTAGATTTCAGGATTTTTCTTATTTTCCTAAAATACTCATGGAAAAAGCTCAGATAAATAATTACCAATGTAAATTTCATTATTGCTACAATATACACATAAGAACTATCATGTACAAATCCATTGATATATAGCACAGCTTTGTTAGTAACAAGGGGACTTGGATCATACCTGTCAACCATCCTGTTTTCCCCGGGAAAACCCCTTATTTTTACCCCTCTTCCTGCCCCCCTCCCGGTTTATTAATTTCCCCGTATTTCCCCTTATTTTTAAAACAAATATCCTGACGTTACAGGCGAAGCTGCAGTATTTTCCCCCCAGCCACCAGAGGTCGCTGTGTGGCAGGCTCTTCGCTTTTGGAAGGGGAGAGAGAGAAGGTGGGGGGGGGGCATTCTGTCTTTCTCTTTCATTTTCTCCTGCCAGCCACATGTCCAAGATGGCGGCTGGTTGCAGGCACCATGCTGGGACTAGGGACAGGAGTCTACTCTAGAGGTGAGCGATATTTCATTTATCAGGGGCAAATCAGCTCTTGGTCTGGGGGCAGAGACTTCTCTCTCACTCTCATGCTTTATTGAGCTGTTTCTGCCCTGCTTTCTATTTCTAGAGTTCTAGAGTTAACTTGGGAGGGGTGGGGGGAAGTGCTTGAGATCACTATATGCTAAAGGTAAAGGTTTCCCTTGCTCGAAAGACAGTCATTTCTGGAGTGCCAAGGTTCACCATCACAGTCAGAGATTCCTACACTATATGAGAGAGAGGGTGTGTGTTCCGTTTCTGTTTTAGAGTTAACTTGGGAGGGGTGAGGGGAAGTGTTTGAGATCACTACATGCTAAAGGTAAAGGTTTTCCTTGCTCGAAAGACAGTTGTTTCTGGAGTGCCAAGGTTCACCATCACAGTCAGAGATTCCTACACTATATGAGAGAGAGAGGGTGTGTGTGTTCGATTTCTGTTCTAGAGTTAACTTGGGAGGGGTGTGTGTGTGTGTGTGCTTGCACGGTTGTTTAAGGGGATCTGAGTTAGGTAAAGGTAAAGGGGTCGCCCTTGCTCAAAAGCCAATCATATCTGACTCTATGGTTCAGTGCTCATCTCTGTTTCAAAGCCAAAGAGCCAGCGTTGTCTGCATCTGCAGACATTTCCATGGTCATGTGGCAAGCATGACTAGACATCAGAGCGCATGGTATGCTTTTACTTCCCACCAAAGTGGTCCCTATTTATCTACTTGCAATATTTTGCTTTCAAACTGCTAGGATGGCAGGAGCTGGGACAAAGACAGGAGCTCATTCCATCCTGCAGTACTCTGGAATCAAACTGCTGATCTTCTGCCTCCCAGTCAGCATCTTAGTCACTTAAGCCACTGAGCAAACAAGAAAGAAAAGAAAAGAAAAGTCCCCCAAGAAAATGGGAAAAGGGTTCTTTGGCCCACACAGGTTTGTGCCCATTTGCATCTACAATACCATCTAGCCATCTTATTTTGGCCACCCCCTTCTTTTGTCCTCCACCTTTACCAGCATCAAGGCTTTCTCAAGTGAATCCTCTCTTCTCATTTGATGTCCAAAGTACTTTAGCAAAAATTGTTGTGGGGACAAATGTAGTACTCTATAAACCACTGGAACCGTTTGTCAGATATAGATTTATTATAGGCGTCTTCTCAAATGTAACACAAAAGATCCGAAACCCTTTCGATATAGGATTTTTCAAAAGTTTTCTTCAGGGATCTAAATGATAATTTAAATATAATTACTAATCCATCATATAAAATACAATATACATATATAAATATATACATGATCTTGGATAGACAAATTATACATACCTATAGTGTTGAAGTCAATTTGTAAAGTTTTTTAAAGTATCTTAATTATATCGCGTCCTAGACCTCACTTGTTTGTTCTTTTGGTGTCGACGGACGTTACTCAATATAACTCAGAGAACATTTTTAAAGAGAACTTTTTGCACAGCTGATTAATTATAAGAAATAAGTGTAATCAATTTCTTGATTTAGCCCATATGGGTGCAATGTATTGAACCGGTGAATGAAGAAACTCTCCCTCTGTCTTAAAGCAATATCCATGTTAATATGATGATAAAGTTGCTGTTTGATACATTCAAGCACTACAAATCTAAAATCTTGGTCATTATGATTCGCTTCAATGAAGTGGTTGACTAATGGTGCAGACAGATTCTGTTTATGGATTTTGGACCTATGTTCCCCCACCCTGGTTTTAATTTTCCGGGAAGTTACCCCCACATAACCCAATCCACAGGAACAGGTTAGTAGGTAGATACAACCCGAGCTATTGCAATTCGAAAAGTGATTTAAATGTAAAATGTAGTTGCTGCTGCGGATCGAGATCACTTTGGTCTGCCAAGCTAAAGAGCAATGCGTACATTGTCCACATCTAAAATGTCCTGTTATTAATGGTTGCTTAGGTAAAGAGCGAACAACATGGTCTGTTCTGCTTACTATTTGCTGAATAGATTTCGATTTCCTCAAGCCTATCCGAGGTGGAGAGGAGCAACCTGGTATATGGTTAACAATGTGCCAATGTTTGTTGATAATGCTCTGTATTTGACTTGACAATGGTGAAAAAACAAAAGAACAGTGTAGTCTATTCTCTGGTATCCTAACAGTGTCTCGAAGCAATCTGTCCCTTGGTATTGCCCTAGCTCTCATTAGGTTGTCTTTAATGATCATATCTGGATAAACTTTGTGTTGTAAGTAAGAGGTGATATTATTACTAGCCCTTTCAAAGTCATACTCAATAGAGGAGTTCCTTATTGGCTCTTAAAAATAATCCATAGGGCAAATTATATTTCAGGTGATATGGATGAAATGATTTAAAGTCCAAGTAGGCATTTCTGTCCGTCTTCTTTCTATATAATCTGACCCTCACTTGCCGCTCTATTGAAATGTACGTACTAACATCTAAAAATGGAATTGAGACTGCCCCAAAGTTATGGGTAAATTTAAGGTTCATGTTTAGAGTGTTGACCCAACCCACAAATTGAGGCGCAATGCCCAGATCATTGACAATAAAGAAAAGATCATCTAAGAAACGTTTATAAAAAAATAATATGTCGAAAGAAAGGATTGTTCTCTTCTTTTAAAAGAAATTCTTCTTCAAACTTGATCATATATAGGTTGGCCAGAGAGGGCGCTACTGAGCTCCCCATGGCCACTCCTTTAATCTGTAAATAAATTGTTTTGCCATATCTAAAAAAATTATGGTCTAAAACTAAATCTAGAAGTCCCAATAAAAAATGCATGGGGGGGTGCAGCTCATTACATGTTTCCAAAAACTCATATACTATTTCTTTAATGTCGTCCAAAGGCACGTTGGTGTAAAGCGCCTGGATGTCCATAGTAATAAAGCCCCCACCCCTGGGCACCTGCAAGCCTTCTACTTGTGTGATAAAATCTGTCGTGTTTTTAATATATGAGGCAGTGTTAATTGTAAATGGACTAAGATGGTAATCCAAAAAACGTGATGTGGATTCAAGAGCGGATCCAATTGAGGAGACAATAGGTCTTCCTGGCGTAATGCCATCATCAGGACGGTCTTTATGAATTTTGGGGAGTAGGTGGAATACAGGCATTTTTGGATTATCATTATACAAAAAGTTCTGAGTAGATTCAGATATGTAACCCATAACCACCCCTTCAAACAAACTATCTCTAAGGAGACTTAAAGTTCTGTTTGTGGGATCATGATCTAATACTTTATAAAATTCCTTATTTGATAGTTGTTTCCGGGCTTCACTATCGTATTCTCTAATATCCATAATCACAATGCCCCCTCCCTTATCTGCTTTCTTGACAATGATATCAGGATCCATTGCTAGCTGCTCTAGCAGCTTCATATCATTAAGGGAAAGATTGTAACCCCATTTTTTCTTTAGTTTTTCACTCTTCTTCAGGTCCCGCAGCACAAGCCTATAAAAAACCTCAATTGATGGATCATTGGGTGGAGGGAAAAAACTGGATTTAGGTCTAAATCTGTCTGAATGGTCCGTACTCCTCTATTGGGTATGACTTTGAAAGGGCTAGTAATAATATCACCTCTTACTTACAACACAAAGGTTATCCAGATAAGATCATTAAAGACAACCTAATGATTTGTAGTGCTTGAATGTATCAAACAGCAACTTTATCATCATATTAACATGGATATTGCTTTAAGACAGAGGGAGAGTTTCTTCATTCACCGGTTCAATACATTGCACCCATATGGGCTAAATCAAGAAATTGATTACACTTGTTTCTTATAATTAATCAGCTGTGCAAAAAGTTCTCTTTAAAAATGTTCTCTGAGTTATATTGAGTAACGTCCGTCGACACCAAAAGAACAAACAAGTGAGGTCTAGGACGCGATATAATTAAGATACTTTAAAAAACTTTACAAATTGACTTCAACACTATAGGTATGTATAATTTGTCTATCCAAGATCATGTATATATTTATATATGTATATTGTATTTTATATGATGGATTAGTAATTATATTTAAATTATCATTTAGATCCCTGAAGAAAACTTTTAAAAAATCCTATATCGAAAGGGTTTCGGATCTTTTGTGTTACATTTGAGAAGACGCCTATAATAAATCTATATCTGACAAACGGTTCCAGTGGTTTACAAAGTACTTTAGCATCATTTTTACTATTTGACCTTTAATGAGCAGTCAGGGTTGATTTCTTCTAGGATCGACCTATTTCTAACACTACATTTCAAAGGCATCTATTTTTCTGCGCTCAGCTTTCCTAATGGTCCAGCTCTCACACCCATACATTACCACCGGGAATACCGTTGCTTTGACTATGCAATTTTTTGTTTGCAAGGTGATGCCTCTACTTTTAACTATGTTCCCCAGGTTTCTCATAGCTTGTTTCCCAAGCATCAGTTGCCTTTTTATTTCATGGCTGCAATCACCATCTGCAGAGATCTTTGATCCTAAGAAAGTAAAATCTGCCAGTCTTATCCAACTCTAGGGTGCAGTGCTCATCTCCATTTACAGCCAAAGAGCCAGTGCTGTCTGTGTTTGCAGACATTTTCATGGCCATGTGGCAGGCATGACTAGAGCCCAGCAAGTCACATGGCTATGTTTGGCCACGCCCACAGATTTGGCCACACCCACAGAGGGGTGTGGCCAAAATTTCCCTTATTTTCAAATCCAAAAGTTGACAGGTATGACTTGGATATTAAGATTGACAAGCTGATGAGAACTGTGAAAGAGAGACATAGTCATGATTAAGAAAGTTTTGGAAATAATGAAACAGTAGATAATCATAATGCAAAAAAAAGGACAGAGGAATAAAAAGTGTAAAATGAACAATTTAATGAAATTAAGTTATTCTAGTCAGACCAGTGTCATTTTTACAAATGCCTGAATGGAGATTACAAGAATCACAACAGCAACAAGGAAGAAACTAACATTTTTGGAAGGATACAGGTATATGAAAAAAGCCAAAGATACATTATATGGATACAGCTTGGATCAGTGATGTCTGTAGGCAGGTACAGTCAATGGACATGCAAGAGTTGCTAATCACATGGAGATGATAAAAAAAATCAAGTCAAGAAAATTAAAAATGGTACAGCTCTGGTTAAAGATAAAATTAATTGGTTTTGGCTCAAAAAAAAAACCTAATCATGCTACACCTTAGATTGGCAAAACAATATAATATTGTATTGCCAACATGCTTTGTTGATGACTAGATGGCATTGCAGATTTATGGAATCAACAATAATATCAGCTTTACAAGAATGATGAAACAATGGAATACCTCCATAATGGCAAATGCTAAAGAGTTAGGAAGCATCAAGATCAGGAGAGGAATATTTCAAGGTGATTCACTGTTGCCTTTCCTTTTTGTAACAGTTGTGGTAACGTTGATGACACTGTTGAATAATACAGGTCATGGATATCAAGCATTGAGAACATCTGGAAGGGTTTCACACCTGTTATATATGGATGATAAACTGTAAAGTAAAACAAGGCAGGAAATTGAATCACTTATACACACAGTCTGACTATTCAGCAGTGATCTTGCACTAGATTTTGAAATAGAAAAGTGTGTAACTTTATCAGTAAGAAAAGAAAAAGTTGGCGAATTAGAAATAATACAGCTGGCAAATGGAAGACCCATACAGAATCTTGGACATGAGGAAAACTATAAGCATTAGGGATGATGATGATAAAATAAAAATCCAAATAATAATAATAATAATAATAATAATAATAATAATAATAATAATAATAATAATAATAATAATAATAATAATAATAATAATAATAATAATAATAATAATAATAATAATAATCTTTAGATTCACAGTCAAAGACTAGCATAAGATTAACAGTTCAAGACCTAACTGAGGACCTAAGAATTGTTAAGGTAGCATCTAATTATGTAGGCAGTTCTGAGTAAAGTTGTTTTTTGTAGTTAGGATGTTCAAGTCCAATAAATCCAGAATTTCCAAATATCTTGGGAGTCCTTTAGGTATAGCTCCAAGGACTCTATGGGTACAACAGCAGATTTCTTCCTCCATAGATGCTCAACTTCAATTTGCAAATCACAATATTTTGTGATTTTCTCCAGTTGTTTGTCTTCAGTTTGTGCATCTCCTGGTAAAGCAATGTCAATAAACCAGGCCCTCTTCTTTTCCACAACTCTTATATCAGGTGAGTTGTGAGTCAGATGTCTATCTGTTTGAATTTTAAATGAAATAATGTTTGAGCAATAGTACTAAAAGCAAAAATGGGAAACCTGCTTTTTTTATTTTATAAGAACTTCACTGAATGTAGGATTTGGAAATCGACTCTGGCTGGGAGATCTCTGCCTGAAACAACTTTTTGAATGTTTATGCTTACTCCTCAGAAAGATCTAGATGTTCTGAGCATAGCTGTCAAGTATCCCATATTGGCCAGGAAAACCCCTTATTTTACCATTCCCCCTGCCGTCATCCTGTATTAATTAGACTGCAATGCCCTATTGCCACCATTGGAGGGCAGCACAGGATAAGCATAGCTGTCAAGTATCCCATATTTGTCAGGAAATTTCCCTTATTTCCAAATCCAAAACTTGACAGGTATGGTTTTGAGACTAGCCCTAACACTAGATAAACAGAGGTAGTTACCTCAGGGTAATAATAAGAAGCACACTTCCTGTTGTTTTCTCCACCCCCTCTACTGGATTTGTGCTGCTGTGGAGAGCTGTTATGTAACATTAAAATTAGGTCAAATGTTCAAATTGTTGTGCAGACCACTGCCTTTTCTTGTTTCATGAGAAATTAACAAGCTTTGTTTTTTGTTCTGTGTCTTGGAAAATTTACTTCTCTTTAGCCTAACTCAAAAATATGCTAAGTATTAATTATAGGCTTACGGCATTTATAAGCCTTGGATGTCATCATCTGGAGAAGCGAAAGCTTAAGGCCTTTAGAAATATTGCCCAACTTTAATTCCATTATAAGCAAGCCTGGAAGCTGAAATTATATTTGTCTTTTCTCTTTCATTGTCATTTCTGTGGATTTTAGTGGGGAGGTCATTTGAGAATGTCTAAGCTTCATAACTGTGGGTGGCTCATTGAATGACTGAGTGGGGATGTGGCTCATCTCTCCGCTTAATCTATGAGCCACCAGGGTGTTTAATACTGTTCTCTTGGCAGCAGCTATTGAACCAGGGCATTTCTTAAGGAAACTGAAGTAGTCCTCATTCTCGGATAACAGTAATAGCAATCACACTTATATACCACCCCATAGCACTTAGCACACTCTCTGGGCAGTTCACAAGTTAATTAGCATCTTGCCCCCAACATGCTGAGCCAACCTTGATCCCCATCAGGATCAAACTCACAATGTTTTGGCTGGAAATATGGAAAACAGTACTATATGGAAGGTGGCTATGGATCAGTTTGTGTCATTCTGAGAATTCCTTACTACCTCTTGGAAATTTTCAGGCAAATAAATTCAATACTGTATGTCCCAGATACATGAAGTGTCAGTCTTCACACTGCATGCAACATTTTTGTTTTCTATGGATATACTGACATTACCATGGAATCTCCAGGCTTAGTTCCATAGGTTTTTTTTATTTAAAAAAATCATACCATATATAGGTGCTACTGCTTCAGACTCTTAGTGGTTGCTAAATGACTGAACAGTCCTCCATCCAAAGCAACTCCCCTCAGCATTTCAGTGAGCATAATAAACATTATCTTAATGTGTGATGGTTTTCTGTGTGAAGATAATAGATTTATATGAATGAGACTCTTTTACCCATCTGGATTGCTACAACTCAAATGCAGATTCACTATCTCAGTGAAATATAATGTTTACAATAAACAGAGGGGAAAAAATCCACATTATTAAATGTTTGTGTAAACATCTAATAAGGTACTTGCTTAGTCATGACCTACAGAAAACCTAATCAGCATGCTCCTGTCATTTAGTCATTGTATATGTTTGCTGTCAAAAACTCTAGCATACTATTGAACCATAAGGAAGGCTGAGTACAGAAGAATAGACACCTTTGAATTTTGGTGCTGGAGGAAACTCTTGAGAGTCCCCTGGACTGCGAGGAAAACAAATCAGTCAATCCTAAGGAAATCAACCCTGACTGCTCATTGGAGGGACAAATACTGAAGCTCAAGTATTTTGGCAATCAAATGAAAAGAGAGGACTCACTAGAGAAGGAAAAAGGAGAAGGGGGCCCCAGAGGATGAGATGGACAAATGGCAAATGTAAAAATGATGCAATGTGTATAGATCTGCGTGGGCTGAGGAGGATGGTGGAAGATAGAGAAGCCTGGCATACGATGGTCCATGGGGTCACAAAGGATTGGACTCAACTGTGCAACCAAAGAACAACCCAGGGCAAACATGAAGTGCATTAATTAAATCCTCACTTATTCCAGAACAGATTAAAGTATTTAAGTAAGAGCTTGCTTTACAGTGCGTCAGATTTCAAATCCATTTTCTTCAATTTAATATTATGTAGCTTATATGCAAAGGTGGCTTGAGTCTAAGAGGATAATCTACTCCCCCTTTATTGTTAAGTCAAGATGGTGGTGTGGTGGAGAAATGTGAATGTTCTATATTGAGAAGCTTAATGCATGTTGCAACCAATTGGTCAGCACAAAAGATTTTTTTGCAATACATGAATGTTTAATTACCAAGGATCAATCATTTTTCCTAGCTCATCAAGCTTATCATATATGTCTTGCAATATGCCTGTCTTCCAGTAAAAACTTTGGGAATCTTATCCGTTCTTCCTTCTTGATTTAGTCATTGTTACATTTGTCTTTGGTAAAGGCACTCCAACTTCCTGCCACAAATTTTGTCTCACCAAGTACTTGTGTCAAATCTAACTGCACAACAGATGAAACAGTAAAGGCGGTCATTATACTTGAAACAATTGTTGTTAATTCTCCTACTCAGACCCTCAAGACTTCATCCATGAAGCATTGGAGTCAAGCTGAAGAAGGTGTCTGTGAAGTTCTAGGAGAACCCTCCCAAGCAAGGAAGTAAATAGAATACAATCAAATTAGGTCAAAGACTTTGGCGACATCAAGTGCTCTCAGACCAGGTGTGTCTTGGAGCCCTTTTTTACATTTGCAATTCAGGCCTGCTGCATTGCAGAGTGATTCCCAGCTTTTCTAGCATTCATCAAAACTTATAAATATGTCATTATGTGGAGAAACTTTGCTGAGGAGGTTATAAGATTGGCCATCTGTCTCCAGTCACATATAAATCACTTGCAGTGACCTGGGCTAGGCGTTTTTCATCTCTTTCGTGTCTATTGGTGGTTTGACACAGGAGCCGGTAGTATAACTGCTCATTTAATACCAGACAGTGTAATACTCTTGCAGTTTGGCATGCCTGTCAGGTTGATTTCATTAGTACGATAAGATGCCTAGACTCCTTTTTTATCTCTTCTGTTCTCCTTCCCTCTGTCTTTCTCTGTAATTTTGGTCTTTAAAGTCTTTGCTGTCTCCTGATCTACAGATAATTGTTTACTGTAATACTAACCAGGAAAAGAGCTGATAAACTCCAGATGTAGCCAGGTCGTCAAATTCACTTTCTTTACTCTGTGCCCATGGCTATGGACCTCTGATAACATTTTGCCACTGTCTGCAGTTCTCTGAAACTGTGAAGAAAACTGCCCTAGTTGAGATGGGCAGTGATTAAACATTCTCTCTGTCTTGAGTAAACAGGGCTTGTCTTTCACTGTGCAAACAGTACGTGGGCACTGTAGCACAGAAAAACTGTTTGAAGTTGTGTTCTCTGTCCCCCTCCTAACTTGTATATTTTACATGTTATATTAATGCACTGATCTCATTTGGCACCAAAGGAAACAAGTGTATGGCAAGGCTGATCAAAAGTGTCCATCAG
This sequence comes from Bradypodion ventrale, assembly GCA_035047345.1. Classification (NCBI taxonomy): domain Eukaryota; kingdom Metazoa; phylum Chordata; class Lepidosauria; order Squamata; family Chamaeleonidae; genus Bradypodion; species Bradypodion ventrale. Next base: position 296,446,155 of record JAWDJE010000002.1, on the reverse strand, counting down.
CAAGTTTTCTACAACTGTTTAAATTAGTAGACATTCTTAGCCCTTCCCTAAGAAGTAGCCATGGTAGTATGTGAGCTGAAGTAGCCAAATCTTAACATATATGAGAGTAAACAAAACAGAACAGCAAAAAAAATTTAATGTTGTGGCACCTTAAAGACTAACTCCTGTATTTAAGCTCATTTTAAATACACAAGTTTTTAAATGCCACAGCATTTTTTGTCTTTTTTTTTTGCTCTCAGATATGATTGCACAGATTAACACAGCTACCACTTCAAACAAATCTTAACATATTTTGTTTGGTGATAAACTTTCAGAAAAAGTGGCCAGCAGTCCATGAATATTTATGCTAGACAAGACATGTTCATTTTTTAAAGTATCCTAAGACTTTTTGTCTCTTTTACCATCTTAATTCTCTGCCATTTGTGCAACAGAAAATGTAACTCACAGTGCACAAGAACCATAGAGAATATGTCCAAATTGAAATGTGAAACAACATTTGATAAATCTGTTCCTTTGTTGAACACCTTTCTTCTTCTTCCCCTCCTGTTCCAGTTGTTTCACAATCTTTGGTGTGCCTTTCTGCAAAACACAAATTCTAATATGTGATTTTTGGTCCCAGGATTGGCTTTACAGTACCAGCAGATTGTACTCTAAAAGGGCATCAAACAGGTATTTCATTTGTTAATTTTGTGTGGTTAGTGCTAAATTAGAAATAATTGTAATAATTTAATTTGATTAATCTGATGGTTATTGTCTTCTTTAAATGTTGTAAACTGTCCATAGTGTTATATTTTCCCAGATGGGTGGCAAGTAAGTAAGTAAGTAAGTAAGTAAGTAAGTAAGTAAAGCCAGCCAGGGCTCTGTTAAAAGCAGTCACAGATAGGGCTTAGAGTAGCAGGGATATGCTCACAGCTGTGTCTACTCCTCTGTTCCAGTCTTTTCCTTCTTACTCCTAGAAATTCCATCCCATTTATTCAGAATCCTTACCGCCACCAGCAGCCATAACTGATAATTTGGGGTGTGTGTGGAATTTGCACATAGGTTCACACTTTATCAAGTAATTGGGAGCCTATTGAGGATCTCTCCTTCCCTCCCTTCCCTCTCATAAATGTCTTGATGGTATAAGTTGCAAAGAAGTAGCAATATTAGTCTGTGACAGCAAAAACAATGAACTATCCTGTGGCTTAATAAAGGGAAACACATTTGATGTGACATAAGCCTTTATGAACTACACTGTAGCCCAGGCCAAAGTCCTATTCCGAATTTCTGATAGTAGCAGCTATCAGTAACAATAACATGCATTAAATGCATGTACTCAGATATAGTTAGGAGTAGGTTGCAAACAATGGCTGGAAAGAAATACAGTATAAGAAGTAATAACAGTAACAATTACATTATGATTACCTGGATGTTTGTCTGTTTTGCAACTTTTTCTACCAAGAAGTTTGTGTGATCAGCAACAGTTTCATATATTGCTAGTATTAACACTGTATATATGACCTAAATGTCCCCAGTCCACCCCACAACCAAATATACAGTAGTTCTGGACCCCCTGTGCTGCCTGTGAAACAGTGGGCTATAATCCATAATTTTTTTGGCTATAATAAATATGTGAACAAATATTCTTCATTCAATATTTCTGCTATGATTGACAACCATCATCACAAGAAAGATGCTTGGAGTAGTTTAGTTACTAATAATTAGTTGATTGTATTCATTTGTGCTTTGCAATAACTAAGGGTGTAACATTATGACTGCAAATTAGTAGTGGATCTCATCTATCTATTTCTGATCAGCAATACACTTTTAATTAATTTAATAGTTACAAGATGATGTAACACTGAATGCTGGACGAGGAATGTCACATGGTTCAAGCCTGGGGCCTCATCCTGTTGGCATGTGTTCTGCAGCCTATTTGGCTGAATGCCCAAGCACTAACCAAATCAAGGCCACTACTGCGTTTCTGAGGTGACCATAAAGCCATACAATAAATAAATAAATAAACAAATGAATAAATAAAGAGCCTAGAGGCACACATAGGGTGGAATGGAACCTCCACAGATCCTTCATGCTAAATCTAGCATTCATGCAGTTTTAAAAAAAAGTTTAACAAAAAAAAAAAAAGGCCACAGTGTGATTAAAAGCAATGAAAAGGGAGTTGGAAATGTTAGTACTTTAAAAGATACTGATGTTGTGCCAAAGGATAAAGAGACTGACAGCTTCACACTACCCTCCCATGAAGCATCTCTGTGTGAGGCCACCAGGTGGTAGCAGCCACTTTCTACCTTTGCCACCCACCCCACCCCCTTACTTGGAGTGAACCAAAGGCTTTTATTGGTACCATGTATCACCATGGACTTGCATCATTCAATCCCCCACCCCCACTATTCTTACTTTCTTACATAGATAATTGCACTAATATAATTATTTGTATGCAGTCAATGAACACCTGCATTCTTGTGTGAGTTCAAAGTGGCTAGGCCAAAACAGCACTTTTAAGGTGTGATGGCCCAAAGTGTCTCCCCACCCAACCCATTTGGTTCCTTTCCTTTCCCCAATTGGCATAGTTGCATCACTACCATCATTTCTAAAAACTATCTACTGATTCTTTTCCCCCCTATATTACCTGAGTTGGAAGTGAAATAATGGTCAGAAATAATCCTACTAGCACAACATAACAGCTCATCTCAATTTGAAGCTGTTTCCTTTCTCCCTTTTTGGATTACTGTTTCAGGCCTTGGAAATATAATGCGATGATTTTAAAAAATAAATAAACAAATATTTCTATGGTTTGGATGGAGACGAGAACATTATGGATGTCTCCGCTTTTCTTTTCATATAAAAGCTGTGGCACAAAGTAGAAAGTGGCAGCAACAACAAAAGAGCAAAAGGTGCATAGAGAATATAAAAGTGTCTGCCTACCTAAGAGGTATGAGAGATAAAAATGTACAGCCTACACATCCTCTGCTTGTGCTGAGTGGCATAAAAATGGTGTTTAGTGTGGCATTTATATCTGGCAGATGGTTAGTTATCTGTAATTGCTTTGACATTGTGTGCTTTGCTCTACAGATCAAATCATCTGTGAGCCACAAATATAAGTACATAGGCTGTTGTTCATTCTGTTAGTGGCAGCACAGGTATAGGTGGAGCAGTACAATTTGCAAATGAATGAAAGGAATTAACACAGAGTGCTGCTGTCAGGATTCTCACAACATGCCTGTGTGCTAAAATTATTCCCAAATACCGATCACATATCAGCATCAATCAGGGAGATCTTGATCAGGTATATGGTACAAACACAATTGAGATAGCTTCTTCTGGTAAAGAAGAACTACCAGGTCAAAATCATTCTGTATGCAGACCGCTGCAAACAAGATTCCTCTTTGAAAGGTAAGAAGGCGATAGGATTCAGCATCTGAGTGTATGAAAAGTCACATGCCTGGCAGCATATCTGATTGCACAACTAGATGAGTCCAGGCACCATGACAATTAGCACAATTAGTTACAGCAAGTTATGCAAACCATACTACATGAATACAAGTAGGATTCCAACCAATGGAAAAATTACTACTTAAATAAACAAATTATTTGAAAAACTAGTACAACTGAAAAATGTGTGCAGAAGGATAATAATAATAATCTCATGTCAGAGATTGCTCTGGGTTGAAAGGATTTTTGCTGGAGAAACTCCACTCAGGGGACACCCAAATGAGACTCCTCTCATGGCCCGAAGTGCAGCCCTCAGGTATCGAAAACCTTCCAGTCTCTAAGCCCAGTGTCTTAACCACTAAGCCACCGGGGGAACCTCCCTCTCTCCATTACTTTAGAAATATATGCATCCTTCTGTGCAGAAAGATGCATTATATTTCTAAAGAAAGGGAGAGAGAAAGGAACCCCAAGCAAAAATAAAAATAAAAATCAACACCCAATGAGACCAGGTATGGGCTGGACATGGAAGTAAAAATGAAGCCTATGAACTTTGTATTTGTGTACATCCCTTATTACAATTTTATTATTGAGACTCAACATACATGGAACAATAGAGTCTTACCACCTGTGAGCTTCTAGTAGGAAAGAGCCTAAATCTGTTAGTCCTAGCTAGAAAAGACAATTGAATCAAATGGAATTTGGTAAATCAACACTTATGTAAGTTCCATTGATTTAGTGGGTCTGCTGTAATTGTGGCTAACAACTGAATTTTAGTGAGGATGTTTAAGGGCAATTAATTCATCCCCCAACAGGAAATGGCCTTTCACTTTGTTTTTATGTACTGTTATTTAAGTTGTGGATGAGTTTGGGCTCACAGGATGACAACAATGGATTCAGACCAGTTGTTGTTAGAGCAGCAAAGGGTAGAGACAATAACATATTTACAACTTCCATCAAAATGTGGAACTTTCCCTTATTCTGACTTTCTCTTATAGCGGAGAATTCTGTGGGTGCACTGCGGCTATATTGTTGTTGTCGACTGCAACTCATGTCAGAGAATACATTTTTTCCCTAAAGCAGTAAAAATGCCATTGGTGTGAATTTGTTTAAGGTAGATCCCAGCCTGCCATGAAGTCACCCACACACTATGATCACGGAGGATCTCCTGTGGCACATATGAGAAGCAACATGCAGGATTTAACACTGGGACTGCAATGGACTGCTGAGGCCTTGAGGATATGGACAAGGTGCACCTTCACAGTCAGTCCACCTGGCATAGTCTCTTCCACCTCCATGACCATTGGGAATCAGAGTTCCTCCTCTGCTCATTTTGCCATTGGGCCCAATATGATGGTTTCCAGCGGCATTTTCCTCCACTGAGGGGGACAGTCACCTAAAGGGGCTTATTTGCCCATAGCCATTGTTCCCTTTAGGGAGTCAGGTTAGTTAACCATCGCCTGACACTTGACATTGAGTCGCTGGCTGAACGGTCTATTCTATTACCATAGTGAGATGTGCAGCCAGACAGTTATGGTTATATTGTAATTTGGTGATATATAGAGTTGGGATTCTAGGACTTCCAATCTTTGAAGTTATGTAGAATCTCCAAGGTAAGTTTCTGGAATTGGGAGAGGAGAAACCAGATGGCAAGAGAGATGTCTTTTGACTGCTGTTGTCTCCTTCACTCCAAGTGCCTCTGCTGTAATTCAACAGGTTGTACTAGAGTTCTCCTAGAACACAGTTCTAAGTAAATTACCAAGCTACAGTCTAAGAATTCGATAAGACGGAGCAATGGCAGTTAAAGTTGTACCCAACTGAGATAAACCTATAACTCAGTGAGAGGCTTACCTAAAGCTATCTAGTCATTCATGGTAGAGATTTAAGAGCATGAGGACACAGTGGAAATGTGGGAAATACTACAGGTAGCAATCTGATTTGCATCCCCCCCCCCCATTGACCACATAACACAATGGGAAATGTGAATCAATCTAGAGACTCATGGCCCCAAGCTGTACTTTTTGCTACCCACCAAAGAACCTTCTACTTTGTACAAGTTAAATTATTTCACTTTGGTTCAAAGTGATTGATTTGAACTGATACAGAAAGGAAAGAATAACCAAGCTCATGCACATATGTATGCATGCACACAAAGTGGTGCTTTGATAAAGCACCTTTCCCCTTGCTTCTTACCTCATGAGGGAGGATGTAGAGAAAGAGAGTTTGTGCAGATACAAGCAGCAGTATCACACACCTCTCCGCACATCTCAAGACACTTGAGATGAGGAAATAGAGGCATTGAAGCAGGAAAATCCTTCTTAAAGCAGTTCTTTTGAACAATACCACTAACAGTTACTTCAGTAAAACAGCACTTAGAAGGATTTTACTCTTCAGCCAGTTTAGCCACTTAAATCAAAAACAACTGAATCCCCTGGTGAGACTTCATAGTGAGAGAATGCAAGTTAATTAACATTTCCTTCACTGTGTAATCACATCTTAAGTCAAACCAAGGACTTCTATAACCATAGCTGAATACAATCAAATTGCTATAATTTTGTAATGTAGATTCTCTCATCTTATCATCCCTCCTTTATCACTCCTTTTCTCTCTCTCTCTCCCTCTCTCTCTCTCTCTCTCTCTCTCTCACAAAATGTACTCTCAGTGTCTTATCTTCAACTACATGCAAGATAACAATGCTGACTTATATGGGAGGCTGTAGAAGCTGAAATTTGATAATGCATGTCATGTGTTCGAACATTTGAAAGTACTGCACATAGATTGTTACTATTGGGATCCTGATTGTAGATCCTTATAGCTCAATACTGCAAAGGCTTCCCACTTCATATAAATAAGCATAAAGGTTCCTTGGCCCAACATAACAGCAAGTACTCATAAAGTGTAAATTAGCCAAGGACAATAACCAGTCAGATTGCCTCTGAGGCAGAAACAAATGAATAGTTTAGTTTATTAATCACATGCCACCTTCACCTTTGATGTCCTGATGTTCCAGTTTAGGTGCTCCATTAAGCAACCTTGAGTGATTGCCACTGCAGCCTCTACTAAGGCAGAAATGGGGTTGGCAGCACATTTTCAGGACTTCAAAGGCAGTAAATTGCCCTGAGATTGTTTCATTAAAGCACCCTTCCCAGTGTGAACAGCAATAACAAAAGAATCAAGATCAAAGAGCATCCATCTTTTGAGATTTGTTACATAGAAAATTACATGCTGAGGGTGTCTTTTTCACAAATCATCTTGCCTCCCATTCCAGCAAGATATGGTTCCAATTAGACCAGAAGCCTCCTTGACAGCTCAGAGGGTTATGATTGTCATTACCATGGGAGGAGAAGCTTGCTCTCCTTCTCCCCTCCTCTCACTTCTGTAGAGTTAGGCAGGTCTGTGATGTACCTCTAGAGTCTAATTACAAACAATTATGCTGATTAACTAATTACAGGCAATATTGTTCAGCTTCTCAGAAGAGTTTTTTTTAAAAAAATCCTCGGCTCCTACTTGCTTTCTATCATTCTTTGATTATTTGTCCAGGTTCCCCTGGGCTGTCTGATTTCACTGATCCTTACACAGCTTCCTAAGGTGGAGTTGTCACAAGAGAAGAAGATTCATCAAACTCACATGGAGACAGACAAGGTGGTGCAGAGGGAAAGGGCTTCTGGCAACTCTCACTCCCCACCCCCCAGCCCCAATTCTCCTTAGATGTGGCACATTCAAGAAAAAGATCTGCAATCTGATTTTATCGAGATTTATGATATTACAGTAAAACCCCAACTTACATATGCTTTGAGTTACATAAAATTCAACTTACAGAATGATTTTGTGCTAAAACCATGTCCTGATTTACATGATTTCCTATGGGTTTGCTTTGAGTTACATAAAAATATATTTTTTCCCATGGGTTTGCTTCGAGTTACATAAAAAACCGATTAGAGCAAAAGCCTATGGAATGGACTATTTTCATAAGTAGGGGTTTTACTGTATTATCAGGCTCTGAACAGCAGGCAGGGCATACAATTTTCTTGACATGGCTAAATATTTATTTATTTATTTATTTATTGAATTTATATATACTGTCCATCTGGGTGTTATCCCATTGTGGGCGGTAAACAAACAGAAAATAAATGACAGCAATACAAATCAAACCCGCCACCAGCAAATACATCATTAACTAAACTAAAATAATTGGCAACAGAGGACATCAAAACTGAACCTAACTGGCTAATCTATTGACAAAGGAACAACGGCATGAAAGGCCTCCTTGAACAGGAACAGTTTTAATTGTTTTTGAAAGGTAGCCAGTGATGGGGCCTGGTGCAGCTCCACTAGTAGTGTATTCCACAGTGTAGGTGCCACCACCGAGAAGTCTTCTGGTTAAAAACTTTTGAGCCGTCCTCGGTGTTGGCACCTGGATCTGCGCCAACTGTGATGACTGGGTGATGCAGGGAGTTGTTCTGAGGGAGAGATGCTCCGACAGATAGTAAGGGCCTTGTATGATAACATTAACACTTTGAATCTGACACGGTAGGCAACAGGTAACCAGTGCACACCTGCCAAGGCTGGGAAAATATGATCAAATTCCTTTAAACCGGTCACCAGCCTGGCTGCTGCATTCTGGACCTGCTGTAATCTCCATATCAAACACAAGGGCACCCCCACATAGAGAGCATTATAGTAGTCAATCTGCGAGATTACCAATGAATGGGTAAATTAAATGATTACTGATAGGAAAGTCTATGTTATTGAAGCAGCAAGCTAAAATATCAGCTGGTCACATTGGGCCCTTATGAAGTTCCTCTGAGAAGACTTCAGAACATTGTGTCACACACACTCTTGCACTGGCTGCAGTGCAGAGCACACAATGGGAAGTGGAACTTGCCACGCAAATCTGGGATCTGCAAAGAATATGCTTTAGTGAGCTTTTATGTGGTCTTCACTTGACCCACAACAACACGTGGTGGGAATGTGGTGAGATACAGAATCCAGCTACAGTAATACCTCATACAAAGTCCGCTTTATACAACATCGGATTCATACAACATCGCCTAATTCCTTGAAAAAAGTTGCCTCATACAAAGTCGTGCGACTTTGTATGAGGCATTGGGGTTTTCTCAGGTTGCATTGTACCTGGGCAGTATAAAAGGCACATGCGTGCATTGCTCTTGTGGGTTTTGCATGAGGTAAAGAGTGTTTAGGAGTGGTTTTGAGCACAATTTTGAATTTTTTTGGATTTTTTCATCAGAATTTTTAGAAGCATTCCTGGGATTTTTGCAGCATTCTTCAGGTTCTTGGACAATCAGGGTTGTTTGACATGTTTTTGTAATGTTTTTAGCCTTTAGACAATGATTTCTTAAAGTTCTGTCAGTTTCCTGTCTGTTTCCTTGACTTTGCCCTGAAGTCTGTGCTGTTACAGTACAATGTATCTCTATGGAAACGACGTTGTACGAGGCATTGCGGCAAGGATTTGGACGTTGTATGAGGCATCACAGCTTGGATTTTGCATGCCTCATACAAAGTCCAAATCCGTATAAAGTCCAAACTTGTGGAACCAAGTTTGGACATTGTATGAGGTATCACTGTATTTGCTAGTCTGTTGATTGGTACAAAAATAATAAGAATGTACCGATGAGGATTTAAGTTTGGCCAATGATGAAGCCAAGAAAGTGACTTGATTTTTGGAGTCCAAAGTTTGATCAGAACACAAAAGAAGAAGACTTGACCCACAGTTCCTGAACCATCTGTGAGTCAAGTGCATGTTCTGCTACATGCTCCACAGATTGATGAATAGCTATAGACACATCTGGGAAAATATGCTCATATGAAAAGTTTGCACAGAAAAAATGTGTGTATTATAAAAGATATGCAGAACTGTGCTTAAACTCAGTGAAGGAATACTATTATGAAATTGTAATTACTTTTTAAAAAACAAGGTTACAAAAATATACATTTACCTAACAAATAGATGTATATATGTATTATTTAGCCCATAAAGGTACCCAAAGTGATGTATAGACATAAAACAATCAAAATAGTTCTTAAGAACAGATTTTTGAAACCTGTTTAAAAATAATTTTGCAATATTCGTTAGAACAGGACCAACAATTCTAGAATCACTTTTGTACTCTAAAGGCTGCACCAGATAACAATCTTGGTTGCCTGCCAAAAGCTCTTAATAGATGAGGGGATCAGTTGGGAGAGAATTCTGTAACTGAGGTGCTGCCAGAAAATGCAAGAGAAAGCTAGATATTTTAAATAGTAGCAGTGGAGTATATGGCGCAGATACGGTGAAAGGAAGATTTTGAGTTGGTTTTAATACATATATTATGGATTTTATAGATCTGTACATTCTTAGTCAAAATGGTGTTGAAGCATGACAGAATTTAAACTCACTATGGTATGGCTGTTGTAAAGAAATGAGACTAAACCAAGACTCTACCCAGGCAGTCACACTGTATAGGAAGAGCCACATTGGCACCACTGTGGGAGCAAGGTTAGGGTAGCGTTTCTGGTAATAAACAGTAGTCATGACATATTGCATAATCTTTGTAATAAGCTGGTTGTCACTTGTATAAGGAGGAATACTCCCCAGTCCAGTATAATTTGGTTTCTACATTACCCAATTCATCTGATGTTTACATTATAGAGAACATAGCCAGCCTAAGGACAAGAAGGGAGATGGTGTAAAAATTTATTTTATTACTACACAACTCATTTTATTTATATATTAAAAATAAGATACCATATTTCAAAAAGAAATTCTGGAAGAACTCAAAACCTCATCAATTTCCTTTGCCTATTCTTGACAGAAAACCACAATTATTCTCCAATGATTTAAATATGAATCCTTGGCTAATCAAATGGAATATCAACATGCAGAACCTGGGAATCGAACTTGGAGGCAGTGATGAGGAGTGGAGAAATGGAAAGCTTGTTTACTTGCAGGAAAACAATGAGGGCTTAAGCTAAATCTTTCATTCATACCTCATCCAACATGTTCCCTGTGCAACATGTGTGCTTCCTTTACATGCCTGGAGAAGAGCCATTGCAGTAAAAGACAGAGTGGCAACAGGTACTTGGCCCAGAATTTCCTAGGGTAGGGAATAATAATAGTTTTTTTAATAAAATAAAATAAAATAAGCACCACTCAATTGTTGCTCAACCAGCAAAAGAAACTACCGGGCAAGACAATTCTGAGACACAAAGGTGTCTGTAGGAATAGATTTACAGGCAGTGCCATTGTGATGTGTGAGTTGGCCGGGGCATACAGGGAATTATCAGGGGTGGATTGGTGGGGCGTCTGGAAGCTGTAATCCAAATAAATAATAATAAAAAAATGGAACCTTTCTCATCCTCAGCCACTACCACCCTCTGTTCCATCTTTCCCCAAAATATTTTCCTTGGCAAATAATAATAATAATAATAATAATAATAATAATAATAATAATAATAATAATAATAATAATAATAATAATAATAATAATAATAATAAGTGAAGGGGTGAATAAATGTATAAATGTAAGCAATTATCATAGGAGCACCCCTTTAAAATTGTATGTTTGAGGCAAGGTGATTGTGGGGTGAAATCTTCAGCTTGAAGTGTCTTGTGACAAGATCTTTACTGGAAAAAGGACTACATTTAACATCATTTTAGATAATTGGATCCTTTTATAAATTATTCCACACAGTCACTGCAAACCAGCAAGAGGCACATACACACACAACAATAGATCCTATCTGGGTGAGGAATGAGGTAGCCAAGTTGATGCCTCTTAGAGATAGTTCCTGTGGGACTGAACTCACTTAGGTCTATGAGAAAACTCTTCAGCTACTTATGAGGACAGTGGAGATGTAATTAGTTGTTCTGTTCAGGAGTGATTGTCAATTGTTTTTGAAATGACAATCACTTCTAAGTATATGAGAGTAAAGACAAAAAAAATTGTGGCACTTTTTGTGTCTGTTTTGTTTACTCTCTGATATATTTGAAACATAGACTAACATGGCTACCATTTCAAAAATTTCAACTCTAAGTATATGAAATCATCAGGCTTGTGGGCAGTTTCATATAGCAGAGATGGAATTGGTATCAGTTAAGAGCCAAGATTCCATTGAACAAGGAGGCGCATAATTCAAAGATTGTTTTTTGTTGTTGTAAGGTTCGTAAAGGTGAAGGTCGCCCTTGCTTGAAAGCCAGTCGTATCCTACTCTAGGGTTCAGTGCTCATCTTCAGTGTGCAACCTTTGAGGCTGTTGAGAAAAAAAAACCTGACTAAGGCTTTAAATTTAATGGCTATATATTATAGGGATAACCAACTGAAGTCAAACTGCCTAAAAACTCAACTCTGTGCTTTTCATTTGAAAAAACATGAGGCATCAAGAAGCCTGCAGGCGACTTGGAATGGCACCAGGCTTGAACACTGCATCACGCCCAAATGCCTTGGAGTTACCCTGGATCAAACTCTCACTTTCAAAACCCACTGCCTCAATACCAAACAGAAGGTTTTTTTTGCCAGGAACAATATTCTGAGGAAAATAACAGAGAAGTTGGGGTGCCCACCACACACATTAAGAACGTCTGCGCTAGCTTTATGTTACTCTGCAGGAGAGTATGCTAGTCCAGTGTGGTGCAGATCAAAGCATGAAAGGCAGAGGGATGTGGCCCTAAACGAAACAGCAAGATTGGTCACAAGATGCCTAAAACCAACCCCAATACAAAAAGCGCATTACTTTGGCTGGCATATCTCCATCAAAATTCCATTGAGAAGGCAAGCGTGGCGCCAAAATGGCCACCGTGCTCTTTGCGGCCCCCCACCCCACCCCGGACTCAGACATCCGGGTAGTCAGGGGACGTGGCCAACCCCTTCTAAAAGGGGTGACCATGAGGCGGCCCTTCGCCATTTTAGAAAAGCAACGGAGTGGAGAATGAGGGCGACCAGGCCTCCGCCCCCCCGCCCAGTTGTAGGACTTGGGCGGGGGCTGTGCAGGCCTGCCCCCCGGGGGCTTCGGCTCCCATGGACTCATCATCCGAGCTCATGGGGCAAGATGGCCCAATTTTGCATGGCGCGGGATTGCACCCCGCTATGGCCCCGGCACCTCATGGGCCGGATTATCTGGACTGGCCCTACTGCGGCTGGGGGCTGGCACGTGGCCTCGCCCCTCCGCCTGCGGTCGGCCTCAGGCTGGGTCGCATGCTCCCTCCTTACGCCAACCAACAATTGCCCGGTGGGCCACATGGCCCATCCAGCCCACCTTATTCTGGTGGGTCGGACACAGTTGATTTACTTCTGGCCCACATTGTGGCCCTTGAAGCATCCATGGGGATCGCCCCACCACCACTGGAATCTGGGTTTGGCCCTTCTACGGCTGTTGCCCATCTGCCTCTGCAGGCCTCTCAGCGGGCCATTAGCCGGGTTGAGCTGCTGGAGGCCATCAGGCCCATGCATGGTGGTGCTCCGCAGCTCCCTGTGCCCCCCCCAGCAGGGCATCGCGTTGGTGACCGGTCCTGCTTGGCCTCGACTTCCATCGGATCAGAGCTCGACTTCCATCGCGAGCTCCGACACCTGCCAGGGGCCAGAACCCCCGGTGGGGGCGGCCCAGGGGGGTGCAACAAGTGAGTATGGTGGTCAAGTCAGCACACCATCTATACTAACACAGGCTACCAGTGTGGTACAGTGGCCCTGGCCTCACCAGGCTACTTCGGGTGGGCAGTTCACTACTCAGTACCCTCTGGCCTCCTGGGCTCCTACCTATTCACAGGTTTTGCTGGGCACAACCACCCCATTGGCTCCGCCTCAATTTCCTGTTGGGCAACAGGGCCCATTATACATTCCCCCACTTCGCTCTGTGCCGATTACGGCCATGCCAACAGCTGGCTACTCCCTTCCCCTGGGTGACCACTTGTCTCAGGCCACAAGAGAAAAGATATGGCTGGGGGAGTATGTCAATATTTTCACCCTCCTTAACCGGGAACCAACCAAGGAGGAGAAGGAGGGGCAGGATGACAGGGACAAGGAATTGTCCCGTCGTCGTAAGCCCCCTCGTACGTGGGCCAACTGGCTACCAGCCTATTTAATCTATATGGCTGTATATCCTAGGGCCCGTCCGGATTTGGCCATTCCGATGGTCCAGTATCTGGACAACATTTACCGGGCTGTCGTCTATTTCCCTGGCCTGTCATGGTTAGCCTATGACGAGGAATTTAGAATGAGGGTGGCCCTTCTCCCTGAGATGCGGTGGGATGAGCCCTGCCAGCAACTGTGGCTCCTTTATATGACCCCTACATGGCCGGCGCTGGGTGACCGTTACCACTGCGGCCATGCGGTACAGCGGTCGGCCACTACACAGGTTCCCCACTAGCCGGCGGGGCAGGGGGTTCCAGCCAGCCTGCTGTGTTGGAGCTACTCCGCCAATGGAGTGTGCAGCAGGCGCCAAGGTAAATTTAGGCACGAGTGCCCTTCCTGTGCCGGACCGCACGCTGCTTCTGCGTACCCGTGGGCCGGTGGATCCCAGGGCAGGGGAAAAGGATACCAGGGGTCGGCCAGAGCTCCCTCTGATGCCGCCGCACATACAAAAGGTCCCCTCCCTAATAAATCTCAGCATGCTAGAAAGGTGGCTGCGCGTCTATCCAAGACAGGATGATGCGATTTATCTACTAGAGGGTTTTACTTTTGGCTTCCGCATCCCGTTCAGGGGTGTTCGCGCACCTCAGAACGCCCCTAATTTGTTGTCCCTCAGGGGTTGGGAGGACATTGCAGCGGAGAAGATAGCCAAAGAAGTTAGAGAGGGTAGGGTTGCTGGACCGTTTGATATGCCCCCATACTCAAATTTGAAAGTCTCCCCTCTTAGCTTAGTGCCAAAAAATCCTCAGGTGAATTTCATTTGATTCACCATCTTTCTTACCCTGCGGGATCCTCGGTCAATGACACTATACCGGATGACCTTTGTTCGGTCCGGTATATGTCCTTTGATCAAGCCTTGCAGATGGTCTGCTCATGTGGTCGTGGGGCGCTACTGGCGAAATGTGACATTATATCGGCACTCCGATTGTTGCCAGTGCACCCTGATGACTTTGAGCTTTTAGGTTTTTGTTTTCGGGGCAAGTTTTATGTGGACAAAGCTATGCTCTTTGGCTGCTCCATTTCATACTCAGCCTTCGAACGCTTTAGCACCTTTCTTCACTGGGCTTTCGTTCAAAGGTCGGGATCCCGGTCCGTGGCACACTACCTCGACAATTTTTTGTTCGGGAGTGAATGTGACTTGGGCATGTGTGGACACCTGCTTACCACATTTCAGGCGCTCATGGCAGAACTTGGTGTTCCTCTGGCACCTGAAAAGACAGAGGGCACAGCCACCACCCTCACCTTTCTAGGTATTGACTTGACACCGTTGCCCAGACATCCAGGTTGCCCATGGAGAAGTTGACTCGGATCTCAGAGGCCATTTCGGCAATGCTTGCCAAGCGCAAGGTGTCTCTCCGTGAGTTGCAGGTGCTCCACGGCCACCTCAACTTTGCCTGCAGGGTGGTAACACCAGGTAGGAGCATATGGCCTCCCCTCATTTCCAAGTCCAGTCGGATACCTCAGGTTCCCTCAGATATGGGATATATTTTGAGGGTAGGTGGGCCTATGGGAGGTGGCCCCAGGAATGGCAAGGCACGGATCGCTTACGCGATCTTACGTTCCTTGAGTTTTTTTCCGATTTTAGGTGCGCTTATGCTTTGGGGAGACATGTGGGCTAATTCCGTAGTTCACTTTTGGTGTGACAATGCTGCCGTAGTGCATATTGTTAACGCCCAAACATCCAAGTCCCCCAGAGTCATGGCCTTGGTTCGACAATTTGTCCTTAGGTCCTTGCGCCTTAATGTGCTCTTTAGGACCAGACATGTGCCAGGCATTAACAATGATATTGCTGATGCTTTATCCCGCCTGCAGATCTCCTGGTTCTGTGCCTTGGCTCTGGCCCCATACACCATTGCCACCAGGCTTTCGGCCTTGGCATTCATGGCTAAGGCACGGGGCTTTACTGAGTACATGAGTGACTTCCGTATACGCCATGTGTTGGAAGGGTGGACACGTTAAAGTGGTCGCCGCCCGGACACATGTCGGCCTGTTTCCACTTGTCTCCTGGCACACCTTGCTCGAGGCTGGCATAGCCTGTGTTATGATAGGTATGAGGAGTCTCTTTTTCATGCAGCTACCACCATAACTTTCTTTGGAGCTCTGAGAATCAGTGAGCTGGTCCCACTTTCAAAAGGGGACATGTCCCGTAGGGCACTGGAACTGGAAGATGTGTCTCTCAACCAGGAGTGGGCTCAGTTGAGGATTCGCTTTTCAAAAGCTGATCAGCAAGGGAAGGGGAGTAGCGTGATGCTCCTACGTTGTACATTCACTGACATCTGTTCGGTTGGTGCCCTACATGCATTTGTGGCAGCGCGTGGTTCACGCCCTGGCCTGTTGAATGGGACATGTCCCATAGGGCACTGGAACTGGAAGATGTTTCTCTCCACCAGAAGTGGGCTCAGATGAGGATTCGCTCCTCAAAGGCCTATCAGCACGGGAAGGGTAGTAGCGTGATGCTTCTACGATGTACGTTTGCTGACATCTGTCCGGTTGGTGCCCTACATGCGTTTTTGGCAGTGCGTGGTTCATGCCCTGGCCTGTTGTTCTGCCACCAGGATGGTCTCCCCTTACCAAATTTCAATTTTGGAGAGTTACGGGGATGGCACTTCACAGTGTGGGGGTCCCTGGGGCTCGTTACGGTACCCATTCATTTCAGATAGACGCTGCATCAATTGCGGCTGCATTTGGGTACTCAGAGGCTGACATACGTCACATAGGCAGGTGGGGATCTGCGTGTTTTGCTCTGTATGTTCGGCCCCTCACTGCATGAGTGCCTTGTTATGCCCTCAATTCTTTCTCCTTCTTTTACAGACCCTGTGTGTTTCTGCACACTGGTGGAAGTGTGGCTGGTGGGCCACAGTTATGTGCACTGGGCGGCACAGTATGCGGCTTCATCGGAGTGGGGACCCCATCTTGGGCTACGTGCAACCGCGCGTATGCAGTGGTAAGGTGTGTGCGGCATGAGGTGGCGGGAACTGTTGCCATTCCAGATGTCCATTGGGGATGCCAGACCGCCAGACGTTTAAATTCTGCACCTCGGAGGCAATGATCTCGCACAGATCACTGACCTGGCATTAAAGACTTCCGTGTGCAGTGACCTGGCATTTCTTCACCATTTTATGGCCATACACACATTTGCTATGGTCAGACATCGTGCCGAGACACTATTATAGGGGAGGCATTGACCCCCATTGTTTGGACCGTGCCCGGCGGTCAGTGAACAGGGCTGTTGCCCAGTTCCTTATTGAGAATGGCTTGGGAACAGCCATTCGTCACCCGGAGATAGGGTTACAGGATTTTAGCCTGTATTCTGGAGATGGGGTTCAACTGTCAGTGAGGGGTATGGACCTCTTTTTGAATGATGTGCAAGCGGGCCTGGTGACCGAATTGTGGGTAGGGGGTGGGGGTGCGGTGAGTCATCATGGACGCCTCCCCGTGTGGCGGGTAGCACTGGTAAGGTAAAATTTATGACCCATAGGTATCCGGCAGGTTCACAATTGATTGGCCAACACGTAGATAGGTACAGGGGAAACAGGCTTGGCCGGTCAAGGGCGAACCATTAACGGGGTGATGCTAGGAGCTTCACAGCCTGCATCACCTTGATATTTTAACGGATACACATCAGAGGGTGGGATCAATAGATAGTATATTGACTTCAGTCAACAATTTGTTTGTGTCAACAAACAAATTGATACAAATAGATACATAATAGCCAATTGCCATTGGCAATTTGGTTGGGACCTTACCAGTGCTACTGCGGCCTGCTTGCCTTAAAGAATTATAATTTGATGAAACACCAATTGAAAGTTATAATTCGGACTAGGGCATTATTCAATAAAAGTGGCCCAATGCCTTAAATCCAATACCGGTGTCTGTGTCTTTATTTGGGTGGGTGCACCTGCAAAGTGCTGCTCAGAAAGAGTGAGCCAAAGCAAATTCCTCAGAAACACACCTGCTATTTGATCACCAACCACCAAAGCAGAGACTGAAATCAAGGCACAGTTTCCTCACAACTTCTGCCCCTCCAAACAACCAGCCCCCACAGACCACCTCAGAAATATGGAAGGCACACAAGGAGCTACCAGATAACTGGGCAGAACCACATGACTCTCTACCACCTGGCCAAGAACAACCATAGCCTGTGTGGAAAGCTTTAAACAGACTGTGTGCAGGGGCAGGAAGATCAGGGGCTAATCTGAGAAAGTAGGTTTTCCCTGTAGATGACAGCCTGTGTGAATGTGAAGAAGTATAAAATATCTCCCATATGATACAATGCACATAATGGCCCTCAACGTGCACTGAGGAGGACATTATTTTGGTAAGAGGAAATGCTGTTGATGTGACCCAATATTGGGCGGATGTTATCTAGTCCTTTAATTCTATTTTGTTTTAGATATGTTAATTGTAGCTTTGTATATTATTATATGCTGGTGGTGCATCTGACACACATAAAGAAAAGTGCTCATCTCTGTTTATAGTCAAACAGCCAGTGCTGCCTATGTCTGCAGACATTTCTGTGGACATGTGGCAGGCATGACTAAACACTGTAGTACACGGAATGCTGTTTTCCTTTCCACCAAAGTGTTACTTATATATCTACTTGCAATTTCTTGCTTTCAAACCATTAGGACAGAGATCGGAGCTCACTCCATCATAGCACTTGAATCTCAAACTGCTGACCTGCCAAACTTCTAGTCACCAAGTTCAGGATCTTAACCACTAAGCCACTGCAGTCTCAACTTTGTTGTTGTACTGGGGAGAAAAAACAAAACAAATGCAAGCGTGGCGCCAAAATGGCCGTCGCGCTCTTTGCGGGCCCCCCCCACCGGACGAAGGCATCCGGGTAGTTAGGGGCGTGGCCAGCCCTTTTATTAGGCAGCCGTGCTGCCATTTTGACGAAGCGACGGAGCGGAGAAGTTTTTCCCTCTTACCTCCGTCGCTTGTGTTCTTTCAGGGGAAGCCTTTTCGGTGCAGCTTTTCTTTTTCTTCGGCTTCCTAGCTAAACCAGCTATGCCCTCTAAGAAGAAGGCAGCTGCAAACGTGGCTCGATCGGCGCGGAGGCGTCAGCCGGGTCGGAGGACCGCGACTGCGCCCGCCCAGCAGCCACCTTTAGCGGAGCCCACCGGGACTGGTGGGATGGGATCGGTGGCCCCTTGGCCCGATGCGCGGTGCGCGCAGGCTGCCCCGGACGGGGCCTCGGCCCTTGGCCCGCAAACGGTGACCACTGCCCCTGGCATGGTCCGTGCGGCTGGGCCCTCTTGCCCGGGCGCACAGTTCCCCATGGGGGGAGCAAGCCATGGGGGGTGGTTGGGTTCCCTGCCTTGGCAGGGCATGCCCACGGCTCCTCAAGGGCCGAGCATGGGCTCTTGGCCTTATCTGGCCCCTGGGGCCCAGGGATCTGGACAGGTACCCGTGACTTATGGGCCGGCTGCCCATTTGCCCCCTGTCGGGGCTGGGGCCTATGTTAACGTAGAGGCCCTTCTGGCCCGCGTAGCGGCCCTCGAGGCATCCCTGGCGAGGGCCAATCAAACGGGGGCGTCTCTCGGATTCCAGGTTGACCCTTTGGCTGCCGGACAGCGGCAGGCGACAGGTCGGGTTGAGCTGCCTGAGGCGCGCGGGCCGGTGGCGGCCACTGCCTCGCAGCTCCCCACTCAGCAGGTGCAGCAGTCTGGTGCTGATCTGGCCCCGTCGACGAGCTCAGCTTCGGTCGTGAGCTCCGACGCCCCCAGCGGGCCGGAACCCCTGGTGGGGGCGGGCCGTGGGGGTGCATCGGGTGAGTATGCAGTTCAAGCTAGTGCACCCACACAACTGACTTCCCTGGGGGGGGGGTTTCCAGTGGCCATGGCCTCGCACGGGTGGTCCGGCGGTCCAATCACCCCCGGCCCACCCGGCGACTTCATCCCTGACCCAGGGCCCGGGTTGGGGTGGCGCCCCCTATGCGGTAGGGAATTGTTGGGGATCCCCGGGCTGGTGCAGGCCCCCTTTGCTTTGCCCGCAGTTCCCTCGGTGCCGGTGTCGGCATTGCCGACAGCAGGGTATTCCTTGCCACTGGGGGACCATCTGGCCCAGTCCACCAAGGAAAAGATCTGGAGGGGCGAGTATGTAGACATCTTCTCCCTTCTTAATAGGGAGCCAACCAAGGAAGAGAGGGAAGGGCTGGACGAGAAGGATAAGGAGCAGGCACGTCGTCGCAAGCCGCCACGCACGTGGGCAAATTGGTTGCCAGCGTACCTAATTTACATGGCCGTTTACCTCAGGGCTAGGCCGGATTTGGCCATCCCTATGGTCCAGTATCTGGACAACGTTTACCGGGCTATGGTTGACTTCCCGGGTCCGTCGTGGCTGGCTTACGACGAAGAATTCCGCATGAGGATTCCACTGCACCCAGAGATGAGGTGGGATGAGCCCTGCCAGAAGCTGTGGCTTCTGTATATGACCCCCACGCGCCCGGCGCCTGGGGAGAGATACCATTGTGGAGCGAGATTGGCCCCGGTACAGGTACCCCGCCAGGTGGCGGGGCAGGGGGTTCCAGCCCGCCTGCTGTGCTGGACCTTCTCGTCCAATGGTTCTTGCAACAGAAAGAATTGCAAGTACAAGCATGAGTGCCCCTCTTGTTCTGGCCCCCATGCTGCTTCCGCCTGTCCCAGGCCGGGGGGATTCAGGGGCAGAGGTAGGGGCGGACAAGGGGCAGGTAGGACTGCTGCTGAGGGAGCGGGTCCACCGAAAGGCCCCCTCCCCAATTAAGGTGGACATGCTGGAGCGTTGGCTCGCATTGTATCCGAGGAGGGCAGACGCAGTGTACCTCCTTCAGGGTTTTCAACTGGGGTTTCGTATTCCTTTCATGGGGGATAGGTCATCACAAGATGCACCCAACCTTTTGTCACTTAGAGGAAGGGAGGAGGTGGCCGCTGCCAGCATTAATAAGGAGATTGCTGCAGGCAGGGTCGCGGGCCCTTTTACTGCGCCCCCGTTCCCCAACCTTAAAGTATCCCCGCTAGGACTAGTGCCCAAGAAGTCCCGGGGCGAGTTCCGCCTGATTCATCACTTGTCCTACCCAGCTGGTCGCTCGGTCAATGATGCTATCCCTGCTGACCTTTGCTCGGTCAGGTATACATCCTTCGACCAAGCATTGCGCATGGTGCGCTCATGTGGCCCGGGTGCACTGTTGGCTAAGTGTGACATTAAGTCGGCTTTTTGTCTCCTGCCGGTGCACCCGGGTGACTTTGAGTTGCTGGGTGTCAAATTCCGGGGTCAATATTATTTTGACAAAGCCATGCCATTCGGCTGTTCCATATCCTGCTCGGCTTTCGAGCGTTTCAGTACATTCCTGCAGTGGGCATTTGTTCGTAGGTCAGGGTCTCGGTCTGTAGCCCATTACCTGGATGACTTTTTGTTCGGGGGTGAACGGGGCTGGGACACGTGCACACGTCTCCTCAACACATTTCAGACGCTAATGGAGGAACTTGGTGTCCCTTTAGCGCCCGAAAAGACTGAAGGCCTGTCTAATAAGTTAGTATTCCTGGGGGTGGAGATTGACACGGTAGCGCAGGCGTCTAGGTTGCCGGGAGACAAGGTGTCAAGGATAGTGGCCCTTATATCGGACTTGCTGGCTAAGCGCAAGGCATCCCTTCGGGAACTGCAGGTGCTACATGGCCACCTTAATTTCGCTTGCAGGGTGGTCGCACCTGGCAGGGCATTTGCTCGGCGCTTGTGCGACGCCATGGCAGGCTTATCCAGGCCCCATCATAGGGTGAGATTGACACGGGGCATCAGGGCAGATATGCACATATGGCTCCAGTTCCTGAGGGAGTTCAATGGGGTCTCATTTTGGAGGTCCGACCTCCTGGCTTCACCTCACTTTCAGATTCAGTCTGATGCCTCGGGATCCCTTGGTTATGGGATGCACTTCGATGGGAAGTGGGCCTATGGTGGATGGCCACCAGCCTGGTCAGGCACGGGTCGCCTGAGGGATCTCACATATTTGGAATTTTTTCCCATACTGGGGGCTTTGATGCTATGGGGTGAGGAGTGGGCCAACTCTGTGGTGCATTTCTGGTGTGACAATGCGGCCGTTGTCCACATTGTCAACTCACAGACCTCTAAATCTCCCAGGGTCATGGACCTTGTGCGCCAGTTTGTATTGCGCAGCCTGCGCCTCAATGTACTGTTCAGGGCCAGGCATGTCCCGGGGGTGAATAATGATATTGCTGACGCTTTGTCCCGCCTGCAGATCTCCCGGTTCCGTGCCTTGGCCCCGGATGCGGAGGAATTTCCCTCGCCACTCCCGGAGGAGAGTGCGCAATACAAACTGGCGCACGAGGTCCATGAACCGGGCGATCGGCATGTCGCTGGCGCCACGCACGCGTAAGGTGAACCGGGCGATCGGCATGTCGCTGGCGCCACGCACGCGTAAGGCGTATCACCACGCGTTGGTTTCCTTTCAGACTTTCTGTACCCAATCTCGACTGCCAGATACCTGGCCGATCCCAGTGGCCCACCTCCTTCGTTTCATGGTTTACCTGCATGCCCAGGTCCTGGCACCCCGCACCATAGCATCTAGGCTGTCAGCGCTGGCTTTCATGGCCAAGGTGGGAGGTCATGCGGACAGTACCGCTGATTTCCGTGTGAGACACGTTTTGGAGGGGTGGGTGCGGGAACGTGGGCATAGCCTGGATGACCGCCACCCAATTTCCCCGGGGGTCCTTACCCAACTGGCACGGGGCTGGCATGACCTATGTTTCGATAGGTATGAGGCAGCCCTGTTTCATGCGGCTACAACGGTGGCCTTTTTTGGAGCGCTCCGCATCAGCGAGCTTGTGATGCTGTCTAAGGCGGATGCAAGTCGTAGGGCACTGGAACTCGAAGATGTCTATGTTTGCAATAATTGGGCTCAGTTGAGGATACGCTCCTCTAAAACAGATCAGCACGGCGTAGGCAGTGGAGTAAGACTGCTACGATGTTCCTTGGCAGACATCTGTCCGGTTGGTGCCCTACAGGAGTTCCTTGCACTGTGTGGCACGCACCATGGCCCATTTTTCTGTCACCAAGATGGGTCTCCCCTCACTAAATTTCAATTTTGGAAGGTGACTGGGAAGGCACTGGCTAGTGTGGGCCTCCCTGGGGCCCGTTACGGCACCCATTCGTTTAGAATTGGGGCGGCCTCTACTGCAGCTGCTTATGGGTACTCCGGGGCTGACATACGCAGCATGGGGAGGTGGGGCTCGCAGTGTTTCCAGTTTTATGTTCGCCCACTCCCACCGTGAGTACCGTTTTAGTCACCACACATCTCTTCCTTCCCTGTTTTTTCCCTTGACAGACCCTGGGTGTCGTATCACACCGGTGACAGTATGGCTGGTGGGCCATAGCTACGTGCACAGGGCAGCGCGTTACGCTGCGGCGACAGATTGGGGACCCCGACTGGGACTGGGTGCATACGCAAGTCTCACATGGTACGGTAAGCCCGGTATGTTGTGGCGGGAGCTCTTGCCATTCCTCTTTTCGGCAAGGAATGCTGACCCGCCCGACATTCTGATCATACACCTTGGGGGTAATGACTTGTGACAGGTCACTGGCTTATCGCTGAAGCATGCGATTTGCGGTGACCTCGCCTACTTACATTACGTATGGCCCACCACAACCCTTGTTTGGTCAGATATGGTCCCACGGCACGCTTATAGGGGAGGCTTTGACCTTCAGGCCCTGGACCGCGCTAGGCGCATGGTGAACAGGGCTGTGGCCCGATTCCTTTCGACCAAGGGCTGGGGGCGGGTCAGTTATCATCCCGCCATCAGTTTGCAAAATTATGGGCTTTATTCAGGAGATGGGGTCCATCTGTCGCGAGGAGGTATGGACCTCCTGCTGGGTGATTGGCAAGCAGGCCTGTCAACCGAGCTGACGGTCTGGGGGGGGCGTCGAGCCTTTATTGAAGCCTCTCCGGGTGGCGGGTAGCACTGGTAAGGTAAACATTTATGACCCACAGGTATCCGGCAGGTTTGCAATTGACTGGACAACACTAGATAGGCATAAGTTGTTTAAACGTTGTCCGGTCAACGACGAACCAGGCGAGGGGGTGATGGTTACAACTAGACAGCTGGCATCACCCCCTGATTTTACGGATACACGTCAGAGGGTGGGGTCATTAGTTAGATATTGACTACGGTCAACAATTTGTTTGTTGTCAACAAACAAATTGATACAAATAGATACATTGTAACAATTGCCGTTGGCAATTTTGGGTGGTACCTTACCAGTGTTACTTCGGCCTGCTTGCCTTAAGAATTATGATTGGTTAATTACCAATAGAAATTTATAATTCGGACTAGGGCATGAATCAATAAATGTGGCCCAATGCCGTTATCCACTTTCATTTGTGTCTGAGTCCATTATTGGGGGGGTGCGCCTGCAAAAGGGGCTTGACTTAGTTCTCACAAGAAACCCAAATGCCCAGGTGTACTTTTATAGACACATTATTTTATCATTGTTTTGGTCTTTGTGTATTTGAATACTACAAGAAGTCTTGATTCTTCATTTTTAAAATAGAGATGTCCCAATAAATATTCTTCCTCCATCTGCTGTTCCTTCTACCAAACTTGACAACATTTAGGACCTACTTTCCTTTTCTCTTGGGGAAATTATGCTTGTGCTTAGTTCTGCTATATTGAAATCGACTGTGAGCTTGGAAGTATTTAAATCTGAGCCGATTTTTCCTGACTCAGTATTTGCTTTGATGTAGGCTCTTGATGCAGACTTCAGTTTTGATGTAACTTCCTTAATACCCAAATATGCCATAAAGACTAAACACATCATTTGCTTAAAAATTCTAAATTTGAGCCAGATCTTTCCTATCTGGTTTTGTATAGGTAAAACCTATAGATAATCTAGGAATGGGTGAGAAAGATCAGTCCCGAACATTGGTGTTCAAATATGATTCCAGTTATATGAGTGGACTTGACTTCACAATGCACTTATCATTTTAACCCATGACCAAAATCAGATGCCTGCATCAGTTTGTCTATAAAACAGGAATTGCCAGCAAGAGGGCAAGTTACTTTGAGCTAGGTGCATGTCTGGTTTAGTATTCAATTCCCATTAATTGCCAGAAAAAATACAGAACTATAAAAGAATAAGAAGCAATGAATTCTTTCCTAGGACTGATTGAAATGGATAGGCAGAGTTACACCATATAATTACAAAATACTGTAGATTGAGAGCTTTTGTGCTATGTACCTTTAAAATGTGTGTCTGTGTTGATAAAGGCTTTGGTAGTTTTAATATGGCCATGAAGATATAAAAATATAAATAACAGAAGGTATCAAACCAATTTCCCCCAAAATTTCTCAGTGTTATTAGAAGAAATTTGCAGGCACATTCCTCTTCTGAAGAAATTTATTAAATTTCATATGAATAAGTGCAAGGGTATTTTCCTCTCTAAGGGCAGTATTTCCTTTTGAAGGGTTGCCCCCAAACAGCATGCTTGCTCCCTTTCATTTTTGCTTTGAAAATAACCACATAGAGATGGACCTAAACTGACAAAACTGCAGAATTCAAAAGGATAAGTGGAGTGGTGAAGTTCTCTTACCGTATTTATTCGTGTATAACGCACAAAATTTTATACCAAAAAAAGAAATCAAAGTTTGGGTGCGCGTTATAAACGAGGACTGGTGTCCCACCCCCGTCGCGAGCCTCTTTTACTTCCTTTTTAGAATTGGGTCGGCTGTCTATTGAAGGGGAGGCGGGGGTGTGGCTTTGAAGAAATTGACGGGATCTGATTGGGTGGCGCGGGAGACGAGGCGTGGCCCGGAGGTATCTCGCAGTTCGAGCGAGGCTCCTGGGGGTCGGAAGTGCTTGTTTCGGATTGCATTTTCTTTACCCTGGAACAGGTGGGTCTGATAATCCCCCCCTCAATGTTTTAAGGCGTGCTCTTATGAACAAGCTTTTTCACCGATATAAATTTTATACCGAGGTTTCATGGGAGGTGGGGGTGTGGCTTTGAAGAAATTGACGGGATCTGATTGGGTGGCGCGGGAGACGAGGCGTGGCCCGGAGGTAGCTCGCAGTTCGAGCGAGGCTCCTGGGGGTCGGAAGTGCTCGTTTCGGATTGCATTTTCTTTACCCTGCAACAGGTGGGTCTGATTATCCCCCCCTCCCTCAATGTTTTAAGGTGTGCTCTTATGAACAAGCTTTTTCACCGATATAAATTTTATACCGAGGTTTCATGGAAAATTAGGGGTGCGCGTTATACACGAGTGCGCGTTATACACGAATAAATACGGTAGCTAAGAGAAAGGAAGCTGGTATCATCTGGAAGCTGAGCAATTTACAGTAGAACCCCATATATTGAAAATAATTCATTCTATGAGGCACTTTGTTATATGATTTTTTCGTTATATGATGCATGTATCGTACAACAAAAATCCCTAGGGGAAAAATCATACAATGAAAATCTCTATAGGAAAAATCGTACAACAAAAAAATTTCGTTGTACAATTTTCCCCATAGAGATGCATTGCATCGTATAACAAATTTTTTTTATATGGGGCACAATGTTTTTTCCAAATCCTCTTCATTGTATGATCTTTTTCATTGTATGGTGCATTCATTATACGGGATTCTACTGTATCAAAGTTTCAGTCCCTCCATGAAGTCAGTAACTACCACTCCCAAAGATGCCCTTGGATTAGAAGGTTTTGTTAGTCATTTTATCACTTTTGTTCCACTTTCTCTCCCATCTTTGGATTTTCATGGAAAGGAAGCATATGAAATGCCTTTGAAGCCCTTCTACCTACATGCCTTTTAGAAATCTGAAGCCCAAACAAAGCTGGCGGTTTTCACAGGGAAGCCCAAAATGGGAAAGGCAACTGTTTAGTGTGAAGTCCAGGTTTGATCTGAATCCAAAGTTCATCCCTACTTTCAACACTTTTTTTGTTTGGCCAGGTTATCTTGCCATGGTATTAAAGTAGACCAGGGGTCAGCAAATTTGGCTCTCCAGGTGTTCTTGGATTTCAATTCCCAGAAGCCCAAGTCAGTACACATGCTGATCAGAGCTACTGGGAACTGAAGTCTACGAACATCTGGAGAGCCAAGTTTGTTGACCCCTGGAGTAGACTATATGGCCAGCAACTCATCCCCGATCTTCAGGTGGTGGTTAACTAAGCTGACAAACCTGAAGACTAATGGCCTTGGGTGGCAAAGTCCACAGGGAAGGGTGATGGCCCCCAAGTGGATTAAATCCCACTTGAATTCAACTTGATAAAGGGCAGCAGCTTCATCAATACTGGCCAGGGGCCAATTAGGATTTTGTGTGCCAAAAGGGCTCAGGACGAGAAAGTGACTCACAGAACTGGATCAGTGGTACGGGTGTCATGCTGCAATGTGGAAGGCAACTGGAAAGCCATTGCATTATATCGCTCCCAGGACAATCTCCATGGCTGATCGCCATGAGGATAGCCAATATTTGGATTCGGATACGGCACTTAAAGAAGAAAAAAAGACTTTCAACACTAAATTCCCACTACATGGAAGTAGACATAGCGTCTTTCTGTCTTGGCTTACTTCCTAGGGTTCCTTTGTTATGAAACTGAAAGGTAGCTCTTTGGAAAACATGATGTTTTAAGAGTGCAAGCGCGGCGCCAAAATGGCCGCCGCGCTCTTTGCGGGCCCCCCCCACAGGACGAAGAATCCGGGTAGTTTAGGGCGTGGCCAGCTCCCTTATAAAAGGGGTGGCCACGAGGCAGCCGCGCTGCCATTTTACCTCAGCAACGGAGCGGAGAAGTTTTTCCCCTGTGTCTCCGTCGCTCCTTATGGGAAGCCTTTTGGCGGCGAATCTTCTTTTCGGCTTCCCTCTCCTGCGTTGAGATGCCTTCGAAGAAGAAGGCAGCTTCGAGTGCGGCTCGAGCTGTGAGGAGGCGCAACCCGGGTCGGAGGACCACAGCTGCACCTCCCCAGCAGCCGCCTGTCCAGGCCCCCGGCGGAATGGGGTCTATCGCCCCTTGGCCGGACGCGGGGGATCAGAATGCGGGCGCGGCAGGGGCTTCGGCCCGCGGCCCGCGAGCGGTGGACACCGCTACTCCCTCTGCCCATCCTGTTGGGCCTGCCTCTATTCCTCCTGGGCCTTCTAGCCTGGGTGGGTGGTGTGGCCCCCCACCTTGGCAGGTTCCGGCACCGACCCTACCGGGCTTCGGTATTGGGCAATGGCCCTATTCGGGTCCTGGGGTACAGGGACCTGTACCCGCGCCCGGACTTGGCGGGCCGGCCGGCCCTTGGTCCCAGATCGACGTGCAGGCATTACTGGCCCGCCTTGCGGCCCTCGAAGCGTCTTTAGCTCGGGCCAGCCAGGCTGGGGCTCCTTTTGGCATCCCTTTTGCGGCGCCGTCGGCGGGAGGACAACAGGCGGCAGGCAGGGTTGAGCTGCCTCATGCGGGTGGCGTGGCTTCGGCCACTGCCCCGCAGCTCCCCAGCCAGCATACGAGTGCAGGTCAGGCCCCGATGATGAGCTCTACGTCGGTCGTGAGCTCCGACGCCCCCAGTGGGCCGGAACCCCCGGTGGGGCGGCCCGCGGGGGTGCAGCATGTGAGTATGCGGTCCAAGCCAGTACACCTACACACATTCCTTCTATGGGGGGAGCTTTTCAATGGCCTTGGCCTCGCTCGGGTGGTGCGGTGGCACAGCAGCCGGCACTCCACTCGGCGACGGTAACTGCCACCCAGGGCACTGGGGTGGGTAGTTTTTCTCACAATCCGGGGAATGTACTGGGGGTGGCTGGGTTAGCTCAGGCCCCTTTCCCGGTGTCTGTGGTGCCTTTTTCGGCCTTGCCAACTGCGGGGTACTCCTTGCCACTGGGTGACCACTTGGCACAGACAACCAAAGAAAAGATTTGGCGGGGGGAGTATGTAGATATCTTCTCACTCCTGAATAGAGAGCCCACCAAGGAGGAAAGGGAGGGACTGGATGAGAAGGATAAGGAGCAGGCGCGCCGTCGTAAGCCGCCACGTACCTGGGCCAACTGGCTGCCGGCTTATTTAATTTACATGGCAGTGTATCTGAGGGCGCGGCCGGAGTTGGCTATTCCGATGGTCCAATATTTGGACAACATATACAGGGCAATGGTTGATTTCCCGGGCCCTTCGTGGCTTGCTTATGACGAGGAATTCCGTATGCGGATTCCACTCCACCCGGAGATGAGGTGGAACGAGCCGTGCCAGAGGCTTTGGCTTCTGTACATGACACCCACGCGCCCCGTCCCAGGAGACAGATACCATTGCGGACATGCGGTCCAGCGAGCTGTCCCAGCACAGGCTACCCGCCAAGCGGCGGGGCAGGGGGTTCCAGCCCGCCTGCTGTGCTGGGCATTCTCGTCCAATGGTTCCTGCAATAAGAAGAATTGCAAATACCGGCATGAGCGTCCCACATGTTCGGGCCCCCACGCAGCCTCTGCCTGTCCCAGGCCTGGGGGGACACGGGGCAGAGGAAGGGGCGGACAGTGGGCTGGTAAGGCTGCCACAGATGGAGCTGGTTCACCGAAAGGCCCCCTCCCCAATTAAGGTGGACATGTTGGAGCGTTGGCTCACAGTGTACCCGAAGGGGGAGGATGGGGAGTATCTCCTTCAAGGCTTTAAGTACGGGTTCCGCATCCCTTTCATGGGTGATAGGTCCCCTCAGGATGCCCCCAATCTTTTGTCCCTCAAGGGGAGGGAGGAGGTGGCTGCTGCCAGTATCAGGAAGGAGTTGGATGCGGGCAGGGTCGCCGGCCCTTTCCCTTCACCCCCGTTCCCCAACCTTAAGGTGTCGCCCCTAGGTTTGGTTCCCAAAAAGTCTCAAGGCGAGTTTCGCCTTATTCATCATTTATCCTACCCAGCCGGCCGGTCGGTCAATGACGCTATCCCTGATGACCTTTGTTCAGTCAGGTATACGTCTTTTGACCACGCGCTGCGCATGGTGCGCTCGTGTGGCCCGGGTGCCCTGCTGGCCAAGTGCGACATTAAGTCGGCCTTTCGCCTCCTGCCGGTGCACCCGGGCGACTTTGAGTTGCTGGGTTTCAAATTTCGGGGCGAATATTATTTTGATAAGGCCATGCCTTTTGGCTGTTCCATATCATGCTCGGCCTTTGAGCGCTTTAGTACCTTCTTAGAGTGGGCTTTCGTCCGCAGGTCAGGGTCCCGGTCTGTAGCCCATTACCTGGATGACTTTTTATTCGGGGGTGAACGGGGCTGGGACACGTGCGCATGTCTCCTTAACACATTTCAGACGCTAATGGAGGAACTCGGTGTCCCTTTAGCGCCCGAAAAGACCGAGGGCCCATCTACCAAGTTAGTATTCCTGGGGGTGGAGATTGACACGTTAGCGCAGGCTTCTAGGTTACCGGAGGATAAGGTGTCCAGGATAGTGGCCCTTATCTCGGAGTTGATGGCCAAGCGCAAGGCATCACTGAGGGAACTGCAGGTGCTACATGGTCACCTTAATTTCGCTTGCAGGGTGGTCGCTCCGGGCAGGGCTTTTGCTCGACGCTTATGCGACGCCATGGCAGGGTTATCCAGGCCTCACCACAGAGTTAGACTTACCCGGGGTATCAGGGCAGACATGTTTGTCTGGTTACAGTTCCTGAGGGAGTTTAATGGGGTCTCATTTTGGAGGTCTGACCTCCTGGCATCCCCCAATTTTCAGATCCAGTCTGATGCCTCAGGATCCCTGGGTTATGGGATGTACTTCAATGGGAAGTGGGCCTATGGTGGGTGGCCACCGGCCTGGGCAGGCACGGATCGCCTGCGTGATCTCACGTACCTTGAATTTTTTCCTATACTAGGGGCTTTGATGCTATGGGGCGAGGAATGGGCCAACTCGGTCGTGCATTTCTGGTGTGACAACGCTGCTGTTGTCCACATTGTTAATGCACAGACTTCCAAATCGCCCAGGGTTATGGACCTAGTGCGCCATTTTGTGCTGCGCTGCCTGCGCCTCAACGTTTTGTTCAGAGCCAGACATGTCCCAGGGATTAATAATGATATTGCTGACGCTTTGTCCCGCCTGCAGATCTCCCGGTTCCGTGCCTTGGCCCCGGATGCAGAGGAATTTCCCTCGCCACTCCCGGACGAGATATGGACCATTGGCAAGGAGAGGTGAACCGGGCGATTGGCCTGTCACTAGCGCCACGCACGCGTAAGGCGTATCAACAAGCATTTAATTCTTTCAGGGCATTTGCTGCTCAATTTCAACTGCCAGAGACCTGGCCTATCCCGGTTGACCATGTTCTGCGGTTCATGGTCCACCTGCACGCTCTCGGCCTCGCACCTCGCACCATAGCATCCAAGCTCTCGGCGCTGGCTTTTATGGCCAAAGTGGGGGGTCATGTGGACAGCACCTCTGACTTCCGTGTGAGACATGTTTTGGAGGGGTGGGTGCGCGAGCGTGGGCGTTGCCCGGACGATCGGCACCCTATTTCCCCAGGGGTTCTTACCCAGTTGGCCCGGGGCTGGCCGAGCCTCTGTTTTGATCATTATGAGGCAGCCCTTTTTCATGCAGCCACAACGGTGGCATTTTTTGGAGCGCTCCGCATCAGCGAACTTGTGATGCTGTCTAAGGCGGATGCAAGTTGTAGGGCACTGGAACTCGGAGATGTATATGTTGCCAAAGACTGGGCCCAGTTGAGGATACGTTCCTCCAAGTCAGATCAGCATGGCGTAGGCAGTGGTGTAAGACTGCTACGGTGTTCTTTGGCAGACATCTGTCCGGTTGGTGCCCTACAGGAGTTCCTGGCACTGCGTGGCATGCACCATGGCCCGTTTTTCTGTCTCCTTACTAAATTTCAGTTTTGGAAGGTGACAGGCAGAGCCCTCGCCAGGGTGGGCCTACCAGGTGCCCGTTATGGCACACATTCGTTTCGTATTGGGGCAGCCTCTACAGCAGCTGCTTTTGGGTACTCCGGGGCTGACATACGCAGCATGGGGAGGTGGGGCTCGCAATCTTTTCAGTTTTATGTGCGCCCACTTCCACCGTGAGTACCAATCCTATCACCTTACCTTCCCCCTTTTTTCTTAATTTTCTTACAGACCCTGGGTGTCGTGTTACACCGGTGACAGTATGGCTGGTGGGCCACAGCTATGTGCACAGGGCAGCGTGTTACGCTGCGGCGACAGAGTGGGGACCCCGACTGGGACTGGGTGAACACGCCAGTCTCACATGGCATGGTAAGCCTGGGATGTTGTGGTGGGAGCTGCTGCCTTTCCTGTTTTCCAGCAGGAGTGCTGACCCGCCTGACATTCTCATCATACACCTTGGGGGCAATGATTTGGGTCAGGTCACCGGCTTATTGCTCAAGCATGCGATTTGCGGGGACCTTGCTTACTTGCACTACGTCTGGCCTGCCACAACCCTGGTTTGGTCGGACATGATCCCGCGCCATTCTTATAGAGGGGGCATTGACCTCCTGGCCCTTGACCGCGCTAGGCGCGCGGTCAACGGGGCGGTGGCGCGGTTCCTTGCCGACAAGGCTTGGGGACGGGTCAGTTGTCACCCCGCTATTAGCCTATGAAATTACGACCTGTATGCAGGGGATGGGGCCCATCTGTCGCGAGGAGGTATGGACCTCCTCTGTTGGGTGATTGGCGAGCAGGCCTGTTGACCGAGCTGACGGTCTGGGGGGGGGGCGTCAGGCCTTCTTTGAAGCCCCTCCATGTGGCGGGTAGCACTGGTAAGGTAAACAGTATGACCCACAGGTATCCGGCAGGTTCGCAATTGACTGGACAACACTAGACAGGAACAAATTAGTTAAACGTTGTCCGGTCAACGATGAACCAGGCGACGGGGTGATGGCGATAGGTAGCCAGCATGCATCACCCCGTGATTTTACGGATACGAGTCAGAGGGTGGGGTCATGAGTTAGATATTGACTACGGTCAACAATTTGTTTGTTGTCAACAAACAAATTGATACAAATTGATACATTGTAACCAATTGCCGTTGGCAATTTTGGGGTGGTACCTTACCAGTGTTACTTCGGCCTGCTTGCCTTAAGAATTATGATTGGTCGTTTTACCAATACAAATTTATAATTCGGATTAGGGCATTGAATCAATAAATGTGGCCCTATGCTGTTATCCACTTTCAATGTTGTCTGAGTCCGTTATTGGGGGGGGTGCGCCTGCAAAGATTACCCTGGGAAGTAATATATAGGGGGGCAGAGGAGTTTTGATTCTTTCTTCCGTACACTTCACCTTATTAAAGTGAAGCAACCAGCACCATTTCTGCTTTATCACCAGACAGATGGGTATGTGTTTAGTAAGAACACATGTGTCTGTTTTGGTCCTGTGATGTCAATTAATTATGCTAAATGTGCATGTTTATGTATTCCTATTTATATTTCTACATATATAATATTTATTGAAGTGGAGAGGGAAGGGGGAGTTCAAAGACAAATATTAAATCATTTAATCATTCAGTTAGCTCCGTGATGTTGGATCACAGCTGTTTTAATAAAGTGTTTAAAAACAAATGGACTTGGATCCAAGTCAAAGTCTGTTGTGCAAGTCAAAGGCATTGTGCCTTCAGCTGGAGGATCCCTATTTCCAGCCAGCCACCTGCATTTGCCCAAGCCCCTGAATTACATTCATAGCATTCTCTAGGGCAGCTTTTGAGACAGGAGGGCAAGCAGATGGATGAGGAACAGAGGTCCTGCCATGCAGCTGGATGGAGTTATCAACTGGCACAGTGGTATTGGAAATAGATGAAGGCAGTTGCAGTGTTGCAGGAGTATCCAAAATGATGGCCTTTTCAGAGGGGGAGAAGTGGATCTGTACTCTGCTTCAGAAAGCAAAATATCCTAGGCAGGGAATATAAATAAGCAACTACTGGATAACTAAATTATATTTGAAATTATAGAGTGCAGTACAGAACCAAATATCCCCACCATTACTCCCCTATAGGCCAGACACCAGGTGAGGGGACATAGTTGTATCCTGTCATTGGGGTTTGGGGCCACACTCTCTAAAAGCTAGAGGCTTTGGTTTTTCTATTTTCTTTTTTTGCTGAAGTTCTTCCAACCAGTATTGTGGCCTCAGGAGAAGATAGCTTGACTGTTCTCTCATTCCCACTCCCACTCTCCCCCACCAATTGGGAGAAGGTTGTGGGGAGGTAAAAAGAGACATTCTCAGCCAATATTGAGGTAGTTTGTTGAGACCAAACTTTGAGACATGTCTCAAATGCAGGGTAAGTGATCAAGGAACAAAGTCATGAATTTCCAGCCTTTGAGATCCCATCTCTTGCTTCTTCTCTGACTGTCTCTTATCCCACCTATTGGGGTACACAGAAAGAGCCTCCTTGAAGATTCTGGTATTTTTGAACCACAATCGGGCATACCTGGTAATGGCAACCTTGTGTTGCTGGCTAATCTTTCTCATACTAGGTCAGGTGAAAGGAATCACAGAATGAACTCACCAAACAGTGCCTTCATTTTGGCAGTTTCTCGTCTGGCCTTGACCCAGAAGAAAAATCCTGCCTTTTCCCCTAGAGAATGAGAGTTTTGGGGTTGAGGAAAGATAACAAAAACAAAAAACAAAAAAAACAACAACCAACCAACCAACCAAACAAACAAATGGGGACAACAAATTATCATCCTGTGTTTTAGATGTGATTGCTGTTTGATCAATCTACTTGTGTTTCAGTCTTGTCTTTTTCTTCTTGCTACAAATAAATACTCACACATCTCTGCTTTACATACCATATATTCCCGGCATTTCCCCAACCTACTTCTGCAGAAGTAGTCCTTTTCTCCTTTTCCCAAATGCTAACACTGCAAGTAAGCTGGCTTTGTAATTGAAGTCACATTTCAGTGCTTAGTGAAGGAAAACAGTGCTGTAAACTTAAATAAATTCAGCTCTTGCTGTGTATGTTTGTCAGCACCCGATTGCCAGCCTGGTGATGGTGATCAGATGTTATTTTGGAACTTGGATAGACTGATTGGTTTTGATAACCTGAAATTAGCAGCAGGATTTATAGCTTGTAAATATTCAGTTGTGGCAAATTCTCACATCCCCAACATAATCGCCTCTTTCTGTCAAGACCTCATTCACGAATCCCAACCCTCAGAGATTATCCTCAAGATGCTGTGTGTGCTGCCTTTTCTAAGAAGTCAATAAAGTTACACTTTTAAAGTTGTCAGAAAGCTTGACAATTAAAGTATTCCCATGCTTGAATAAGTGACATATGTAATGGTTACATGCGAATTGTGTTTTATTGTCTCATGTTCCACTGTTCTCAATAATCTTCTCTTTAGTTCACTCTATCTCACACTCATTCTCTCTCTCTCTCTCACACACACACACACACAGAGAGAGACACAGACACACACACACACACATCAACTGCCACTAACCATATAAGTAGATAAGAGAAGAATTCAGTCAGCGTTCTGACTTCTGTTTTTTGGACGGGACATTATTGTTTACTTTGAGGAGATCAGTGAGCAAGGACACAGAGTTGCCTCCCCTGAAATGGTACTTCTCAGATTTATTGGACTAGGATTCATTGTTGGCCTCAGCTGAGGTCCTATGCATCTGATAGGCAGCAGATTGGCAAAAGCTGAGAAAAAGCCTCTACTTCCTCCAATGTGCTACGTTCCCTCAGGGTCAGCAACACGGGCACCTTAGGTTTGTCCCTGGCCCAGACTGAGGATTGCAGGGTAGAATGGGAGGGAAATTAATCCACAGCTGTGAAGGGAGAACCTGACCAAGAGGAACCCCTCACTGGGACAGTGAAAAAATAAATGGATGCCTTGCCTGTGGGGTCCAGGACAGGATCCCTGGGGGAGAGAAAATATCCAACTCCTGGGAACCGGAAGATATGAAAGGGGTGTTGGTGGAGAGAAAAAAGGAAACACATTGGAAATCCAACAGACAATAATGTTTGCAGATCAATAATATTGCATATGTCCCAACCTGTCCCTGTTTACCATGGAGCCATCAATATTTTCCGACTCCTTTCCCTAACAATATTTGGCCCAGTTTTTGCATTTCATTCATTCGTTCATTCATTCACTGTAGTCAAGGCCTTCATCTAAGAATATCGGAGCACTCTAAGGCGTGTATCTATATGCATATTTTGTGTGATAAATTAACACACAATAATTTTCCAGGTAACTATGTGTATTCTTATAATAGAATCATTAGCCAACTTGAAGGATTTTCTTAGTGAGCTTTAGAAATGGTTCTCAACCTTTGAGGGGATCATGAACTTTTTTTTTGGATGAAAGCTATGAACCCAACACCCCGAAAAGTCTAAGTAAATAAATGCAGGCAAAGACAATTCTCAAAGTCACACAATGACAATTAGATGAAAAAGTTAAAAAAAATGTACCTGTTTTATGGACTTCCTGAAGCTCATTCATAGAGTGCAGTCTGAGAACCCCTGCTTTAGAATTTCTGCTAGTGGTGTTTTGCAACTTTGACTAATCTTAGTGAAGGGGCTGCATCTGCCTGAATGTACATGTTGTTACATATCTCACTTCATACACACTCTCCATACTCCCTGTTCCTCCTTATCAAAAATAAGTTACCTCAGAAGAGTTAACCTCAGGATTTCCCTCTAGGCTTTAACTGGAACGTGGGAAGCCAGGGAAACTGCAGAACATTGCAGAGGTTGTATAATAATAGAAAATAAGACATGCTCAATCATCTTTTGGCCAATTATAATAAAGCTGAATAGAACTACAAACCACTGCATCATAATAATATCATTCAATTTTTTTGAAAATTTGTTTCTTTTTTTAATATAAAAAAATCCTTTGCAGGCGCACCCCCCAAAAGAAGGACTCAGACACTGGTAAAAGTGGATAACAGCATTGGGCCACATTTATTGATTCATGCCCTAGTCCGAATTATAAATTTCGATTGGTATTCAACCAATTATAATTCTTAAGGCAAGCAGGCCGCAGTAACACTGGTAAGGTTCCTCCCAAAATTGCCAACGGCAATTGGTTACAATGTATCCATTTGTATCAATTTGTTTGTTGACAACAAACAAATTGTTGACCGTAGTCAATAAACTAACTACTGACCCCACCCTCTGACGCGTATCCGTAAAATAACGGGGTGATGCATGCTGCCTAGCTTGTGCCATCACCCCATTGCCTGGTTCGTCATTGACCGGACAACGTTAACCAACTTGTGCCTATCTAGTGTTGGCCAGTCAATTGTGAACCTGCCGGATACCTGTGGGTCATAAATATTTACCTTACCAGTGCTACCCGCCACACGGGGAGGCATCCATGATGACTCACCGCCCCCCCCAAGACCGTCAGCTCGGTCGCCAGGCCTGCTTGCATCACACCCAGAACGAGGTACATACCTCCAGCCGACAGGTGGACACCTTCACCTGCCTATCAGCAAAATTTCGTGAAAACCTATCATCCGGTCTCCAATGGCCGTTTCACAGCCATGCTCTGAACGGGACGGAGCCACAGCTCCATCCACTGACTGCTGGAACAGTCAGAACTAGGGAGATCCGCACCTCCCCTAAATTGGTGTCTCGGCACGATGTTAGACCATAGCGACCGTATGTAAGCCACACGTGATACAAGATGCTAGGTCACAGCCCCTCGACAGTTTAACAACAGCAGTGAGCTGTATGAGATCGCTGCCGCCGAGGCGCCTACAAAACATTGGGCGGTCCAGCATCCCTGTCAGACAGCAGGAATGGCCACAGTTTCTGCCCCATGTGCCGCGCATACCATACCATAGCATACGTGCGGATGCACACAGCCCAGCCGGGGTCCACTCTCTGTCGCTGCAGCATATCCTGCTGCCCAGTGTACATAGCTGCAGCCCACCAGCCCCCTGCCACCGGTGTGCTGAGACCCCTGGGATCTGTAAAAGAGGAGAAAAAAGGTGAAGGACATAACTAGGTACTCGTACAGTGAGGGGACGTACATATCTGAAATTGTGCGTAGACGCATATCCACCTTCGAGTACCCCAAAACGTAGTCGCGCTCAACGCGACGCCTATCTTAAGGAAATGGTGCCAAAACGGGCCCCACACCGCGAAACGCGGCACCGGTCACCCACAGGGACTTCACTATGGTAAGGGTAGACCCGTCCCGGTGGCAGAAAACAGGCTGGGGTGCGCAGCAGGCACTGTCGAAATTCAGGTAGGGCACCAACCGGACAGATGTCTCAAAAACTTCGTAGCAGTATACACCACTGCCTTCATCGTGCTGAATAATCAGTGAGGACCGCATCCCCACTCGAGCCCACTCATGTATGAAAGAGACATCTTCGAGTTCCAGTGCCCTACGATACACATCCGCCTTACACAGGTGGCCCCAACTCTGGCACCCACTCACTGATGCGGAGCGCTCCAAGAAGGCTACCGTGGTAGCTGCGTGGCCAAGAGCCATCTCACACCTATCTGAACATAAGCAATGCCAGCCTTGTGCAAGGTGGGTAGAAATTCTGGGAACAGGGGTGACGCGCGTAATGGCGGCGGACACGTTCCCGTGTCCACCCCTCCCAAACACGACGCCTGAATGCAAAGTGATACGCCTTACGCGTGCGAGGTGCCAATGACATGTCCGGTTCCCCTCTCCTCACCAAACGTCCAACCATCAGCCAAAGTGGCGAGTGGAATCCCTCTGCATCCAGAGTACAGCACGGAACCAGGTGATCTGCAGTGGTGGAGAGCAGCAGTAATATCATTACAAATACCCATTACATGTCTGGCATAGAACGGCACCTTTAAGCGTAGGCTTCTCAATATAATAGACGGACTGATGTCATGACCCTGGGGGATTTGCATGTCTGGGTGTGGACAATGTGCACCACTGCCGCATTGTCACACCGAAATTGGACCACTGAGTATGCCCACCCCTTGCACCATAGCATGAGTGCTCTCCAAATGGGAAAACACAAGAAAGGTAAGATCGCGGGGCGATCCGTGCACCCACCCCCGGAGTAAACCCCATAAGTCTGGGAGCCGGGGGTATCTGGCCGTACTGGAATCCAGGGCAGACCACTAGGTCTGATCTCCCGTAAGAGACCCCTATAAACCCAGAAGTAATTTGAGCCAGAGCAAACAAATTAAGGGGGCAATGAATTAACTACAATTCCCAAGGGCATACTCTATGTTTGGCAATCAATGCCAAAATCGCTATGGACATCCAAGCCACCGTATCAATGGTTAACCCGGATGCCCGCGCGACAGCATCGAGGCGTAAATGTGATGCCAGAAGATGGGACCTCGGTCTATTCAGGCGCCAAGGGGACACCCAGTTCCCACCTGAGTGTCTGAATCGTGATGAGGAGACGCGCACACGTGTTCAAGCCCCGTTTAACCCCAGACCAAAAGTCGTCGAGGTAATGGGCTGGAGACCGAGGCCCCAACCTGTGAGCGAATGCCCACTGAATGAAAGTCCCACATCGGTCGGGTGCTGAACCTGAATTACGCGATCATAAAGG
Organism: Bradypodion ventrale; assembly: GCA_035047345.1. NCBI lineage: Eukaryota > Metazoa > Chordata > Lepidosauria > Squamata > Chamaeleonidae > Bradypodion > Bradypodion ventrale. Next base: position 296,407,173 of record JAWDJE010000002.1, on the reverse strand, counting down.
GGGTTGGCCTTATCTAATTAAAATTCCCCTCAAAACCTACAAAAACCCGATAGGCCTAAATCATGAAGTGCACTGGCAAAAAGCTGGAAGCCGAGTGCATAGTACACTGTGCCAAAACAGCACCAGAATTGCGTGAGCGCACCACCCATAGTAGCCAAGGTAACTACGAGTACCTGACTGGACAAGGTCATCAGGAAGGGCATCCCTGAACGGAGCACCCCTAGGGTAAGCCGAATGGAGGATTATATTACATTCACCCTTTTACTAGGTCGGTATGAGCCTCAAGGGGATACATTTGACGAAGGAAAGGTGGTTCAAAGAAGGGGCCCCCCGTTACTCTCATAGCCCCCAACTTCCTAACCGTGGACAGTGGGGGCCCCTCTCTGTCACCCAGGAAGGGAACCAGATTAGTAGCATCCTGGGGCCCCCAACACCCCCGAATGGATACAAAAGCCACATTGGAAAACCCTCCAGCAGGTCTCCCGCCCCATCCCTTCACGGATGAACTGAGTGACATCCCTCCAGGCTGACTGTACTCGGGGCGGGGGGCTTATGACCAAGTTAGCTGCTTCAGACGGAGCTCTGATCGCCCTCTGCCTCGTGGCCCACCAACCCGCGGGCAGGCGGCGGCAGCGAGAGGGCCGGCGCAAAAAGGGGGCACTAAGTCGGTAACGACCATGGTGCTTAGTACAGACATCGTCAGCTGAGCGGGCCGAACACAGTAGGCGGGCTGGAACCCCCCGCCCGACCAGTTTGCATGGAGCCAGTGTCTAAACAGCCCGCTGCTCAGCACGCCCACCATGGTACCCATCCCCGGGCACTGGTTCCGTGGGAATGATGTACATGAGCACCCTTGCTGACAGGACTCATCCCAACTCCCCTCGGGATATAGAGCCACCCTCGTCCACCATCCTCACCATGAGCCAACTGTCATGGGCCCATCCGCTCGACATCAGGATGGCCCAAACAGGTCAAGCCCTGCGGCGTACCACAATACGTACAAGGTATGCCGACATCCTGTTGGCCCCAAGGTGCGCGGTGGCTAACGACTATGGGACATCTCGTCTCAGCCGTCCTGTCCTTCTCTCTCCACCCAGTGGGCTCGCAGTTCAATAGGGAGAATATCCACATGTCCCCCTCCAGCCCTTGCCCTTCATGGCCTGCAGCCAATAATCAACCGGGGCCAGTAATAGCCATCCATCGGCAAAGCCCTTGACGGCACGTTCTGTATAAAGGTGCCTACGCAGCAGGATCCAGACAGCCCCTGCGATGCTCAACACTGTTCCAGAGGCGGACACCCCAGTGCGTGGTGGCTTACTACGGCGGGACCACACAATGTCTCTGCCCTCCTGTCCGTACCTCCTATCCTTATTGGGGTCTCACTTCATAGGGAGAATATATCCACGTACTCCCCCCCCCACCAAATCTTTCCCCTCATGATCTGGGGCAGATAATCACTGGGGGGGGGCATGAATAACAAGTAGTCGGCAATGCCATTGCCGGTACATGGTGTACACTGGACATACACAGCGGGACCCGGACAGCCCTTGTGACACCATGTACCGCCCCGGGGGCATGAACCCCCACCCCCAATGTCGTGCCAGAATGCAACCAAAGGGCACTGGGCTAGGATGGCGAGTGATGCCCCCCAGCCTCAAATCAGCGAGGCAAAGAGCACTGAGCCCCCACTGCTGGAAATGGACTGTGATGTGTGTGCATTCAACTTGAACCTAATACTCACCAGTTGCACCCCCGTGAGCCGCCCCCACTGGGGGTTCCGGCCCACGGTGGGCGTCGGAGCTCGCGACCGAAATCAAGCTCTGGGGCGACCTCCAACGCACTCAGCCACAGTTCCAGACAAACAGGGAGCTGCGAGACAGCGGCGGGCACGGCCGACGCGTCACGAAAAGCTCGACCCAGCTGTCGTGTACCCTCAGACAGCTTTGGGGGTTGCATGGCAATTTTGCCCTTCCTCCACCACATGGCACTTCCTAGTGGGGTGGAGGCAGTGGGAGACCACCTAAAATGGCATGTGGGCCACATCTGGCCCACGAGCCACAGGTTGAGAATCTCTAGAGCAACCAGGAAACATTATCTGAGAGACACAGTAAATAGGTGGGCCGGACGGCCCGCTAGGTATTGGGCCGGAGGCCCTAATTTGAGAGCCTGGGCCAGAATCGGGCCATGCCCAAAACTCTGGCCCCCAATAGGGTAAAACGTGCTGTAAGCCAGCACCAAGCCCTCCCCCCAATCGTTCCGGCCCATAGCCTGCAGCCGTGGGCCGAGGGCCGGACCCTCTGAAGGGCCGGCCTGGGGCTGAAAAAGGGAGCTCATTCTGTCCTGCAGTACGCAGGAAGAGAAACCACTGACCTTCCACTTCCCAGTCAGCGTCCCAGGCACTTAACACTCCGTGTCTTAGCCACTTGAGCCACCGCGATCCCCCTCCGAGCAAGAAAAGACCATGGGGAATCGAACTCCCGGCCTCTGACTTTGCAGTCAGAGTCCTAAACCACTGAGCTATCCAGCAATTCTGCCTGGTTGCAGGCAAAAAGGAAACGAATAGGAGCGAAATCCAGCCCCTTGCAAAGAAGGGAAGCCAAGGTAAAAGGAAGCCTCGCACAGAGGCTGACAGAGGGGGAAGTGACGGAGCAAATTCCTCCGCCCCGTCGCTTCTAAAGAATCAAGCCTCGAGCAGAGGCTAGTAAAAAAGGGGGGGAGGGAGCGACGGAGAAAACTTCTCCTCTCCGTCGCTTTCGCAAAATGGCAGCTCGGCTGCCTCGTGGCCACCCCTTTTAAAGAGGGCTGGCCACGCCCCCTAACTACCCGGATGTCCAAGTCTGGGGGGGGCCCGCAAAGAGCGCGGCGGCCATTTTGGCGCCGCGCTTGCATTTTAGCAAATGAAATTACAATCATTATCGGGAAAATATTTAGCAGTGCACTGTTATGCATACAGAAATCACCGTCTTCTGTTTCTGTTTCTTCTGCTTAAAGTGATCCTATGTTTCTTTATCAATAGGTGTACAGGTACATTGTAACATTTATTGGTGTCTTAGATTTTTGAAACACTCTCCTAAGGATATAGCATGTGATGTTTCAGGGTGTTTGGCAGATGAAAAGCAAGACCATTGTGTTTATGGTACTCCACAACTGTTGGATTTGTGCTGCAAAGCAGGTTGCGCAAGCTGGATTGGAACCGCAAAGCGGCTGTTGGGTCCCGGAGGAGACTGGTCAAGTAACGACACACGAGGCAAGATGGAGCGAAGACCAGTGATTTAATGAAGACTAATCATCAGTATTTATCATGTTTAGGCTGCATGTAAAAGCATTGCGATCTAGCATACTGGCAGGTTTCACACATTATGTTTACACAAGTTAATTGGGGAAGTCTACAGGGGAAGTTAATTAACTAACTTAATTAATGACAGGGGAAATACATTGTTCCATGTTATCCGGGGTAAACAAGTGGCTAGTATTGGCTCTAGGTCTTAAAGTAATCCGCAGACGCGAGATTACCTATTACGTGCCTAGCGCGTTAGTCATTAGCTCTCTATTGTCCGAGCTGTTTGTCAGATCAGCTATTGATGAATTAAACTCTATCTAATATTCCGCTCCCCCAATTTCTGTCCCCTCAGGAACCCCTGGTAACGATGTGATCACCCATTACCAGGGTTCTGTCAGGGCCAGTTATGCCAATTGTGTGCGCGGATCCCACACTCCCCTTTTATTTGTTTAATTGGACCTGACAGACGACTCAACGTAGGAGTGGCATCAGCTGACGTGGAGTGAGGACATTCCGGGGTTCTCTCCATGGGGGACACCTTGACATCAGTGAGGGAATACATTGCATGAAACAACATATAGCTGTTCCCAGTATTGTCACCCCCACAATCACCTTGAGTTTCATTTGCAGCCAACCCCATGGGAACCAGGACCACAACGAATCCCATCACGCCCACTTGGCATCTTCCTTGATATTTTTAACCAAGGTATGGAGGTCTGTGAGTTGACTCTGTACCTTGCGCGAGTTGTCCATGAGGTTGAAACAACACATGCCATGGACAGACTCGCAACCCAAATGATGTAACAGTAGGAGGTAATTGATAGCTGCTTGATTATCCAGTATGGCATGGCAAAGCTCCGTCTGCTCCTGATTAAGCAGCGCTATCACCGAGGATGTGTGGTTAATGGCTTTTGCCAAAGCGCAAGCCAATTGACCAATTCTCCAAGTGTTGCCTACGGCTAAGCCTGGCACGCCAAACAAGCTGACTGCTAAGGAGACATACTCAGCTTTACTCAGAATTCTGATGTTGCTATCACATGAACTGTCTAAATGGGTGGCACGAGCGTGCCGTATGTGTGAAGGTACCTTCGTGCTTGGGGCAACCATGTCTCTAGTGGGAAGCAACAATGTCAAATGACTGATACAACAAAGGGAATCAGATACATTTGCAGGAATGTAGTTCCAAGTATACTGGTTACATGTAAAAAACCATCCTGAAGGCAAAGTAATGTGAGCATACATTGAATTAATAGTCTGGGTTATTACAAGTCCAATTGCTGCTGCCGGGGTCGAGGCAATGGCGCTGTGGCCCTTCGACCATGGAACAGCCGGTCATGCGAGCACAAGTTGAGTTCAGACTGACCGCCACTCGGGGTGTGTAGAGAGTGGCCGCATCAGCCGGTAAGACTTTCATGACTTGGGTTCCCCAGTGCGCGTACGTTGAAAAGGCAGTCTTGTAAAATGGACCAAATATCCACTTCACCAACCAGTCACCATTTCTGATGGGTGCATCTGGGGAGTGACACACCGGGATGAGACAAGTGCTCAGGATAGAGGCAGAAGTGGTGGTCTGCCTCAGGCAAAAATCAGACTGATTGACGAGGTTCGCCAATCTTTCCCAAACGTTGTACTGCAGCTGGGCAGAGAGATCTCTGCCTGGCATCAGATTGTTGGCTTCCAGTGAAGCTGCTTGAACCCCTCCCCCCGCAAGCAGGGAAAGGATCAAGATGATGGTGGTCATCATGGAATTAGCAGTAATCAGGGAAAAGGCTGCAATCAAGATGTTCTCCGGCGTCGGCTCCTTGTCCTCCCGCCGAACGGCGTCCGCCGCCTCCTGGCACAGGGACTTGGCCATCCCCCAGGTGATCTTCGGCGCTGTCATCTGCTGTCATCGCCTCCTCTGCTTGGCTCTTCCCATCAGGGTTAATTCCTCCATCTCCGGTATTGGGTCTGGGAGCGCCTGGGTCCACGCCATTGGACTCGAAGTGACACACCGGGCTGGAATCCAGATGATGCCTGTAGGAGACATAATTGCAGCATACCCTCTTCCCCATGTTATGAGTGGCGCCGGGCCCTTCCAAGAAGGATCTGGTGGCACTTGGTAACGCACCATCGGCTTCAGGAGAGCCTCCATGCGATGGAAGTGCTTCTCCTGCGGAGTGTAATCCAAAAAAACATTGAGGTGATTGTACATAAAGAATACCTTGTTCAGACAATGCTGTGCCTGACCCTGATTTTTTTTGGGGGGGCTGCTGGTTCCCCCCTTTCTGTTTGTTTATCAATGTAGGACTTGAGCATCCGGTTGACCCGTTCCACAATCGCTTGCCCTTGTGGATTGTACGGAATGCCAAAGGTATGCTTAATGTCCCAGGTGGCCATGAAGGTGGCCAGCTGCCTGGAGCTATAAGCCGGACCGTTATCGGTCTTCACGTGCCGTGGTTTGCCCAAGGCTGCGAAGCAGGAAAGGAGATGCTGCTCCACATGGGAAGCCGTTTCTCCCTTCTGTGCTGTAGCCCAAACAAACTGTGAAATGTGTCAATGCAAACGTGCATGTACTGCCATCTGCCAAACTGCGGAACGTGTGTGACATCCATCTGACACACCTGGTTGGCCTCTGTCCTTCGTGGGTTGACCCCCCACGAGGGCCCCCCTACCGTCCCTGCACAATGTGGACAGGAACGGACTATGCCCTGGGCTTGGGAAAGTGGCAGGTTGAACTGCCGTGCAAGTGCCTTGGCATTCTGGTGAAAGAATGCATGACTCTGAATTGGAGTCATGAAGGCTCCCAAGACTGACCGTTGCTGAATTTCCTTTGCGGCCACATCCGCTCTGCTATTGTCCGTGGAAATCGGTCCAGGCAAATCCTGGTGACTTCTGATGTGGGCGATATAGAGCGCTTCGGTGCGGTTCCGCAAATGAAATTGAGTCATGAGGAAAAGACTTAACAAATTCTTGTTTATCGCGGGAGTAATGTACGCTCCTGGTAGACTGTGAAGCAAATTCCTAACATACTGGCTGTCAGTGATTATGTTTAAGCATTCTTTGGCAAAGGTGCGCAAGGCGAAGTTCACAGATGCCAATTCCACCCGCTGCGCGGATTTCTTTGGAAGAGTTAGAAGCGAGCACCAAGCCTGGCCCTCTTGCCAAGTAAGAACACCATATGTTTGACCCCCATCAGTGAAAACTGTCCTAGCCCCCTGAAGTTGAACCAGGGACATTAACTCACACAAACTGACTGTCTGCGTTTGAAGCGAGACGAGTCTGGGGTCTTTCAGCAAATGGTATGCCAAACATCCAGTGAATCCTTCCAATGCAATTGGAAGCGAGTCACCGAGCTGCATCAGTTGCTGGATTTGCTCTTTTGTGAATGGGACCACGATTTTTGCTAAATCGTGCCCTGAGATATCCCTTGCTCTCAGCCTTCCTCGGTAAATCATCGTGGAGACCAGTTCCTGTGGAGGAATGATGTTTTGGGAAGAGGTGTGTGGTAAATACACCCATTCCATGATACTCGCCCCCCCGCTCAGAGTCTACCCCGAGAGCTCCGGTGAACATGGATCTGGTCCGGACGATGTACAGGTTTAGGACAGGAGCATATGGCCCCTGACTTATCCTGTCCACCCATCTCTGGCTGAGAACTTGGTTGACGTTTTCGAGAGTCAAGCGCGCCTCTCGAGGAATGTGTATCCGGTCTGCCGGATACACACCTAGCATTAGCAGTGAGAAGAGTGGCTTTAGGAGGTCCGTATCTAGCCTAAAATACGGTCTGGCCCAATCGATATTTCCCAGAATCTGTTGCAATTCTACAAGGGTGACTGAATCCTTTAAGTTGATCTGTGGCAAAACTGGTGCTGTGAAAGAACAAAGAAGCCGATGGCCCAAGTATGAAAAGGGCTCGGTTCTCTGAACTTTCTCCGGGGCTATGAGTAACCCTTTTCCCCCCAGAGTGGCCTGGAGGTTTTTAAACATTTCGCTGCCGAGTTGCGGCGCTGCGACCAGGATGTCATCCATGAAATGACACACTAAGACTGTTGGGTGAAGGTTTCGAAACTTTTCTAGTACGTTGTGAATGTAAATTTGGCACAGGGTGGGCGAGTTGAGCATCCCCTGTGGCAAATATTTCCATGCGTAACATTGTGTGGGCTCTCTGTGGTTCACAACTGGCACTGTGAAAGCGAACCTTTTCCCGATCCCTAGCATCTAAGGGAATGGTATAAAAACAGTCTTTTAAGTCTACGACCAAGATCTCCCAACCCTCGGGGATCATGTTCGGATTCAGGATGCCGCATTGAAGCGGACTCATTGGCTGGATACATTTATTGATCTCTCTTAGATCATGAAGGAGTCGCCACTTCCCCGACTTTTTCTTGATAACAAATATGGGCGAATTCCAAGGACTGGTGGACCGTTCTATATGTCCTGCGTCTAGCTGTTCTTTAACCAGCTGTTTCAGGGCGACTAATTTCTCCCCTACTACCGGCCATTGCTCTACCCAGACTGGCGTGTTGGTAAGCCATTTAAGTGGTAAAGCCATTACCCGAAGGTAAGAGTGGCACGGTACTGATGTAGAATGTCTCACCCCCAAAGGTTGACGTGCACGTCCAAAATGTGCAGCCGGACGACCGCTGTGCCATCAGCTTCGGGGATCGTGACTTCTACCCAGTTCTGGCTTCTAAACGCTTCTTGAACACCACCTACCCCCCACACATCAGAGACTGGCTCAAGAGCCCACTCACGTGGCCACTGGCTCTGGCTGACCACGCTGACGTCAGCTCTGGTATCTAATAGCCCATCAAAAGGTTTTTTTATTTAAAAATACCTTTATGACTGGCCGCCGTCTCCACTCTATGTTGGTTTCCATTGCCTCTAAGACCTGGTATCCTTGCACTGTCCCTTCTGCGCTTGAGCGGTCTTCCGACCCGGACTCTGAGCTGTCCCTGAGCCTTTCCTGGCTACCTGCTGGCAAGTGACAAGGAACCATGATCAGTTGCGCTAACGTGTCTCCCTTGTGAATGGTTTGAGGTAGGTGTGTCCAGAGTTGAACCTGGAGAACACCCAAAAAATTGGAGCCAATGACTCCTGGAATCACTAAGATTCTGCGCATTCCTGCAATACTATGGGGCAAAACTAAACCTATATAGCCTTTAGGCAGGGGTCCCATGTACTGGGAATCGACCAGATAGACTGTGCCTGGCAAGTCACATGTGACTTCGGACTGGCAAGTCAAATCTAATCCCACACTGCCTCTAGGGCTGGCCTGCACCTCCGGAATGCAGGGAATGTGACCGGAATTTAATCCAGCTCTGGCTCTCCCAGAGCGACTGAGGTCTCTGTTTGGACCGGGGCCAGAGACAAGCCCGCACTCCGGTTTCCTGAATTCAGGCAGTTCCTGGCCCAGTGGATGGCTGCCTTGGGACGGCCGGCATTTTGGCCACTGCCCTTAGTGTGTCGGCATTCCCTAGCGAAATGACTGATCTTGCCACAATTGTGACATGCTCCTTTGGTCCTGTTCTTGGGTTTTTTACTGCCTTGCACCGCCGCTGCTAACAGACCCATTTGGTAGGAATCTGTACCAACGTCGGCACAAGCCCTAATCATGTCCGTGAGAGTCAGATCAGGACGATTGCCCAGTGACTGCAAGATTTTACGGCAGTCAAGGTTGGCGTTGTCTTTTGCCAACTTCATCATGAGCTCCTGTTGGGCTTGCTCATTGTCTATCTGTCTACTGACCGCTTCCTCCAATCTATTAATAAAGTCCATGTAGGACTCCTGGGCACCCTGTTTGACTGCTGTGTAATTTTTGGCTGCTTTGCCAGCTGCCGGGACCTTGAGATAAGCCCTGAAGGCTGTCTCAGCTGCCAAATGGAGGGTGGCGATTGGCAAGGTGATCTGCGCATCAACACCTTCGAACGGACCTGAGCCATATAGCTGGTCAGGGATTACTGCTCCGCCCATCCTGGCAGCCCTTGCCTGCGCTTCGAGATGATACTCGCTGTCCCATAGCAAATACTGGCTGGGGTTGAGCATCATTCACATGACGGCTTTCCAGTCGTATGGAATGAGCATCATAGTTTCACACACTTGCTGAAGCATGCCCCTGGTGAAGCGACTCTGAAGTCCTGTCTCTGTGATTGCCTTCCGTATAGCCATCAGCAGCTTGTACGGAACTGGCAAACGGGTCACTTGCCGCTGACCCGTGAGGGCATCTACCTCTATGTGGACTGGGCATATTTGCCTAAGCTCAGCTAGTTCTTCTGCTGGCAACTCCCCCTTACTGGTTTCTTCCTCAACCATGTGCTGGATGGAACTCTTGGTAGTCTAGGAACTTTTAACTGTCAGAGACGCACCAGTACTTCTCATGCCATGCATTCCTTCAGTGACGTCTGCAGCTGTCACTGAGGGAAAGCTCCCTACACTACCCTGCTTGAACTGAAATGATGGATAGAGCCATTGGGGCTGATAGCTCTGACTGCGCTGGGGGTTCCTCGGCTTCTATCCGGACTGGGTCTACCTCTGCTAAGAACTTCCTACACTTGCTCCATGTGCTGATTATGCTGGCTGGAGCTCTAGGTGGTTGCTGAATGCAGGCTCCTATCCTATCCCAAAGTTGGAGGTTAAGCATGCCTGTCTCTGGATAAAACAGAAAATTTTCCCCCAAGTACACCAAAAGATCCGCTAACTGGGCACTGTGAATGCATATATGGTTTATCCTGGCCAGGGCCTTGAACTCCATTAAGTGAGTTCTCTGGTTAGTGGTCGGACGTTGTCGCTGAGGACAAGTCCCCATATTACCTGCCGGTCCTTTGAAGTTTTCCTCCTCGGGACGAAGCGACGTGTCTGAGTTATGTAACAGGTCTGGCGTGATGAACCTCTGGGAAGAAACTCAGAACGTGGGCTGCTGCCACAGGCCCTCGGTGGCCTCTGCGACAAAGTCAGGGTTTCACAGCCAACCCTGAGCGGAACGCGTTTTCCACCGAGCAAGATGCCTCAGAGCTTTGGAGCGTGCTCTGCGACTCTGGAATGCCTCGCAGCGTAGCTGTCACTCAGATCGGATGGCTTTCTGACCAGAGCTGCCGCGCTGTCCTCTGGGATGATTCGGACACGGTTCTGGCATAGAACCGGACCGAGAAGGTCGCTTACCCACGAGTAGATCACGTCGGGGTCACCAGATGTTGGATTTGTGCCACGAAGCGGGTTGCGCAAGCTGGATCGGAACTGCTAAGTGGCTGTTGTGTCCCGGAGGAGACTGGTCAAGTAACGACACACGAGGCAAGATAGAGCAAAGACCAGTGATTTAATGAAGACCAATCATCAGTATTTATCATGTTTAGGCTGCATGTAAAAGCATTGCGATCTAGCATACTGGCAGGTTTCACACATTATGTTTACACAAGTTAATTGGGGAAGTCTACAGGGGAAGTTAATTAACTAACTTAATTAACAGCAGGGGAAATACATTGTTCCGTGTTATCCGGGGTAAACAAGTGGCTAGTATTGGCTCTAGGTCTTAAAGTAATCCGCAGACGCGAGATTACCTATTATGTGCCTAGCGCGTTAGTCATTAGCTCTCTATTGTCCGAGCTGTTTGTCAGATCAGCTATTGATGAATTAAACTCTATCTAATATTCCGCTCCCCCAATTTCTGTCCCCTCAGGAACCCCTGGTAACGATGTGATCACCCATTACCGGGGTTCTGTCAGGGCCAGTTATGCCAATTGTGTGCGCGGATCCCACACACAACTAACACAATAATGAAATTCATAATCTTCATGGTAAACATAAAGCAAAGCCAGGGAGACATGGATAAGTGATAGGACTAGCTTGCTAGCCAAAACAAAGTCTGCTTCATTTAGCTATATTACAGAAGAATCCTGATCTTCAAAACAAGCTAGAATGCAAAGAGGCACACTTCAGGACAAGATAAATATAGAAAGTAACATAATCTAAGAGCACAGAATAGAGCTACTGTTGAGAATTCTAACACTAAATGTTTTTTTTACTGTATTACAAGAGGCACACCCTGCTGGAATTCTGCTTTTCACAGTCTCTTTACTTGTCAAACTTAATATTAAGTTAAATAACCTAATTTGACTTGGCAAAGGCACATACAATATGGGCTTGATATCTGTGACAGAGTCGTTTGAAGTTTCTTATAAACAATGTTTTCTTGGCTTTGGAACAGGGAGTGGAATAATAAACAATGTTCCCAACTCCAAAGCTGCTGCAGAAACCTATGGATCAGCATGCAGCTCATCAACTCAGAGAATACCACCATGCCTCCATGTCAGAGAACGTTTTGGTATTTGCTTAATTTTAGACACTGGCATGTGGAATTGGCTTTTTCTTAGAATAACACTGTGTTGAATCAGGCGGAAGTGATTCAGCAAAGGCTTTCCCTGGTACAGCGGTTAAACTGCAGCTGTTCACAATCTGAGTTCAATCCCAATTGGCTCAAGGTTGACTCAGCCTTCCACCCTTCTGAATCTGCTAGGACGAGTACTCAGTTTGTTGGAAGCAAAATGCTAGTTATTGCCCAGAGATTATTCTATAGGGTGGCATATAAGTACATTTTCTATTGCTATTCTCTATTTTGATTTTTTTTAAAATGGCTATGCATAAGGAATGTGATCCTTGGCATAGGGGTTAGGAATCTGATGAGTTCCCATTTAAGAATTGAAAATTCAGGATTTAGTGGGAGATACTTCAGTGATGGGGAAGGGAGGTGAAATTGACGAACATATTTAGAGATATGCAGAATCAAAAGTTTGCTTATTGACAGGTAGCATTGTCCATATCCCACAATACGTTTTTAGTGTATTTGGCAGAACGATGGCCACCTTAAAAAATGAGGTGTTCCAGCCTTGGAGATATGCTCAGTAGATAAAACCAGATGCATTTGCAGAGGAAGGCAGGCAGGCAGGCAAGAAGGAAGGAAGGAAGGAATGTCAAAAATAATTTTACACCCCTGGAATTATTTCCCAGCTTTGTTTGTGTTTTTGTTGACAAGACAATTGTGGACATTATGTCCAGGCTACGCTTAAGACTAAGGTAAAGTTAAAGGTTGCCCTTTCTCGAAAGCCAGTTGTATCCGACTCTAGGGTTCAGTGCTCATCTCTGTTTATAGCAAAACAGCCAGCACAGTCTGCGTCTGCAGTCATTTCCATGGACATGTGGCAGGCATGCCTCAACACCGGAGTGCATGGAACGCTGTTTACCTTCCCACCAAAGTGTTCCCTGTTTATCTACTTGCAGTTTCTTGCTTTCAAACTGCTAGGTTGGCAGGAGCTGGGACAGAGATGGAAGCTCACTCTGTCATGCAGTACCCATGAATCGAACTCCGACCTTCCAGTCAGTAAGCTCAGTGTCTTAACCACTTGAGCGACTGTGCCACTTCAAAGTGCAAGTTCAGGACAATTTTGAGTAGTCGTACCAATTTAAACTCCTCTCACAACTCAAAAGCAGCACAGCAAGTAGGAAGTCAACAATGAAAGAGGGAAAATCTAGAGGATATGTATCTCTTTTTGTAGAATACAGAGTAGATTTCCCTCTCCCGCCCCCACCTCAAGCAGTGTCATCTTGTTATTGAAGATATTTAATTCTACAAAAAATTAATAACAAATGTGATATAAAAGAAGCTCAGAATAATATACTGCTAATGCTATTGAAAGGTATTCCAGAAGACACCTTTATTTCATGGATGGATGAGACTAAAGTTATGATCCTGCCATTAGTGGCTTGATTTTAATGAAGCATATTTAAATCAGTGCTTTAATTAAGAAAAAAAGTGTTCTAAATCATTGGTTTAAATCAAGTTTCCCACTTACACAGGTTATATTTAATAAGCAGCAAATCTGACAATGAAACCAATTTAACTTATAACTTTTTAAAAAATAGTTTTCATTAAATTTTAACACAATAATACAGTTTAACAAAATAAGACAACAGCAATACATAACATAAACAAACATTACAAATTAATAATCTTAATACAATACAAGAAAACAGAAAAATACCAATGTGTATGACTTAGTAAAATATATGTTAACACATTCACCTTCATACTTTTAATAAGTAACTTACTCATCTAAATACTATATTTTTACCTCTATTAATTATACATCCCACTAATTTCTAAACTCAATTTTATAATTTATCATTATCGCATTAAACAAATTCTTACTCATTTCATTCCTACACATTCTAATACATCAACTAAGTCAAACTCCATAATCATTATTTCAATATAAAAATTGTAATACTAGTACAAAAATAATCAAAAAAACACCCAGTGGTTTATACATTGCCCTTGAGAGCACGGATTTTCTCATTCGTTTCTTATCCAAAAACATCTTTGGCCAGGTACAGGCCTATTTGTATCATCTCCTTTCAATGCATGTTCCACAAAAACTTGCCACACCTTCCAGAATCTGTTTTCTTTAGTTATGCCCTTTCTCATTTTTAACTCCCATGTTAGCTTATCATTCAACGCTAAATCCCACATTTCCTTGTACCATTCCTCTATTTTCACAATCACATCATTTTTCCAATTTCTAGCGATACATTGTCTACCCGTTGTCAACACTATCTCTAACAGTTCTTTTTTGTCCTTGCTTACATTTATGCTTTCCACATCTGTCAATAAAACGGTACTTGACCCCAATTTAATATTCATACCCATAATTTCCCCTATCTCTTTTTCAATTTTCCTCCAGAAGTCTTTAACTACTTTACAACTCCACCACATGTGTTCATAAGTTCCCAATGACTCCTTACACTGCCAACACATTTTATCCTACTAATTATCAATCTGATTTAACCTCACTTTGGTCAAATACCATTTCCACAACATTTTATAATTATGCTCCTTTAATCTAATGGACATAGTTCTCATGATTCTTTTCTTCCACTCATTTTTCCAATTTGCATTGTCAATCTTAATATTCAAATCTCTTTCCCAACTCATTTTCAAATCCTTGCAGGTTACCCTCGTTATTTAACAAACTATATATTTTGCTAACTATACCCTTAATACCCCCTTTCCCCTTTCTTATTTTTGTTAACAATTCCTCAAACCCTGTCTTCTCTCTATCCCAGCAAGTTTCCCTCATATATTTGCTATTCCATTTATTTACTAACACTTTCTGGAACCAATTCATCTTCAGTTGTGCATACAAATCTGCCTTTTTCTCACTATCACTATAGGCCAAGATCCAGTCCCTCAACAAGGAAACATCATTCCTATACAGTACTTCTTTTACCTCATTATCCAATTTTATTGGAAAATTTTTAATATCTTCAATTTTGATAATAGGAGAAATATTTGGGGCCAATTCTTTTTTCACTTTTCTCCACACTCCCAATAGTACCTTCATCATTTTATTTTTAACAGGTGGTTACACAAAATAACATCCCAGAAAGACAATTTTTCCAATTTGCTTAATCTCGTTCATCTCTATTTCCTCCCATATAACCTTTTCTCTAGCCAGGATCTTTACTATATTCTTAATTTGAAAAGCACGATAGTAGTTCCTCAAATTCGGGATTCCTAAGCCTCCTCCTTTCTGTGATAAGTACCATAATTTTTTATTAATTCTAGGTTTCTTCCCTCCATTACAGAAACTATCAAATAATTTTTGAAACTCCTTTATTTCATTATCTCAATTGAATTTAAAGAGCATAGAATAAGAAGTTAATTCTAGGTAGTAACATCATTTTACATAACACTATCCTCCCAAACCAGGACAAATTCAGCTTTTGGTATTGTTGTATTTTCTCTTTAATTTCTATTTTTAATTTTACATAGTTTAACTTCTTAAGATCCTCACTCTTATTTGAGATATTTATCCCCAAATATTTCAAGTTGTCTTTAATTTGTAAATTACCATTTTCCTTTATTGTTTTTTGCTCTTCCTTACCTATATTGCACAAAATAATCTCCGACTTGTCCCAGTTAATTCTCAATCCTGTAATGACCTCACATTCTTTAAGCTTTTCTTGTAACTTAACTAATGTTTTCCCAGGTTGTTTTGTAATTATCATTGTATCATCAGCATATGAACTTATCTTATTTCCTAATATCCCCTCAATTTCTTTATCATCCCTTATAGCCTTTGTCAACATCTCCATAACCATAAAGAACAATATTGGTGATTATGGGCATCCCTGTCTTGTTCCTGCTTCTAATATCACTTCTTCTGTTACCTCATCGTTTACCCTGACAATGGCAGATCCATGCTGATATAATTGTTCAATAGTCATCCTGAATTTATCACCAAATCCATAGCATTTGATTAGCTCTTTAATTGTAACCCATTGTAACGAATCAAATGCCTTAAAAATATCCAAAGATAAGAGCCCAACTTTCTCCTTAGTCTGTCCAACTGTATCTATTTAATCAATAACCCTTTGTCAGGTCTGCCATGTGTCTACCCTTCAAGAAACCAACTTGATCCTCATTAATATAGTTACCCATAAAACTATTCAACCTATTTGCTAATATCGCTGTAAAGATTTTGGCATCTTGGTTTATCAGAGAAATAGGTCTATACGATTCCACTTTCTCTAGATCCTTTCCAGTTTGGCAATAAAACTATTATGGTTCCTATACCATGAAGTTGGAATTTGCCCTCCTTCCACTATATAATTATATAATTTTACCAATTTTGGTACTACTGAATCTGTAAATTCTTTGTAAAATTCGGCTGAAAACCCGTCTTCTCCAGGAGCTTTATCCTTTTTCAAACTATTTATTACCTCTTTCACTTCTTTTTCTGTTATTTTGTCCTCCATTTTATTTCTATGTTCCTGGCTTATCCTGTTCACTATTTGTTTTTCCAGCTGATCTTTTAACTTAACCAAATCTATATTCTTTTTAGTATACAAAGCCTGGTAAAAGTCCTTAACAATTTTACATTTGTCCCCAGTCTTATTACATCTTACTCCATCTTTATTAATCAAAGTTCCGATTTCTTTCCTTTCTCTCTTTTCTTTTGCAGCTTTGGCTAACAATTTTGAATTCTTATTACTAAACTCAAAATACTCTCTTTTTAAATATAGCAAATCTCTTTTTACTTTTTCTGTATCCTTGCCTACCAATTGTGTTTTTAATCCTTGCAATTTTTCATACACCTTCTTATCCTTTGTCTTCATATGCTCCTCTTGTAATTGCTTTATCTCTTTTTCAATTTTGTCTTGTACCTCCTTAGATTGTTTGTTTCTAATGCTAGCCATTTTTATACTCTTCCCTCTAAAAACCCGACTTAATGGCATCCCATACCATATTGTAATTTACCTCACCATTGTCATTCCATTGCCAACTTTCTTCCCATTTTCCTTGTTTTTTTCTTTAACTTTTTGATCTTTAAAAAGTTTAGCATCATATCTCCAATTCCTTGTCAGTCTCCTCACATCACCTATCTTCAACTCTGCCACTAATTTCGCATGATCAGACTCTTTGAAAATTCCGACTTCTATCTCATCTATGTTTCGAACCATTATCTCTGTTACAAAAATGTAATCTATTCTGGAATATGTATTGTGCACCTGTGAATAAAATGTATATGCTCTTTCTGACCCTTTTAGTTCCCTCCATATATCTTTCAGACCTAGAGATGTCAACCATTTGTCCAAAATTTGTTTTTTAACATCTTTTCCACTTCTTATTATATTTGTGCAATCTAAATTTGACCTTATTAAATTGAAATCTCCGGCCACTATCATTTTTGTTGTTTTTTCCCTTTACCAATTTATCATATATTTTGTTCAAAAACTCCCCTTGACACACATTTGGAGCATATAAGTTCACTAAAACTATTTCATCATCTATTTTCCCTTTTACTATTAAATATCTACCTTCCGGATCAGATATACTACTTATCTTTTCAAAACCCAGTCTAGTCAAAATCAGAATCGCCAACCCTCTTGCTTTTGAAGTACCATATGACTTTTCATAAAACTGCATCCATCCTAAAAAAATCTTGTTTGCATCTTGAGATTTTTGATGAGTTTCCTGAAGAAAGACTACATCTGGCCTATCTTTCCTCAAAGCTGTTTGAATCCTTCTCCTCTTAATTTGTGACCCTGTACCTTTCACATTCCATGTTAATACCTTTATATGCCTCATAATTTAGTCAAAGCCTGTCTTTTATATTCTTCGTTTTCTCCATTGGGCGTGATTCCTTCTACCCTACACTTACAAAAAATACATAAAACACACAATTCTACCCTCCCCACTCTCTTCTTCAAAAAAAGCAGCCTTCGTTATCCAAAGAGGGGAGGGGGGAACATGGAAGATGTATCTACCATCCAACACTCCAGCGCATCTTTCTTTTTCTCTAAACAACCAACTCTTTTAAATCTTTTCCCCAAGACATTGCATAATAACATTTCTCACCCTTGTCTCCGTCTCTTTAGCCACTACTGGACCCCTCTTTCGTCTCCTTCACCTCCAGATCAATCCCTCCTGCAGCACCACCCTCATCTTCTTATAGCACCAGACTCAAGTAAAGCTTTTCTTAATGCCAACCATTCTCTTGAAGCCACCTTAACCAGATCATTCAAACACAAATATTCCAAAGCGTCAGTGCCTTCCTCAATCATGTGCATTTTCTTGTCATGAAAAAATCTCAGTTGTTGTGGAAATCTTCAATTATATTTAATTCCACGTTCCATCAAAATTTTTGTTACTGGTTTCATCTTGTATCTCCAAACCCTCTCTTTAACAGAAATATCATTGTACACTTCCACATCATTACCATCAATTTTTAAAATACCAGACCCAGCTTGTTTTATAAATGCCATCACCTTTAACTTGTCACCCCAATTAGCAAACTTAACCAAAACATTCCTCTGCACACTTTTCCCTCTTCTCGCTCCCACCCTATATGCATTTGCAGTGTCTTCATTAACAAAATCATGCCCCATTTTCATACTATTCAGCCAATCAATAATTCTATCCTTTAAGTGGTCTGGCGTTTTCTCAACCAAATGGCGAATTACTATATACTGTTTTCTCATCATTTCTTCCACAGCATCTACCCTTTCCCCCCTGCACATCCACTTTCAACTTGGTTTCCTTCTCTTCCTCTTGCAATCCTTTAATATCTTTTTGCATAAATTTCATATCATCTTGCACCAACTTGACACTTGCATCCATCCTTTTGAAATTATAATAAACCTTTTTAGAAAAATCCATAACCATCGTTGCCAATTTATCCTGTTTCCCATTATCTCTTGTTTATCTTTAACCCTTTAACTCTTCCATCCTTTCAAATTTTGTAAACAATTTACCCAATTCAACCAGAATTTGTGTTTGGTCCAATGATGCTGGTTCCGACAATGACGTTGATGATGTTGATGGAGGTGTATCTTCTGTTGTTGATTTGTCTTTTTTCTTGGGCCTCACTACCTCCTCCTCGTTGCCCTTCGCTTTTCCAATTTTTTCAATTTTTTCCAATGTGGTGTCAAATATTAATTTCAAAGCAGCAACTCCTTTGATTTCTCCAAGTCCCTCTTATTGACAGAATTCCAGCTTCACTTTTATATGGCCAACACCTCAAAAATAGATGAACACCCACTTCTTTTTATATCACTGACTGTAATCCAAGCTTGTTACCCATAAAGTAGCAAAACTTGTGTCCAAAGCCCAAATTTTTTCAAAGTAACCAAATTCTCCAGTTGCACTCCAGTAATCCAGTAACTATATATCCAAATGTATCCAAAGACTCATGAAAAAAGATACAAACCAGCCACCAAAAAAAAAAGCCCAAAAGGGCAAGGAGAAGCAAAGTATACTCCAACTTAAATCCACGTGAAAAAAAGAGAAAAGAACAACCCAATTTGTAATCCAATGTGTTAAAACAGTGTTGAAATTGTGGACACATAGGGAGAGAAAAAAAGCATATGAAAAATTATGGACACATAGGGAGAGAAAAAAAGCATATGAAAAATAAAATGACTCATTAAAAAATTGCTTTATTCAAAATCCAAATACTTGCGCCTAAAGAAGAAGAAGTCTCAGTGTTTCCCTTACACTCCAGCCGTGGGCAGTGGTTTCCAAGGGGGGGCCCCCTCCTTTCTTCCCCAAACACTTTTATCTGTTTTCCTCTCTTATTCATTCTAAACTTTCAGCCTCCCACAGCTTGCACAATCCTTTTATTCCTTCTTTCCTCTCCGTTCTTTGCAAGTGCTCCAAAACACACAAACTGCTTCCTCTGTTGTTTCCCTTCTTGTTCGAGCGACTCTCTTAACTTTTGATTTCAAGCACTTCAGCTGCCATTATCCCCCCTTCTCTTGTCCCGTCCGTTCTTCGTTCTCACTCCCACTCACTCACTTGCTTTTTCCATCCATCCAAGTCCTTCACTTGTGTTCCCCGTCAATGGCCACTACCACAGCTCTTATTTTTATTCTTATTTTTGCTCTTATTCTTACTTTTCTCCTCGCAGGCTCCACTGGTCCCGTTCACCGCAAAACCAGCCGGGGGAGCCGCGGCTTTCGCCGCTTGCATCTCCCACTGAGAATGTCTCCCGAACTCCAACCTCTAAACACCAATCACTCCATCCGTGCAAGGAAAAAGCTTAAAAACCTTCTTCGGTTAATTTTTGAAACTTTATGTTTATTTTCCCATTTAAATCCACATTGTAAAGTGCGAGCTCACAGATCTGTGTGTTACTCGATCAGCATCTTAGCCACGCCCCCCTTAACTTATAATTTAACAGATTGCTGATTGCATTAGCGATGTGTACCAACTTCAAGATCTGGTCCAGGCCTTGATTGTATGCTTCAAAAAATATGCTGCTTTTGCACAGACCAATTCAGGGCTCATCTGCAGGTCATAATTCTCCTGTTTTTGCATTGGGCTTGTTACAGTTGAAATTGATTTAAAGATTGGGAACTACAGTATGTAGATGTCCAACTAAACACATGGGGGTGAAGGTGGAAAAGGGTTATTTTAAGCACCCTGGCAGGGTTTGTTTGTTTTGAATCATTCCCTGTCACATATTGTTTTGAATTGTTTTGGCATGTGCAACTGCCTGTGTTGAAGTAAATTGTGTCTCTGGGGTTTGGCAACTTTTTGGTGGCCAGATAAAGGCTTTTGGGCTGCAGAACATCCTGCAGTCTGACCAAATAACTTATTATTATTTTTTGGGCTACATTACTTAAGTGCCAATGCATTATGCTGCTTTGGAAACTATTAAAAATGCAATGTGGGCCAGCAAGAAATATTGAATGGAGGAGAAACTGGAACACCAAAATGACAAATTCAGGCTCCAGAGCTATGGTGCAGTGGCTGAACGTGTTGTGCCAGGATTGGGAAATCCCAAGCCTTACATCGAAATAACACTGCGGAATATTGCTGGAAGGAAATTTATGGTATATGATCTTCTTTTCTATTAAATTCTCAATTCTATCATCAAATACCTCCATTCTCAAATCCACGTAAACTCTTGCAATTGATAATTGATTGACTGATAAGGAAGGAAGTTTCATAGTTTCAACAGGAAGTTTATTGGTGTTCTTTCCATGTAACTCAATCAGGCCAAGAATGCTATGCGTATATTAAAATCAAATGTAAATTAATACTGTCCAGAATTTCAAAGTCAAAGATCAGCAGAGGTTAAAAAACAGTTGTATCTAGTTACATGCCAAAGACCTCTTCCTCACTGGAAATGACAGGAATCTGAGGACTAAAGGACTTCCTTTAGCTCCTAATGAATTAGAGTGAAAATTGCTTATAACCAACAAACATTTGCGTTTGAACAGCTGAAGTCAAGGAAAACATGTAGTATTTGATATAATATGATGTGCCTGGTCTCAGGCTATCTTGTAAGCATGGAGGAGGAGGAGGAGAATGACCAGCAAAGTTGAAAGAAATCATGTGGATCTTTTTCTAGCTCATGTCAAGTTTTTTCTGTAACTGTTTTGTTTCCAAAGAACTTCTGTTTATTTTAGAAGCAAAAACCTTTCTCATGCAGGTATAATAATAATTTCATGTCAGAAATTATTCTGGGCTGAAAGGATTTTTGCAGAAGAAACTCCACTCAGGAAACATCAAAATGAGGCTCCTTTCATGTCTCCAAGAGCTGGGACAGAGATGAGGGTGCAATCTGTCATGCAGTACCCAGGTCTCGAACTGCCAACTTGCCAGCCTTCCAGCTAACAAGGCAAGCTTGTGTGCCATTCTTACTCTTTGGTATCAGTTTAAAAATATAAATCAGAAAATGAAATACAATCAATACATTTTGTTATTATTACTTATTCTGATTTGAAGCTGCTACCGTTGTCTGTGGCTCTTTGTTGACCTACTACAGCCAAGAAAGTGTATGCGGTAACAACCACTTGGAGAAGGAATACATCATAATGAATGATATCATGACACACAAGACAGAAATAACACCTCATTATATATGCCACCTTTCCAGGCTGGTTATGCATTTTTGGAGATGTGGAGAAAGTTTGCAGTATCATCTAAATTAACAATTTTAAACATATAAATCATTGAGAAAATTTCAGACAATGAAAAATCAGTTCAGTCATAACAGCTGAAGATGAAATGTTCTCTAGTGAGCAATCTAAGAGTTATATAACTGAACAGAAAGATAAAAAGGATATATATGATTAGGGTCTAGCAATGCAAGAAAGTACAGATGGTTTGGAAAATGCACAGGTCATTGACATGACCAATACACTCTTCTAATAATGGCCTTCACTTGACACAGTGGATATGAGGTCCTCCAGATGTTGCTGGACTACTCCTATCCCACTTGACCATTGGCTGTGCTAGTTGGAGATTGTGACAGATGTAGTCCAGCAATATCTGGAGGACTATTCCACAGACCAGCCATAACTGATCTACTTGTACAGTATCTAATGAAAAAGTCTATTTAGCTATAGTCTACAAAATTCATGTTTTAATTCCAATAAATTCCACTAAATTCAATAGGACTTAATTAAATCATGCCTTGATGATGATGATGAAGAAGAAGACGCAGACGCCGACAATGTGCTGCCAGGTCAATTCGGACCTATGGCAACCCCTTCTACAGTTTTTCAGGTAAAGACTACTCAGAAGTGATTTATCATTCCCATCTTCTGCAAGCATTCTAGGACTGTGCAGCTTGCCCAAGCCCATATAGACGGAAAGCGCGGCGACACAATATGGCCGCCGTGCTCTTTGCCGGCCCCTGGCCCCAAGAGACAGGCATCTGGGCCTCTGTGGTGTGGTGTGGCCATGCTCCCTATAAAAGGGGTGGCCACGCATCCTCCCGCTGCCATTTTCTAGAAGATCGGCTGGGCTTGAGCACATTTGCTCCTCCAGCCGATCTTTCCCTCCTTGCGCCGGTGGCTTGACTCAGTCTCAGGGCAGCCATAGCCCAGAAATAAAGGCTTCTGCCACCGCCATGGCGCAATGGTCCTGGAGGCGGGTGCGCCCATCACCCCCCGCTCCTAGAGTCAGTCCTGCCTCGGGCCGGAGGGCTCGGGCTCGGGCGGACCGGGCGGCTGATCCTGCGGCATTGCCCCCTTCTTCTGTTGCCCCTGTGGGGTATCCTGGGGGGGCGATCCTCCCCAGTGCTGATCCTCCCCCGGGTCGGAGGACCCTGGCGTCGGTGGCATGGGTGGCCCCACAGGGGTCTTCCCCTACCATGGGCTGGACAGCCCCTCCTGGCCCTATGGGGGTCTGGGGCCTGTCCCTGGTCCCACCCCACTGTCACCTGGGGGCATGGGCCGGACTGCCACTCCTGACCCTATGGGGGACTGGGGCCTAACCCTGGTCCCACCTTGCAGTCCCCCGGTGGGCTGGATATGGCCAACCCGCAGCCCCTTTTGGCGCACATTGCGGCGCTGGAACATGCTGTGAGCATTGCCCCACCGCCCCAGGACTGCTGGGTAGAGCAGCCTGGGCGTGGCTATCTTTCTTATCCTGAGGCCAGTTAGCCTCAAGTTTCCAGGCAGGCCCTAAGCCGGGTTGAGCTGCTGGAGGCCGTCCAGCCCACGCCTTTCGGTCCTCTGCAGCTCCCTGCATGGCCGCCACAGCCAGTTTCGGCTCGGGCGTGCCCTCCAGGTCAGATGGAATCCATGGTGGCTCAGGGCTCGACTTCGTTCGTGAGCCCTGACGCCCCTCACCAGCTGGAACCCGCGGTGGATCATGCGGTGCAGCGGCCCAGCGCAGCACAGTCTCCCTGCCAGCCAGACCGAGTAGGTCCTTTATGAATACGGAGACCTCTGGGGATGCGAGAGGGATGGTAATAATCCCCCCAAAAAGATGCATGAAGTTTCATTCTGATATGTTTCTTCTTGAGGGTTTCTAGTTTGGTAAATTCATTACTATGATTACTAGAGTCCGTCCTACATGAGGTAACATAACTTAAAATCCTATTACGTTTGGCATCACTATATGCAGAAGCTTTGTCTATAGTAGACATGGTGCCTAAAAATCACAGAGAAAAGGTTAATGGGGCCAAACGGTGTAACTGGAAGGAAGGAGCATAAAACCGTTTGTAAGAGTAGTTTCTTTACTACTTCACACACTGTAAATGTCCAACGTCCAAATAGATATGAATTGTACAAATAAAAATCCTTGTATTGAGGTATTGAAATTCACAAAAAAACACATGAACTGTAACACTCAGAAGAAAAAGTTCAGTTGCCAAAACTAAATCATATAAGTTTCCACAGGTAAATTCTTGAAAGTGAAAAATGTTCTGCTTTGTTAAAACCAATGATTGAATTTAGAAAGACTAAAACTTTTAGTAACATTCTTACAAGATCTGACCATACTGCATTCAATGCAGATACTATGGGGAAACTAAAGAGGTGGATATTCCTGGCAAGGACTCGTTTAAAATTAGACATTTTAGCAATTATAATAGTTCCAATATAGTATATATGATAGAATGTCCTTGATGCAAACATTATATTGGTCAAAGCTCTCGTCTCATAAAAACCAGAATATCCGAACATCACTCTAAAATTTGATTAAATGACCATTCAGCATATCTTACTACACATTTTGTTGAAATGGGTCACTCTGACAAAGATATTAAATTTGTTGTTCTGGAACAGGTTTGCCCTTCTAAACACGAAAAAATTAATATACGCAAAACACTTTTGCAGCGCGAAGCTTTCTATATTCATTTTTTAAAACACTTTAGCTCCGCAAGGACTCAACTCTGAAATCGAACTTTCCTCCTTTCTGTAGGCACATAGGTCTGTAAGTATTGGCGGTTTCCCTAGCTATTTTTAGACAGGTGTTTCTCATTTAACACCTGTATATGATATTCCTTCTATATAAGTCCTTGAGATCGTAGACCAATTTGACGTCCCAATGCACATTATACAGAGTACGTAGCGAGGCGATGGATGCAGAGTATACTTTGACTTAAGAAATGGTAAGTCTTTATTTACTTTAGCTACTTTTTTGAGTTGAATATATAAGATTATTTTCTGTACAGGTGTTAAGCGAACTGGTAACTTGTACCCCGCGTGCTTCCAAATATATTGTAATTACAATGAAATTATATAGCATTTTTATTAACATTGTATTAACATAAATAATATCTACATCTTGTAAGCACTTTTGCATGTTATGCTATGTTAAAAGTTTGATTACATATTCTAATTATTTTTAATTATTTGTAGATTCCTTGATAAAAGACAGTCAGTCTGAAAAGCTAATAAACCGGATAGCTTAAAAAAAATTATTTCTACAAATTTATTAACAAAGCTGAACATTTTGGACTTTCAAGAATTTACCTGTGGAAACCTATATGATTTAATTTTGGCAACTGAGCTTTTTCTTCTGAGTGTTACAGTTCGTGTATTTTTTTGTGTGAATTTCAATCCCTCAATACAAGGATTTTTATTTGTACAATTCATATCTATTTGGACATTGGACATTTACAGTGTGTGAACTAGTAAAGAAACTACTCTTACAAATGGTTTTTTGCTCCTTCCATTCCTTCCAGTTACACTGTTTGGCCCCAGAATGAAGCAACTGCCTCACCCAGAAGGTTTATGGTATCATGAAAGGGCTTCAAATAGCTCAATTTGCTTCAAGGGACAGAGTTGGTGTGTCATGAAAAGATACCCCATAGCTTGACATTTAATTTGCCATGGTTATAGTTTTATTGTGAGAGTAGGGAGAAATATTTGCGGATTTTTTTTGTATCATGTATCAAAGTAACTTAATTGGCTTCCACTCGCATACCTGTATATTTTGATTTGGCTCAGGGTGCCATTGCAGGCGCACCCCCCCAATGATGGACTCAGACACAAATGAAAGTGGATAACGGCATGGGCCACATTTATTGATTCAAGCCCTAGTCCGAATTATAAATTTCTATTGGTAAAACGACCAATCATAATTCTTAAGGCAAGCAGGCCGAAGTAACACTGGTAAGGTACCACCCAAAATTGCCAACGGCAATTGTTACAATGTATCTATTTGTATCAATTTGTTTGTTGACAACAAACAAATTGTTGACCGTAGTCAATATCTAACTAATGACCCCACCCTCTGACGTGTATCTGTAAAATCAGGGGGTGATTCCAGCTGTCTAGTGGTAACCATCACCCCCTCGCCTGGTTCGTCGTTGACCGGACAACGTTTAAACTACTTATGCCTATCTAGTGTTGTCCAGTCAATTGCGAACCTGCCGGATACCTGTGGGTCATAAATGTTTACCTTACCAGTGCTACCCGCCAATGTGACCAAAGTCAACAGTAGCACAGACAAACCCCTATATCAAACCATAGCAACAGTGTGGGATGGGCGAAAAAGCCAGGACTCAAAGGCCAATTGCGAGTCCCAGCCAAAAATTCCCACCCGGCCCCGAAGCGACCAAGAAATCACACTGTTAACTAGGGAGGGGGTGGAGGGGAAAAACTTCTCCGCTCCGTCGGTTCGCCAAAATGGCAGCACGGCTGCCTCGTGGCCAGCCCCTTTTATTAGGGTGCTGGCCACGCCCCTAACTACCCGGATGGTTTCGTCCGGTGGGGGGGCTCCCGCAAAGAGCGCGGCGGCCATTTTGGCGCCGCGCTTCCATTGCAGGCGCACCCCCCCAATGATGGACTCAGACACAAATGAAAGTGGATAACGGCATGGGCCACATTTACTGATTCAAGCCCTAGTCCGAATTATAAATTTCTATTGGTAAAACGACCAATCATAATTCTTAAGGCAAGCAGGCCGAAGTAACACTGGTAAGGTACCACCCAAAATTGCCAACGGCAATTGTTACAATGTATCTATTTGTATCAATTTGTTTGTTGACAACAAACAAATTGTTGACCGTAGTCAATATCTAACTAATGACCCCACCCTCTGACGTGTATCCGCAAAATCAGGGGGTGATTCCAGCTGTCTAGTGGTAACCATCACCCCCTCGCCTGGTTCGTCGTTGACCGGACAACGTTTAAACAACTTATGCCTATCTAGTGTTGTCCAGTCAATTGCGAACCTGCCGGATACCTTTGGGTCATAAATGTTTACCTTACCAGTGCTACCCGCCACCCGGAGAGGCTTCAAAAAAGGCTCGAAGCCCCCCCCCAAGACCGTCAGCTCGGTCGACAGGCCTGCTCGCCAATCACTCAGCAGGAGGTCCATACCTCCTCGCGACAGATGGGCCCCCTCCCCTGAATAAAGCTCATAATTTTGCAGACTGATGATGGGGAGGCGAATGACGCGTCCCCAACCCATATCAAAAAGGAACCGGGCAATAGCCCTGGAGCGACGAGCCCGGTCAAGCGCCTGGAGGCCAAACGCTCCCCTGTAAGCGTACTGCGGTATCATGTCCGACCAATGAGGGGTGTGGCAGGCCACACATAATGCGAGTAGGCCAGGTGACTGCAAATCGCAAGCTTCCGCGATAGGCCAGTGACCTGTCCGAAACCATTGCCCCCAAGGTGAATAACCAGGACATCAGGCGAGTCAGCATCCCTGATGTAGAAAAGGAATGGCAACAGTTCCCGCCATAACATGCCGCGCTTACCACACCACCTGAGATGTGCGGATGCACCCAGTCCCAGTCGGGGTCCCACTCTGTCGCCGCAGCGTAACGCGCTGCCCTGTGTAGCGTAACGCGCTGCCCTGTGCAGCGTAACGCGCTGCCCTGTGCACGTGGCAACGGCCCACAAGCCCTACTGTCACCGGTGTAAAACGACACCCAGGGTCTGTCAAGGAAAAAAGGGGGGGTGAGAAACATTGCAGTGACTAAACTGGCACTCACGGTTGAAGAGGGTGAACACAAAACTGAAAACAATGTGATCCCCACCTTCCCATGCGGCGTATTTCAGCCCCAGAGTACCCAAAAGTAGCTGCAGTAGAAACCGCCCCCATCCTGCAGGAATGGCTGAGTGAGGGGAGACCCACCCTGGTGACAGAAAAACGGGGCATGGTGCGTGCCACACAGTGCAAGAAACTCCTGTAGGGCACCAACCGGACAGATGTCTTCCAAGGAACATCGTAGCAGTATTACTCAACTGCCTACGCCGTGCTGATCTGTTTTAGAGGAGCGTATCCTCAACTGAGCCCAATCATAGCAACATAGACATCTTCGAGTTCCAGTGCCCTACGACTTGCATCCGCCTTAGACAGCATCATAAGCTCGCTGATGCGGAGCGCTCGAAAAAAGGCCACCGTTGTAGCCGCACGAAACAGGGCTGCCTCATACCTATCGAAACATAGGTCATGCCAGCCTCGTGCCAGTTGGGTAAGTACCCCAGGGGAAATTGGGTGACGGTCGTCCAGGCAATGCCCACGTTCCCGCACCCCCCCCTCCAAAACATGTCTCACACGGAAATCAGCGGTACTGTCCGCGTGACCTCCCACCATGGCCATAAAAGCCAGCGCTGATAGCCTAGATGCCATGGTGCGGGGTGCCAGGCCCTGGGCGTGCAGGTAAACCATGAAACGGAGGATGTGGGCCACTGGGATCGGCCAGGTATCTGGCAGGCGAGATTGGGAACAAAAGGTCCGAAATGCAACCAACGCGTGGTGATACGCCTTACGCGTGCGTGGCGCCAGTGACATGCCTATCGCCCGGTTCACCTCTCCTTGCCAATGGTCCATATCTCCTGCAGTAGTGGCGAGGGAAATTCCTCCGCATCCGGAGCCAAGGCACGGAACCGGGAGATCTGCAGGCGGGACAAAGCGTCAGCAATATCATTATTCACCCCCGGGACATGCCTGGCTCTGAACAGTACATTGAGGCGCAGGCTGCGCAATACAAACTGGCGCACAAGATCCATGACCCTGGGAGATTTAAAGCTCTGTGAGTTGACAATGTGGACAACAGCCGCATTGTCACACCAGAAATGCACCACAGAGTTGGCCCACTCCTCACACCATAGCATCAAGGCCCCCAGTATGGGAAAAAATTCCAAATATGTGAGATCCCTCAGGCGACCCGTGCCTGACCAGGCTGGTGGCCATCCACCATATGCCCACTTCCCATTGAAGTACATCCCATAACCAAGGGATCCCGAGGCATCAGACTGAATTTGAAATTGGGGCGAAGCCAGGAGGTCAGACCTCCAAAATGAGACCCCATTGAACTCCCTCAGGAACTGGAGCCATACGTGCAGCTCTGCCCTGATGCCCCGTGTCAATCTCGCCCTATGATGGGGCCTGGATAAGCCTGCCATGGCGTCGCACAAGCGCCGAGCAAATGCCCTGCCAGGTGCGACCACCCTGCAAGCGAAATTGAGATGTCCATGTGGCACCTACAATTCCCGAAGGGATGCCTTGCGCTTAGCCAGCAAGTCCGATATAAGGGCCACTATCCTTGACATCTTGTCTGCGGGCAACCTAGACGCCTGCGCTACCGTGTCAATTTCCACCCCCAGGAATATTAACTTAATAGACGGGCCTTCGGTCTTTTCGGGCGCTAAAGGGACACCGAGTTCCTCCATTAGCGTCTGAAATGTGTTGAGGAGACGTGTGCACGTGTCCCAGCCCCGTTCACCCCCGAATAAAAAGTCATCCAGGTAATGGGCTACAGACCGAGACCCTGACCTACGGACAAATGCCCACTGCAGGAAGGTACTGAAACGCTCGAAAGCCGAGCAGGATATGGAACAGCCGAATGGCATGGCTTTGTCAAAATAATATTCACCCCGGAATTTGAAACCCAGCAACTCGAAGTCACCCGGGTGCACGTGCAAAAGGCGAATCGCTGACTTAATGTCACACTTAGCCAACAGTGCACCCGGGCCACATGAGCGCACCATGCGCAATGCCTGGTCAAAGGATGTATACCCGACAGAACAAAGGTCATCAGGGATAGCATCATTGACCGAGTGGCCGGCTGGGTAGGACAAATGGTGAATCAGGCGGAACTCGCCCGGGGACTTCTTGGGCACTAGTCCTAGCGGAGACACTGTAAGGTTGTGGAACGGGGGTGCGGGGAAAGGGCCAGCGACCCTGCCCGCAGCAATCTCCTTATTAATGCTGGCGGCAGCCACCTCCTCCCTTCCCCTAAGTGACGAAAGGTTAGGTGCATCCTGCGGTGACCTATCCCCCGTGAAAGGAATACGAAAACCCAGTTGAAAACCCTGAAGGAGGTACACAGCGTCTGCTCTCCTCGGGTACAATGCGAGCCAACTCTCCAGCATGTCGACATTAATCGGGGAGGGGGCCTTTTGGTGAACCCGCTCCCTCCATGGCAGTCTTACCTGCCCCTTGTCCGCCCCTACCCCTGCCCCCGTATCCTCCCGGCCTGGGACAGGCGGAGGCAGCATGGGGGCCAGAACAAGAGGGGCACTCATGCTTGTACTTGCAATTTTTCCTGTTGCAAGAACCATTGGACGAGAAGGTCCAGCACAGCAGGCGGGCTGGAACCCCCTGCCCCGCCACTTGGCGGGGTACCTGTACCGGGGCCGCTCGTTGGACCGCATGTCCACAATGGTATCTCTCCCCAGGCGCCAGGCGCGTGGGGGTCATATACAGAAGCCACAGTTTCTGGCAGGGCTCATCCCACCTCATCTCTGGGTGCAGTGGAATCCTCATGCTGAATTCTTCGTCGTAAGCCAGCCATGACGGACCCGGGAAGTCAACCATAGCCCGGTAAATATTGTCCAGATACTGGACCATAGGGATAGCCAAATCCGGCCTAGCCCTGAGGTAAACGGCCATGTAAATCAGGTATGCTGGCAACCAATTTGCCCACGTGCGTGGCGGCTTACGACGACGTGCCTGCTCCTTATCCTTCTCGTCCAGCTCTTCCTTCTCTTCCTTGGTCGGCTCCCTATTTAGCAGGGAGAAGATATCTACATACTCGCCCCTCCAAATCTTTTCCTTGGTAGACTGGGCCAAATGATCCCCCAAGGGCAAGGAATACCCTGCTGTTGGCAAAGCCGACACCGGCACTGAGGGAACTACGGGCAAAGGAAAATGAGCCTGAGCCAGCCCGGGGATCCCCAACACATTTTCAGCACATTGGGGGCACCACCCCGACCCAGGCCCTGTGTCACGGGCAAAGTCGCTGGGTGGGCCGGGGGCCATTGGGCCGCTGGGCCACCCGAGCGAGGCCAAGGCCATTGAACAGCCCCCCCAAGGAAGTCAGTTGTGTGGGTGCATTAGCTTGGACTGCATACTCACCCGCTGCACCCCCGCGGGCCGCCCCCACCGGGGGTTCCGGCGCGCTGGGGGCGTCGGAGCTCACGACCGAAGCTGAGCTCGTCGACGGGGCCAGACCAGCACCAGACTGCTGCACCTGTGGGGTGGGGAGCTGCGAGGCAGTGGCCACCACCGGCCCGCGCGCCTCAGGCGGCTCAACCCGACCCATCGCCGGCCGCTGTTCGGCGGCCAAAGGGGGCACCTGAAAACCTAGAGACACCCCTGTTTGGTTGGCCCTTGCCAAGGACGCTTCAAGGGCCGCCACCCGGGCCAGGAGGGCCTCCACATCGACATAGGCCCCGGCCCCAACAGGGGGCAATTGGGCAACCGGCCCATAATTCACGGGTACCTGTCCAGGTCCCTGAGCCCCAGGGGCCAGATAAGGCCAAGAGCCCATGCACAGCCCCTGGGGAGCCGTGGAAACGCCCTGCAAAGGCAGGGAACCCAACCACCCTCCGTGGCTCGCACCCCCCATAGGGAATAGCGCACCCGGGCAAGAGGGCCCCGCCGCACAGACCATGGCAGGGGCCAAGGGCCTAGGCCCCGTCCGGGGCAGCAGGTATGCTCCGCGCATCAGGCCAAGGAGCTACCGATCCCATCCCACCGTTCCCGGTGGGGTCTGCTAAAGGTGGCTGCGGAACGGGCGCAGTCGCGGTCTTCCGACCCGGCTGACGCCTCCGCGCCGATCGAGCCACGTTCGCGGCTGCCTTCTTCTTTGAGGGCATGGCTAAGGTAGCTAGGAAGCCTAAAACAAGAGAAAGCTGCCCGAAAAGGCTTCCCCCAAGAGGACACGAGCGACGGAGGTAAGGAGGAAAGAAAAACTTCTCCGCTCCGTCGGTTCGCCAAAATGGCAGCACGGCTGCCTCGTGGCCAGCCCCTTTTATTAGGGTGCTGGCCACGCCCCTAACTACCCGGATGGTTTCGTCCAGTGGGGGGGGGGCCCGCAAAGAGCGCGGCGGCCATTTTGGCGCCGCGCTTCCATTTGCTCATTTGTCTCAGGGAGTGAAAAATTTGGAGACAGCTATGTCTTGCTCCTGTAAAAATACCCCCCCCTCCAAATCTTGAATTAGACTTTTCATCACTTCTTCTGTGTCCTGATCAAACCCTGGACTGCCAAAATGAAGCCACTTTCATCGCTTTGTTGTTGTCCAAACTCAAGTCCTCATTGGTGCATGTTTCCGGCAGTAATCAGCAGATCAGTAAATGAGTTGAATTCTGTATCTCTCCACATGCACACATTGTGTTGTCTGCCAGCAGTCCCCACTTGAGCATGCTGGTCTTACATTTAGGGACTCCAACCCACAGCCTATTCAGGGCCCTCCAAGTGACGTAGGGGAGATTGAGTTCCTTACCTATATCTTCCTTTAATGTTGTTCTTTTGTCAGTGAGCTCCTTCCTCCATCTTCTAATTTGGTTTTGCTCTTGCATTCCCTCAATAATGTTTGTTCTTGCCATAAAGCTCTTCCTGGGTCTGAGCTGGTGGACTTGAGGCTCAGATACATTCAGAGGGTGTTGAGGGTCACTCTCTTGCTTAGTTCTCTTGGTATCTGCTGCTACTCCTCTCCTGATCTTAGGTGGAGGGATACTAACAAGAAGGTATATTTTCTCAACAGGTGTAGGTTTGAGGCATCCTGTCACTATATTCTGACCACTTATGGTTTTACATTTATTTGTTTAATGGGCTTCATGGTCTGCATAGTTCTCTGAGGATCTCAAAGCAGAAAACTGGAGCCAAAATTGCCAGCTTGTGTTTTAAATGAAGAAGCACCAAATATTTTGGTTCTTTCCTCCATGGAGGCTGGAGATGGGGAAAAGAACCATAATATTTGCCCTTTCTCATACCACTTTTTTTTGATGTGGAGTTGCCTCTATAACCTCTATTGTCTGAGAGGACAACCTAAATTGTATTATAACCACAGGATAAAATTATATAGTGGAATATTGTTTTCTTCTTGGTCACTTTGTGGCTTCTTGAGTGCTGTTTATCTTTTTTGACAGCTGGTGTACCTGGAATTTGTTTTTCTAATTCATTACCCCTCAAGCCTCACAAGTTCCTTCCTGCAGGACTTCCAATCAAACTACTGAGGCAGTTCAGGTTAGCCTGATTATGTTAAGCAATGACCCCTAGTGGACTCTTTGCAGAAGGCATCCACTTCCAACTCCATCCCTCACCCCATATACATTTGCCCCTGTATTGTGCATGAAAATACAGCATCATGGCATCCATGATGACATAAATCTTCTAGCAGTGAGTGAAGGAAGAAGCTTGTTACAAAAGCCAGGGGCCTTTGACAAGATTATGACTCAAGCATATCTTCATAATATACCCAAATGCTGATTGGAAAGGGCTGGGTTACAATAACATGGACAAAAGGAAGTGTGCCAACGTTCAGCACATAATTTTCAGTGCATACATCTTGCAAATGTCTGGCTGTAAATCTCTGGCAAATTGTTCCACCTCTGTTTGCCAAGATAATTGAGAGAAATTTCCCTCCCTCCTTTTTTGGCATGCTTCAGAAGAGAACAGAAACAAGTTTTCTCCAGTAATGAAATTGTTTTAATTTCTTATGACACAGTAGGAAGTTATTTATGCACTGAGTTATCTTTCTCACAGAAAGACAAGAAAGTGCAGTGGTGCTCCCCCCCTTTTCTTCTTCTTTTTTTTTAAAAAACCATCAAAGTGGAGTGGAAGGGGGAAAGGGAGAAAAAGCCATAAAATTTACTTCTGACTTTAACCTTTTCTAATTACAACCAGGCTTCCTTTATCTAAAACTTTCATGAGTATTTACCAATCAGCATGCAGCTCCATTACCTAGGATTAACTCAGTTTCAGTGTTTGGAGTTTTCTTACTATAATTTAAAACTTGAACTTATTTGGGAATCATGTGTCTGATTTCTATCTTGTGCTGTCTTTTACTTAACCTAAGCTTTGACGGCACCATGAGCAAAAGAACAGAGCAGAAGAGATATATGCACAGTGAAGCTGGCTTTAAATCCTACTTTGAGAAATCTTTTAGGCCTGATATTAAGGCTTTTTCAAAGGCCATTGAACCAAATGATTTGGGGGTTGGGGTAGAGAAGGGGAGAAGGCCATAAGTCACGGCAAAGAGATGGTGTATCAGCATTTGTTCCACACCAATGGGAGCACTTTGCAGAGACACAATTTATAAATAGTAACAGTTGTAGAAGCAAATGTTGTCAAATACAGACAGTACAGAAATGGCCCTATCGTCTATAAATCCAGACCAATGGTTTGTGACTAAATGAAATAAAGTTTTCATTAAAAGAGTCATCAGCAGAAGATGCAAACAACATGTCCTGCAGACTTGACTAATCAGTTAATTTCTTACATAACATAATCAGGCTTTGACTGATGTTCCTGCTTTCCAAAGGATAGAAGTTCATGCAGTGGTGCCATGAATTAAGGTGGCCATTTTCTCTTCTTTATGGAGGACACTCCTCTGGCTGAAGAGCTATCCTCCTTTTTGTGTGTGGTGCACACCCTTCTTTTTAGTGATGCCCTACACCCTCAGTGGCTGAGCAGGGATTTGAATCCAATTCTCTCCATCACTTGCATCCTCACTAAACATGCCTGTGAGGGCCAAGGAAACAAGAGAAGGCTAAGTCCTGAAGATTCCCAAAGCTAAGGATTGCTTAATAAATTGAGATGGTCCTTTAATCCTTTTAATATGGCATGGAAGAAGGACCATGACAATAGCTACCTCTCTAGCTTCTGGGCTAGAGAGTGGGAAGCCTGGTAGGGTTGGATCTTCTCAAGACTCACCAGTTGTTGAGATATTCTACTTTTAAAAAGTACAAGGCATTTTAATGATCACTCAGCACCCAATGACTCTTTCAAAAGAAAAGGATCTCCATGGGAAGTACTTACTAGAGGGAAGAGACTGACAACCAGTTCTTTTGTAGTACAAACTGAGTCAAATGATGACATCAGAGTAACAGAAATCAAAGTACATTGGAACCCCATTTTAGTAGTCCAGAAATAATGAGCAGCAGCCAGCAATACGGGCCAAACACATAACTTTATTACAGGGTTAAGAACACAATTTTAACTGCGCCACAGTGACTTATATACAGGTTCAGAAAAATACATTTTGGAGGGCTTTAATAGGATTGGTCGAAGGAGAGTGGGGTGATCAAGGACCTGATCTCAATCGTGCTTCTCTGAGTAAAATGGCGTGAACCCCAATCTCGTGCTACTTGGAAACTGAGGGGAACATAAAATGGTGGGCAAATTTTATTCAATACACAACGCCCCTCCCCCCTAGGATTGCACAAAACCTTTAAGCCATTGTGGGGGGCCACAGGATATTTTTGGCCGCACTGGCACCTGGTCAGTTGGCTGAGCCCTAGTGCTCTCTGAGGAATGTAATGGTTGTTCCGCAATGGATGGCCTGCTAAAACTAATAGCATGATGAGAGCAATTGCCCATTTCAGAATTAGACCTAGGAAGGGGATAAACCAACTCAGAGTCCTGTTTTGTAAATGAAGGAGCATGGAAAAGCTCAAACTCAAACCCAGAATTTAAAGGGGAAAACCCAAACTGAAAGTCCCTCCGATGACCATGAGTGGAGGGTGACTCAACACAAACTTCCCAGTTTTGGGTGTGAATAGGGGTATACTCAAACACTGGAGGATGGGAGTCCCCAGGGGAGAAATCATAACCCTGTTTTTCACATGGATGAGTAGGGAACACTCAAAAAACTCCCCCCAATCATGTAAAACAATGAATGAATTACCAGGTTCCTGGGACTACTTTGGACACTTAGAATTAGAAAACTGGGGATTACAAACTGAGCTTTCTCGTCTCCCCCTTAGGATAAACGGGTGGGGGAGGACCCTAAGGTGGAATCATAATGAGCCTCGTCAGTTCTGGGCACCACAAACTCAAAACTGTCCTCCTGTTCTACCAGTGATTGGTCTGATACCCCATGTCTGATTTGGTCAGCGTGTTGCCACCAAAGTAGACCATTTCCCAGTTTAACCCAGTAGGAGACTGGTCCTGTTTTCTCTACGACAGTACCTGGAACCC
This sequence comes from Bradypodion ventrale, assembly GCA_035047345.1. Taxonomy (NCBI): domain Eukaryota; kingdom Metazoa; phylum Chordata; class Lepidosauria; order Squamata; family Chamaeleonidae; genus Bradypodion; species Bradypodion ventrale. The sequence goes on along the minus strand of JAWDJE010000002.1, from coordinate 296,371,230 downwards.
AAGCCAGCCCTCTTGCAACATAATTCCAGTAATGCACAGGGTCCCCTATTGCAAAACCTTTTCTCTGCCAAAATTTCTATATTAACCACCTTATCCTCCACCCTGGAAGGATCCAACCTATCCATCAAAGTGATTGGCTCTCTGTGCATGAGAATGTCAGCTGGGGACAGACCTGAGGCCAGATGGGTAACCCGATAGGTTAAAAGGAATTGACAGATCTGTAGGTCAATGTCTCCTGGCCCCATACGACATAAAGCTTCCTTAGTTGTACGAACCTGTTGTTCAACCTGGCCATTGGTGGCAGGGTGAAATGGGGCAGACATGACATGTCAGATGGCATTCCTTTCCGGAAACACGACAGATGTAAAAGTAGTGGCATTGTCAGAAACAAGCACATCTGGCAGGCTGAAGCAACTGAAAAGCCTGTGTAGCTGTATAATAGTCACAGCTGACATGGTACTAGAGACAGGGACTACCTCTAGCCACTTTGAGAACAAATCGACCACTAGAAAGAATAAGGTGCCTCAAAATGGACTGGTGAAATCCACATGGATTCGTGACAACAGTCTGCTAGCTGTGTCCCATTCTGGGAGGGAAGTCGGGACTCCTCAGGGCAATGGGGCCCTTGAGAGGGCATCGGCATAACCTATGTCCTTCCCTGGGTGATGAATTAATTTAAACTGGTATGCATTTAGAAATATAGGCCTTCTCAGCATTCGGGGACAAAGTATTTGTGGAGTGGGCTTTGAAGTAACAAAGATTCCTAACAGGGGCTTGTGGTCAATCACATTTGTAAAGTCTCTCCCATACAGAAAATCGTGAAACTTTTTCATCCTTGCAACTATGACCAGAGCCTCACTGTCAGTCTGTGCATAGTTTCTCTCAGCTTTGAAAAGGGAGCTTGAATAAAAAAACGATTGGGGTCTCTGCCAATGTATGGCAAAGGACAGCCCCCACCCCTACTGGTGAAGCATCACAAACGAACACCATGGGTTTTCGGGAATCAAAATGGGTGAGGACTGATCAGAGGACAGCAGCTCTTTTAACTATATGAAAGCCTTGTCTTGGCTCTGCCCCACCTCCAAACCGCATCTTTCTTGAGAAGACGATGCAGCGGTTTGGCTACAGAACCTTCCTAGGCAGGAAGGAGTGGTAAAAGTTAAGCAAACCCAGGAAAGACTGCAACTCGGACTTAGAAGATGACCAGGGGGGTGCATTATGTACAGTGGAGATCTTAGAATCTGAGAGTTTGACCCCCTCGGGAGTTATTTTGAATCCCAGAAACTCAACTTCCCTGGCAAAGAATACACATTTGTCCTTACGTAACTGGAGTCCTGCCTGTTCGAACCTCTGCAAAACCTGGTCCAACCTTTCTGCCAGTGCGAGTTCATCCCTGGCAGTGATTAAAACATCGTCGAAATAGGGGAGGACCCCGTGGAGACCCTTAAATAGACACTCTACAAGCGATTGAAATATACCTGGGGCTGCATTGATCCCGAACTGCAAATGAGTGACTTTGAAAGCACCTCTATGAGTGACATTTGTTTGTATGACTGCAGCAGCAGGCGTGACCGTTAGCTGCTGGTATGCTTGGGCTAAATCCAATTTTGTGAAACACTTCCCCCCATGTAAGGTAGCCAGCAGGTGGCTGACAACAGGGCCGAATGGCTTTGCATTAGGCAGAATGGCTTTGCTGATCATGTACTTGTAGTCTGCACAGATCCTAACCTCCCCATTTGACTTAATGGCTGTTACAATAGGAGTTTCCCATTCGGCAGAATCAACAGAAACCAGAATACCTTGACCCACAAGCATATCTATTTCTGCCTCTATCTTGTCCTTATGAGCAAAGGGAACATGGCGAGGCTTAAGGTGGATAGGCCGTACATCCGAGTCAACTTCAAGTGAGACCGGGGGGACCACATAAGTTTGAAGTCCTTTTTTGAAAACCTCCGGGTGCGCATTGCAAACGTCCAGCACCGGATCAGAACTCACAGCATTTATTCCGTATAGTCTTATTCCCAGCGGTTCGAACTACTGGACCCCCGGCAAACAGTTAGTTCCTTGTTTCACCACCACAAGGGGCAATTTGGTGCGAATGTTCTTAAAACGTACAGAGAAACCCCTTACCCCCAAAGTTGGAACGTGGCACCCCTGAATGTCTCGCAGGGACATCTTCAATGCCCACAACTTAGGGCACAAGGTGGGGGGAAATTTTAGGAAGCCTTTTTGGCACAAGATGGAATAAGACGTACCCGAGTCTACCTCCATATGCATTGGGATGCCCTGCAACTGCAGCTCCGTGAAGAAATTGCCAGTTACATTGGACATACTGCTGACTGGATTCCCCGATGAGATCTTGGAGATGTCCACTCTCGGTCTTCTCGGCCGCTCATCTGACACTGGGGATTGCCTGCTCTGCTGGTGGCACACTCTGGCAATGTGTCCTCACTTGCCGCAATGGTGGTAGTCCACATTCTGGAATGGGCACTTTTGGTGGTTGTGCCTGCTCCCACAGCTGTCACACTTCTTCAGAACCCTCGGAGCGTGCTTTTACTTTTTCTTCTGGACCTTTCTGACCCCTCTGTCCTCATCACTGGACCCGGCCATGGATGAAGATGGTGGAGATGCTGACGAGGAGGAGGATTGCGACGACGAACAGGGGTGGGCCTGTACAGCAGTCTCTGGAGCCCCGGAGGTGACAGACCGCTGCTTCGAGGATTTCACCCCCCAACCTGGCTGCCTCAGACACCAATGCCTCCTTCAACACAGACTTGAAGGTCAGTGTGTTGTGGGTCATCTTCATCCTGAAGCCCGGCAAGCAGGCGGTCACAGAGAACATCCTCGATGTTCGGCCGCTGGCAAGGGGCCACTGCGAGTTGTAGGAAGGCAGCATAGTTGGCCACAGACTCTCCGGGGTGTTGGTCATGGCGGTGAAATGCGACCCTGGCAGGGAAAATCAAGACCCTTGGTTGGAAGTGGTTTTGAAGGGCTATCAGGATATCGGTGAGGGGAACATCATCGATATCCCATGGCAATAACAGGTGATTGGCGAACTCGAGGGTAGCCAGACCACATCTTGCGAGGAAACACGATCTCTTTAGATCTTCCTCCACAATACTGTCAGCCGCCATGGCATGTTTGAATTGTTTTTCATAGAGGAGCCATTTCTCCGGTGCTGTAATGTCAAAAGGGCCAATGGAATTCTTGTGGGACACCATCCCATCCTCATCGCCAATTTAGTGTTCCAGAAATAATGAGCAGCAGCCAGCAATACGGGCCAAATGCATAACTTTATTACAAGGTTAAGAACACAATTTTAATTGCACCACAGTGACTTATATACAGGTTTGGAAAGATACATTTTGGCAGGCTTTAGCAGGAATGATTGAAGGAGAGTGGGGTGATTGAGGACCTGATCTCAATCTCGCTTCTCAGAGTAAAATTGTGTGAACCCCAATCTCATGCTACTTAGAAATTGAGGGGAATATAAAATGGTGGACAAATTTTATTCAATACACAACACCCATATAACAAATGTCTCGTATAATGAATAATTTGTATAACAAAGAAGATTTGCGCTAACCACTATACCTTGTATAATGAATTCTTTTGTTATACGAAGCAATGCACCTCTATGGGAAAAATCGTACAAAAAAATCCACATGGGATGCATCGTACAATGAAAATTTCATTGTACAACAAAAATCTCTATGGGAAAAATTGTACAATGAAAATTTTCTATTGTACAATTTTTCCCATAGAGATTTTTGTTGTACGATGCATCCCATAGGGATTTTCTTTATACAAGGCATGCTTCGTATAACAAAAAATTCATATAACAAAGTGCCTCACAGAATGGACTTTTTTCATTATGCGAGGTTCTACTGTAACTGTTTTAACGTTAACTACAGTTGTTTCACTTTGTTTGACAATTTCATAGCAGCAGAGCAAGAGGCTCTAATTCAGAGGAGATCAATAATTGAAAACGAAGATACATTAATCAAGGAAAATAAATACTGATACTATAAATAATGATAGAAATTTGGCTGCTGCCTCCTTAGAATTATCTCCTCTTTAGTGGATTTCCCTCAGCTTCACTAGAGAAGCAGCCAATTTTCTCCAGTGGCAGTTTTTAATGAGCAGGATCAGGTTTCAGAGCCAGCCTCTCTTCTCTGTGTTGTAATCTATGGCACGGGCTAAAGGTTCTCTGGAAGAGACAAAACTGGTTGGATAAGTCCATTGTGCCCCAAGGCTCCAAAAGAATTATTTAAGATGTCTTTGGCGTTTCCCTTTAATCTTATGATTAGCACTGCTCCCCTTCTTTCTCCTTCTTCCACTGTTCACATCAGCAGTCCACAGTACATATTTGTTTACAGCTGCTTTGGATGTCTTATTATTGAAATAATTACCTTAATTAACACTAATTGCTAATTATTAATCTCCCAGTTATAAGCTTCCCTTTCCTTGTACACATAGTTTACATTAGTCATTATGAAAAAAGCAAGACATGGGGCAAAATGTATAATTACGAGGCACAAAGGACCCAGAGCTAAAGCAATAAAAATCAAAGAGAGAGGAGTGGGAAAAAAATGCTTTCAGCATTCCTGTATAATAAGTATGACTTCCTGTGTCACAAAGAACTTTATGAGAAGGCAGGGGTAGGATTCCTGACCCCCTGTAGGGAGGAATGATGAAATTAAATGCTGCCTTCCAGCAAAGATGGCATTTTGAAATTTATCTGCTGCATGCCAAACGCCTGTTTTCAACCAGGCAAGGAGACAGAGCTGAAGCTGACGGCTCAGTTTTGAAAGCAATATATTTTGAAAATCAAGGCAGAGCTTTCACAAGGGAGTGAGGGGAAATTAAGTAGATAAAAATATCTACAAAGCTTAATTTTTTTTGTTTCTTTTCTTCTTTTCTCAAGGGAAGATTTAACTTACATAAAAATGAAATAAAATCAGGTGGACCTTAAAGTTTGGATAGCCCTCTGACTGACTTTCCAGCAAGGATAACCTTTACCCAGCTGAATGCAATTCAGCTACACATTGGGATGTTTTTGAAGTGGTAGCCATGTTACTGAAAATGGCAAAATGGACGAAGTGATTAACACATGATGCAGTAAGGCAAACCAAATATTGGGACATTTAGCTCTGCTCTTACAATGCAAGACAATACTAATCAACACAAAAAAACCCTCATAAAAAGCATATTCATTTGCCACCTTATGTTACCACTTACAAAAAAATAATAAGCAAAAGTTGGTCACCATGGAAATGAGATGTCTGAGGAAAGGTGCCTGAGTGACTAGAAGGGATAAAATCAGGAATAAGGTTATAAGGGAAAGAATTGGAACAGAACCAAACTTAAACTACATACAGAGACAACAAATAAAGTGGTTTGCCCATTTGGAGAATGTGGGTTGCCCGTGGGAATAATTGGCAATTAAAGCTCTCCCTAGGGGTTCACTCAGTGGCGACAGACCCGGGAATCAGCGGGGCTCTGCTGGAGAGGAAATTGGGAAGATAAAGTGGGCTAGTTAGAGATGAATCAAAACCTAGGTTAAGGGCAAATAGAGTAGAGCAAACAAGCCAAGGCAGACAGAGGACAAGTTAGATACTTGGAGTCAATACACATAGACCCTGAGATTAGGGCAGGAACATGAGTTTCACCAGCCCAAGGCAATTAACTGCAAGCTGTCCATTAACCACAGGGCAACTTCCAAGAGCTGACATTGTAGCTGACCACTGGAAAACACCACGTATGCAAGCCTTCTGTATAGGGGCACCACGAGTGCCCTAGGCACATGTCACAACCCCAAGGCAGGGTAATAAATATGCACCCCTGACTCTGGTCGGGGGTGGACTTCACCACACGGTTGCCTCCACGTGTCTTCCTTGCGGCCAGCCATTCCAACAGGAGAAAATGTCTTGGGATTCCATACCTTACAAGACATATGTGGAAAGAGGAGAAGACAAAGACCACGAGACAGACCCAGAGAATGGTGGAGGAGTAAAATCAAAGAAATATTACAAGAACACCAAATAACATGGGTGTAGGGTGTTGTAAGTGTCAAAGTAAGAACCTTGCATCTCCCTCAACACCTGATACGGTAAAAGAAGAAGCAGAAACCATGTTAGTCTGTGCAAGGTTATCAGAGAGTAAATAAAAATCAAACAAATAAGACAAAAACAGTGGTGGCGCCTTAAAGACTAACTTCTTCTTCTTCTGCCATATTAAAATCCTAATATTGGTGATCATCATGGTGACCAACCATGAAGACTGTCCTGTGAATATAATGCAGTGGCCTTTCATCTGACTTCCACATCACAGTGTGACCCTCCATACCACTGATCCAGTTCCACAAGTCACTTTCTGGTTCTGAGCCCTTTTGGCATGCACAGACCTCATCAACCCCAGACCAGTTTTGATGAAGCTGCTGCCCTCCATCAAGATGGATTCAAATGGGATTTAATCCACTTGTGAGCCATCACCCTTCCCTGTGGACTTCAGTACCCAAGTCTGTTAGTCCTCAGGGTTGTCAGGTGAGTTAACTGCTGCCTGACACTTGGCACTGAGTCGCTGGCAGTATGGTCTACTCTATTACCATAGCATAATGTTAAATTTCATGGCTGAAGTCTTGGACCATAATAAAGATTTGATCCGATGTTCATGATGGAAAAGGTGGAGTGTGGCTGGGGGTGGAGAATTTCACAGCAACACCCTAGCCATGGCCGGACCATCTTCATATTGGGTTACCATAATTCCCTCTCACAAAAACGGGACAGAAGTAAAGGTTGCCCTTTCTCAAAAGTCAGTCGCATCCATCTCTAGGGTTCAGTGTTCATCTCTGTTTCAAAGCTGAAGAGCCAGTGCTGTCTGCTTCTGCAGACGTTTCTGTGGTTGTGTGTCAGGCATGACTAGACACCGGAGTGCACAAAAACTATTTACCTTCCCACCAAAATGGCCCCTATTTATTTACTTGCCATTTCTTGCTTTCAAACTGCTAGGTTTGCAGGAGCTGGGACAGAGATGGTAGCAGATGTTTCCGTGGTCATGTGGCAGGCATGACTAGACATTGGAGCACAGGGAACACTGCCCCCCACCCCAAAGTTGTCCCTATTTATCTACTTGCCATTTCTTGCTTTCAAACTCCTAGGTTTGCAGGAGCTGGGACAAAGACAGGAGCTCATTCCATCCTGCAGTATTCAGGTATCAAACTGCTGCTATAGATGCCACAAGTCAGAAAAATATGCATTCCCCCCCTCCTTATTCATCAAGCTTCTGCTGCTGCCACTTGCAATAGAAGTGCAAGAAAAATGCGTGTTTTTCTTCCAAATCAAGTGGTTTGAAAACTGTGAATTTTCAATGGTTTTTATGGAACCATGCGGGACAGTTACAAAACATGAAATTCATGGTTTTCCATTACATATGGCAACTCTATCTTCATATGAGATTTTGGTATATATTGGCTAACATTGGCCGTGTCACGTGAATTAACATGTGCACGCTTTTTTACCACCCATCCACCTCAAGTCGGCAACCACCCAGAGGCCTCGATGGTTCGGGGCCTCTGCTCTATAAGAGTGTGTCTCCTTCCCACCTCACCCTCTCTCTTCTTCTTCATAATCTGGCAAAAGCAGGTGCATCTGAGCTTCCTCGTGTGATGCACATGGAATAAATCTGTACGAAGAGAGAGTTTGGGAATGATGGCGCCTAAGCATTGCACTTCTTCTGCTTCGGGCGTGAATTTGCCAGTACCAATGGCTTTGGCCACACCAGATCCAACAGATTTGGTGGCCAGGATAATGGCCCTGGAGGCGGCAGCGGCATCTTGTGAAATGGATGCACCAGCAGGGGTGCCTTTGACATCATCTGCACAGGACATGGAAGTCCAAGAATCTGCCCAGTCATCTGGTGCTTCCGCACCGACCAAACCTGAGAGCACTGTGGTAGTGGTGTCATCTACTCTTGGGCTGAGGTTAGGTGAGTATGTGGGATCGGGGAGTGCGACTTGGTGTGGGACCCCGGTGCCTCATTCTTCACCTACACAGCTGCCTCCTTGGCCTTGGCCTTGACCTAGCCCTGCACAGGCTATGAGCTCCCCTGGTAGGCAGTCACCCACTATGGTTCTGTGGATGGCCCCTTATCCACCTACTGGGGTTTATTCCCCTACCACCCTGCAAAGTTCTGGGATGAATGTGCAGGTTGGGTTTTTGGCTTCATTGACCCTGGTAACTGTGCCAGCATCTGCATTGCCTTTTGGCGACCAGTCCCTACCGTTGAGTGACCATCTTCTCCCTGTCATGAGGGACAAAATAGTGCTAGGTGAATATGTTGATATATTTCCCCTGCTTAACAGGGATTCAGACAAGCTGGAAAAAGATTTGGCGAGAAGGACAAGGAGTCTGTCAGGAGGAAGATGCCTCCTCAGACCTGGGCTTGCAAGGCATATTGTGTCTGTGATGCCTTTAAGACCCTACTGCAGGGGCACACAGGTGCTGGGACTTTTCCCTGATGAGCTCCATGGACCAGTGTATTTAGATCAGAGCAGGATTGCAGACTTCCAGCTACAATGCACAACTTGCCTGAGCTTTAATGCTCACCTTCCTTTGCTGACAGTGAGGACGAAGATTCCTGCGTCTTCCAGAATCTGCTACGAGGACTGACTCTTTGCACTGATCCTGATGATGGCTTTTGCCTGATATTCCATCTGTGCTTGCTGGACAAAGAAGGATTACTTGGGGTAAGCCTCCACCAGGAGAACAAAAGCTATAGAACTCTTTGGCTTTGTCTTTAATTACAGCTTGCATTTACCCTGCTGGACTGGACTGGACTGGACTGCTACTGAACTATATGGACTTGTATATAGCACAACTGAACTGTCTCAGTGAGGTCACCTGAGCAGCCCAAGAGAATATATCTGTTTTGTGTTACAGTTGTTGCACTGTATATACTTACACCTTTTTACTTCCTGAGTAAACCTACTTTGAGTTTTTTTCTGCACTAGATCTGTCTGCCTGTTTTTCTCACAAGGGGCTACCTTGCCAGGTGTGAACCTCTTGATGGCCACTGCATACCACTCTGCTAACCATTTACTGTACATTAACAAGCTGTCATAGTCTGCAAAAGGTGCCCAGCCCAATCAAGCTTGATACATTAGTTTCCTGGCTTGCAGGTTACCTAGCGGAGGTGGCATGCTATTTGCAGGATCCCTGCCTTGGGGGCCCGTTCCCGGATCCCTGCCTTGGGGACTTTCCGCAAATGACTTCAAACCTCCGTTCGGTAATTGGATTAGAGCATGTGGTCAGGCAGAGTATTGAGAAGGAGCTGGCTGCGGGATGGGTGGCTGGCCCATTTGACCAGCCACCCTTCCATAATTTGAAAGTGTCCCCCCTGGGTTTGGTTCCCAAGAAGGGTTCAGGGAATTCTATTTTATCCACCATTTATCGTACCCAATGGGTGGGTCAATAAACAATTCAATACCACACGAGCTATATACTGTGAAGTATTCCTCTTTTGATTAGGTGGTCTGAATGGTCCGATCATGCAGGAAGGATGCCCTTATGGCAAAGTGCGATATTAAATCCACTTTCCGCCTATTGCCTGTGATCCCACAGGACTTCGAACTGCTTGGCTTTGCCTTTGATGGCCAATATTTTGTAGACATGGCCATGCCTTTCAGCTGTTCTGTTTCTTGTGCAGCCTTTGAGCACTTTAGTACTTTTTTGGACTGGGCATTTTGCCAACGCACTGGTTCCAACCACGTGCTCCATTATTATGACGATTTCCTCTTTGGTGGCCCTGCACAATCTTTGAAATGTGCAGACCTCCTGCAGGAGTTTCAGCCTCTGGCCCTTGATTTAGGAGTCCCCTTGGCAGATGATAAAATGGAGGGACCAGGCACTTCCCTCATTTTCTTAGGGGTCTTGCTAGACACCTCAAGACAGCAGTCTCATCTCTCCTGTGATAAGCTGTCATAGTTAAAAGATAAACTGAGGAATATGTTGTTGAGACTCAAAGTGATGCTGAAAGAGCTGCAGGTTTTTCATGGTCACAAACTTTGCTTGGAAGATGGTCACACCAGGTAGGGCCTTTGCCCGCTGCCTGTGTGATGCCATAAAAGGGCTCACCCAGACATTTCACTGAGCCAGGGTCACCCAAGCTTTGAGAGAAGACATCCAGCTATGGCTGGAATTTTTGTTGTGATATAATGTTGCCTCTTTTTGGCATTCCAAAATTACAGCCGAGGCGCAAATGGTGGTGTTAACCAATGCCTTGGGCAGTTGCGATTTCAGTTTATACCATCGTAACCATTGGTGCCATGGCACATGGCCCACACATTGGAGAGAATTGGGCATACAATATACTTACAATGCACTTTTAATTTATACCCCACCTTTCTCGGCCGAGGCCGACTCAAGGTGGCAACAACATATCAATGCAATACAATATAACAACATCAGTATAAAGATACAATAATTCAAGATACAATAGAACCAGACACAGTTACAAAAAAATTATCACAATTCACATTATACAGTCTATACCTATAAGGAAGAGATGTGGCCGTGCGTGTGCAGAATGCATTTCCACACTCATGGAGCATATCCTGTCATGCACCATGCACACTTACTTCACTGAGATCAGTGCCACAAGGGTCCAGAGGCCAAGAGTGGGGCCTCTGCCCTACAAAAGCAGACAACACAACTGCGCACATGCAACAGAGAGGGGAAAAATGTCCACGTGAAGATCCGTTGATCTGTGTGGCGGTGGGGGGAAAATGTCCATGTGCAGGCTCCTCACAAACAAGAAGAGAGAGAGGGAGAGAACTGCATGAACACTCCATTCAGTGCATGCCCAAAACGCCAATAACCCCAAACCCACCGCAAAAAACAAACTGCCTCACAACAGTTAACACAACTGAGGGTACGGCAAAGCAGCCAACAGATGACAAGCACTCGGATGAGCCAAGGAGCACGATTAAATTAAAAGCAGATAAAAACGCACCCTCCACAAACACACCAAATGCAGTTTGCACTCACAACTCCAACAAACAAACACTTCAAACACACACACAGCAAAACCAATCACACATTGGGGAAAAAACCTCAGCCCAGGACGGAACATCAGCTCAGCCAAATACTCACAGACGAGTCACTGACAGTACAACAAAAACCATGGTTGCCACACATTCTATTTTCTAAAAACACAGCAGACCCAGTTTGCATTAAAAACACACAAAACCAAAGTCATTGCAGACATACAGCTCCTATAATCAAAACAAACACCCAGGTAAGCACACTCCAACTAGAAAACAATAAAACTTGCAAAATGTAAACACACAGGAGCTGGGAGATAGACGGGAGCTCATTCTGTCCAGTCATACTCAGGAATCGTACTGCTCACCTTCCACATCCCAGTAAGCCTCCGTCAACACAAAAATCTGTCTGCTTCAGGAACAGCCGCGAAGATAAAAGTAAGACACAACATCAAGGAGAGGGAGAAGAGACAGAGAACAGAAGGAGTGGAAAATAAATGCAAACAACACAGTAAACATAAAAAACAAACAAACCTCGTGACAACAACAAAAACAAAACCTCATTAAACATTCAACACCTAGGGCGCACTCAAAGCCTCAAATTCTACCACACAACAAACATTACGAGGAAGCAGATGCCGCAGTTGCTGCAACCTGAACAAACAACTAAAATATAACAAAAATAATACAGATAAAATTTTATTTATTTATTTATTTATATTCAAATTTATATGCCACCCAATCAGGTAAACCCGACTCTGGGCGGCTGACAACAAGTTAAAACACACATAAAACAGTAAAACCAATTAAAACCAATTAAAACCCAACATACCCACCCACCTACCCCATTCTTCTTAAAACCCACATAAACCCACATTAAAAAAAAGACAATTAAAAGAAATGGGGGCTTAATTTATAAGCCAACAGGCGGGGGCCACTCTTCCATCTGGGCCCCACACCTGCCCTGCCAACCAGGTTTTTAGGTCTTTTCTGAAAGATAGCAGCTCCATCTGCTCCCGCAACTCTACAGGTAGGAGGTTCCACAAGGCCCTCCTTCGTGTGCCAGAGAGACGAGCCCCTCTGGCAGATGGAACAATCAGAGAGCCCCTCCGATCCGCTCTGGTTGGACGGGCAGACACTCTTGGGACGATGCGGTCTCTAAGGTATCCTGGCCCACTACCATGAAGGGCTTTAAAGGTCAAAACCAGCACCTTGAACTGCACCCAGAGGCAAACTGGTAGCCAGTGCAGCTCCCGAAGTAATGGTGAGGCACGAGCATAACGCCTGTGCCCCATCTCCACCCGGGCTGCCGCATTCTGGACCAACTGCAGCCTCCGAATGGTTGACAAGGGCAGCCCCATGTAGAGCTCATTGCAATAATCTAGCCTGGAGGTGACCAGAGCATGTGTGAGTCCCGGTCCAGGAGCGAACGCAACTGACAGATGATGCGAAGCTGTGAGAAAGCCCTCCTGGCCACAGCCGCCACCTGATCTGCTAGTAGCAGCCCTGAGTCCAGGAGGACCCCTAAGTTGCGTACCGGGTCTGTCTGGGGCAAAGCAGCCCCATTCAAGACCAAAGTTGGCAGCTTCCTGGATAATGCAGGACCCCCTATCCAAAGCCACTCAGTCTTGGAGGGATTCAATTGTAGCCTGTTGTCCCCCATCCAGACCCCAACCGCTTCCAGACATCTGGATAGGACATTGACTGCATCACTGGGGTCCCCATGGGCCGAGATATATAACTGGATGCAGAAAGTACCCAGAAACCAGAGCGGACGAGGCCACGGAAAATCCCAATTTTTGATAACAAGACAAACAGGTGGACTACAGAATACAAGCTATATGCAAAACCAGCCCCACCAAGAAGACACCATGCCCGGGCACAACATAAATACACAAATACAGGACAGACTGCGTGGCCATGGAAGGAGACAAACCATGCTAAGAACAACAATAAACAATACAATACAGAGTGCAATGGAACATGCAAGACCAATACAAAACATGCAGCACAGTCACAGATGTGGACAAAACATACAGCACAGCCGCGGTGCAGACAAACAATGCAAAGATCAACAATGCAACAAAATCACCAAAGTACAATAACACAATCAGGACCAAACACAAACATCCTGCCTCTACAGACTGCAATCCTGTACAATGCCACTATTCAAGCCATGCTCTGGCCAAATCTCCTGCCAAACCCACTGGTTGCGATACAACTTTTACAAGACTTTCAGAACATCATGCAAGGACGTAGATGTGGGACATCCATGCGCTGACTCAAATAAGATAAATAAATTAATAATACAAAATTTCAAAATTCAAAACATAATCTAATCCTACATTAAAATATCAGCTAACGTAACATCTTATTTTATGTCTTACAGGAAATATGAGCACGCAACATAACATCAAAATACCAAATACGATCATTGAATATACAAGTTTTTAAAATTTTAATACAAGAAAAGTAAAAAAAAAATCATGTTTGCAAAGTTGTTAATTATGTATTTTCTACAATAATAACATTATAACTCATTTATTTTCTAACAAAAAAATTACAACTAATTTTAAAACAAAAAAGTTTATGAATGCAACGTTATGTAGTACACATGTTTAAAAAAATTTGTTATGCATTTTCCAAAATAAAAAATACATGTGCAACATCCTCTCATTAACATAAATCAAAACAAAACTCTGCTCAAAAATATCACTTAACAAATCTCACATATCAAATAACAAGCCTCAAAATCACAGAAAACTTGCATCCAAAATACACACACAGATAAATACACAATAACCATTTAAAATTTCATAATAAAGCACATACCTTCCCACAATTAAAAATAACAATATAAAAACCCCGGCAAGGCCGGGCAATCAGCTAGTACAGTATATAAAAATCAAATATCAATAACGAGAGCACAGAAAAGCAAAAGTACAATATAATATGACAAAATTCAATCACCCATCACCGACTTCCCCATAGCCAATGCCGGACCAGGGAAGCGAAGGGGCAGCGAAGGCAGCAGTTTCCGAGTCTGCACTGCCACTGCTTGACCCCAGCTGCTCCAACTTTCCCACAGCCAATGCCGAACCGGGGAAGGAGCTCTGGTGGAGTGGCAAAGGTGACAGTTTTTGAGTCCACAGTGGTGCCGCTCACTGTTTTCAGCAAAACCCCGGGAGAGGCTGGAAGGGTTCCTCTGTGGCATTGGCATCATCAGTGTCTGATCCGGCATCCTTTTATGTTGTTGTTTATGTTTATGTTTATTCGACTTATACCCCGCCCTACTCAACACATGGTTGACACAGGGCAGCTAACAACATATAAATGACCCCAGGGCAACCCAAGGGGCTTACGTATAGGATACAATGTTCAAAATACAATAATAAATACAATGTTTCAAGTAAATACAATAAAGCTCAAGGTCTAGTATTACAAATTACAATATAAGGTAAAATAATCCACAAAATGCAAAATATCAGCACCACATCAAAATAATGTATCAATAATTACAATAGAATCACAGGGAATGAAAACATCACATAATACTAACGTAAAATAATAATGCAAAACCCATAAAAACCCCACCCAGTGGAGTGGCCGGGAGGACCTCTTCGCCCCCACCGGGGCTGGGAGTGCGGCGGTGGTAGTTCACCTGCCATCCCCTCGCCTTTTAAGTCCTAGGCGAGGGGAAGGGCGGGGCCCAGAAATGCCGGTCGGTGGAGTGGCCGGGAGGGCCTCTTCGCCCCCACCGGGGCCGGGAGCATGGTGGCGGTAGTTCGCCCGGCACCCCCCTTGCCTTTTAAGTCCTAGGCGATGGGGGAGGGCGGGGCCCAGAAACGCAGGCCGATGGAGTGGCTGGGAGGGCCTCTTCGTCCCCACTGGGGCCAGGAGTGTGGCAGCGGTAGTTTGCCCAGCACCCCCTCACCTTTTAAGTTCTAGGCCAGGGGGAGGGTGGGCCCCAGAAACGCCGGCTGATGGAGTGGGTGGGAGGGCCTCTTTGCCCCCACCGGGGCCGGGAGCATGGCGGCGGTAGTTCACACAGCACCCCCTTGCCTTTTAAGTCCTAGGTGAGAGGGGAGGGCAGGGCCCAGAAACGCCGGCCGAGATGGGGCAAGGGGAGGGGTGCTGGGAGCAGGTGTCTCCCATCCGAGGGCTGATGGCAGGGCCTAGGGAGAGGCTCGCAACTGTAACAGGAAGAATAAAAGAATGTAACCTCAATTGAATACAATGTAACTCAATGTAAGTCAGCTGGATGGAACGCGATTCACCTGCCACTAGATGACAATGACTCGTGACCACATTGTGTTAATCATTCAATCACAGCCTACCGCGGGAAACATTCCCGCCACAGGTAAACCAGGTAAAGAAGGAGGGGCGTCATCATGATGTCACTCATACAGGAACCAATGGGGAACCGTGTGGCTAGATTCAAATGTACAACTCTGTATAAAAGGAGCTGCGCCTCCGCCATTACCTCATGTTCAGATTGCATACTTTGCAATAAAGATGTGTTTGGCCCCATAACTGCTGCCTACTGCGTATCAATCTGCAAACATCAAAAATCCACAGTAAAACTTTGGGTGGACAATTTGGCAGTAGTTTATATTATCAATACCATAACGTCCCGATCCCCAAGGGTCATGTGTTTGGTCTGCAAATTAGTTTTAAAATGCCTAGAGTACAATATAGTGTTTAAAGCCCAACATGTCCCTGTCATAGATAACCAAGTTGCCGATGCTTTATCCTGGCTGCAGATGCAATGGTTTCGCACCCTCGCCCCAGATGCCGTAATAGATCCAGACATACTGCCACCGGAGATAAGGAACCTTGGCGGATTGAGATAGACCATGCCATAGGCACAGCCTTAGCATCTAGAACCCACTGCACGTATGGCACAACTGTTTCAGAATTCTGTGGGTTCTGGCACACCTGGCTGTTGCGGCCAGATTGGCCCGCATCTGTGGATCATATTTTGCAGTTTATGGTTCACTTGTACCGCTCGGGGATATCCCCCTGGACCATTCGGTCAAAATTATCTGCCCTAAAATTCTATACCAAAGTGATGGGACATGCCGATACGGTGGCTTATTACAGGATCGTTAAGACCTTGGAGGGGTGGTCGAGAGAGCGGAGTAGGTCATACAACCACTGCATACCAATTTCCCCTAAATTGCTCACAGATATGTCAGCCACTTGGATTTCCACCTGTGTGAGCCAATTTGAGACAGTCCTATTCCACGCTGCGGCAATGGTGGCAGTTTTTGGAGCCCTCCGTTCGGCTGAATTTTTGGCCCCATCAAAGATGG
Source organism: Bradypodion ventrale (assembly GCA_035047345.1). NCBI lineage: Eukaryota > Metazoa > Chordata > Lepidosauria > Squamata > Chamaeleonidae > Bradypodion > Bradypodion ventrale. The sequence continues at coordinate 296,354,874 of JAWDJE010000002.1, read as the reverse complement.
GTGAGGCCAGCCAAGTTTTGCAGATGGCTGATGTGTGACTTGGTGACCGGGAGCTGGAGTTGATGATCCACCAGTCCAAGACTGACCAACTGGGCAAGGGTGCCCGAGTGACTTTGCTTCGCATTGGCACTGCTCCCGTTTGCCCCTCTGCCACCCTAGAGGCATGTCTCAAACTGCGAGGAACTGACGCTGGCCCTTTATTCTGCCACTCGGACAATAGCCGATTGACGCGATATTAGTTCTGGGCAGTAACAAAGAGAGTGTTGAACTCATTTAGGAGTCGACGTGCGGCTTTTTGGCATGCACTCTTTTCGGATCAGGGCCGCATCCACTGGGGGTTATTCCCATAAGGACATTCAAAGGGTGGGCCAGTGGAAGTCCAGGGCTTACCGAATGTATATTAGATCTATGAAGTATTGAACAAAGGACTGCTCCTTTTTTCTTGCCTTCCAGGTCATGTCCCTAGCCGCCCTTGGCAGATTATGATAATTGGACACAGTTATATTTTCTGGGCTGAATATCATGTGACCCACTCCGCATGGGGCAAGGACACTGGTCTGCATTGCAGAGGCTATGTGGATTGGCATGGGAGGCAGGGCATGCGATGGGGTGAGCTGGTGCCATTTGTGAACTCGGCAAGGGAAGGCATGCCTCTGGATATTTATTTATTTGTTGGGTTTATATAACGGCCCTTTTCGCCTAAGCGACCCAGAGCGGCTCACAATGTCAGTTAAAAACTGTACCCGATGCTAATTAAAACTAAATACTATAAAACTATCTAAAAATATTTATAAACCCCCCCCCCATCCCCTTAAAAAGAAGGACACCCGGGTAGGACTAAATAAGGACACCTGGGCAGGGCTAAATAAGCCAGCAGGGCTGGGTTGTGGTACCAGTTGTACCCCACACCAGCTGGCATATTATGGTCATCCACCTGGGTGGCAATGTTGTGAGCCTCATGAAGGGCATTGAACTGAGCACAGTGGTGAAAAGGGACCTGTCCCTTGTGAAGTGTTGGTGGCCCGCCCTCCACTTGGTGTAGTAGGAGATCTTGCCCCATTTTACTTGGCGATGCACTGGAGACCCATGCAGAATTGACAAGGTGCGCCACAGCATGAACAAAGCCATGGCTAAGTTTATGGCCAAAAAGATTTGGGAGAGTTATTGAGCATCCCAAATTCAAAATTGGATTTCCTGGCCTCTACTGGCAGGGTAAAAGTAAAGGTAAACGTTTCCCTTGCTCAAAAGCCAGTCGTATCCGACTCTAGGGTGCAGTGCTCATCTCTGTTTCTAAGCCGAAGAGCCAGCGCTGTCTGCTTCTGCAGACGTTTCCGTGGTCATGTGGCAGGCATGACTAGACACCGGAGTGCACGGAACCGGCAGGACAGAGTACATTTATCGGAGGAAGGTTTAGAAACATTCCTCAATGACCTGCGATGGGGCATTGAGGCCGAATTAGCAGCCTAAGGTGGGGGCGTCTGTCCGTAAATGAACATCCTTGGTGGTGGTAGTGGGGTAAATGGTAATCAAAACTATGTTAATTGACCCTACGTAATGGGGGTTCCTCACCATAACAGAAGGACAGAGGCGCTGGAGGCATCTACTGTCGTGGGTAGGAACCCTCAGTTACAGGGAGCAGGCTTGTTAGCCTGAAGGAAACTGTGACCTAAGGTGTATGGAGTGAAACGTCATCACTCCATACAAGGTCATAATCAATAATCTGGATATGGGTAGATACACCCATAAGTTAACACCATGTACCCAATAGGATGCCCCATTGCAGGTCATGTTAATATTGTATTGTTATGTTATCAATAAAGTGGCCCATGTTTTGACCAACAGATGGTTGTCGTCTGCATCATGGGGTGGATTGGGTGATAATTCTTTTTGCTACAATGGTTGTTCTATCACTGGGGCTTATTGGTTGTCTTTTAGCTACTGCAGAGCTTTGAGTTTATTTATTTATTTATTTATTAGTCATATTTATATATGCCACCCACTCAGGTAGAACCCGACTCAGGGCGGCATTACAACAAGTTCTAAAACAGATAAAAACACTTTAAAAAAACCCATTTCCCACCCACTTTAAAAGAACCACCCATCCCACCCACTTTAAAAAGAAGAGAGAGTTCTTAGTTGTTTACATAAGCCAGCAGGTAGGGCCCGTGTTCCCATTAGGGCCCCACACCTGCCCTGCCCTGCCACCCAGGTCTTCAATCCTTTCCTGAAGTGCAGCAATTCTCTTTCAAGTCTTAGTTCTGTTGGCAGGAGGTTCCAGAGGGTTGGTGCGGACACGGAGAAGGCTCTCCTACGGGTGCTGGATAGATGTGCACCCCTAGTTGATGGCACCATCAGAGAGCCCCTCCAGTCCACTCTGGTTGGACGGGCAGACACTCTTGGGATGATGCGGTCTCTAAGGTATCCTGGCCCACTGCCATATAGGGCTTTAAAGGTCAAAACCAGCACCTTGAATTGCACCCGGAGACAAACTGGTAACCAGTGCAGCTCCTCAAGTAGCGGTGAGGCGCGGGCATATCATCCGCACCCCATCACCACCCGGGCTGCCGCATTCTGGACCAGCTGCAGCCTCCAAATGGTCGTCAAGGGCAGCCCCATGTAGAGCACATTACAGTAATCTAGTCAGGAAGTGACCAGAGCATGAGTGACCATAAGCAAGGAGTCCTGATCCAGGAGCGTGCGCAACTGGCAAATCACCCGAAGTTGGGCAAAAGCCCTCCTGGCCACAGCCACTACCTGTTCTTCTAGCAGCAGCCGCGAGTCCAGAAGGACCCCAGATTGCACACCAGGTCTGTCTGGGGCAAAACAGCCCCATCAAGAACCAAAGATGGTAGCTCCCTGGATAACACGGGCCCCCTTATCCATAGCCACTCTGTCTTGCTGGAATTCAGCCGAAGCCCATTTGCCCCCATCCTGTCAAATCTAGTACTAATTTGAGAAGGGGAAATCATTCTACATTCTTGTCATTAGCCTACAGATTGCAAAATGATACTTAAGAGTGAGATGGAGTGTTGCTACTTGCAGTGCACACATGAAAGGATAGCTTTGTAAAGATAGTTTTAACTATGTTATTTTAGCTGTGATTGTGAACTGCCCTGAGTTAGCCTTGGCCGAGTGGGCGGTGTAGAAATCGAACTAATAAAAATAAATAAATAAATAGCCTATCCCTATAGACTGTAATATGCTTTTTTATACTATCAAAATTTGTCAGTGGTAATGTTTTAAAATGGTTCATTAACTAATACTTTGTTACTCAGTCATATTTCAATGTTTATGTGATCTTTCCTGAGGTCTAGGCAGTTAAATGTTTTTGTTTTTGGAGGGAGTTCAGAATTCATTAGCCTGAATTATGTCTGTTCCCTCTTAATGTTTCAGAATACTTTGGGTGTATAACCTGTCTGTTTCTTAGATGGCCTCTTAACAGGGTGAAGAGGTTTAAATCTCACTAAGGATGAGAGCAATGCCATCAGAAGATTAGACTCCATTACAAGTCTGGACTGCTAGTAGGCTCACCCAAGACAGAAAGGTCAAATCAGAGTGACCAGGCTAAGATGCACGCACCCTCTTCAAGGGTAACAGCCATGTCAGCAGAAGAGAATGGATTATGCTTGGAAAATATGAAAGCAATATAAAAAGAGGAAAAGAAAAACTGTATGGACTGCCTCAATAAAGGAGGCCATAATCTTGAGTTTTCAAGAGCCTAGTAGTGCTGTTGAGTATGAGAAATTTTGAAAGACATTGAAATGATTTGACAATCCGTAACTACAGTGTAGCACATGGAACGAAGAATGGCATTCTTTAATTTAAAAATTCAATTTATCCGGTTTACTTCTGAACAGAATGAGGAAAACTGATAATATGTGAGGGAAGTAAAAAGAAATGAGAATTCATTGCGTATAGTTTACAGTGGCCAAAATCTTGTGGTATGGATACCAGTGAGCAACAGCAGATTGCCACTAATTGAACAATCCCAGCCTTGATTTTGGATTATGTGAGATTTTGTCTCATTGCTTGTCAGTTGTACACAATCAAAAATCAAAGGAAATAGTCTTTATTTGGTGGCAATTTCCCATCCTGGTGATGCGATTCCCACTAAGCCAGTGAAGCTGTGCAACAGGATACTGCCAGTATCAAACATGTTGTATAGCACATGATCATGCTCAGTAGCATATCCTAAACCCATTTGATGGGCAATGAAAAATGTTGTCACTCCAGCCTTCTAACAGATAATGTCTCTGTCTTTAAACAAACCCCCATTAGCCATAAAATGATGTCGTTGTCGGCAGCTACTTGTATCCAAGTAGAGATTTTTTCCTGGAAATCATTTTCAGGAAAAATGCCACTGCCATGAATTTGTTTAAGGTGGATCCCAACTCGCCATGAAGTGACCCACACACTGTGATCATGGAGCCATCTCCTGCAGCCCATATGAAATGAGACATGAAGGATTTAACACATGTAGGATTTAACACCAGGACTGCAATGGACTGCTGCCGCCTTGAGGATATTAACAAGGTGCGCCTTCACAGCCAGTCCATTTGGCATGGCCTCTTCCACCTCCATGACAATTGGGAATCAGAATAGTGAAATGGTTCTTTCTCTGCTAATTTTGCCTTTGGGCCCAATATGATGGCTTCTAGTGGCATAAGGGGCAATCACCTCACCCAAAGGGTCCCTGTAGCTGTTGGCCCCTTTGGGGGAAAAAGGTAATTTACCCCCACCCAACACTCAGTGTTGAGTCGTTGGTTATACAGTCTACTCCATTACCATAGCGGGACGTCCAGCCAGCCAGATATAACAAGACATATACAAGATAGATATAACAAGACACATAAGAGAGAAGCACTGGGGACTGTTTCTGCAAACAAACAAAACAAACAAAAACAGCTGCCTATTCAGCACCCATATCTTTCACGTCAACACTATAAAATAGTTCCAGCCAGGATTCATTCACCAGCATATATTCCTACCTATTTGATGCCACCCTTTGCATTGTTCATAAGACAGTGCATGTGTGTGTGTGTGTGTGTGTGTGTGCGCGCGCGCGCGTGCGTGCGTGCATGCGTGCGCGTGCATGTGCGTGTGTGTGTGTGTATGCGTGCATATGTATATATATGAATCTGGCATAAGAAATTGCAATATTCAGAAAACTGTATCAAGATGTGATAAGCTGGGTTTAGTAAAGGAAAAGGTCCCCATTGCTTGAAAGCCAGTCGTATCCGACTCTAAGGTTCAGTACTCATTTCTGTTTATAGCCAAAGAGTGAGCACTGTCTATGTCTTTAGACATTTCCATGGACATGTGACAGGTATGACTAGACACTGGAGTGTATAGAATGCTATTTACCTTCCCACTGAAGTGGTCCCTATTTATCTACTTACAATTTCTTGCTTTTGGACTGCTAGGTTGGCAGGAGCTGGGACAGAGACGTGTGCTCACTCCATTGTGCAGCACTTGGGTCTCAAACAGCTGACCTGCCAACCTTCCAGTCATCAAGTTCTGTGTCTTAGCCATTAAGCCACCACAGCCCCAAGCTGTGTTTACAGAGTGTTAAAAATATTCATAATCAGGGCTGCTTTTCCCACATCTTTTTCAATTATTTTTAACAAGCTGTGTTTACAGAGTGTTAAAAATAATTTTAAAAGATGTAGGAAAAGCAGTCCTGAATATGAAAATACAGTGTACTTTAAGTGTACAATTTAAATAAACAACTACATAAAATACAATACCCAGCCAGGGCATCTTGAGCAGATCAACTGCATCAAACAAAATGTCCAGGTCCCGGCAGATGATATTAACCTTGTTCTTAAAATGGGCCATGAATGCATTATAGGATGAGACAGATATTGGCCATGTAGGATGTCTTTGGGTGTCCAACTTCAGCAATGTCACAGACCATCTCATGTAATTCCTCTTGATGGTCTGAAGCCTTACTAATTTGCTTTAAATAACTTTCCCATCTTGCTGATATTACCATGGAGACATAGTGGTTGGACAGATTTCTAACCCTAACCCTATTACAATCCATCGGGTATTGTCTCTGAATGCTTTCGAGTCTTTTCCTTTCTTGATTTATCACTATCATTAACCTGTGAATCATGGGGAAGAACGAAGTCTGAGGAACAAACTGAGTTTCTCTCCCTTAATATGGTTGATGAGGTGCATGTAGATGAACAGATTGCAGGAGAGAGGCTCCTTGTACTAGGCGATTCAATAATTAGAAATACAGAGAAATGGATTTGTGATGCACATGATAACCGTATGGTGACTTGCCTGCCAGGTGCAAAAGTTGCAGACATCACAAGAAATCTAGATAGATTGTTAGACAGAACTGGGAACGAGCCAGTTGTCATGGTACACGTTGGTACCAATGATGTTGGGAAGGCCAAGCGGTCTGTCCTGGAAGCCAAATTCAGATTGTTAGGAAGAAGATTGAAGTCCCGGACTTCCAAGGTAGCATTTTCAGAAGTGCTGCCTGTCCCTCGCGCAGGACCTACCAGGCAGGCAGAGCTCAGAAGCCTCAATGCGTGGATGAGGCGGTGGTGTCAAGAGGAGGATTTCAGATTTGTCAGGAACTGGAGAACATTTTGGGACAAGCCAAATATGTTCAGGAGGGATGGGTTGCATTTGAACCATGATGGGACCAGATTGCTGGCACTCAACATCAAAAAGGCTGCAGAGCAGCTTTTAAACTAATAACTGGGGGAAAGCCGACAGGAGCTGGGCAGCATCAAGTTCGGGAAAGTGTGTACTTGAGTAGTGAGGAGGATGCAAAAATTACTGAACAGAGCGAGGAGCTAGTCACCAGCACTCTGGCAGAAGGATGCAAGAGGCAGTCTAACAATGCAACTGGACTCAAAAGACTGTATCGGGAAAGCATATATAAATGCTTGTATACAAATGCCAGAACCCTCTGGAAAAAAATAGGGGAGCTGGAATACTTAGCAATAGATAAGAATATTGATATTATTGGTATCACTGAAACCTGGTGGATGGATGATAACCAATGGGATACAGTTATCCCAGGCTACAAACTGTACAGGAAGGATAGGAAGGGGCAAACGGGAGGTGGTGTAGCCTTGTATGTCAAAGAAGTGATAAAATCGTATGAATTGGAATATCTAGGTGATTTGGAGTCACCATTAGAAGCTCTGTGGGTAAGAGTACCAGGCCACAAGGATGGTCTAACAGTAGGCATATACTATCGGCCTCCGATCCAAACTCTTGAGGGAGACTGGCAGTTGGAGAATGTTGTAAAGGAGGCATCCAAGAAGGGAAGCCTGGTTATAATGGGGGACTTCAATTACCCTCACATAGACTGGGTGAACTGTTGTTCAGCACATGATAAAGAGATAAAGTTCCTAGATATGCTAAATGATTGTTCCCTGGGACAGATGGTTGAAGACCCAACTAGAGGTACAAGAATCCTTGACTTGATCCGGAGTAATACTCAGGATCTGGTGCAAGATGTTAATGTAACTGATCCAATAGGGAACAGTGACCACAACTCAATTATGTTTAACTTGATCATAGACCACAAGTCACTGATAAAATCTAACACAGAGACCTTAAATTTTCAAAAAGGAAATTTCCCAAAGATGAGGAAACTAGTAAAAAAGAAGCTGAAAGGGAAAATTGAGAGAGTCCAAACACTCCAAGAGGCATGGAGGCTGTTTACAAAAACAATAACAGAGGCCCAATTGGAATGCATACCCAAAAGGAAAAAGGGTACTGCCAGGTCCAAGAGGACTCCAATGTGGCTTACAGGAGCTGTTCAGGAAGTGATCAAGAGCAAGAAAAGCTCATTTAGAAGATGGAAGGCTTGTCCGAATGAGGACAGCAGGCAGAAACATAAATTCTGGCAGAACAAATGCAAGGCAACAATCAGGAAAGGAAAGCAAGACTTTGAGGAGCGTATAGCTAAAAATACTCAGAGAAATAACAAAGACTTCTTTAAGTACATTAGAGGTAAGAACCCAACTAGGAAGGCCATTGGACCATTAGATGACAATGGAAGGCAAGGGGTTATTAAAGAGGAAACAGAGATTGCAGAGAGGCTCAATGAATTCTTTGCTTCAGTATTCACTGAAGAAGACACAGACCACATGCCCAAAACAGAGCCTATCTTTGTAGGGAGGGAAAGCGAAGAATTAAGCCAGATAGAAATAACCAGGGAGGAGGTCCTTGCATGTCTTGTTAAACTAAACACTAACAAATCACCAGGACCAGATGGCATCTATCCACGAGTTCTCAGGGAACTTAAAGATGAAATTGCTGATCTCCTAGCCAAAATATATAATCCTTCCCTCAAATCAGGCTTTGTGCCTGATGACTGGAAGGTAGTGAATGTAACACCAATTTTCAAAAAAGGATCCAGGGGTGATCCAGGAAATTACCGACCTGTCAGTTTGACATGTGTCCCAGGTAAAGTGATGGAAACCATCCTAAAAGATAGAATTAATAGGCACATAGAAGAGAAGGCGCTGCTAAAGGAGAGCCAACATGGCTTTTACAAGGGCAAATCATGCCTCACTAATCTGTTGGAATTTTTTGAGACTGTCAACAAGCATGTGGATAAGGGGGATCCAGTTGACATTGTTTATCTGGACTTTCAGAAGGCTTTTGACAAGGTCCCACACCAAAGGCTCTTGAATAAACTTACCAGTCATGGAATAAAGGGACAGGTCTTGTCCTGGATCAGCAACTGGCTAAGGGACAGGAAACAGAGGGTAGCACTAAATGGACACTTCTCCAAGTGGAGAGGAGTAAAGAGTGGGATCCCCCAAGGTTCAGTACTGGGACCCCTGCTTTTCAACCTCTTCATAAATGATCTAGAGGTAGGAGTAAAAAGCAAGGTAGCCAAATTTGCTGACGACACTAAATTATATAGGGTAGTGAAAACTGTGAGAGATTGTGAGGAGCTCCAGAGGGATCTCTTGACACTGGGGGAGTGGGCAAAACAGTGGCAAATGAGCTTCAACATTAGTAAGTGCAGAGTGATGCATGTTGGGGCAAAGAACCCCAATTACATTTATAAACTGATGGGGTCTGAACTCTCTGCGACAAACCAGGAAAGGGACCTTGGTGTCTTGGTGGACAACTCAATGAAGGTGTCAACCCAGTGTGCCTCAGCAGTGAAAAAAGCAAACTCAATGCTAGGGATCATTAGGAAGGGTATAGAAAATAAGTCAGCAAGTATCATTTTGCCTCTTTATAAATCTATGGTGAGGCCCCATGTGGAATACTGTGTACAGTTCTGGTCGCCATACCTCCAGAAGGATATTATGGAGCTGGAAAAAGTACAGAGGAGGGCAACCAGAATGATTAGGGGACTGGAACACCTTCCTTACCATCTGAGACTGCAACGGTTGGGCCTCTTCACTCTTGAACGACGACGTCTAAGAGGTGACCTGATTGAAGTTTATAAAATCATGCACGGTGTGGACAAAGTAGATAAGGAAAAACTGTTTTCCCTATCGCACAACACTAGAACTAGGGGACACTCGATGAAACTTTTGGGTACTAGTTCTCAAACAAATAAGAGAAAGTACTTTTTCACCCAGAGGATTACTGGTCTATGGAACTCCCTGCCAGAAGAAGTGGTGACAGCTGTCAGTCTTGACAGCTTTAAGAAAGGATTAGACAAGTTCATGGAGGACAAGGGTATCAATGGCTATAATTATGGATACTTAAGGACAACCTCCGGGTTGGAGAGATAGGCAGGATATCTCTCAATGCCATTTCCAGGGAATCCTAAACAGGTGAAGGCAACTGCTTGGGAATACCCTGAAGGAAATGGTGAGCCACTGTGTGAGACAGAATGCTGGACTGGATGGGCTGTGGCCTGTTCCAGCAAGGCTGTTCTTATGAAGTCAGCTTTGGAGTGACCAAGACTACAACTTGGGTCACTGCAGAATGCTGTTCCTCACAGAATCTATAAGCTAGAGTTTCATTATTTCTATGTTAGATACACAGCATTTTGTAGGTTTTTTGCAGAAGGGCTTGACCATCTGATGTCACAAAGGTTCACCCTTCATGAGACAAAATAGTAGCCTGCCCTGAGTCTCGGACTTTGGACGCAAACTCTCAGGGAATGGAATGCTGTTGACCTAGGTGGCCCAATGAGATGCAACTGAAGGAATATGAGAACACCAGTGATGGAATGAGCAAGAGAAATTGATAGAATCAATGGAGGCAGAGTTGAAAACCAATCTGGAGCTTGTCATCTGTAAGAAAGAAATTGTCATGCTCCCATTGCTAACAGTACTTTAAGACTGCAATTTGCACCCTGCCGAGTATCTAGGCTGAAATTTCAAATACAAAGGAAACGATGGTTTTCTTTTTAAAAAAACAAACTGTTAAGCATACAGAGTCTAACATGGGTTTCCCTTGCTATGTTCCTAGTCACATACTTAATTCATCAGCTCACATTGTTGAGCAACAGGATTAATCACTTCAGTACCATAACACTGTTTATTCTGCTACCTTATACTGATCCACAAACACCATCAATGATATCATTTGCTTCTCCTGGTGTGATTAAAGAGAGCTCCTGAAAACTTTAATATGGTAATGCATGACATAGTTCTTCTGTGAACATAGTAAAATCATAATCTAACCAAACTTGGCTCAGCCTGATGGGGAAGACGTTTTTATTTATTTATTCTGTTTCCAGAAGGCTTAGTGTTGTTAGTTTTGGCTTTCATTTACATTGGAGACCTTTAGCCTTATTTGGTTAGCCATTACTCACATAGCTTGAAATAGAATTGAGGACTATTTCAAAACCTGTTTTAGAACAATGCAAACAACTGTATTTTATTGCATGGAAAGGCACTTTCTTTCAAACTGGGAACCTTGACACTCCAGATGTTTTGGCCTGTCACATCTAGATGTCCTACAGCATAACTGCTCCACTCCAAATGACAAACAGAGAAGAAGAGTGAACTTTATATTCTAAAACTTTTGAACAGTAAAGGCTCATCAACACTCATTTAGAATCACTGGCCAGTATCCTACTGCTAGTCTCAACTAGAGAACAGATAACATTGGTTCCATTTCTGACTGCTAAATTAAAGCTTACACAAATTCTATTGATTCAGTGAGTTTCCTCAACAGAATGGCAGTATGATTATAGCATTAGAATTTTAGAATTGGAAATGATTCTAGAGGCCATTTAGTAATAAAGCATATTAGCAAGCATCTTACAACTTGGTGAACTCTGCTGGTGGGGGAGGAGGAGATAAAGGACATACAGTATACATATGGTGAGGGCAGATTTATCAGGTTCCAGAAATAACAGCGCAGAGGCCAGTTCAGAGGCTGCTAAATGTCAGGTTGCTTTTCTTCCTGATGAAAATTTATTTCTGTAATGAGCATAAGGGGCCAAAGCTAGGCCTGACCATCACAAACAATAAGATTGTGAGATGCTATATGTAAGTTCCTGTTTCCTTTTCTTCTGGTGTACAGACTAACCTGTCCCCTTTGTTCAAATTTTGATAACAAAGCCCATATGTTATAATTTCATATCTAACTGAATTTCAAAATTTTGTTGACTGCATTTGCTTAACCAGTTCTATAACTAGTTAAGACACTTAAGGCTGGTGTGGGCTAAATAGGGTTCATGGAGCCAGGTACAGCTGTAGTATGCAATCCTAACATCCAAGTGACATACAAGACCTCAAGCAATCCTATTTCATCTGGCTGCTTCCACTGGGAATTTCCAATGTCAAGAAGTGACTTAAGAAGAGAGTGATTTCAGGATACTGACAAATTAAACACTTCAACATGAAATCCATTGTTGCTCCATAATAGAGTGGTGACCAGTGTCCAGACTTGTTGGAGTAACTGACACTACTCTAAAGCAACACGAATGAGAGAGCATTGAAATCTAGAAGTGAACCTACTAATGAGTGTTAGGAAAATCAGTGCCAATACTGGCATGCCTTATTCATTTTCTCTGCCTGCCTGCTTCCTTCCTTCCTCTTCCTTCCTTTCTTTGCAGGCGCACCCTCCAAAGAAAGACTCAGACACCGGTTATATGGATAAAGGCATCGGGCCACTTTTATTGAATAATGCCCTAGTCCGAATTATAACTTTCAATTGGTGTAATCATCCAATTGTAATTCTTTAAGGCAAGCAGGCCGAAGTAACATTGGTAAGGTTCCTCCCAAAATGCCAATGGCAATTGGCTACATGTAACTATTTGTATCAATTTGTTTGTTGACACAAACAAATTGTTGACCGGAGTCAATAAACTATCTACTGACCCCACCCTATGATATGTATCCATTAAATATCAAGGTGATGCAGGCTGTGAAGCTCCTGACATCACCCCTTGCCTGGTTCGCCCTTGACCGGCCAAACCTATTCCCCCTGTACCTATCTACGTGTTGGCCAGTCAATTGCGAACCTGCCGGATACCTATGGGTCATAAATCTTTACCTTACCAGTGCTACCCACCAAAAGTGACCAAAGTCAACTTACCCCTTTTCTCAAACACTAGCAACAGTGTGGGATGGGCAAAAAAGCGAGAACCAAAGAGCCAATTGTAGGTTCCAGCCAAAAATTCCCACCCGGCCCCGAAGCGACCAAAAATTCACACTGTTCACTAGGGAGGGGGTGGAGGGAAAAACTTCTCTGCTCCGTCGCGTTCTAAAATGGCAGCTTGGCTGCCTCGTGGCCACACCTTTTATAGCGGAGTGGCCATGCCCCCTAACTACCCGGATGTCTGAGTCCGGGTGGGTGGGGGCCCGCAAGGAGTGCGGCGGCCATTTTGGCACCACGCTTTCAATCTAACCAGATATGATTATTATTGAAGCAACTCCAAAGGCAGGATATAAATACAATGGGGCGTGGCTAAGATGGCTGACGAGTAACATCTCGATCTGGACGCTCGCGCTTATCAAAGTGGTAATTCATGTGAACAAGTAAAATGGGGAAATTTTAAAGTGGTATTTTTTGTCGATAAGACTCCTGCTTGCCTATTTGGAAAGTTTTGAAGTCGGGCGGTCGAAGTTTGGGAGGTTTCCTGGGTAGGCGAGGCTCGCAACGGAAGCTGCGGCTTTCCCTGCCGAGGAGCCGAGAATGGGACCAGTGAGACGGCGGAGATCTGAGGCGGCAGTAAAATCGGCAAGAAAACAACTTTACGTAAGTTCACGAAAGTCTATGTGGAAAAGTTAAAGCTAACTGGGGATTTTGCTTAGAAGAGCCCAGACTTGGAAGCGGGTGTGGAAGTGGATAAAATCAGGCGGTCAACCCGTTAATGGCAGCGGTCCTGGAAAACGAAAGTGATTGTGCTTTGGTCTATGGCTTCCTTGCGCCCCAGGAGATAGTAAAGTGGTTTAAGACGTTTTCGTCTGGGCTCCAGTTTTTGAAGGTTTCAGTGTGTTTCGAGTCTAAAGAGTGTGGGGAAAGTCTGTCGATTCACAGAGGAAGAAGGGGGGTTCCCCCCTGAAGTTAATGTACCCGCTGGAAAAGGGCGCTTTGATTCGTTCGCTTCAAGAGAAGGATTAACTTGTTTTTTATTCCTTCACCGTGTAGATTATAAATAACATTTTCCCTTTGGATATATTGCTCCTCCTGTTTTTTTCCTCCTTGCTTGGATTTTGGGCTTTTTTCTCTTCTCACCCCCCTTCCTGGTGGCTTTGACTCAAATGAAAAAATCTGGGTGACCGTTTCCTTGGAGCCTCTACTTTTGTGGTTTGGAGGGCGAATATTTGGACTGCCTGCTTTGGGGAAACAGGTCGGATGTGGATTATTCCTTTTTTCTTTCTGTTTGGAGCATATTCCGGTTCCTGTTTTTTGTGTGGATTACAGCAACTAATTTTCTGCTGGATTTCTTCCTCCCTATAAGCTTTGTCTGACCTGTTCGGATAGGTGGTACTAGTGGTTGCAGCGGTACAGGCTTGACTGGACTGACTAAGATTTTGCAACGTTCTGCAACACTGGACTTTCTTATTGGGTGTCATCATGGATAAAGGCACAAGAGGGAAAGCAAAAGAGGAAGAACCAGTAGTGAAGTCTAAGAGGAAAGAAAAAGCACCAATGGAAGAGGTCCCTCGGTCTTCATCACCGCCACCTCAGCCTTATGATCATACTCAAATTATGGTAGAAATTGGTAAATTGTTCCAGAAATTGGAGAAGAATGAGGAATCAAGGGTGAAAGATAGAAATGAAATGATGAAAAAAACAAGATAAGGTGGTATCATCTGTTGCAGATTTTTCAAAAAAAGTGGATTTAAGTTTGCAAAAAATAGAGGGAAATGTGAAATTGGTTCAAAATGAGGTAAACGTTATAAAAAAGGAAATAAAAGGGACTCAGGAGGCGGTGCGGGAGAATAAGCTGAAATTGGAAGAGCACGAGAAAAGGATTGATGCTGTGGAAGATATGATAAGAAAGCAGAACATTTTGATCCGTCAGGTGGTTGAACGGACACCGGACCAGCTAAGAGAAAGAGTGGTTCAGTGGTTAAATGGCTTGAATATGGGAAAGGAATTTGTACAGGAAGATATTGTAAGTGTATTCAGGGTGGGCCCAAGAAGAGGGAAAGTGGTTCAAAGAAATGTTCTGGTAAAATTTGCAAATTGGGGTGATAAGCTTAGAGTAATGGCTTTTTTGAAACAAGCTGGACCTGATGCCCTGAAATTTGATGGTTCTGATGTAGAAGTATACAATGATATCTCATTGAAAGAAAGAACGTGGAGATATAAGATGAGACCTGTAACCAAATTGTTGATGAGTAAAAACATAAGGTACAACTGGAGATTCCTACAGCAACTGCGCTTTTTTATGAGAAAAGAATGCAAGTAATTGATGAAGGGACCGATCCATTGGAGTATTTGAGTTTGTTGGAGTTGGTAAAAACAGATTCAGAAGAGTGGATAAATTTTAAGAAAGAATTGTTGGAATCGGGTGCTCTAGGGAGGGAGTATGAGAGGGCAGAGGCTGGTGGTGCCACAGGTGGAACACCGCAGGGAAAAGAAGAGGAGGAGCTGTCGCTGATCATGGTGGAGGAGGAGGCAAGTAAGGAGCAATGAGAAATAGATCAATAAAAATCAAATCATTTAAGCAATATAGAAGGGTGAGTAGCGCATAGCACTGGTTGGTAGGCACGTCTTGCATGTCCCCCCTCTCCCCTCTTTGGTTGTCGAAGGCATCTTTTTTTTTTGAAGAAAGTGGGGAGAGTGATAGTGTGTGTTCTATGTAGAATTGTGTGTTTTTGGGGGAAGGGGTTGGTGATGGCACGCCCAATGGAGAGTTTAGAAGTTAGAAAGGAAATAGATTATGGGAAATATTAAAATATTAACCTGGAATGTGAAGGGTACAGGTTCTGTTCTTAAGAGGCGGAGGTTGGAATTGGCATTGAAGAAAGATAGACCCGATATAGTGTTCTTACAGGAAATGCACCAGAAGTCAAAAGACACGAACAAACTCTTTTTGGGATGGATTCAACATTACGAGATGGCGTTTGGAACTTCAAAAGCGAGAGGAGTGGCAATTATGATTTCTAAAAAATTAGGATTTGAGATTACAAAAAGTGTTGCTGATCAAGAGGGTAGATATTTGATTGTAAGAGGAAAAATAGAAGACGAGGAAATTATGTTGGTAAATATATATGCTCCAAATGACCATCAAGCGGATTTCTTAGAAAAAGTTCGGAAAGTAGTGGAGCTAGAAAATGTTGCAAAAACTATTGTGGCTGGAGATTTTAACCTGATAAGGTCAGATTTAGACTGTACGAACTTAGCAAGATGTGGAATTGGCTTGAAAGGGAAGGTTTTAGATAAATGGATGGTTGCGATGGGTTTGAAGGACTCTTGGAGAGAGATTAAGGGCTCTGAAAGGGCATATTCTTTTTTTTCACACGTCCATGGGACCTACTCGAGAATAGATTACGTCTTTCTTACGGAAAACCTGATAAAAATATTGAGGGAATGGAAATTGGGATCTTTAAGGAATCAGATCATGCCAAAGTACTTTTGGAATTGAAATTACAAAAAGATATTCGAAGAGGAAGAAGTTGGAGGTATGATCCTAACCTATTTAAAGACCAAAAATGTAAAGAGCAAATCATGGAAAGGTGGAAAGAAAGTTGGCAGTGGAACGACAATAATGAAGTTAATTTTAATGTTGTTTGGGATACCATGAAGTCGGTTTTCAGAGGGGAAAGTATAAAGTTGGCGAGTATTAATTATAAAAGACATAAGGTAGACCAGATGGAAAAAGAAAAAGAAATAAAGCAGTTACAGGATGACCATTCAAAAAGTAAAGATAAAAAAACTTTCGCTAAATTGCAAAGACTTAAGGCAGAGTTAATGGGTAAGGATATTGATAAAGTTAAAAGAGATTTGATTTATCTAAATAGAGAGTATTTTGAATTTAGTAACAGAAACTCAAGATTATTGAGCAAGCTAAGGCTAAAAGGGAAAAAAGAGAAATTGGGGTGTTGGTTAATAAACAAGGGTTAAGGTGTAACAAGAATAGGGATAAATGTAAAATTGTGAAGGAATTTTATCAAGCATTATATGCAAAAAAGGAGGTAGATGTGGAGAAGCTTAAAGGGATCTTGGAGAGACAGCTAGGGAATGGAATAAAACAGGAACATCGAGAAAAAATGGAGGAAAGGGTTACGGATAAAGAGGTAAAGGAGGTAATTAGTGGGTTGACGATGGGGAAAGCCCCGGGAGACGATGGATTATCGACAGAATTTTATAAAGAATTTAAAGATGTTGTGGTTCCAAAGTTAGTGAAGCTATATAATTATATTTTAGATGGAGGACAAATCCCGACTTCATGGTATAATACCATAATCATTCTGCTGCCAAAACCGGGAAAGAATCTGGAAAAGGTGGAATCATACAGACCAATTTCTCTTATAAATCAGGATGCCAAGATCTTCACAGCAATACTGGCTAATCGTTTAAACAGTTTTATGGGGGAATATATAAATGTTGACCAAGTTGGTTTTTTAAAAGGTAGGCACATGGCTGACTTGACTAGAAGGGTATTAGATCTAATTGATAATGTTAATCAAACGAAGGAAAAGGTGGGTTTATTATCATTAGACATTTTTAAGGCATTCGATTCACTACAATGGTCTTCAATCAAGGAAATAGTTAGAAATTATGGATTTGGGGATAGATTTAGAAGGGTAATTGATCTACTATACCAAAAAGGGAGTGCTAGGATTAGAGTAAATGAGGAGGTTACAGATGTGGTAAAGCTTGAGAGGTACCAGGCAGGGTTGTCCACTATCTCCTATCCTGTTTATTATGGCAATGGAAATATTAGCTAAAAATATAAGGGATGATCCAAACATAGAAGGGATATTGGGTAATAAAGTGAGTATGCATGCAGATGATACGCTGTTAATGGTGAAACATCCAGAGGTGGTAATGGATAGGATTAAAGACCAACTACAGGAATTTGAGGCTATAACCGGATTGATGATAAATTGGGATAAATCAGAATTGATGCTATGTAATATGGGGGTAAAGGAGATGGGAAAGATAGTGGGGACACTTAACATACAAATTAAAGAAAAGTTGAAATATTTGGGGATAACTATTTCAAACAAATTGGAAGAACTTAAAAGATTGAATTATGACAGTTTGAAAGTAGAATTTAAGAGCAAATTACAAGAGTTTCAAAAGCTGAATTTGTCATGGTTCGGGAGGATTGCAATTTGCAAAATGATATTGCTGCCAAAGATTAATTTTTTATTTGACACACTTGCGATCCATTTGAAGGAGAAGGAAATCAATGAGTTTCAAAAGATGTTTAATAATTTTTGTAATGGAGGTAAAAAAATCTAGACTTCCAAAGAAGCTTTGGTACTTATCTCAGAAAGAAGGGGGTTTGGGTATGCCAAATTTGTTAGCATACTATCGAGCATTCCAAATTAAGAATGTTGTGAAGATCTTGGCAAGAGAAAAGGTAATTTGGGAGGAATTGGAGATGAAAGAATACAGGAATATTGGCAAAATGATCTTTTTGGGAATAAAGATTAAACTGATAAAGACAAGCAATACTATGATGAGAGGCCTCATGGAGGTGTGGAAAAAGAGTAAAGAAAGATATGGTCCCAAATCTCTCTCCAATCCTGGAATTGACTGATATGGTGTGTTTTCCGATAAAAATAGATAAGGAAAAAAAGGAAATATTGGATAAAAATGAAATGTCTTTATTGAAGGACTGGTTAAAAGTTTGTGATGATGAAACCAAGAGGAAAAAAATATTTGAAAAGTTAAAATTGGACTGGTTTCAGAAATTGAAGGTTGATAATTGGAATAAAAAATATAGAAGTAGGGATAGATAGAACAAAGACCGAATTTGAAGAATTGGTATTAAAGATTAGAAAAGGGGAAAAGAACATTAAGGGTCTAGTAAGCAAACTTTACATCATACTGAATAAGGGTAAAGATCCACAGGATGATTTGAAACGGAAGTGGGAACAAAATTTGAATATAAAAATAGGAGAGGTTGAATGGAGAAACAAATGGAAAAAGAGGATAATGAGAACAATGTCAGTAAGAATTAAGGAACATAATTTTAAAATGTTGTGGCAATGGTACTTGACACCACTGAGGCTCCATCAGATGGATAATAAAAGGGATAATTTATGCTGGAGATGCAAAGAAACGGTTGGAACTTATGAACATATGTGGTGGAGTTGCAAAAAAATAAATGAATTTTGGAGAAGAATAGAAGGAGAGATTGGGGAAATAATGGGTAAAAGAATTAAGTTGGTGTCAGGTACCATCCTATTAACAAATGTGGAAGGTATGGGTTTGAATAAGGAGGAAAAAGAATTATTGGAAATTATGTTAACTACAGGTAGACAATGCATTGCCAGAAATTGGAAAAATGATATAACTATACAGATTGGAGAGTGGTATAAGGAAATGTGGAGCTTAGCATTGAATGACAAACTGACATGGGAGATTAAAGTAAAAAGGGATAAATTAAAAGAAAATAGGTTTTGGAGTATTTGGAAGCCGTTTGTGGATCACTCTCTTATGGCAAGGGACAGTTTTGGACCTGTACCATCTCAAAGTGGTTTTTGGAGATGATATAGATACTAAACTCCCCGGGCATTGTAAATATTCACTGGGTGTTGTGTAATTAGTAAAGAAATAAAAAATAGTTGTAGCACTGAAAGCTTTTATGATTGTTATGGTTATAGTAATAACCTATAATGTGGGTATTTAATATTGTGGGCTATATTGCAAATAATTAGCTTAATTACTATCATGTGCTATTTTCTATGAGTCCGATGTAACATTGTATTGTATTGTTATTGTTTTTTTCTGTATGTTTGTTAGTTGTATCTTTTGCTTTTTTGAAATAAATAAAAATTTATAAAAATAAATAAATAAATAAATAAATAAATAAATAAATAAAATGAAGAAGGTTAGTATGAAAGGGATTGTTGGTACAAGCATTTTCACCCACCTACCCTAGTGATTCTTATATTCATGTTTTCACAACTCTATTCAAGTACATCATGTCAGTATATTTATTAAGGTGTGGGGACAGTGAGCAAAAGGTGCTTAAACAATGAAACCCGGATCTAATGACATTTTCAGGACATTTAGGGAACTTTCCATGCGGGTAGCTTGTGATTTTAGCAGTCAGCATGACTCAATGGCAGCAGCTTCTCTTTGTTTCACAAGCTGTTTTTATATATTCAAGGAGGTTTTACTACAACTGAAAAAGCAGTGCCAGCCATCTTCTCCATTCCTTGGACATTCTTACTAGCAGTGCACCTGAGAAAGGATGCCACTTCATGGTGTTGCCCTACCCTACCCTCTACTAGATGGTTGCAGTGGCACCATTCCAACCATTGTTTGGCCACCCAAAGTGACCACTGCTGTTACCTCATAGCACCTACATTTGTAATCTGACACAGCATGAAAAAAATGTTCTCTCTCTCTCTCTCTCTTTGCTTTTTAAACAGAACATTCCCACATTATAACAAGATGGATAGTCATCATAGGCCTTGTTTGGGCATCAAACGCCATTCCCAGAAGCCTTCAAAAAGTACAAACTGGGTTCCAAATTAGGCACTTGCTTTAACACAGAGGTGCATTGTTTAAAAGACAGAAATCATATTTTTCTTCCACTACTTTCACACTGCCAAAGTTCAGTGACATAGAGGTATCAGAGTATACCTGACAGGTTGGACAGATTTCTAACCCTAACCCTATACCTGTGACTCATGATTGCATCCTGCCATAAAGTATGTTGTGTTGTGTGGTACATGTGAAAAGGGCTCATACTGGGGGATATTGCTTCCACTGGTTTTCTCACTATTGTAAAATATGCTGTGGTTAAAATAAAAAAGCTATGAAGCTCTGGCAGCTGACTCAACCAGACTGTGAAAATGTAAACTTCTCATCCTGGAAAATGCCTTGAATAGTTTGGAGAAGCTACTGCAAATGATTCATGAACAGTTAAAGCTCTATGCCCCCCATTACCAAAAGATCTATGAATTTCTTTGGACTCAGTAGTCAGACCAACCCAAGAAACACAAGGGTTCACCCTTAGTACAGCGCAGCCTGGAGGATCTACAGGAACCACTAGCTCAAATGAGTGCCCTGTGCCTGTCTCTCAGAGTCCCCCACAGATAGACCATCCAAAGATGACCTGTAGGCCTCCCCAAAGGAATGGAAGTTGGATCCCCCATGGGGGGGGGGGGGAGAAATGTTGTGTATTAAGGTTACTTATGCATTAGCGCACCTTGCAAAATAGGTGGCAATTTGGCAGCAGCTGATTCGCTAATGTTTTCCCACTATCCCGGAAGTCTTGGGTAAATGTAACAACTATGTTCTGTATATAAGTTGTTGTTCCTGTACCTGTTCTTTGTTCTTTGCTACTTGCAATAAACCAATGTTGTTGATTGAGCCAGCTCTGTCCGAGTAATCCTTCCTCGGTTCAGACACAACAGTCTCTAAAACCATTGTGAATAGATGCTAACTCATTGGCAAATGCATAATGCCACAATATTTGTTGTATTCACTTTTTGGATGTAATGCATCAGCTTGCAAGAGAAGTTTGTTTTGCAACCATTTGTCAGTTGTAAAGCTAGGTCAACCTGGATTTTTCAGAGTATACACAGAGAAGTGTAGCCCAGGTGTAAGTTTATTTCAGCAAAGGATACCTGCTGAATTCTTCAGCACAAGAAATCAGTTTAGGCCATAGTTCTACACATACAACCTACTTCAGAGTAAGCTTTCTTGTGAGTAGACCTGGATAGAATTGGCTTGCTTGTTTCACTGACACCCCTCTCCCAGCTTAACTTCCAACCTAGTATCAGCAAGGTTTATTCCTAAGCAAAGATTTTTAGGATGATCTTATAAGATTCCTACTTACTTGAAACCAAGCCTTATAGCTTTAGATGAGATTTACTTTCCAATAAATATGCAACTGCAACCTGCTGCATCCTGTTCATTTAAGGGGAAGAGAGATAAACATGGTCCAGCTCTTTTTCTCTCTGCCCAGGCAAGATTCAGCCAAAACTAGGCTAAGCCATGACCCACCTTTTTTATTTCACTGTGGCATTTCTACAAGCTGCAATTTGTGTGTCCAAACATTTGCCTCATTTTATAGGCTCACTCTGAAGTTTCAGTGCAATTCACACAAACTGTTTATAGGGCTGCAGCTTTAGATACAGAGAGATACAGAATCTCTCGTTCTCACACTAGGCTGCATTTGTGTGTGTGAAGGGTGTGTATTTTATCCTTTTCCTTGCTGTCATTACCTTATTACAACCACAGACATTGTGGCATACATTTCCAATATGCCTCTCTCTCTGCCCCCCCCCCCATACCTCTGTGAAAACTATGACTCTTGCAAATCTTATAGGAGGGAGCCCCATTGAACTCAACATACAAAATCAGTGCACTAGGAGAGGTAAAGCTGCTTTTTTAAAGTAGAAATACAAATTCTAGCTCTGAGGAAAAGAGCCAGCTAAAGATATGTGGCTGCCTGAGGGCACTATCCTCATACACACAGCCCTAGGTTGAGCACTCAAAGCTAACAAAGACAGATCCCATAAATGTCCCTCCCCATTATTCAGAATAGAAGGGATTTTATAAAGGAAAGGAAAAGAGAAGAAAAGAAAAGAAAGAAGGAGTGGTTACAAATAAACTAACAACATCTTTGCTTATTGGGACATTATGACAATAATAATGACAACCCCCTGCCCATCTTTTATCTAAGACAGATGGTTATTTCTGCCTAGTTCCATGGAGGAATAACGAAGAAGAGTCAAGCAGAGGCAAAGGTAAGGTAAAAGTCTCCCTTGCTCGAAAGCTGTCAAAAAGACTCACATGCTAGGCTGAACAAAAAGTACTAGTAAAATCACAGGAAACGATTGGCTGTAATCAGTATAAACAAACCACCATCTGGATCTTGGAGGAAATGGCAACATAATCCAGACAGCTCCTGGACTTTAAAGGAAGACAGATGCTAATTTGGATGAACCATCACTCTGAATCAAGGCAAGGGACTCAGATTCATGATTAGTTCCCATTGGCAACCTATGATCACACTTGGCCACTGAGAGTTGCCATCTACACAAGAGTGAATATCATGTGGAACTGGGCCCTCAGCCCACGGCCCTTTCTGTTTTCTCTGTTCTCATTCCATCCCATTCCAAGGACCATCTCTAGCCTTGGCAACTGTCAAAAACCTTTTCTGTTCAGTATGACATTCCAACTGTGGCAAAGAGCTATAGCCTGATGATTTTATTCATGTGTTGTTGCCTTGGGCTATAACCTCTGCAGCAAAGAGAAAGGAGGAAGAAAACCCTCATCAGAAGAGTTGTCTCTTTTTTCCTCTTACTGACAGTGGATCCTTTCTCACAAATTCCAACCACAGTAATTTTTAAAGGGAATGGGTAGATGGGGAAGAAGAATTGACTGTGGCTCACATGGATTTGCATTAATTCGGTCTTCTGAGCTTTCAAATGGAGATGGGGAAGGCAAAGTATCTGGAGGCAAGTTCAGAGACATTTTGCCTAGAGCTTCAATTAAAAATGAAAGATCAGCAATATAATACAAGAACAAGCAGTACATGCTCCAGCTTTAGGTGCCTGATACTAAGAAGAATTTTGCAACTAGGGACCATGGAGGAAATTTTGTTAGGAAATAGGAAACAGAAATAAAAATTCAGTGAGGGGTTAACCAGAACAAAAATTTTCCTTCAGTGGTCACCACATAAGCAAAAAAAGCAACAGAAATTGAGCATATCTTGGTACCATGTTTACTCACTGGATCAGAGCAGAGGTTAAACAAAATGTGTTTTAAGAAACCAAAAAGAACACATACTATATGGTTCATTAAGCCACACACCACATGTTGATGAAAATGAGAGAGAGAGAGAGAGAGAGAGAGAGATCTGGTGTTTTCATGTTTGCATGGTTTTGCTGGGGCAGAGGGCAGATCTGACAGTTTTTCTGTTGGCCATTGGGTTTCTGGAACCATTTTATCATCCATTGATCAGTATTTGGCAGGCAGTTTTTATTAGGCTGTGCTAATTTCAGTATAGATTTCATACTCTCAGGGATGAACTATGAACCTTTCTAGGATATTTCTGGCCAGTTTTCCCAATGAAAATTAATAGTATATACATTCAAAGTCATCATTGGCATATGGCAGTAACTTATAGGCCAGGCCTGCCATCTTCCCTGGCTAAGGTAGTTCTAGGATTCCTTGTCAGAACTAAATGCTTGTTTTCTGTTACCAGTGCTCAAAATAGCAGGCACAGGAACTATTATCAAAAGTTAACAGGAAGTTGTTTCAACTGGTTGTCACCAGTCAATAGGATATGTGATTACCAGTTAACAATGAGTAGTTGGTTATTTCTTTGCTCTGCATGCAGGTTTTAAACATTCAGCTCAAAGTGTTTATTTGGTGGAAATACTCTACTAGAGCTTGTATTCAGTAGGTGACCACATTATAAGAAGAATATGGTTTGACAGGAAAGGAAGCAGAAGATAGGAGCAGAGAAGGCAATGGATTCAGGTCGGAAGACTGAAATAACTCAGTATGTTTATTACATGGAACAGAATCTATGGCAAGAACTATCGCAGTCACAAGGAATCTCTGGTTCACAAAATGGATACAGCCCAGCAGGTCCACTCAATTGGCTGACAGGGGCCGAAGACAAAGTCCTTGAGAGCCTGATGGTCAGGAAAGCTGGCTTCATTAGGTTTACTGTCTCAACATCCAGGTGGATCACGTGGAAGTGCAGATCTTAAAGCCTTCCATTATCATTTCTGATAGGAAAAACTGCACTCTTGTGAGATGCCTGGAGTCGCAATAATAATAACAGTTTGCACTTACATCACATCCCATAGTGCTTAGAGCGCTCTCTGGGTAGTTCACAAGGCAATTAGCATTCCCCCCACCTAACACCTTAGGTACTCAGAAGGATGAAGGATGAGTCAACCTTAACCCTCTTGGGATTGGACTCAGATTGCAAGCAGAGGTTTGGCTGCAGTTTGTTGTTGTTGTTCAGTCACACAGTCGACTCCGACCCTTTGCGACCCCATGGACCATTTTCCTCCAGGCGCCTCTGTCCTCTACCATCCCCCTCAGCCCTCCCAGCTCTGTGCCCATTGTGTCTATAATACCATCTAGCCATCTCATCCTTGGCCTCCCCCTTCTTCTTTTGCCCTCCACCTTTTCCAACATCAATGCCTTCTCAAGTGAATCCTCCCTTCTCATTTGATGTCCAAAGTATTTTAGCTTCATCTTTACTATTTGACCTTCCAATGAGCAGTCAGGGTTAATTTCTTCTAAGATTGACCTATTTGTTCTCCTCGCTGTCCAGGGGACTCTCAAAACCCTCCTCCAACACCACATTTCAAAGGCATCTATTCTTCTGCGTTCAGCCTTCCTAATTGTCCAGCTCTCACATCCATACATTACTACTGGGAAAACCATTGCTTTGACTATTCTAATTTTTGTTTGCAATGTAATGTCTCTGCTTTTCACTATGTTCCCCAGGTTTCTCATCGCTTGTCTCCCAAGAATCAGTCGCCTTTTTATTTCATGGCTGCAATCCCCATCTGCAGTGATCTTTGATCCTAAGAAAGTAAAATCTGTCACTGCTTCTACTTCTTCCCCGTCTATTTTCCAGGAACTGATGGGGCCTGTTGCCATTATCTTGGTTTTCTTGATATTGAGTCTCAAGCCAGCTTTTGCACTCTCCTCCTTCAGCCCAATCAAGAGATTCTTTAGGTCTTCCTCACTTTCTGCCATTAGGGTGGTATCGTCTGCATATCTCAAGTTGTTGATGTTTCTCCCAGCAAGTTTGATCCCATATTGTGATTCCTCCATCCCTGCACTGCACATTATGTGCTCTGTGTATAGGTTGAATAAGCATGGTGACAAAATGCAGCCTTGTCTTACTCCTTTTCCTATTCCAAACCACTCTGTTATTCCATGTTCTGTCCTAACTGTTGCTTCTTGGTTCATGTACAGATTTCTCAGGAGGCATATGAGGTGCTCTGGTATTCCCATCTCTTTAATTACTTGCCACATCTTGTTATGGTCCACACAGTCAAATGCCTTAGTGTAGTCAATAAAACAAAAGTAAACTTGTTTCTGGTATTCCTTTGTTTTCTCCATGATCCAGCGTATGTTGACGATGTGGTCTCTAGTCCCCCTGCCTCTTCTGAAACCAGCCTGCACCTCTGGTAATTCTCTCTCCACATGCTGCTGAAGTCTGTCCTGTATTATCTTGAGCATCACCTTGCTGGCATGTGGGATGAGCGCGATTGTTCGATAATTTGAACATTCTTTGGCATTGCCCTTTTTTGGGATTGGGACGTATACTGATCTTTTCCAATCCTGTGGCCACTGTTTTGTTTTCCAAATCTGCTGGCATATTGAGTGCAGTAATTTGACGCCATCATCTTTTAGCGCTTTGAAAAATTCAACTGGGATACCATCATCTCCACTAGCTTTGTTGTTTGCAGTGCTCTTTAGGGCCTTTATGACTTCACTCTCCAGGATGTCTGGCTCAAGTTCAATTTCTTCATCATTGTGATTATCAGGAGTGTTGAGGTCCTTTTTGTAAAGTTCCTCTGTGTACTCTTTCCATCTTTTCTTAATTTCTTCTGCATCAGCTAGCTCCTTTCCGTCTTTGTCCCTTATCATGGTCATTTTTGCTTTAAATGTTCCCTTGATTTCCCCATTTTTTTTGAAAAGATCTCTGGTTCTGCCTCTTTTGTTGTTTTCCTCCATTTCTCTGCACTGTTCTTTTAGGTAGTTTTCCTTATTTCTCCTTGCTTATTGGTTGTAGTTTTTCCTTTCTCCTTTGACTTTTGCGTTCCTTCTTTCCTCTGCTATTTTAAGAGCCTCATCAGACAACCACTTTGCTTTCTTACTCTTCTTTTCTTTTGGTATGGTTTTCTTTGCTGCTTCCTGCATGATGTCCCTCATCTCCGTCCATAATTCTTCCGGTACTCTGTCTACCGAGTCTAAGCCATTAAATCTGTTCATCACCTCCACCGTGTATTCTTTAGGGATGCTGTCTAGGTGATATCTTTCTGGTCTCCATGTTTTCCCTATTTTCTTTAGTCTAAGCCTGAATTTTGTGATCAGTAGGTTGTGATCTGAACCACAGTCTGCTCCAGGTCTTGTTTTTGCTGACTGTATGGAGGTTCTCCATCTTTGGCTGCAGAGTATGTAGTCAATCTGGTTTCGGTGTTGGCCATCTGGTGATGTCCATCTGTAAAGTCGCCTCTTGTGTTGCTGGAAGAGAGTGTTTGCTATGACCAGTGCGTTCTCTTGGCAGAACTCTATCAATCTTTGCCCTGCTTCATTCTGTGTTCCAAGACCAAATTTGCCTGTTTTTCCCTCCACTTTTTGATTTCCTACTTTGGCATTCCAGTCTCCTAATATAATTTGGACATCATTTCTTGGTGTCTGTTCTATGAGGTGTTGTAAGTCCTCATAGAACTGGTCCATTGTGGCTTCATCTGCACCAGTGGTTGGTGCGTATATTTGGATCACAGTGACATTGAAAGGTTTGCCTTGAAATCTGACTGACATCATTCTGTCATTTTTGAGATTGTATCCCATTACTGCTTTTCTCACTCTTTTATTGACAATTATGGCTACTCCATTTCTTCTAAGGTTTTCTTGCCCGCAGTAGTAGATATGATGGTTTCCAGAGCTGAATTCGCCCATCCCTGTCCATTTGAGCTCACTGATGCCCAAGATGTCAATGCTTATTCTTTCCATCTCGTTTTTTTACCACTTCCAGTTTTCCTTGATTCATAGACCTCACATTCCATGTCCCTATGCAGTATTGTTCCCTGCAACACTGTATTTCTCCTCCTCCTTTCGTATCCCTCCCCCTTTTCAGATCTGCTGTGCTGAGCATCCCCTTGTTTTGCCTTTTGTTTTGGTCCATAGGGTTCTCTTGGCAAACTTTGTGGCATGCCTTGCCGGTCTCTACGCCAGTTTTTTCCCATCACACATGTTATCACAGTTTAAACAGTTTTAAAACAAAGTATTATCATGCACAATATCACAGTTTATCACATAGTATCAAAGTAAAAGTTGAACTAATTAATGAAAGGGAAAGAAAGAAAGAAAGAAAGAAAAAGTCCACTATATCAAGTCTCTATGTAAGTCAGTTTCTTGTACAGTCACTATGTCAGTTGCCATAAGCCATCTATGTTTAGTCAACTATATTATTTCAGTTCGATTACTTATCCTTTGCATGCACACAGCAGCTCTTGCCTCTCTTCGGCCGCATGGAGTCGGTCAAAGGTGCCGGCTCGGGCCTCGCTGTGATGGTGGTTGTGGATGGTATCTCCTGGGGGTGGTCGGGGGTCTCTGGAAGTGTCCTTCTCTCTGGCCCCAGGTCTTTGGATGGGGAGGGAGGGGCAAGATCCTTTACTCACCTCCCCCTTGGGCCTCTCTGGATGGCAAATGGGCAGTAGAGCTGGGCCTTCCTGAAGCCTTTTCTTCCTCTCCAGGCTCAGGTCTTTGGATGGGGAGGGAGGGGCAGGATCCTTTACTCACGTCCCCTGTGGGCCTCTCTGGCTGCAGTACTGCAACTTAATTATTGCACCACAAGTGCCTTGAAGTAGTCTCTCTTGATGGAGCTCTTCCATCTTTGCCACTGTTTAGCTGAGCCATCGAGCAGAGGAGGGGAACAGACTGCAAGGTAGAATCTTGTGATATCTCCCTTCTCACACTGCTCAGCCAGCCATCAGCTGAGGTACAGGGAGAAGAAACCTCTCTCTCTCCTCCTCAGGTCTATAGCCTGGTTTTTCCTATGGATCATATGAGAAGAGGAATCAGAGTGCAAACTCTCACATTCAACTTAATCATTGTCTAATCAATACTTGCATATTCCTAAAGCTGTTCAGGCAGGCTGAGGAGGCTGCGTGAGCATTGTGTTGCTGCTATTGTTAAAAATATTTTTTTAAAAAAATATACTGCAAAGAAAAAAAAAAGTTGCTGACAAGCTCAGATTCTTCCCTGGCTGTTTCCTGGGCTGCCTGTACTTTGATGTCCTCCCAACAGCTTGGCAGGAAGTTATGACAGCCTGGAATGCTGTTTGTGAGTCCTTAACACTGGCAAATATTGTTTTCAATTAAAAAAGAAAATGTTACCAGTCTCAGTTGCTTCTCACCTCTCCTCCCACCCACCCACCATATATGAATTTACATTTAGGTATGTAATTGGTGGTACATATTATGTAAGTAATACCTTATTCTTTGGCTTCACTAACTTTTTGCAGAGATATGGTGTTGCTGTTCAGTCACACAGTTGAGTCCGACCCTTTGCAAACCGATGAACCACAGCGTGCCAGGCCCCTATGTCATTTGTCATCCTCCGTAGTTCACCCAGATCTATGCCCACAATGCTGTCTAAAGACAAAAGAAGATCAGGGCCAAATGGTAAGTAACTGAAGATCTAAAGGAAACCGTTTGAAGCACGTAGTAAAGTCTCTAAAGAAATGTATACTATATTCCACGTAAATTGTTTATTTGTCCAGGGGACTCTCAAAAGTCTTCTCCAACACCACAGTTCAAAGGTCTATTCTTCTGTGCTCAGCCTTCCTTACGGTCCAGATTTCACAGCCATACATTACTAATGGACTTTTGTTGGCAGGGTGATGCCTCTACTTTTTATTATGCTGCTTAGGCTTGTCTTTGCTTGCCTACCAAGGAGTAAGGATTTGCCAGGGAGTGGTGGGGCTGGATGCCATGATCATGGGTTTTTTTTAATGTTGAATTTCAGGCCAGATTTTGCACCCTCCTCTTTCACCCTCATCAAGAGGCTCTTTAGGTCTTCTTTACTTTTTGCCATTAGGGTATTGTCATCTACATAACTCAGGTCGTTGATATTTCTCCCAGCAATCTTAATTCCTGCTTGTGCTTCATCCAGCCCTGCATTACGCATGATGTACTCTGCATTCTATTCTAAACCAATCAGTTGTTCCATATATGGTCCTAACTGTCACTCCTTGACTCAAATACAGATTTTTCAAAAGACAGGTGAGGTGGTCTGGTACTCCCATCTCTTTAAGGACTTGCCACAGTTTATTGTGGTCCACACAATCAACGCCTTTAGTATAGTCAATTAAACAGAAGTAGATGTTTTTCTGGTACTCCCTTGCTTTCTCCATGATCCAGCTAGTGTTGGCAATTTGGTCTCTAGTTCCCCTGCCTCTTTGGAACCCAGTCTGTACTTCTGGAATTTCTCGATCCACATACTGCTGAAGCCTAGCTTGATGAGCATGAAGTTGCTGGTGTGTGAGATGAGTGTACAATAATTTGAACATTCTTTGTCATTCTCCTTCTTTGGAATTGGAACATAGACTGACCTTTTCCAATCATTTGGCCACTGCTGCTTTTTCCAAATCTGCTGATATCTTGAGTACAATGGCATCTTCTTTTAGGGCTTTAAATAGCATAGATAATAACTGTTGACAGTTCTGGGGTGCTAGGTTTATTCCAGCTTATGGATGCGTGCTGACAGACTCCTCTGTCAGATGCGCGCTTTGCCGCTGCTCCCCACCAAGAGATGGGAGTACACGTTTTCCCCGCTGGTAGGGTTGGCAGGAGCAAGCACCCCTTTATGTGTGTGCGTCTGTGTGTGTGTGTAAAATGGGGGGAAATGGAGGGGGAGTGTGTGTGTGTATGTAATGATGAGCTCCCATCTCAGTCCCACCTCTTGCCAAACTAGCAGTTCAAAAGCAAGAAATTGCTAGTAGATATCCTTATATATCTACTTGCAATTTCTTGCTTTCGAACTGCTAGGTTGGCAAAAGCTGGGACGAATGACAGAAGCTCATCATTAGGGAAGTAAATAGCATTCTGTGCACTCTAGTGTCTAGTCATGCCTGCCACATGTTCATGGAAACATCTGCGAATGCAGACAGCGCTGGCTCTTTGGCTGTAATCAGAGATGAGCATACCTTGAAGGTGCGCTCTGGACACCCAGGTGCTGGTGGTCATTGCTGCAGTCTGTTCCCCGCCTCCAGCCGGGGTGCTGTATTTTAACTGCTGTATTTTAATGTGAGCTTTTGTGGATCAATGTTGCTGGCTCTTTGGCTGTAATCAGAGATGAGCACTGAATCCTAGAGTCGGATATGACTGGCTTTCAAGCAAGGGCAACCTTTACCTTTACCTAATAAACTGTGGACATGTGCAATGGCAAGGAGACTACCTCTTCAAGTTAGTGATCCATCCACTAATGGCTGTCTTACAGGTATATCTATTACATGTACTGTATCCAGTGCTGAATAGCACTGGATGGAGTCTTTATTTAAGTAAGCAGATTGGCTTAGAAGCTCAACTTTGTAAAAAGCTATCTTGCTAAGGACATTTTTGAAACGCTTAGGATAGTGAATTTTAGGTTGCAATTATTATCTTTTTTTGCAGGCTTTATATTGGTCTGCTAAATATAAGCATGTTATCTAAGATAGTTGTAAATAAATATATTTTTTTTACTTGCACTATACCATATCCTACTGGAAATGTTGTAAAGTAGATGTTCAACTTCCTAGTTACATACGTTGATTTGCAATCCGTGTGTGTGTGTGGGGCCCCAATAGGATTGCTCAGTACGGGGCCCAGAAATGATAAGAAATGACTATGGTTTAAAACATAAAGGTATATAGCAAAAAACGGTAAAAAAACAAGACATTGGTGAATATGTGTGTGTGTGTGTGTGTGTGTGTATGTATGTATATACACAGTGTATGTGTGTGTATGTATATGTATTTAAGATTAATATGATGTTTATTAATAATAGATTATTCATTGACATTTCAGTAGTGTATTTATTGTAACTGGTGTGTTATTATATGTTTTAATAAAGTAAAAAAATAATTTAAAAATTAGAAGGAATGAGTAGTCTTCATTAATAGAAATTAAATTTCACTTGTTTCCAGCTTGCTTTCCCCCTTCTGATGCAGTTCTCACACCTTCATATGCTCTTTTAGCAAAATTCTAGTCTCTATCCCCCGAATCCGCAATACCCCCGAATCCGCAAAAAATGCAGGCCTTTTTCTTAGGAGCAGGCCCCTTTTGAAGGTTACCCCCCCAGCAAAAATAGTTCCTACACCCCTGTGTCCCAGCTACCATGGTGCTGCTTCCTGCCCTTCCTTGGCCTCTGCCCACCCTGCTGCTACCGCTAGGCTCCGGCCCAATCTCACACCATGCCCTCCATTGCTATGCCCTGCTTTTTGCTGCCCCCCCCCGGCACCTGATTTACTTATTGTCTCCTGACAGTTTCTTTGTTTCTCACTATTGTCTCCCGCAGGTTTTCCCCATGCGTTTCTGCTCTCCAGTTCCAGGTTCCTGTGTTGGCGGGTTTCTTCTCCTGCAGTAATGGGTTCCACATTTCTTCTCCTTGCACTTGGGTCTTCCCCCAGTCTGATAGGTCAGGCTGGGCTGGATCGTGATTGTTTGCTCTCTCCAGTGTGGTGGCCAGTGCGGGTGTTCCTTTAATCAAATTGCATCATTTCCATTGGGTATGGGCTGGGGTTGTTCCAGGAGCTGGAATGGTATCATCTAGGGGTGTGCCACAAGGCTTCTGTAGAAACCTTCCACCTGTGTTGGGTTATCGGTAAGCCTTATCCATATCTGCCACCCTGCATGGCTTATTGCCAGACTCCGGTGTGTTTGACCCATAGTCCTTTGCTCCCAGTGCCATTAGATATCCATTTATCCATTCTCACCCATGCTACTGACCCAGTGCAATGTTTCTGGCTTCAATTAATAAAGTGGCCCATTGTTTAATCCAACCACTGCCTTCGTCTTTCAATGGGTGTGTGTGTGTGTGTGTGCCGGCAATAGTGAGCCTTTCCTGAGTTTTCTAGTTATAGAGCACTCAGAAGTGGTCTATCATACCATTCTTTAGAGGGCACTCTGAAACTATGCAACTTTCACAAACACACACAATCTGATTTTGTCTTTAGACACATAGGTACCCAGCTCAGTGAGTTATCCAGACAGCTAGATAATGGCAAAGTTAATGAATATTTAGGGGGACTTGATAGTATATGATAGTATATGAAGCAGTTAAGATAGTATATGAAGCAGTTTTTGATAAGAGTTTGCCTGTAAAATAGCAAAGTATAATTTGTAGTAATTTGACTCCCATGACCCTTTTCACAACTACAGGTTTCTTCAAAAATAAATATGTTAATAGAAATTACATCTTAATCAACTCTCATCAAATTAACACAATTATGAAGACACAATTTCAAAGACTAGTTGATTCATCCAGATTAGCATTTGGAACTCTGCCACTGCTAAATCTAAGATGTTGTCAGATTTCTGAATCAGAATTAATCATAATTTATATTTCATCCCCTATTTGCTAAAAAATTAACTTTGCTAATCACAATTATATTGCTTTATTTTTCTTATGTAGGTGTAAATGGCTTAAACTGCACCAATTAGCTTTTGTAAATGTTTGTTCAGTTATTAAATAGTTTAATGGTTTCCTGAAGTGTTAAAAATGGATGCAAGGGGAGGGGAGGAGGAAGGTAACAAATACAGTGACTTCTATTGCTGGCAAAAGGTTGCCAGCAATGTGGCAACCTTTTACACATTATGCAGAAAAAAAACTTGATTTGACAATTACTATACAGTAACACCCCGACTTAAATATGCCTCGAGTTACATACAATTCGACTTACATAATGATTTTGTGCTAAAACCATGTCCCAATTTACACAATTTCCTATGGTTTTGCTTTGAGTTACATAAAGATTTTTCCCTATGGGTTTGCTTCGAGTTATGTAAAAAGTTTTTTCCCTATGGGTTTGCTTCAAGTTACAAAGAAAAACCTGATTTAAGCAAAAGCCTATGGAACAGACTTTTTTTTCGTAAGTAGGGGTTTTACTGTATATTCTAATGAATGTACGTAACTATTCTATGCCAAAGAATGGAATAAATGAAATACCTCTCCTTCCCCTAATTTTGAGCTCCTGTGGTGTAGTAATAAATTAGCCAAAATTCTGCACATTATTTGTGCTTGATCTGGGCTCAGGGTTGAATCAGTCTGCTTTCCTTTCAAGGTAGGTAAAATGATTACCCTGTGTGTTGGGTGCAAATTGTACTTTTCAAATTATTTTGTAAACCATTCAGAGAGTTTAGCGCTATGGGGGTGTATAAAAACAGCTGTTTTTGAATTTTTCCAAAAAAATGAGGCTAAGTAGGAATAAAAGAAAATCTCAGAATATTTATTTATTTGTTTGTTTGTTAGTCACATTTGTATTGCCGCCCACTCAGCAAATTACTCTGGGCGGCATACAACAATTACATCATGAACTACATAAATCTCACTAGAGAACTACAAAAAAACTTTAAACCAGTAAAACCACCAATTAAAAATACAATAAAAAATTAGCCCAGCAACTAGAGATTTAAAGGGGGAGGGGGACTGGGAAAATTGGGAAGGGAAAATTGACTGGGGGGGGAGGGAATTGGGAAAATTGGGGAAAACACAATCGATGCTTCTACAGTTCATGGGTGTGAGTTATTTTGAAAGAAAAATCTTTAGCAGGCTGGGAGCATACAATTCCACATGGCGCAGAGCACCATAAACTCACATAAGTCATGTGCTAGAGATGTAAACCTTCTGGGAATTTTGAAAGTAGCGAAGTTCACACAAGTAAAGCATGTTGAGTGTGCAGGGAAAAATAAATGCATTTAAAAAAACAATAGATTTTTCCAAAAATGTCATCCTTTTTATTCCTTTGATTTTTTTTCGATAATAGTTCCAAAAATCATTCCACTGCTTACATTAAAAAATGTGGTCTACGTATACCATTAATGAAGTAAAAATATTTCTTTTACTAACAAAAAACACAATAATCAATTTAACTGAACTAATGGAATAATTATAGAGTAGAACTTCAGATAAAGTCCAAACTCCGTTCCACAAGTTTGGACTTTATCTAAATCAAATGGGCGATGCATCAGAAAATGTCCAAAAATGGACTTTATCCAAGGTTCCTATACCAAATACCATGGATAACCCATTTTTTAAATGGTTTTGGACTTTATGCGATGCATCACGTGTGCATGAAAACCGAATCGGACTTTATCCGAGGTAGCACTGTAATTGGAAAATTTAGATGAACAAAATTTAGTGAGTAAATAGAGGATAACAAAGTAATGAGTATTTTTTTACATTTTCTTTACATTACCAAAAAACGTCTACAATTTTAATTACTTCCACACTCATCAGATGAATCAAAACTTGCACTTTCTTCAGCTTCAGTTGTAATGACACTACTGTATTCTTTTAAACACCCACCACTTTTACTCCAGAAGCAGGTGGGAATGGATAGCCATGAATTTATTGACTCTTGTATTAATCAAACAATTTTGAGTCGTAGTGTGTGTTTTCCCATAGGCAGACCAAATGCGTTCAGAAGAAGCTGACGTCAGGGGAAAGGATAACAGTTTTATGGCCACACCACTAAGGATCTGACTTTTGCAGAGCCCATTCTACCATGCATGTGGTGAAGTGTGCTCTATACTTCCCCACAAAAACTGCTTGCTCCAAAAACGCATCTTTGCCTTGTATTCTGCTGTTTGCAATGACTTTGCCCCAATCATGTCCCATTTCTTCTGAATTATTTGTTATGAATTCCATTGTCCTGGAGACCTCATCATCTGATAAGTGTTTTCCTTGGAAACACAGATCAACTAGATTTGTAGCAAAATGAATATCTCCTCAACAAAAGTTCTTTCTTTCCCTTATTATTTCCAAAAATCTCTGCTCCTCATTCTCTAGTCTGGTTGTTTTTACTAATAGTCCTTCAGGTCCTGTTATTTTCCTTGTTATTTCATAAAACATTTCAGGAACCTCATACAAACATGCGTTATCAGATTCTAATCTTGCTATAGCAGTAGTTATGGGTTTCAGAAGAGCAGCTGTAGATTCTACATGAGGCCAGAATACATCATTGTCCAAAACAATCTTCCTTATTTGTTTATCGAGTGGTAAACCATCTTGAAAAAAAGTTGCTTGTAGAGCTTCCTTTCCATCCAGGAGACTTTTCAGCATAATCATTCCTCCCCATTTGGTAACAGATGGCAGTTTCAGTGTTCTTGCAGAATTCTGCTGAGACCCTTTACTTTTCTCCTTTTGAATGCTCATGATTTTTTTGTTGAACAATGTGATGTTTCTTAACAAATTTGATAATTTACTTGGCATCTGACTTGGCATAACTTCATTATGTCATGAAATAGCAAATTTAAGCCATGTGCTGCACAACCAAATGTTTTCACTTGTGGATTTTTTTTTGTGAATGATGTTCCATGCACATTTTATGGCTGTTAAAAGTATTTTTAGTTTCTTATACAGTATATGTAAAACTCATGTTATTACATATTAATCTTTACCAAATATGCATTTATTGTACTGTTTACACACATATAAAATAAAAAATCTGAATGTAACTTGCACAAATTACAAAGGAATAGTATTTTCCCAATTTCCCCAAATTTTCCAGGTTTTCCCTCCAAAATTCCTGGGTTTTTCCCTCCTTTCAAAATTCCTGGGAATTTTACATCTCTACCAACAACTAAAAAGAGTGAGGGAGTGATATTAATATTATTACTATTACTATTATTATTGAGAGGCAACTGTCAAGTGGAATTCTGTCATATGGAATTCTGTCATACGGAAACCCTGAAAGGGTCTTTAAGGATTGTGAGATATTTAAAGAATATTTTCTTTCTCTTTGCATCTCTACTTCTCTTGAGTCATAAATACAGGAATAAGAACCTAACTCCAACACATTGATAGTAGAGTGAAGATCTGTACTGTACTGGTGAACCTCTATTAGATCATACTGTTGCATAAATAGTTATACAAGAAATTGCACAAGCAGCTTTACATAAAAATAAATTGTCAAGGAAGATGAGACCATCAATTGCTACTAGTGAGGGTATTTGGTGTTCTGAAACCAAGACAATGGAAGCAGCCATAGTCTGGCTTAACACATCTTTATTGCATGGAGTACAGTACAAACATGTGGTAATGGCGGAGGTACAGCTCTTTTTATACGGTCACTATACATTTGAATGTGGTTACACGGTAGCCCATTGGCTACTGTCAGAGGTACGTCATCCTGGGACACACCCTTCTTGTCCAGGTGTATCTGTGGCGGGAAGGTTTCCCGCGGCCGTGGTGATTGGGGAATATGAACCATGTGAGCTGAATGCTCACTGCTACCACCACTGGTAGCAGTTTGCATTATTATGCAGCTGGATACAATGTCTCAATACAAGCTATGATAAGTATGCATTTCCTGTGGAACCGGTTACATTCATCTTTAAAGACACAAGTATACAGTTACAATCCATACACAACACCCCTCCCCCCTAGGATGGGACAAAGTCCCTCAACCAATGTGGCTTTCCGCATGTGCGCTTGGGAAGCGCGGCTGCTGTGCTTGGTTCGGGGACCCTCTCACTTCTCTGCTCTCCTGGTTCTTGCCCTGCAATGGGAGGGATTGACTCATTAGCGGTTTGCTGTGGCCTAGCGGCCTCTGACTGCAAATATGGGGAACTGGTGTTTCTCATTTGCGCTGGCCCCAACTGGGGACCCAGGGCTGTAGACGTGGGGTAGGGGTTAACTCTAACGCTGAGAAACCGGGGGCTCTTGGGACTAACGAAAAACCCCTCTC
Source organism: Bradypodion ventrale (assembly GCA_035047345.1). Classification (NCBI taxonomy): domain Eukaryota; kingdom Metazoa; phylum Chordata; class Lepidosauria; order Squamata; family Chamaeleonidae; genus Bradypodion; species Bradypodion ventrale. The sequence goes on along the minus strand of JAWDJE010000002.1, from coordinate 296,317,661 downwards.
TTCGCTTGGACGGGTGGGGGACCACTCCAGAACCCACCCACCCCAGTTTCGCAAATCAAAATCACAATCAAACTCTCCCTCTTGGTCAAACTCACTCCTCTCTTCCAAGGTATCCATTGTGTCCCTAGGATATGGATTTGTATCAACCCCCTCCCCCCTAGGTGAGGACCCTGTGTCTCCCCCTTGGAGTAAACGAGTGGGGGTGAACCCTAATTCTGGGGCTGGTTTTCAGTGTCCTGCCTCTCGGTAACCCTTCGCCTCAGCTGGTTGGTGTGCCTTCTCCAGAGTAGACCTGTGCTGGTCTCCTCACAGTATGATACTGGCCCCATTTGCTCAACGATTACCCCCAGGACCCAGGCTGGCCCTGCAGCCACGTAATTTCTACAATACTCCTATGCAAAATTTTTTGGTGCTTCCCAATTCTATGTTCCTCCCTTTATCCTCCACCCTGGTTGGATCCAACCTAGTCAGAAGCGTTGCGGGTTTCCTGCACATGATGAGCTCTGCAGGTGAGAGCCCAGACGCCAGTGGCATCACCCTGTAGCACAGCAGGAACTGGCACAGTTGCTGGTTTAGATCTCCGGGGCGCATCCGCCGCAATGCTTCCTTTGTAGTTCGCACCAGGCGTTCTGCCTGACCATTCGTGGTGGGGTGAAAAGGGGTGGAGGTGATGTGCTGAATGGTGTTTCTCTCAATGAATGCCTGGAATTCCGCCGTCGTGAAAGTATGGTGTTATCACTCACAAGCACGTCCGGTATACCAAAGCAACTAAACACCTTGCACAATTGTTTTACAGTTGCGGCTGAGGAGGCATTGGACATGGGGATAACCTCCAACCACTTGGAGTATGCATCCACTATTAACAGAAAAAGGGAGCCTCTGAAAGGACCTGCGAAATCGATGTGTACCCGAGACCATGGCCCCCGGGCAGTGTCCCATTCTCTGTGGGGAAGTCGGGACTCCTCGGGATGAGAACTTTGGCACCCCTCGCAAGTGCCAACCATGTGCTCTATGTCAGCATCCATTTGGGGCCACCAGAAGAAGCTTCAGGCCAGTGCTTTAGAGCAAACGATCCCGGGGTGGCTGACGTGTAATAGCTTGAGGATTCTCGAGCGCAAGGACTCGGGAATAACCACCGGCTGGCCCCATAGGATGCAGCCCCTCTCTATGGAGAGCTCATCCCTTTTCCTCAGATAAGCCGTGAATTCCTCCCCGGGAGACACCGTTGGTCACCCTTTCTGAACCCAGGAGCTCACTCGGGAAAGGGTCTTATTCTTGGCCGTGGCTTCGGCGAGGTCTGCGGGGACTATCGGGGGTGAGTCGAGGGCTTTGATCAGAAGCACCTGGTGGTCTCCTTCTACCTTGCACTTAGGGTCTCCTAACTGTGGCAGGAGTGACCTGGAAAGAGCATCTGCATGGCTGATGTCTTTTCCCGGGTGGTGGACCAGCGTGTGCTGGTATGCATTGAGACAGATAGCCCATCGAAGCATTCTGGGGGACAGAATCTGTGGCATGGGCTTGCCTGTGGTGAAGATGCCTAGTAAGGGTTTGTGGTCGGTCACAATAGTGAACAGTCGACCATACAGGAAGTCATGGAATTTATTTTATTTATTATTATTTATTTATTTATACTTCAATTTGTATCCCGCCCTACTCAACACATGGCCGACTCAGGGCGGCTAACAACATATAAATGACCCCAGGACAACTCAAGGGGTTTACATATACGATACAAGATACAGTGTTCAAAATACAATAATCAATACAGTGTTTCACATAAGTACAATAATACAAATCACAATATTAAGCAAAACAATCCACAAAATACAAAATATCAGCACACATCCGAAAAGAAAGAAAACAATTCACCTGAAGCCACCCACAAAAAACCCTGCCTCCAGAGTCTTATGAAAGGGGGGACAGGGCCCTGGGACGCCAGCCGGTGGCATGGCTGGAAGGCCTCTTCACCCCACCGGGGCCGGGAGCGCTGCGTGGAGGATTTGCCCGGCAGACCCCCTCGCCTTTTAAGTCCTGGCGAGGGGTGGAGGGCGGGGCCAGAACGCCGACCAGGTGGTGCGGCCGAAGGGCTTCTCGGCCAGGGAGCCCCTCTAACCTCCCCGCCCGGTGGCAGGGGGCGGGGAGGGATGGCCTCGCACGGCGGCGGCGTCGTCCTTCGGCTCCCTCGGCCAGGGAGCCCTTCTAAACCTCCCCGCCCGGTGGCAGGGGGCGGGGAGGGACGGCTTCGCGCGGCGGCGGCGGCGTCCTTCGGCTCCCTCGGCCAGGGAGCCCTTTTAAACCTCCCCTACTGGTGAGGCATCTAGTATGTGATGCCTCACCAGTAGGGATGGGGGCAGTATTGTGCCACGTGTTAGACAATGGGCGGGAGGCCCCAGTAGCATTCTACTCTAGATCGCTATCACGGGCAGAGTGCAATTACACGCAAACGGACAGGGAGGCTCTGGCCATAGTTGCAGGAACAACTTGTTTCCATAACAATTGCCTCTTGATATGAGAGAGGAAGAATTTAGCCACCCTGTTGTGTATGGATTGTAACTGTATACTTGTGCCTTTAAAGATGAATGTAACCGGTTCCACAGGAAATGGATACTTATCATAGCTTGTATTGAGACATTGTATCCAGCTGCATAATAATGCGAACTGCTACCAGTGGTGGTAGCAGTGAGCATTCAGCTCACATGGTTCATATTCCCCAATCACCACGGCCGCGGAAAACCTTCCCGCCACAGATAAACCTGGACAAGAAGGGCGTGTCCCAGGATGACGTACCTCTGACAGCAGCCAATGGGCTACCGTGTAACCACATTCAAATGTATAGTGACCGTATAAAAAGAGCTGTACCTCCACCATTACCACATGTTTGTACTGTACTCCATGCAATAAAGATGTGTTAAGCCAGACTACGGCTGCTTCTATTGTCTTGGTTTCAGAACACCAAATTGGCGACGAAGGTGGGATATGGCGTCCCAGAAGTCCAAGATTTCTGAATTCGATGTGAGACATCCCGAACGATGGGATCTATATGAGCTCCATTTCTGAAATGCGATGGATGCTGTCGATGTTACCGACGAGGGAAAGAAATGGTCCCACCTCCTCACGAGCATCAGTTTCTCCACTCTAGAACTGCTGGTTGGCCTCCTGGCACCAAGAAAAGTAGACACCGTACACCTCAAGGAGATCCTAACAGCCCTGAGGGGACACTTCAAGCCGAAGGGGACCTTCTTTCCAGCCTGAGTAGCCTTCCTGAGGTGAGACCAGCACCCGGGTGAGTCCATGGGGGACTACGTGGCAGCCTTGCAAGTAGCGGCCGGCCCGTGCGAGTGGGAGAACTTAGATGTGATGCTCAGGGACCGGCTGCTGACGGGTCTACAGAATGAGGAGACCCAGAGGAGGTTAATGCAGCGGGGCCGTGACCTGACCCTAAAAGATGCGCTGAGTGAAGCCCTGGCCGCTGAGGCTGCGAGGAGCAGGGTAAAGACATTCAGAGTATGGCCCCCAGCTCTAGAGGGGGCGGCCACCATGGTACAAGCCACGTGGCATGCTCTGTGGGTGCCGAGGAGTCCCCCATCGTGCCCAGAGACATCTTGCTCCAGTGAGGATGACGACGTCCGAAAGGTTCAAAAGAAGTGGGCAGAGGGGAGGAACCGCAGGCAAGGGGACCGCCGATACGATGGCTGTGGAGCATCCCATGACAGAAGCAAGTGCCCATTTAGGAAAGCCAAGTGCCACAACTGCGGCCGGCGGGGCCACATCGCCAAGGTGTGCAGACGGCCGCGAGGTGAGGGCAGGGGTCCAGTGGAATGCACCCCGCGGAACACCCCACAGAGGCAGGATGTCATTGGCAGAGTCTTCGACGATGGCAACCCAGAAGCGCAATGCGTATAGCGACGACCCTCGAGGACGATGTGGCTGTCCACAGTGTGTCCTTAGGGCACCCCCGTGTTTTTGTTGAGGTACTGTTACAGGGGGTCCCAGTTAGAATGGAAATAGACTCGGAGTTGTTGTACTCCATTATTTCCCAGAGGCAGTTCCTGCGCATTCCCCCAAATAAGCGACCCAAACTCAAGGCTCTAAAGACTCAGTTGCAGGATGTTCAAGGGGTCGGAATCCCATTGTTGGGGTGGGGGAATTCTTGGTGCAATTCAAACGCCACAGGGAGAAGCTGCCCCTAGTAGTCCTGAAGGAGGGGGAATGTTGTCTCCTGGGAACTCAGTGGTTCAGGCCCCTGGGAATTTCAATAGAGGGGATCCATGCCATCTGGTCTGATCCCATCCAGGATGTTTGCAGTGCACACCCGATGGTATTCAAAAAGGGGCTCGGAAAATTCACAGGCCCCCCAGTTTCATTTGACTGGGACCCGGAAATCCGGCCCATCCAGCTCAAGCCTAGGAGGGTCCCATTTACCCTCAAAGACAAAATAGAAGCAGAACTGGACAAATTGGTGGGCCAGGGTTTTTTAGTTCCAGTGGACTCTGCAGAGTGGGAAGCTCCTATTGTGACTGCTTTGAAGCCTAATGGGGAGGTTAGGATCTGCACAGACTATAAATGTACGATAAATAAGGCAATCCGCCCTAATGCATACCCAGTGCTGGTTGTTAGCCACTTATTAGCCACGTTGCATGCGGGAAAGTATTTTGCAAAATTTGATTTGGCGCAGGCGTACCAACAGCTGACCGTAACTCCAGCTGCAGCCACTGCACAGACAATTGTAACTCATAAGGGGGCTTTTAAGGTCATGCGCCTACAGTTCGGCGTGAATTCGGCCCCTGGGATTTTTCAGTCCCTCGTGGAACATCTGCTTAAGGGGCTCCCCCGGGTCCTCCCATATTTTGATGACGTGTTGATAACAGGGGGGAGCGTGTCAGAACTGGCTAAGAGGTTGGACAAAGTTCTGTCTATTTTTGAAAAAACAGGGTTGAGGTTAAATAAAAGCAAGTGTGTGTTCCTAGCGAGGGAAGTCGAGTTCCTTGGGTTTAAAGTAACCCCTGACAGAGTAAAGCCCTCTGAATCAAAGGTTGTGGCCATCCAAAATGCCCCTTGCCCCACCACGAAACCAGAGCTGCAGTCATTTCTAGGGCTCCTGAATTTCTGCCATTCCTTCCTGCCTAGGAAAGCGTTGGTTGTGGAGCCACTGCATAAGTTACTTAAGAAGGATGTGGTTTGGCGGTGGGGAGACAGTCAGGAAAATGTGTTTAAAGAATTGAAGAGGCTTCTATCCTCAGAAGCAGTCCTGATTCACTTTGACCCCAGAAAGCCCGTAGTTCTAGTATGTGATGCCTCACCAGTAGGGGTGGGGGCAGTATTGTGCCACGTGTTAGACAATGGGCGGGAGGCCCCAGTAGCATTCTACTCTAGATCGCTATCACGGGCAGAGCGCAATTACACGCAAACGGACAGGGAGGCTCTGGCCATAGTTGCAGGAACAACTTGGCTACTGTCAGAGGTACGTCATCCTGGGACACACCCTTCTTGTCCAGGTTTATCTGTGGCGGGAAGGTTTTCCGCGGCCGTGGTGATTGGGGAATATGAACCATGTGAGCTGAATGCTCACTGCTACCACCACTGGTAGCAGTTTGCATTATTATGCAGCTGGATACAATGTCTCAATACAAGCTATGATAAGTATGCATTTCCTGTGGAACCGGTTACATTCATCTTTAAAGGCACAAGTATACAGTTACAATCCATACACAACAGGGTGGCTAAATTCTTCCTCTCTCATATCAAGAGGCAATTGTTATGGAAACCCTGAAAGGGCCTTTAAGGATTGTGAGATATTTAAAGAGTGGTTTTACCATTGTCATACGTACCCAATGAGTTTCCACAGCTCAGCAAGGATTTATCCAGTGGTGGGCTCCAAAAATTTTTTACTACCACACTGTGGGCGTGGTATGGTGGCCGTGGCCAGGGGAAAGCCCGGTCTTGCACCCAAATTAGGACTACTTTATTTCAAAACCTGGATGGGCGGGGACAGCCAGAATTTCTGCTACCGGTTCTGGCAAACTGGGATGAACCTGCTGATGCCCACCATTGGTTTTATCAGTTGCTGGAGAACATAAGAAGAAGAGTGCAGTTAAAGTCATGTCCTCCTGGTAGGTTTTCAATCAGCAATGTGGCAATCCAAGGCAATGGTTGGATGGAAGCAAAAGAGATGAAAAAGATCATGAGATATCAGGATTTGAGAACTAAAGAACAGCATGTCCGGGATAAATAAGTAACAGTGATATCAGTAGTGATAGGAGTGCTGGAAGCAATCCCAAAATGGAAACATCTGAATAATATTGACATTGAGAAGATAATAACAGCACAATGAGTTCCCAGCATTTATGGCTTACCGATGTTGCAAGTAACATTTTATTACCACAAAGATGATCTTATTCATGGAAGACCTGTAACTGGCAACATTGCCTGCTTAATTACACAAGCAGTGCAAATACTGGTAATTTATTATTTCATCAAAGTCGATTATGCTGTGAAGAATACTCCCAATCTTCTTCTTTCATGTCTTGGTGTTGTGTATGGAATGTAACTGCTGCATTATACCTTTAAGATGAATGTAACTACTTCAGGAAAAGAATGTATCCTTTAACAATCTGTAATAGAACACAATGTATCTCAGCTGTAAGAGAATGTGAGCTTGCTACCAGAGAGGGAAGCAACGAGCATTCAGCTCACATGGTACAAATTCCCCAACCATCTCCAGCCGCAGGAAACATTCCCACCACGACACACCTGGACAAGAAGGGTGTGACTCCGGATGACATCACACCGACAGTAGCCAATAGGCTACCGTGTAGCCACATTCAAAATGTATAGTCACCATATAAAAGGAGCTGTATCACCGCCATTATCTCGTGTTCGTACTGTATGCCATGCAATAAAGATGTGTTAAGCCTTGTACGGCTGCTTCTATTGTCTTGATTCCCTGAACACCAAAGGTGGGATATGGCTTCCCACGGAATCAAGACACCACTGAGTTTCGACATCAAGCATCCGGAGCAATGGGAATTGTTCAAGATGCACTTTCGGAGTTCGCTGGCTGTTGCCAACATCACAGATGAGGGGAAGAAATGTGCCCACCTCATCACGATGCTTGGGTACCCGGCCATGAAGCTCCTGGTGAACCTAATGGCACCGAGGAAGGTAGAGGAGGTCCCGGTGAAGCAACTCATGGCAGCGTTGCGGGGGCATTTTCAGCCAACTGTCTCCATCTTCACGGCACGAGCTGCGTTCTGGAGAAGGGCACAGAACCCGAGAGAGTCCGTGGCAGACTATGCAGTGGCCCTCTGCCTGGCCGCAGGCCCATATGATTGGGAAAACCTAGAGATTGCCCTCAGGGACAAAGAGACCCTACAGAAACTCATGAACAGGGGCTGCGAGCTGACTCTCAAAGAGGTACTGAAAGAAGCGCAGGTGGCCGAAGCAACGAGGGCTGGGGTTAAGCTGTTCAGGGCAAAGCCTCCTCTACTTGAAGGGGCAACTGCCCCAGTACAGGCGGCTTGGCGGAATCCACACACCAAAACTTCACCTCACTCTTCCGCGGAAATCTCAACATGTTCCAGCGAGGACGAAGATGTCCAAAAGGTCCGGAAAGGGGTGGCCAAGATGCGGAGCAAGGGAAGCCGCCGCTGTGACGGCTGCGGGGCGTCCCACGACCGAAGTAGATGCCCATTCCAGAAGGCTGAGTGCCACAACTGCGGACAACGGGGCCACATCACCAAGGTATGCAGACAACGGTGAGGGGAGAATAAGGGCCCGGCGGAACATCCACCTAGGAGATCAGATGGCGTCGGCAGGGTCTCCAACGACAGCGACTCGGAAGTGCACCGCATGTATCGACGGGTCTTCGATGATGACAATGCGGCTGTTCACAGTGTGTCCTTGGGGCAACCCTGTTTTATTTTTAGGGCAAGAGCCGAGAGAACAGAGAAGCGTTAGTGCCCCCGAACCAAGCCCAGCAGCCGCACGCCCCAAGCGCACATGCAGAGAACCATATTGGATGAACGACTTCGTCCCATCCTAGGGGGGAGGGGTGTTGTGTATGGAATGTAACTGCTGCATTATACCTTTAAGATGAATGTAACTTCTTCAGGAAAAGGATGTATCCTTTAACAATCTGTAAAAGAACACTATGTATCTCAGCTGTATGAGAATGCGAGCTTGCTACCAGAGAGGGAAGCAACGAGCATTCAGCTCACATGGTACAAATTCCCCAACCATCTCCAGCCGCAGGAAACGTTCCCACCATGACACACCTGGATAAGAAGGGCGTGACTCCGGATAACGTCACACCGATAGTAGCCAATACGCTACCGTGTAGCCACATTCAAAATGTATAGTCACCGTATAAAAGGAGTTGTATCACCGCCATTACCCTGTGTTCGTACTGTATGCCATGCAATAAAGATGTGTTAAGCCTTGTACAGTTGCTTCTATTGTCTTGTTTCCCTGAACACCAAACTTGGTCAGACTTTAAAATGCCAAAATGAAGCCACCTTTTGGTGAATTTATTCTGTAGTTCCTTTTGCCTGACCTAGTGTGAGAAATATTAACCAGCACAACAATTGTGCTATTGTCCAGGGTACACCTGATTATGGTTCAAAAATACCACAAGCTTTGAGGAGGTCCTTTCTGTGTACCCAATAAAACATTATCACTGTTTTCTCCAGTGTGTATTTAATATCAGTGTCCCTAGTTTTACTTTGATCACATTCATGTTTGTGGTTCTGTGACATAATGAAATACTTTCTCTCTTTCTAGATATCTGAGATAGACTTGTGGTAATTTGGCTTCCTGACTGACAGCACTAAAAGCAATGCCATTAAATTAACAGAACAATACTTAAATATCGGAGACATTTTCCAAGGGTAAATATTTGAAAATCAGAGCCTCAAGAGAGATCGTAATAAATTTGCTGTGCTGGTTATCTATAGTGAACAGTAGATTACTAGCATAGACCCAATGATCCTAAATACATTTTCCCTGCCCACTTACGATAAATTATTTGTGTAGTGGCCAATTCATCTGACTGTTTCATCATGCATGTATTCAATCTACCAAGAATGTGGAAGGAAATCTCCACTATCTGGTCTGAATTGAGTCCCCAAAGTGGCAAAGGAAGTACAGATTTTGCCATCTGGGGAACATGAGACTGGTTATTGACAAGTGGGGCTCTGAACAAATTGACCAGATTTGCCTGTCTAAACTGAGGCAGAATTTCTTTGTTCAGGATGATTTGAACTACATCAGACAAAACCAAGATTCCTGGCTCAGTTTTGAGGAAAGAGGTGTTAGGTCTGGATCCAATTAAGGTAGAAACATTAATTACTATAGAATCCTGGTGGACAGAAAACAACATTTAAGTAGGATATAGCCGGAGATCTGAACCTCCCCTATGTCACTTGGAGGAACCTGAACAGGCTGAGGGTGGGAGTCCTCAAATACAAGGGGGGTTGCAGGCAGACAGCAAGACCTGGCGTGTATGGGGAAAGACACAGAATCCAGCTCATTTACTGATCTGCCAATTGCTGCCAGAAACATGGACCGATGAGGACTTAAGTTTGGCCAATTACAAAGCCAAGAATGACAAAGCAAAAGAAAAAAGTGGCTTCATTTTGACAGTCAAGGGTTTGATCGAGAAATAAAAGAAGACTTGAGAAAGGCTTTCATGAATTTCAGTCCAGTGTCTCAGATGCATCTAACACAGAATACATTTGATGAAATGAGATGCAGTCCATGGAAGCTTAGGCCAAATAAGATTTGTGGTACAGTAATACTTCATACAAAGTCCGCTTCATACAACATCGAATTCATACAACATCGCCTAATTCCTTGAAAAAAGTTGACTCATACAATGTTGTTGTGACTTTGTATGAGGCATTGGGGTTTCCCCCAGGTTGCATTGTGCCTGGGCAATCTAAAAGGCAGGACACATGTGTGCATTGCTCTTGTGGGTTTTGCAAAAGGCAAAGAGTGTTTAGGAGTGGTATTGAGCACGATTTTGGATATTTTTGATTTTTTTCGTCATAATTTTTAGAAGCATTCTTCAGGTTCTTGGACAATCAGGGTTGTTTGACATGTTTTTGTAATGTATTTAGCCTTTAGACAATGATTTCTTAAAGTTCTGTCAGTTTCCTGTCTGTTTCCTTGATTTTGCCTTGAAGTCTGTGTTGTTACAGTACATTGTATCTCTATGGAAACGACGTTGTATGAGGCATCACGGCTAAGATTTTGCATGCCTCCTACAAAGTCCAAATCTGTATAAAGTCCAAACTTGTGGAACAAAGTTTGGACGTTGTATGGGGTATCACTGTATTTAGATGCCGCTAAGACAGTCACTGTCCTTGAAAATTCTGATTTTGATGGGGCCTTGGAATGGAAACAATCACACTCAACAGAAACATTTTCCCAACATCATGACCAGTCCTTAATATTAGTAGCAATGGCAGCAAATAGCATTTTCCCCAGGAAGAGTATCTTGCTATGGGAGCATTCATGTTTGTATACCAGTAAAAAGAGAGCATCTACTGTCCAACTAACTGAAACAGTGTAACTGAAAAGAAGAAATTCTTGAAGCAATATAGCTCAATGGCCAGAGCTTGAGAGCTTGATGACTCATTGTGCCTCCTTGACAAGATCTACCAGATGATCCATAGTGTCCCTTCCAGTTCTACAGTTCTAAGATTATTATTATAAGATGTTTGCTGACAACCACCATCACTGACAAATGGGTTGTGATGCTCACCTGTTTCATTGCACAAATCTGAGCAAAGAAGGTTTGTGCTAAGGACAAGATGAAGGCAAAGCTCAGGATGACTCACCTCTAAGGTACCTACACACCACTGAACTGGTTGTGCCAGTAGAACCAGCATGCCTAATACTTGATTACAGTTGTTTATGATGGAATGGCTCCTGATGGGTGGTGTAGCAAAATATATTTGTTTCTCTTATGGCTGCTACAGCTATGCTAAACCTCTTCGTGCCATCATAGGTACTACTATCTTAGAAACAGGGCTCTCAATGGTTAGGCTGCCTTCCTAAGCAAAGGGATAAAATATTGCACTAAGAATGAAGTTGATAGTACGGATGTTGCTCTAACTCTTCATTCTCTTTAGCCATGTCATTACAAAATAAAGGCAGATGAACAAACAAGTAGACAAAATATTTTTCTACCTTTCACCACAGAGACATATACATACATATCAAAATACAATTCTGTCCAAGTTGCCAAAGTGGGACCTTCATGCTCTGTCATCTGCCTTGGCATTATTGCTCTGCTCATTATTATATTATCACTTTACTCAACTCAGATTATGTGAAACTAAATGTTGCCAGGCTGTAATTATTGCAGCCTAGCTTCTCCCCCCCCCTTTTTTTGATCCTTTGAAAACCTAGTCATTATCCTGCATCAGACTGGCTTCCCAAAACGTCAAGATTAAAATGGGCCATGAAAGCTTGTGAGAGGGTGAGTCACTGGAGCAATTTGAACCAATAAATATCAAAGCAGTTTCTAAGAAGCAAGCAATTCATTTGATACCACATCTTTCAACAAGCCTTTTAGAGGATTTTCCTGTGAAGGGTGACGCCCTGATATTTACTACCTGATCTCGCCCCAACTGTGCTGAAGTAGTAGTTTACCTCACTAATATGATGTTTTGTCAAGTAGATGTTTCTTCCTGTACCACAGGCCAAATTGTCTTCTCCTCCTGCCGCTGTGCAGCAAACAATCTTAAATGCAATCAAAATACATTATTAAAAGCCTTGGTTTGTAAGCACTGCCTTGGCAATTAGTAAAGGTAAACGTCGCCCTTGCTTGAAAGCCAGTCTTATCTGACTCTAGAGTGTGGTGCTCATCTCTGTTCACAAACAAAGAGCCAGTGCGTCTGCATCTGCAGACGTTTCCATGGACAACTGGCAGGCATGACTAGATGCTGGAGTGCATGGAATGCTGTTGCTTTTTCTACCAAAGCAGTACCTATTTATCTACTTGCAATTTCTTGCTTTCGAATTGCTCAGTTGACAGGAGCTGAGATAGAGGCGGGAGCTCACTCCATCATACAATACTTAAGTCTCTAACTGCTGACCTGCTAATCTTCCACTCATCATGTTCAGCATCTTAACCACTAAGCCACTACGGTCCTTTGCCTTGGCAATTAGGGATATCTTTATCAGCCAAAGAGATTGTTTAGCCAAGGAAAGTGGCAGGGGAGTGATCCACTTTCTTATATCGTTTTAGGCAAGGGAATTATCAAAACAAAATATAGTATTTTGTATATAATACTTTCAATATACATTGCACCTATCAATGACAGTTGGGCATGCAGTAAACAAAGGGGATTTGGAGGTCAGGGTGCAAAATGTACAGCAACCCAAGCTACTTTGACATGATTCATCAGCTGTCTGGTGTTACCAGTACTTCTTTCCATGTTTTACATGAGAGCCTCTCCAGCCTACACCTGACTACTTTCCTTTTTAAAGTTATTTTGTTTCCCAATTGCAATAGTTACCAAAATTCTTCCATAGGATTATCATGCAGCAATTCCTCCAATTTTATAAGACAAGAAAGAGAAGAGTTTATAGGCTGTCTGGACAAGGGAAACATATTTTTCAGAATGTTGCTTTTCCAAGTACTTCACGTAGAGGGAGCCAAAAATGTATGCACATTTAAGATATTTTCTCTATGTCTTGCTTTTCAAAGTTGAATTGAATTACGGTAGCAATGTGTATTATGGTGTTCACTCAAAAGAATGCTAGCATCACCATGTGACAGGCAGGACAGTAAAAGAAAATGGTGGAAGCACAGTTGTTGTTAGAGAAGTGGTATTTGAAATTTGAGAACATTGTGGAAGCACAATTACAATAGAGGCATGAGTATGCAACAGAACCTCCAGCATACCTAACAATTGCATGTGCTGTATTCATGATAAGTTTGAGATACATGGTACTATGTGTGATGTGCACAAGGGAATATCCAGGAGGCCTCATGCAGCAACACTGGTCAAGTGTACCTAGACATGCTATGCACACCTATTTTACCTGCAATACAAACACTTTTGGGGAATGATTGATTTTACTTTCAACAAGATGGTGTCCCACTGCACTTCCACCAAGATGTGGGAGCTTGCTTCAATGAAAATTTGCCAGGACAATAGATAGGGTGAAGAAGTGCGGTTGAGTTTTCCCCACATTATCCTGACTTAGCACACCTTCATTCTATTTAAGAGCAGACCTTAAAGAATGAGGTGTACTGCAGAAAATCAGCTACACTGGCGGTACTTCAGGAAGTGACACAAGTGGATATTTTGGTCAATGTTGCTCAAATAGTAGTTCAGCACTTTGAGCACCTCTTGTAATTTCAGAAGTCAAGTGTGACTTGTATTCATTTTTTATTATCGATATATTGAGTATCAAAATTTTAATACAGTTTTTTCCATTCTTTAAAACATGCATACATTTTTGCATACATTTTAATGGTTCTATGCTATGGCTGAAGTAAAGGCATTGTGCTTTGGGAATAATTTTGGCATGAGTTAAATATGCCTCTTTTCACCATTTCTCTATCACACATCTATCCTACTTTACCACTACTATCTCATGCTCAGGCCAGCTTAGAATTATCACCAAACATTAATACAGTATATATATTTTTTAAAGTATAAATGCATGCTATTATAGAATTACTGAAATCAATCAAAATGAAAAGGACCATTCAAAAGTTATTAAATGGATGAGTCTACAAGCAACAAAAAACATCACAATAAATATGATTGATCGAGTAAAGACTTAGAAAATAGTAATGTATCTATTTACCTTGCCTATGACCTATTTTGCAACATAAGAACAGCCTTGCTGGAACAGGCCACAGCCCATCCAGTCCAGCATTCTGTCTCACACAGTGGCTCACCATTTCCTTCAGGGTATTCCCAAGCAGATGCCTTCACCTGCTTAAGATTCCCTGGAAATGGCATTGAGAGATATCCTGCCTATCTCTCCAACCCGGAGGTTGTACTTAAGTATCCATAATTATAGCCATTGATACTCTTGTCCTCCATGAACTTGTCTAATCCTTTCTTAAAGCTGTCAAGACCGACAGTTGTCACCACTTCTTCTGGCAGGGAGTTCCATAGACCAGTAATCCTCTGGGTGAAAAAGTACTTTCTCTTATTTGTTTGAGAACTAGTACCCAAAAGTTTCATGGAGTGTCCCCTAGTTCTAGTGTTATGTGATAGGGAAAACAGTTTTTCCTTATCTACTTTGTCCACACCGTGCATGATTTTATAAACTTCAATCAGGTCACCTCTTGGAGGCCCAACCGTTGCAGCCTCAGATGGTAAGGAAGGTGTTCCAGTCCCCTAATCATTCTGGTTGCCCTCCTCTGCACTTTTTCCAGCTCCATAATATCCTTCTGGAGGTATGGCGACCAGAACTGTACACAGTATTCCAGATGGGGCCTCACCATAGATTTATAAAGAGGCAAAATGACACTTGCTGACTTATTTTCTATACCCTTCCTAATGATCCCTAGCATTGAGTTTGCTTTTTTCACTGCTGAGGCACACTGGGTTGACACCTTCATTGAGTTGTCCACCAGGACACCAAGGTCCCTTTCCTGGTTTGTCGCAGAGAGTTCAGACCCCATCAGTTTATAAATGTAATTGGGGTTCTTTGCCCCAACATGCATCACTCTGCACTTATAATGTTGAAACTCATTTGCCACTGTTTTGCCCACTCCCCCAGTATCAAGAGATCCCTCTGGAGCTCCTCACAATCTCTCACAGTTTTCACTACCCTGTATAATTTAGTGTCGTCAGCAAATTTGGCTACCTTGCTTTTTTACTCCTACCTCTAGATCATTTATGAAGAGGTTGAAAAGCAGGGGTCCCAGTACTGAACCTTGGGGGACCCCACTCTTTACTTCCCTCCACTTGGAGAAGTGTCCATTTAGTGCTACCCTCTGTTTCCTGTCCCTTAGCCAGTTGCTGATCCAGGACAAGACCTGTCCCTTTATTCCATGACTGGTAAGTTTATTCAAGAGCCTTTGGTGTGGGACCTTGTCAAAAGCCTTCTGAAAGTCCAGATAAACAATGTCAACTGGATCCCCCTTATCCACATGTACTCCTGAAATCTGTATGTGTTGTGCTCTGTTCTTGAGCATAAAAGAACATTAGCCCTGAAGATTTAAATAAAGGAAGATAAATCGGTTCTCATTCAAATCAAACCTGAACTCCCACTAGGGCAAAAATGAGTAAATAGAGCCTATCCTATCTTGCACATATAATGAAAATACAGAACTGATCAGAAAATAAATTACTAGGGAAAGTGGGGTAGGGGAATGGGACATTAGAAGAAATAGAGACCTAATGTAAAGGAAGACACAACTGTTATTTACATTATGTGAGCAGAACTTACTGGAAAAACCAAGATATTTAGGAAGGGGACAATAGAAAGAGAATGACAACATGAAACTCAATTTAAAAAAGCCACTTGTGTTGCTTTGCAAAATCTGAGCGGCACTGTTAATGATAGGAAATCATTACCTCATGTAGACACCACACAAAGGTGTGACTTGGCATCACATAAATTTTAGGTGTTTTTAAAATTATCAAGCAATTTTATAATGACAAGACAGGTGGAATGGTTGATATATCCAGCTACCAACTGGAGACTACAACGTTTATAGGCACAAAAGCTATGATCACATTAAGTAAGACCATCCCTGCCACAAAGCAAAAAATGATAATTTCTCAACTTTAATAAATGAGCTTTCAAATGTTTGTTCTCTATCCTTTTTTAAAAATATCGGTACACTTTTCAAACATGGTTTCTCTTGCAGCTGATTGGTCAAGAAGGACTTTTCCTGGGAGAGAGCTAGTTGGGTCCTGACTGACAGGTTCAAAAGTTCAGATTGCTCCAGAGTTATAGCTGATTTGCTACAATGTAGCAAATCATTCCATGCACTCCAGTGTCTAGTCATGCCTGCCACATGACCACAGAAAAGGTCTGCAGAAGCGGACAGCGCTGGCTCTTCGGCTTTGAAACAGAGATGAATGCTGAACCCTAGAGTCGGATACGACTGGCTTTCGAGTAAGGGAAACCTAGCTTTCACTGAAGCACTTCTTTCTGGAAAGCCATACCTGTTCAATGTTATAAGAAATTGCTGTTTCTCTCACTGGAAAGGCCTTTTTTGAGGATCAGTATTTCAGTCCCTATATCCTGGTTTCTTTCCAAATAAAGATAAATTGGTGGGGACAATAATTCTCTTTTCAAATAAAAACAAGATTGGTCCTTCCTATTCACATGGGATATTTTAAATCTCTGGTAGCTTGAGGTTGCCTATTTATGGAGAGGAGAATAAGACAGCCTTATGCTTTACAAAGAATATCTTTTTAAAAATTTAAACCAAACATCACAAGATTTGGCACACAGAAATATCAGAATGTGTAATCCTATTGTGCCAAATTTGGTGTTTCTTCTTCTTCTTTCATGTCCTAATAAAACCCTGGGTTTCAAAAATGAAGCCATTTTCTTGGCTTTTTAGTTGGCCAAACTTAAGTGCATGTTACCAAATTTGAATATATATATATATATATGCTGCCCTCATTTTTAGAATTGCCTCATACAATGTTAGTTTGCTCTGCCATACAGTATTTTTGGTTGATGAGGTGTTGTTGCACTCCTGTGCAGCTATAATAAACCATTTATTTTCCAAGCTATTGTTCATAATGCATATTGACTAGTGACTGTGGCAATTAAAATGTGTGAGGTGTGTGTGGGTGTGTGGGTGTTTCTTAAAGAAGAGTTGCCACCCCCACCCACCTTGGTATTTTCAATTTTAAAGTAATTACTTTTTAAAACTTTACCTTTAACTGATTTATTCCTTTATAAAATATATTCTTCTCATGTGTGCAGAGTAAATTTTCATCTATTGGCTTTCATGTTTCACCTATAGCAACCTGTTAATTTCTAGAGCTCAGAATTTGACATCACTGCAACAGAGAAGTTTATGTTCCCAGCTAAGAAAACACTTCATTGTATAAGCATGCACATATCTAATACAGTAACTAAATGAAAAAGGGGGTAAAAAGAAGTTTTAAAATCTGATCTAGTGTTTATTTGGACCATCAATAAACTATATTTATTTATTTATTTAATTATTACAATATTTCTCATCCTAAGATGACCCAAGGCGGCTATAACCTCCTAACTCTACATTTGGCATAACTGTATGATCCCAAATATTATTTTAAATAGTAAAAAGAGAAACACAGTCAGAGTTTTGTGAGTTAGAATTCAAATTCTGAACCCAATAACTAAGGAGCATTTGGAAAATTGAGGCACCAATATGGTAGCATTATTAAAGAAGAGTTTAATTAAACAATACACAAATATCTAAACACTGAAAAGTAGCATTGACTTTAAAGCCCTTAGTCAGGAGTGCAGAAAGAACAGTGCTCTGGATTTTATAAAACTACAGGGCCCATTAATCAGAATATGGTAGGAGATAGCATTTACAGAACCACATAATTTCTACCCCTGCCATAAATAGATCAAGCCTTGAATACTTCAGGACTGCTTACTACTATGCAAATATCTCCATATATTCAGAAATGTATGGAAGGTTCTACTCCTGTCCTGTCTTCACACACACATCCCTTTGAACTTTGGTTGGTTACTGTAAGGAGGAGGCATTCTGGCTAAGGTCCAGATAGTGACAGATGATGTAATAAGCCTGTTTTTAACTATATAGCAGGAAAATGGCAGTGGGGGAAACACACACAGTCCTAAGCTTCTGCATGAGCAAACCTTCCTGGACAAAGAAAAACACAGCAAATTTAGGATTTGGAAGGAATACTTCTATTTTATCTGCTTCCTGTGCCAATTTTGAATATTGGCTATAATCATGGTGACTGGCCATGAAGAGTGTCCTGGGAGCAATACAATGCGGTGGCCTTCCATTTGCCCACTGCATCACAGCGTGACACCTGTACCACTGATCTAGTTCCGCGAGTCACTTTCTGGTCTGAGCCCTTTTGGCATACAAAGTCCTTATTAGCCCCAGGCCAGTAATTATGAAGCTCCTACCCTCTATCAAGATGGATTCAAGTGGGATTTAATCCATTTAGGTGCCATCACCCTTCCCTGTGGATATCGCCATCCCACGGCATTAGTCCTCAAGGTTGTCAGATTAGTTAACTGCCACCTGAGGATCAGCGTTGAGTCACTGGCAGTATGTGCTACTCTATTATCATAGCAGGATAGCCGGGCCAGACTATGTGGCCTATATTTTATATTTCTGTTTTGTTGCCACTTTTGGTTAGTCTGATTCAGAAAGACCATTTATTTATTTATTTATTTATTTATTTATTTATTTATTTATTTATTTATTTATTTATTTATTTATTTATTTATTTATTTATTTATTTCTATACCGCTCACTCGACCACGGCCGACTCAGGGCGGTTCACAACATGAATAAAACAGATAAAAACAGAGTTAAGAACCCACCCCTAAAAAGGGGTGCAGGTACTGAGGAACCATGGGGGGAGGCATACTCCTCTATACCACCCACCCAACGGAAGCCACCCCTCCACCTGCACCCCAAACTTGGCCCGCCAGCCAGGTTTTTAGTTCTTTTCTAAAGGGCAACAACTCCATCTGGAGATGCAGTTCTACTGGCAGGAGGTTCCAAAGGGCTGGTGCAGACACAGAGAAGGCCCTCCTCCTTGTGCCAGAGAAGTGAGCCCCCCTGGCCAATGGCACAATAAGAGAGACCCTCCGGTCTGCTCTGGTTGGATGGACAGATGTCCTTAGGGCGATGCGGTCTCTGAGGTAACCTGAACATTTATAAAGATTTATACAACTAAATATAAATAAATAACATTTGAAAGTTTGAGAACCAGAAATTAAATATTAAATCTTATATTAATAAAATACGTATAGGGATTTTCAGACTCCTCTTCCTCCCCATGTCCAAATAAATAGTGCTATCATATTACTCTGTAGAATTTATACATGTTACCTAGTGCCCATTTACACTACCAGCTGGCCCCAATTCTAATTTTTTAAAGTGTCTAGCTATTATAGAACCAGATAAATAAGGAAAAATGTTCAGTCACTGCCTGTGCATATTGTATTGCAAGAAAAAGAAGCCTTTCCAAGTTATTAATCAATAAGTGAAGCATCTATAGTTTAATAGGAACTCAGAGCTATGTAAATCAAAGACATGTGGATAAATAACTTTGCAGCATGAAAGGCAAGGAAGGTTTATCTCTAAGGTAAAGAGGATACTCTTCATAGTCATATTTAGTTTTTCTTTCTCTTTTCCCACTTTTGATCACAATATCTGATTGCCAGATCAAACTTGAGGGATTTGTGTGGGCCCAGCTTCATCCCATTAAT
The DNA here is from genome assembly GCA_035047345.1 of Bradypodion ventrale. Lineage (NCBI taxonomy): Eukaryota > Metazoa > Chordata > Lepidosauria > Squamata > Chamaeleonidae > Bradypodion > Bradypodion ventrale. The sequence continues at coordinate 296,298,245 of JAWDJE010000002.1, read as the reverse complement.
GCCCTATTCCATGGTCACCCCAAAAATACATACAGTTCATGTCTCTGATTTCACACATGATTTTAATATGAAAATGAATATGAGCATCTTTCTACCCCTATTGAGTTGTGATTTCCCTAGTTGTATTAATCTCTCTTAGAGAGAAGCAATTAAGATTTTTCTTGAGTTCTTGTTTAAGCCTAAATATAAGGCATTTCTCCATACCTGTCAAGTATCCTGTACTGGCCGGGATTTCTTGTTTTTCAGCGCTCATTCTTCCCCTTTCCTGCTACTTCCCGTATTTGAACATCAGGGAAAGTGGTGCACATGCACAAACGGGCAACTGCACATGCACACCCATAGTGTGCATGCACAAATGGGTTACTGCCCACGCCTGCACAGTAATTTCCCATAGTTTGCGGAGCCGCGCTTCAGACACATCATTCCCCCACAGGCAAAAAGTAACAATGGAGAGGGGAAAGACTTCATAAGAAAGAAAAATATTCATTGCCTTGCAGCAATTTAGGTTGCTTTCCGGAACATATTATATAGACTTTGTGCCTGGAACATGCAAATTTTGATGCTAGGCTTTGCTCTAACTTAGAATAACAAAACTTTGTTTAATATTATAATGAATTTATGACTATTACACTGACCACTTGTCCGACTCAGGACTAGATATGGGATGATCCAGAAAATAGTCATCTTCACTATCCTGAAAGCTGCAGACATTTTGCCAGATAAACCTCAAGCCAGATCCTTTTTTATCAGCGAGGCAACCTCTGAGAGGATTCAGTTGCACTATTGAAGGCTTTCTATTTAAGAACTTAAATAGAGAAATCATCATTGCCTGCAATTACCATCACCAAAAAATAATTTTAAAAAATTCCATGAAATGAAAGGAATTAGACATGCTGCCCATTGGAACAAGGCCTTCATGAGCAATTATATTAAAGATACTTAAAGTCATTGTGGTTAATGAAATCATAAACTATCCTGCAGAATCTCAAATTCCATTTAAGAAAATAAGAGCACTTCTTGCTCTCACGATAATAGAGACAAGTTAGCAGAAGTGAAACCATCAGAATCAAGGTGGTAACCAAAAGAGGAAGGAACAAAAGGCTTGCTTATTTTATATCAGTTTTGAGTCTATCTGATAAACCAGGGGTTGGCTGGATCCTGCCCATGGCCCTTGCTCCAGCAGCTGCCGCAGGAATCAGCCGCAGAATTGTTTACGACAGTTGTAAACAGTGTGTGGACCACCAGTCCAGCCCCCTCAACTGTCTGAGGGAGCATGACCAGGCCACCAATTTAAAAAGGTAGGTGCTCCCTGTGATAAACAGTTCTGATAACAAGGTAAGTATAATCTGCTTTATCATGCAAGGACACATTTTCTGTCCCGCAAGTTGCAAAATGCTCTCTGACAGTTTGCTCAATTAAAAATGGCAGGACTTACTTCTAGTGAACATGTTCATTATCCGTTTAAGGCAATACTGACCTGGTATTGCTGGATTGTGTATCTCATTTTCTTCAGCATGAACCACACTGGCTGAAGTTAATGGGAAATGGAATGCAGCCATTTCTGGAGGAGCAGATTTCTTGTGGTGATTTGTGTGTATCATTTGGGCATGCTGGAATTGACATGAGACAGACACACAATATTTATTTTTTATTTATTTGTTATTTGGATTTATATACCGCCCTCTTGCCCTAGGGCAAATCAGGGCGGTGCACAATCAAATAAATATTATATACACCCCCTTAAAAATGTAATAACAATAATAAAATGAGATAAAAACAATTTAAAACCATCCCGAATTTAAAATGACCCTCGCTTCCCTCCCATCAATCAAAGGGACCTGTGAATCTAATAGAGCCAATGAACGGGGGTCAACACCCCATCGGTCCCCCATGAGCAGGGAATCCCTATCCAGGAGTGGGCACAACTGGCAAATTACACGAAGCTGTGCAAAGGCCCTCCTGGCTATGGCCACCACCTGTTCTTCTAGCAGCAGACGCACGTCCAGGAGGACCCTCAAGTTGTGCACTGGGTCTGTCTGGGACAAAGTAGCCCCATCCAAGACCAAGGATGACCATTATTTGTTCCTGTGAATAGAACTGGAAATGCTCTTATGGGTGTCTTCCCAAAACAATCTGTCTGATGGTAGCTGGAAAAGACCGGCACTGCATGGGGGATAGGGATTCACTTGTCCGGACAGGGTGGGTGGGTAATAGCTTCACTTTCTCTGGTATCAGGTTTATACTACCAGCCCCACCGTAGGTCAAGGGTTTTAAAAATGCAATAAATGTGCCCCAAGTTTTATACTATAACAATTTGTTTCTTGTCTCTTGTTTCATTGGGGAGGGGGCATTCAAAGAAGGCTGCTGGTGCAGTAGAATGAAAAGACAATGAAATCATTGAGGGAAAAACAAGTTTACTAAACCATTTGTTTTCAGGTTTCCTAACATATCTCAAAGATATGCTACCCTCCACAATTTTTCTCAGCCCCCCCCCCCCCGAGTTCATGACACACCTCAGTAAATCATTTTAGTTTAGTTGGAAAATCCCAGGTTTCTTGAGTGCAGAGAGCCTGCTTTCAGCTAAGTGATTGTACATTATATATTGAGGAATTTGAGGGAAAGATCGACTACCTTCAGCAAAGCAAGGGGCTAGTATACTATTCGATTATTATGTTGGTTGTGAACAAATTGTGTTTATGTTTTATTGTCAGCTTTTGTTTGTCTAGTACTAATGTTTTACAAAGGTAAATATTTGAAAATCAGAGCCTCAAGAGAGATCGTAATAAATTTGCTGTGCTGGTTATCTTTCAATAGGACCATGTCAGTAGGAAAGTGAGGTATAAATTTTGTAAATATATGTATAAACAAACATCTAGAGATGGCTTTAGTTCACAAGAACCTGTCCCTCTGGTGATGGGGAATTGTTCTTGAAATGATTTCTACTTGCTAATATAGTCATTTGCTAGGGCTAAGCATTTTTATTTCCAAACCTTGATCAACTTCTTAGTTAAGTAGTGAGTAAATCTTGCCTAAGAACAGCATGTTCTTTTAAATTGATCACTGTCCAAGTAGCAACTTTGGCACTGTGTTAATGCATGATATGTAAACATGTTTCAGTAATTTAAAAGGGAGGAAATTAACAGCAACTTTTGTGAAGGAGACAGTGGTAAATTGGGGAACTGTTCACCTGTACATGTGTTCATTCAAACAATTTTAACAGCTCTGCTCTTATGGAATGTGCCAAACTTTTTGCTCTCTAAACATGTGTCTTAATATAACGTAAAACTCTTCTGTTTTATCATATCAAAAGTCTATGTACCCCTCATTCCATCTTGTTCTGTCTTATTCCCAGTTTTCCTCAGAGACATTTCATTCAGGGGGTTGCCTAGCATTCTTCCAGATGAGGCTTCTACTGAATGATCATAGAATTTTATGTGAGGACCACAGCTCCTCTCCCATGTTTTCTCATCACTTCTTTGATGCTTTCTACAACTACTGTCAGGACACCTCACACATGTCAAGGAAGGAAACATGAAACAGTTATGCACTATCTTGTATATTCAATCAATAATACTAGGAACACTCAATCCAGCAGCACTCTTGCCCCATCCCCCCCCCCTTTTTGGGGAAATTTTATTAATTTATTTATTTATAACTCAAATTTCTATGCCGCCCAATCAGGCGAACCCGACTCAGGGTGGCTCACAACAGGATTAAAACATACATATTTAAAACAGTTAAAACCCCAACATACCCACCCACCTATTAAAAACTAACCACATTAAAAAGATGGGGAGGCTTTATTTTATAAGCCAATAGGCGGGGATATAAACTGCAGAAGATTCTAGTTGAATTCAATTTGATATCTTTGATGTTCAGGAATTAATACGCAGCAGCCAGCATAACGGGGCCAAACTCAAGTTTATTTTGGGAATCTGAACATGCATAACAGGGGGACAGTGGGGCTTATATACACTCACAACTTGATACAATTAGCTGGGAAACAATTGGATAGGGTAGAAGGCAATGGAGTGATCAATAACTTATACATTAGCGCACGTCTCATTCAAAAATGGGCATGAACCAGTTCTCGCAATATTTCAGCTGTCATGAAGAAGCTCGAGAATGACAGGGTGGCCATTTAAAATACATTCCTTATACAGTATTAAATTATACATACACAACAATATCTGAGGCATTTCTTTTGTGGAAAAATGTTATATGTTTATAACATGTGGGGAATATGGTTCTTATTTAGGCTTCCTGTTTATGCAATAGTCATTCACAGAAAATATAATCCACTAATTAGTTTGGAATAAGGATTATGTGGGCAGTCTCATCTTTCTTTGATTGTCAACACTGTAAATCTGTGTTAGTCTCACCTTTATCCATTCATAAATCCATGTTGACTGTTTTCCACAATCCATCTGTGGTATTTTAAACAAAATATAAACACATGTCCACATACCATGCAAATTCAATTTTAAATACTTACATTTAATCTGATTTTTAGTCCAAATTGGAGTAGGTCTGTTGTATGAATGGAATTGGCTCAGTCAACACTTATGTAACTCTTATTGGCTGAAATTCAGAAATGCAGCACCACTAGAGTAGGCCCATTACATTAATCAGGATTTAGTGCATCAACTTCTATGTAAATTCTCTTAATTCAATGGATCTAATCATGTTGGAATTTGCTATTGGATTTCAGCCATAGATTCACTGGGCCTACTCAAGTTAGAACTAACAACAACATTTAGCTGAAATTAACTGACTATTTCTGTATGCATTTAATTCTAAAGCATACACTTTGAAATTAATTTTATAATGTTATATATACACATACACACACACACACACACACACACACACACACACACACACACACACACACACACAAACACGGTGGTACCTCATACAATGATTTTAATCCATTTCATGGGCCTCATTGTTATACAAAACAATTGCTATATGATACATGCATCATCTAGCGATTTTCCCTATGGGAAAAGTTATGTCATTTGCCTTCTACATACATAACAGGACAACAGAATTTCATTCATCAAGTTTTGCATTGCAAAATCCATTCTAATGCAACATACTGTACTAACACTATAACACAACAATAATCTTTTATTAAGAATCTTGTATTAAGAAGAGAACAATAATGTTAATGTAAATTGGAAGAGGGGCTCAACAGAGATTTTTCACAAAAAACATAATAATGTGTGGCTTCTATTGCCAAGGAGAAGACTTCTTCAAACTCTATGCTGCCTATAAGGGTGAGGAATCAGCAGATCAAGAGAACAAGTGTAGTTTAGTTGGAAAGTGTGTGGTTTGCATATAGAAGGCCTCCCATTTTGTTCCTGACATCTCCAGGTAGAACTGGGAATAAATCCCACCTGAAACCTGGAAGAGTTGACAATAGAGGGTTAGTGGCCTAACTAGGAACATGGAAGCCTTGTATCTTCCTCTGTCTCTACATCCCTTCAGTTAATGTTTAGCTTCAATTCATCTCAGCCCCTGGCATGATAGCCAAGGACAGCAATGTTGGGAGTTGTAGTTCTACAACTTTTGATGATGTGTCACAGTTTTTCCATCTACTTTCTAAAGCTCCTTTTATTTTGGATGAAGCTAGCAGAATCAACTCAGTTGTTAGCTCAAGATGCTACTGTGTTTCAATTTTTCAACTAGGTTATTGTTCTCTGTATGCCAGAATGTTTTTAAAAAAACATTTTTATATTAGATTTTCCATAGAACACAGGAACTTTTCTTCTGTGCTCCAAAAGGAGTCAAATTAATATAAACTTGCAAAGATGGCAAAGAAAACAGGCACTTATGGTTGAAAAGGTCAAGTGAAATGCATGGCAAACATCCCAGTACACATAAATTGTAGTGTGTGTGTGTCTACACAAATGTAATTAGAGTAAAGCTCCTTTTCAAGTTAAGTATGAACCACTTGTGAATAGTATGACCTCAGCCTATGTCAGAACATTAGTATACAATTATACAATAATAAATCACTCAGCAAATAAATCTGCCTCCTTGGGATCCTGATTCCAAATAGCACTGTAGCCATTTTATTTTCTCATGGCAACTGAATGCTAAAATTAATTTCATGACAGGTTAACTAGCAAAAGAGCAAAACCACCCAGGGTATGGAAAGGCCAAGGGACGTAAGAAAATATTAGAGAAGGAGAGAGAGAGAGTGGATGAGCTGATAATAGGGTTGCCATATGTCCTGGAAAACCGGGATTGTCCCGGATTCAAGGTCAGAAAAATTGTCCTGGCCAGTTGAACAAAAACCATGTTAAAGTCCTGGAATTTTTAAAACTTACTGATTATGTATCATTAAAATAAATTTGAACTCTCACCATCAAACAAGTGATTTCCTGCCACATCGGAGTTGGAGTATACCTGGAGACAAATCTTAACATCCTTGCCTCACATCACCACCTGATGAGTGTGACCAGTGTGTTTCCTGTAACTGAGGGAGTTAAGAGTTGACCGTGACAAGACTTCTCAGAAGTACAACAAATCATCTTACAGTAAGAATTAACCGTTGTAAATAAATTCATTTATCTATTGATATATTTAATGTGAAAGTGTTTTATAGCTTCATTATATTATGTTTGTTTTTTAAAAAGCTATTTTGTAGATAATCCGCCCATTTTTGTCAAGTATACTTCTGTCCCGGTTTTGTGGGAGAGAACTATGGCAACTCTAGCTGAGAAGACTTGAAAAATTTAGGTAATTCTACTGAATAACAATGCAGTCTTAAATACTTATCCATTCAAATATAGGTCTCATTGGACTCATGGAGTTTACTTCGAAGGAAGTGTGCCTAGGATTGCAGTCAGAATAACAGGCTATAAAGCCTCTGTTTTTCTCAGAGAAAGGAAAATTAAGGCTTGTAAATCTGACAAATGTCAAATACTTCAGCAATTTAAAACCAATGAAATAATGTAGATGATGAAACAATTGGTGCTATTCTTTCCATTATTCTAATTAATCTGTTTTAATTACAGCCTCCACCCATAGGAATGGCCAGGTTAGAAGTTCATATGATTTAAGTGATGACAAAAAAATAGGTCTAGCAGGTCAGGACCCAAAAACTATGCCTCTAGCTGTGAAACCATCAGGGCATTAAGGAGGTTAATCTCTAGCTCTTGTATTTGATGAGTTTATTCTCTTTCTACTCTTTCCTTCCTGCCCAGCATTCAATATATGTTAGTTTCATCTTGCAGCAAGGATGGACAGGCAGATTTTTCAGCTACCGCTCAAGACTTCTGTAGAGTACTGAAACCTAATCTGATTCTATTGTTTATATACATTCATATCACTTCTGTAAAATATATCATGTAGATGGCACACCATCCCCCCAATTATCAATAATATAATAAAATTCAAGCAAAAGCCTTAAAGCACAGTAGGCTACAGATTCAAATGCAAAAATCACAGAATCATAAAATAACTGAGTTGGAAGGGGCCTTTTAGGCCATTGAGTCCAACCCCCTGCTCAATTCAGGAATCTGAATCGAGGCAGATATGACAGATAGTTGTCCTATTATCTCTTGAATGCTTCCTGTGTTGGAACGTTCACCACGTCTCTAGGCAGTTGGTTCCACTGTCATACTAAGCTAACTGTTAATACGTTTTTCATAATATTCAGCCTATATCTGGCTTCCTGTTGTTTCAACCTGCTATTATGTGCCCTGCATTCTGGGATAATGGGAAACAGATCCTTACCTTCCTCTTTATGATTATCTTTCAGGTATTTGAACAGTGCTATGATATCTCATCTCAGTCTTCTTTTCTCAAGGCTAAGCATGCCCAGTTCCTCCAGACTTTCCTCATATGGCTTGGTTTCCAATCCTCTGATCATCCTTGTTGCTCTTCCCTGTACCTGCTCTAATTTATTTGCATCTTCCTTGAAGTGTGGTGCCCAGAATTGAACACAATTCTCTAGGCGTGGTCTAATGAGTGCTGAATAGAAGGGGGACTAGTACCTCACAGGTTTTGGAGACAATACCTAAGTTAATGCAGCCTAAAACAGTGTTGGCTCTTCGGCTATGAGCACTGAACTCTACAGTCGGATACGACTGGCTTTCAAGCAAGGGCAACCTTTACCTTTACCTACAACTTCCAAGAGCCTTCTCAGTTGTAGCCAATTCCCCACCACCACCACCACCATTTTGTAAGGGTGCATCTGTTTTTTTCTCTCTAGGTGTAAACCAAAATGATAAACATACATTGCAATCCTACCCAATAAAATACAGATAAAAGAGCCCTGTTGGAGCAGTAGTTAAACTGCTGTACTACAGCCAAAATGTTGTGAGTTCGATCCTGACAGGATTTAAGGTTGACTCATCCTGTCATCCTTCCGAGGTCAGTAAAATGAGTACCCAGCATGTTAGGGGTCAAAATGTTAATTACCTTATGAGTCACCCAGAGAGTGCTCTATGTGCTATGGGCAGTATATAAGTGTAACTGCTATTGCTAGTGTTATCAATCAATCATTTAGGCTTTCTGACTTATTATATCTGTAAACCACCCAGAGAGTGCATTAAGCACTGTGGGGTGGTATATAAATGTAATTGCAATTGATAAAAGAAGGAGTGAAAATACATAAAGAAACAAAGAAATTTAAACTGCAGACACTTAAAAGTGATTAACGGAACAGAGATTTAAAAAGCATAGTAATTTTCTAGCAGGAGGAGAATTTAAAACTTTTTAAACATACAGTGGTACCTCGTACAATGATTTTAATCCATCCCATGGGGCTCATTGTTGTATGAAAAAAATTGCTATATGATGCATGCATCGTATAGTGAATTTCCCTATGGGATGCATCGTACAATGATTTTTTTCCGCTTAGCGGTTTTTCCCATTGAAAAATCATTGTACGATTTTTTTCCCATAGGGAAAATCATTATGCGGGACACCATTTCTCCCCAAAACCTAATTGTTATGTGATTTTGTAGCTATGTTGGGCGATCATTGTATAAGTTTCCACTGTACATGTTTTCATTTTTAAACACCAGTTATTTTTCAAAGTACCATGACAAATAACAACAGTGCATTACTTTTCAAACAGTATTGAAAGTAACAGAAACAAATTACTTTTTAAAAGTAACTTTCCAAGCTCTGTGCAAATCAACCATTGCTTTCTGAAGAGTAAATCTTTCCCTTTTGGCAGACCATGACTGCAAGGTCAAACACTAGCAAGAAAAGAGCCTAATTCATCACTGATGACAATCCCTTTGGTTAACAAACTGACAAAACAAAGAACACTTGCCCTTTGTAAGGTTTACAAACACTCTACACTTGCACCTGTCTCACATGACTACTCTGGTAGCTTGGGAACAGAGTTATTGCTCAACTTGCCAAAAGGAATGGAGAAATCCACTGAGTGTACCAGAACACATGTTTCCATGCTAGAGGGACCTGCTACAGATGTGCCCCTCTACCCATAGTTGAAGGAATAGATGTGAAACATTAATTGATTTACAAAGCATTCTTCAAACCTACCATGGATGATTTGATTCTCATATCATTGGGTTTTGACTATTCGCTTTGCAGGCGCACCCACCCAAAGAAAGACTCAGACACCGGTATTGGATTAAAGGCATCGGGCCACTTTTATTGAATAATGCCCTAGTCCGGATTATCACTTTCAATTGATGTATCATCCAATTGTAATTCTTTAAGGCAAGCAGGCCGCAGTAGCACTGGTAAGGTTCTACCCTCAATGCCAATGGAAATTGGCTACGTGTATCAATTTGTATCAATTTGTTTGTTGACACAAACAAATTGTTGACCGGAGTCAATATACTATCTACTGACCCCACCCTATGACGTGTATCCGTTCAAATATCAAGGTGATACAGGCTGTGAAGCTCCTGACATCACCCCTTTCATAGTTCGCCCTTGACCGGCCATACCTGTTTCCCCTGTACCTATCTACGTGTTGGCCAGTTAATTGTGAACCTGCCGGATACCTATGTGTCATAAGTCTTTACCTTACCCAGTGCTACCCACCAAAAGTGACCAAAGTCAACTTACCCCGTATCTCAAACACTAGCGACAGTGTGGGATGGGCGAAAAAGCCAAGAACCAAAGAGCCAATACAGGTCCAAGCAAAAATTCCCACCCGGCCCAGAAGCGACCAGAAAATCACACTGTCCACTAGGGAGGGGGTGGAGGGAAAAACTTCTCCGCTCTGTCACTTCTAAAATGGCAGCCAGGCTGCCTCGTGGCCACCCCTTTTAAAGAGGGTGGCCACGCCCCCTAACTAACCCGGATGTCTTAGTCTGGGTGGGTGGGGCCCCCGCAAAAAGTGCGGTGGCCATTTTGGCGCCACGCTTGCACTTGAGGGAGTTCCTTCTATGAAGACCTCTCTGCTGCAAAACCTTTGTGTGTCTGCAGTTGAGTTTCTGCATGTTGGAGAGGTTCTTGCAGAATATTTTAGGATGAACATACAGCTCGAACAAAATGCTGTGTGCCTGGTAGGTCTCAACACTAGTCTGTATGAATTAAGTCTGCACAAGAATAGAAAAATACAAAAGCCTTGGACTACAACTCCCCAAATCCCCCCACCAGCACATGATAGAGATTCTTGGAGAAGTGATTCAAAAGAGTAGCAATCCCTAGCTTTAGCCTCAATCTGTGTCCTAAAATACTTCAGTGTGTCCCAATAGTAGCAGTGGGTAAACTCTCCTTAAGAGATATTTGTCAAAAATAGGGCAATTTGAGGAAGGAAGGAAGGAAGATTTCAGCCTCCTGCAGATTCAGTTGTTCAGTTATTCAGCTTTGAAAAATTCCATTTTCACCAATGTCCTGGACGTAAGGAGGGAAAGAGCCTGGTTTGTCTCAGTTGGTAACTTGTACCAGGGACTGGGGACCACCCCTGAAAAGGGCTGATTGCTTGCTGTTACCTTTTTGGGTTCCTTCAATACAGCTGTCTAAGCAACCTGAATTGAGAGGAGCAAGTGAAATGGGTAGCTGATTATTTGGGAAAGATGTTCCAAAAAGCATCAAGGTCCTACATTAAAGCAAAGCAATCATACTTATATACTGCCTCACAGCGCTCAATGCATTCTCTAGGATGTTCACAAGTTAATTAGCATATTGTCCTCAACATACTGGATACTCATTTTACCAACCTTGGAAGGATGTAAGGCAGCATCAACCCTGAACCCTGCTCAGAATCGAACTTCCAACTTTTTGGTTACAGGACAGCAGTTTACCCACTGCACTACCAGGGCTCCTTTTTCTATTAAGGGCTCCATAGATCAGTGGCATACCTGTCAAGTTTTGGATTTGAAAATAAGGGAAATTTTGCCCACACCCCTCTGTGGGTGTGACCAAATCTGTGGGCGTGGCTAAACATAGCCATGTGACTTGCTGGGCTCTAGTCATGCCTGCCACATGGCCATAAAAATGTCTGCAAACACAGACAGCACTGGCTCTTTGGGTGTAAATGGAGATGAGCACTGCACCCTAGAGTTGGATATGACTGGCAGATTTTACTTTCTTAGGATCAAAGACCTCTGCAGATGGTGATTGCAGCCATGAAATGAAAAGGTGACTGATGCTTGGGAAACAAGCTATGAAAAACCTGGGGAACATAGTTAAAAGTAGAGGCATCACCTTGCAAACAAAAAAATTGCATAGTCAAAGCAATGGTATTCCCGGTGGTAATGTATGGGTGTGAGAGCTGGACCATTAGGAAAGCTGAGCGCAGAAAAATAGATGCCTTTGAAATGTGGTGTTAGAAATAGGTCGATCCTAGAAGAAATCAACCATGACTGCTCATTAAAGATCAAATAGTAAAGATGACGATAAAGTACTTTGGACATCAAATGAAAAGAAAGGATTCACTTAAGAAGGCCTTATATTTTTGGCTACCCCCTTCTTTTGTCCTCCACCTTTCCCAGCTCCCACATATGATACAACTAAACTGGCTTAATTTATCTTTTAATATAGACATGTCCATGCATCATCTCCAGAATATATTTAATGTTCTTATCTGTTCCTAGACACCTTTCCACACTGCAATGACTTGGCAAAGCCATCAGATATCTCTATCATGTGAACTAGGCTGTAAGCCAGCAGGTCAGAACTAATACAATTTGTGGCGCCTTTACTTAAAGTGTCTGGAAGTCTTACCAATCAGGTTGGCCTGAGGCAAAGTACAATTCTCCCTCTCCCTCTCCTATAAAATATGAGAAAGTTAAAAAAATTAAACATGTGGCCCAACCCCACCTCCCCACATACATGAACAGTGTTTGCTTTGGTACACTAACCCTGTGCTGTGTTTCTTCACAGCAATAAAAACAAAAATTTCATGGACTTATGCCTTGTTTTTAACCCTGGCTGAGGCCTGCTCAGCAACTGTGGCACAAAGGCAGTGTTGACTAAAACATCTAAAAATGGGAGAAAGATCTTTAAAGCCCTGAAATTATGTGGAGTTGAACAAGCATTAGATTTCTTCAGCAATTCTTTTTCCAAGTAACAGTGTGATTTTATATGCAAGGTATTTTTATATTTAGACTGGCAGAGGTTGCCCGGCATTGCCAGGCTGCTTTAAATTGTGTTGGATTCTTTTTTTTCTTTTTTCTTTTTTTTTTGGGGGGGGGGGGTAAAAAAGAGGTCAGTCTGTAATTTTTCTTTTCAAAATTTTTATTTATGTAAACCTTTTTTATGTTGTAATTTGTTAAATAGATTGCATTGTTTTGATACTGTAAAGTAATAACAACTTGTATTTTGTACTTTTTCTAATGTATTTTTGAATATTTGTTTTAACATATACGTTAATTTTTGTTAGTTTTTTGGGGGGTTTTATTTTGTGGATTTTGTGGATTTATTGTGTATCTTGGTGGTTAGGGGTAGTTTTGGTGTGCCCAGTAGGTGTGTGTGTCTATGTGTGTGAGTGAGTGAGTGAGTGAGTGAGTGAGGAGGGTGTAGTTCAGACCTCTGGGAGGCAAAGGCAGTGACTGGAGGCCCGTTCACTGCCTTGTCTTCCCGGGCAATTGGTTCGCTTTCAAGGGGGGGGGGGGCGAAGGCACCAGTACCTTCCCCCCCCCCTGGAAGCGAAACACCTCTTCGGGAAGTGAAGGCAGCGAATGGAGGCCCATTCGCTGCCTTGTCTTCCTGGGCAATTCGTTTGCTTTCAAGGGGGGGTGGCGAAGGCACCAGTACCTTCGCCCCCTTGAAAGCGAAACACCTCCTCGGGAAGTAAAGGCAGCAAATGGAGGCCTGTTCACTGCCTTGTCTTCCCGGGCAATTGGTTCGCTTTCAAGGGGGCGAAGGCACCAGTACCTTCCCCCCCATGAAAGCAAAACACCTCCTCGGGAAGTAAAGGCAGCGAATGGAGGCCCGTTCGCTGCCTTGTCTTTCCGGGCAATTGGTTCGCTTTCAAGGGGGGCGGCAAGGCACCAGTACCTTCTCCTCCCTTGAACCCCCCTTGTTTATGGTTTTTTTCGTGGTTTGTTTGTTTTGCGTGGCTGTGAGGCGTTGCGTTTTGTATTTTTGTTTTTGCACGCCGGCTTTCTCAGCATTCTGCTCGCTCATGGCGCGCAGGACTCTGGGGCTTGTAGTTTTGGATTTGTGGTTTCCGTTTGTGCAGCGTTTTTTTTTTCCTGCAGGTCAATTGTGATTGGCTGTGGCACGTTTCCCAACGTTCCTTTTGCTTGCACCTCTCAGCCTGGTTGGCTGTGGTGCAGTGCGGCACAAGGAAAGTGGGGAAGTGAAGTCTTTTCTTTGCATTCGTGGGTCTCCTGCCCCACTGGCGCATTTCTCAACCCGACAGTTACCTCCGTACCCAGTTCGGGCAAGTGCACGAATGCTCGGTATGGGATAGTATGGCCAGGTGCGCGATCCTTTGTCAAATTACAATGGTTAATGCTTGTATTTATAGGTATAGATGATGTATTGTTTCTGTGAAAAATTCTTATGGAAATACTGGTCTAGTCCACTAATATAGAGAATTCATTCTCCTTACACAGTTATTCTGATCCATTAGTATGTGTGAATCAGCATAAATGGTTAAATAGGAGTAATATCATAATTAACAAGTTGTAAATGAATCACATAGTGTCTCAATTCCCCTCCCCCCCGTCCCAGTTAGAGGAAGTGCTCTGAAAATTCATTCTTTTACCTGAAAAAAAATCTAACTTTCCGTCATTCTCAGTTAATTTCCCCCTCCCGTTCTGTGATGTATTTATTCAGCCAGATGCAATCTGTCATGATGTCACTGTGCTCACCAAATGATTGGGTTAGATCCGTGATGGTGAACCTTGGCACTCCAGATGTTCTTGGACTTCAATTCCCAGAAGCCCCCGTGAATCCACACGAATAGGTTTACTGCGATTCATCTGGCCCGCGCCGCACTCGTCGCTCCAGGAAGCGGAAGTAAAACCTGCCCATATGGTAATGTTGTTACCATGTTTTTTGTAAGAAAGTGACAAGAAAAACAACAGTAGAGCAGTGTGGGTCTGAAGGGAAATGCCTTGAGAGTGATAGCAATAAACGAGTAGGTTGGAAAGCCACACCAAAAGAGCTTGGGGCCACATACAGTCTGAAGGCTGCTGGTTAAGGACCTCTGCACTATATCTTACAGCAGGGGTTCCCAAACTTTTCAAGCCGGGGGCTGGGTCATGCTCTCTCAGTCAGCTTTGAGGGCCGGATGGCCATTTTGACCTGTTTGCACAATGGGTGTGGCCATTTTGTCCCAAAAGCTTCAAAGGGGTGGCCATTTTGTTTCTCAGACACCCTTGGAGGGGTGGGGGACCACAAGAAATGGTGCTGCAGGCCTTATGTTGGGAGCCCCTTCCTTACATACTCCTTTGATATTAAAACAGAGAGCATAAAATCTTTGCAAATGATTTGTATGTGGGCATGAAAAGGATGCTTATTAACTCTATGGATGACACCAGACTGGGAGGGGTAGGTATTATTTCAGAAGATTAAGACATGATTCCAGATGCCTTAATAAGCTAAAGAACAGGATCAAAGCAAGGCAAATGAGTTTCCTTGTACCATTTAGGAGACATTCTAATACATTCCATGCCTCTGTCTAGGATATCATCTGTACATTTCTGTATCTCTGTTCAAAACCAAATCAAAGCAAATTAAACATATTCCCCTTAAAGAGAGGAGAACACAAACGGCTATTAGGGCAGAGAGTACCCTAATTGTGTCACATAACCCACATATTAGAATCGTGCTTCTACGGTGGGGTATACAGAAAGAGCCTCCTTGTAGATTGTGGTAATTTTGAACCATGATCGAGCATACCCCGGGTAACCTTGAGCTAGCTATTCTTTCTCACACTAGGTCATGCAAAAGGAACTATGGAAATGGCTTCATTTTGGGAGTTTCACATCTGGCCTAGACACGGAAGAAAAAAGAAATGTTTCTACAGTCAGAATGTTTAGTGAACTAGTGAGAGAATAAAGAAAAAAATGTTCTGAAGCACAAAAGTGCTATCTAACTAGTGACACACATTCTTCTCTTGTGTCCTTCAGCTCCAAGATATACAGCTGCAAGTGGATTTAAATTGCTACCTCACCCTGAGTCTCCCTAGAACCCAAGTGATTGGTGTGACCAGGCAATATTTTAAGGTTTACCAGTGAGGGGTCAGCCAAAATCTCAGACTCAACACACCAGAATGGTTTTACAATTTGTTGTGTCTGAACCCTGGAAGGATTACTCTGAGAGAGCTGGCTCAAACAACAACATGGTTAATTGCAAGGAGCAAAAGAACAGAGAACAGGTGCAAAGGCAACAGCTTTATACAGGACATAGTTGTTACATTTACCCATGACTTATGGGGAAGCGGGAAACATTAGCCAACCAGCTTTCATGGAATTGGTGCCACTTTTGCAAAGAGCGCCTAGGCAATATTTACCTGAATACGCAACACAATTACAGCTCTTGCTCTAGGTATATTCCAACTCTCCTGCTAGCTGACAAACAGAACAAGTACAGTAAATAGCTGACTATGGTGCATTATACTTGATTACAGCCAAGGGAACTGATGGCTGTTGAAGAAGATGGCAATAGATTACAAGGGAGATACATCAGTCTGAGAAGGTTAAATGTGCAAGTATGTTTGAGGTGTTTTTGGTTATAAACGTACATGCTTTAAATGGATGGTTTAATAGCTTATAAACCCAATGCTTATGTTTACATCAGTGAATATCACATTGTATTTTATTGTATATTGCTGTATTTTATTGTATATTGGCCTGTGGCTAATTGTGATAAACAAATCAATGCATTCATGCAGCCTGTTAAACAGTTAATAGCATGAACCAGATTAGCGCAGAAACATAGTCCCCATGAACAAAGGAGTCCATTATTTCACTTGTATCACCAGTCTAATAAATGACAGCCATCCAAACATTACTCTTCTCAGAAGGACCTCCTTCTGCCTCTCAACTGAATTCTTGTTGGACTGACATTCTTTGATTGTTAGTAAAATGTGTGCTCAGAATTTGATGTACAAGCATGGTTTCAAGACCAATAATGTCTGTAACAGGTTATAATTAAGAGCAGGAGCTAAGAGGAGGCAGAGGTCTGAAGTCCAAATTAGGTGTGGGGAAACTTTAAAAAGAACCTTAAACATTAGAAGTTTATTCATGTCTTGTCTCTGGGACAATTTCTGAAAGAGAAGCATTTCTGTTCAATGCAGAAACAGCGACAGTGACATTGCAGGCGCACCCCCCCCAATAATGGACTCAGACACAAATGAAAGTGGATAACGGCATTGGGCCACATTTATTGATTCATGCCCTAGTCCGAATTATAAATTTCGATTGGTAAAACGACCAATCATAATTCTTAAGGCAAGCAGGCCGAAGTAACACTGGTAAGGTACCACCCAAAATTGCCAACGGCAATTGTTACAATGTATCTATTTGTATCAATTTGTGTGTTGACAACAAACAAATTGTTGACCGTAGTCAATATCTACCTAATGACCCCACCCTCTGACGTGTATCCGTAAAATCAGGGGGTGATGCCAGCTGTCTAGTGGTAACCATCACCCCCTCGCCTGGTTCGTCGTTGACCGGACAACGTTTAAACAACTTATGCCTATCTAGTGTTGTCCAGTCAATTGCGAACCTGCCGGATACCTGTGGGTCATAAATGTTTACCTTACCAGTGCTACCCGCCCATGTGACCAAGTCAACAGCAGCACAGAACAAACCCCTATATCAAACCATAGCAACAGTGTGGGATGGGCAAAAAAGCCAGGACTCAAGGGCCAATTGCGAGTCCAAGCCAAAAATTCCCACCCGGCCCCGAAGCGACCAAGAAATCACACTGTTAACTAGGGAGGGGGTGGAGGGGAAAAACTTCTCCGCTCCGTCACTTCGCCAAAATGGCAGCACAGCTGCCTTGTGGCCAGCCCTTTTATTAGGGTGCTGGCCACGCCCCTAACTACCCGGATGGCTTCGTCCGGTGGGGGGGGGGGCGCAAAGAGCGCGGCGGCCATTTTGGCGCCACGCTTCCATTGCAGGCGCACCCCCCCAATAATGGACTCAGACACAATTGAAAGTGGATAACGGCATTGGGCCACATTTATTGATTCATGCCCTAGTCCGAATTATAAATTTCTATTGGTAAAACGACCAATCATAATTCTTAAGGCAAGCAGGCCGAAGTAACACTGGTAAGGTACCACCCAAAATTGCCAACAGCAATTGTTACAATGTATCTATTTGTATCAATTTGTTTGTTGACAACAAACAAATTGTTGACCGTAGTCAATATCTACCTAATGACCCCACCCTCTGACGTGTATCCGTAAAATCAGGGGGTAATTCCAGCTGTCTAGTGGTAACCATCACCCCCTCGCCTGGTTCGTCGTTGACCGGACAGCGTTTAAACAACTTATGCCTATCTAGTGTTGTCCAGTCAATTGCGAACCTGCCGGATACCTGTGGGTCATAAATGTTTACCTTACCAGTGCTACCCGCCACCCGGAGAGGCTTCGATAAAGGCTCGACGCCCCCCCAAGACCGTCAGCTCGGTCGACAGGCCTGCTCGCCAATCACTCAGCAGGAGGTCCATACCTCCTCGCGACAGATGGACCCCATCCCCTGCATAAAGCCCAAAATTTTGCAGACTAATGGCCGGATGAGGACTGACCCGCCCCCAGCCCTTGGTCGAAAGGAATCGGGCCACCGCCCTGTTCACCATGCGCCTAGCGCGGTCCAAGGCCTGAAGGTCAAGGCCTCCCCTATAAGCGTGCCGTGGGACCATATCTGACCAAACAAGGGTTGTGGCGGGCCATACGTAATGTAAGTAGGCGAGGTCACTGCAAATCGCATGCTTCAGCGATAAGCCAGTGACCTGTCCCAAATCATTACCCCCAAGATGTATGATCAGGATGTCGGGCGGGTCAGCGTTCCTTGCCGAAAAGAGGAATGGCAAGAGCTCCCGCCACAACATACCGGGCTTACCGTACCATGTGAGACTTGCGTACGCACCGAGTCCCAGTCGGGGTCCCCAATCTGTCGCCGCAGCGTAACGCGCTGCCCTGTGCACGTAGCTATGGCCCACCAGCCATACTGTCACCGGTGTGATACGACACCCAGGGTCTGTCAAGGAAAAAAACAGGGAAGGAAGAGATATGTGGTGACTAAAAAACGGTACTCACGGTGGGAGTGGGCGAACATAAAACTGGAAACACTGCAAGCCCCACCTCCCCATGCTGCGTATGTCAGCCCCGGAGTACCCATAAGCAGCCACAGTAGAGGCCGCCCCAATTCTAAACGAATGGGTGCCGTAACGGGCCCCAGGGAGGCCCACCCTAACCAGTGCCTTCCCAGTCACCTTCCAAAATTGAAATTTAGTGAGGGGAGACCCATCTAGGTGACAGAAAAACGGGCCATGGTGCGTGCCACGCAGTGCAAGGAACTCCTGTAGGGCACCAACCGGACAGATGTCTGCCAAGGAACATCGTAGCAGTCTTACACCACTGCCTACGCCGTGCTGATCTATTTTAGAGGAGCGTATCCTCAACTGAGCCCAATCATTGCAAACATAGACATCTTCGAGTTCCAGTGCCCTACGACTTGCATCCGCCTTAGTCAGCATCACAAGCTCGCTGATGCGGAGCGCTCCAAAAAAGGCCACCGTTGTAGCCGCATGAAACAGGGCTGCCTCATACCTATTAAAACATAGGTCATGCCAGCCCCGTGCCAGTTGGGTAAGGACCCCCGGGGAAATTGGGTGGCGGTCATCCAGGCTACGCCCACGTTCCCGCACCCACCCCTCCAAAACGTGTCTCACACGGAAATCAGTGGTACTGTCCGCATGACCTCCCACCTTGGCCATAAAAGCCAGCGCTGATAGCCTAGATGCTATGGTGCGGGGTGCCAGGCCCTGGGCGTGCAGGTAAACCATGAAACGAAGGAGGTGGGCCACTGGGATCGGCCAGGTATCTGGCAGTCGAGATTGGGTACAAAAAGTCTGAAAGGAAACCCACGCGTGGTGATACGGCTTACGCGTGCGTGGCGCCAGAGACATGCCGATCGCCCGGTTCACCTCTCCTTGCCAAAGGTCCATATCTCCTCCGGGAGTGGCGAGGGAAATTCCTCCACATCCGGGGCCAAGGCACGGAACCGGGGGATCTGCAGGCGGGACAAAGCATCAGCAATATCATTATTCACCCCCGGGACATGCCTGGCCCTGAACAGTACATTGAGGCGCAGGCTGCGCAATACAAACTGGCGTACGAGGTCCATGACCCTGGGAGATTTAGAGGTCTGTGAGTTGACAATGTGGACAACGGCCGCATTGTCACACCAGAAATGCACCACAGAGTTGGCCCACTCCTCACCCCATAGCATCAAGGCCCCCAGTATGGGAAAAAATTCCAAATATGTGAGATCCCTCAGGCGACCCGTGCCTGACCAGGCTGGTGGCCATCCACCATAGGCCCACTTCCCATTGAAGTACATCCCATAACCAAGGGATCCCGAGGCATCAGACTGAATCTGAAATTGGGGTGAAGCCAGGAGGTCGGACCTCCAAAATGAGACCCCATTAAACTCCCTCAAGAACTGGAGCCATATGTGCATATCTGCCCTGATGCCCCGTGTCAATCTGGTCCTATGATGGGGCCTGGATAAGCCTGACATGGTGTCGCACAAGCGCCGAGCAAATGCCCTGGCAGGTGCGACCACCCTGCAAGCGAAATTAAGATGTCCATGTAGCACCTGCTGTTCCCGAAGGGATGCCTTGCGCTGAGCCAGCAAGTCCGATATAAGGGCCACTATCCTTGACACCTTGTCTTCCGGCAACCTAGACGCCTGCGCTACCGTGTCAATCTCCACCCCCAGGAATACTAACTTATTAGACGGGCCTTCAGTCTTTTCGGGCGCTAAAGGGACACCGAGTTCCTTCATTAGCGTCTGAAATGTGGTGAGGAGACGTGTGCACGTGTCCCAGCCCCGTTCACCCCCGAACAAAAAGTCATCCAGGTAATGGGCTACAGACCGAGACCCTGACCTATGGACAAATGCCCACTGCAGGAATGTATTGAAACGCTCGAAAGCCGAGCAGGATATGGAACAGCCGAAAGGCATGGCTTTGTCAAAATAATATTCACCCCGGAATTTGAAACCCAGCAACTCAAAGTCACCCGGGTGCACCGGCAGGAGACGAAAAGCCGACTTAATGTCACACTTAGCCAACAGTGCACCCGGGCCACATGAGCGCACCATGCGCAATGCCTGGTCAAATGATGTATACCTGACAGAACAAAGGTCCTCAGGGATAGCATCGTTGACCGAATGACCGGCTGGGTAGGACAAGTGATGAATCAGGCGGAACTTGCCCGGGGACTTCTTGGGCACTAGTCCTAGAGGAGACACTTTAAGGTTGGGGAAAGGGGGCGCGGGGAAAGGGCCAGCGACCCTGCCCACAGCGACCTCCTTATTAATGCTGGCGGCAGCCACCTCCTCCCGTCCTCTAAGTGACAAAAGGTTGGGTGCGTCCTGCGGTGACCTATCCCCCGTGAAAGGAATACAGAAACCCAGTTGAAAACCCTGAAGGAGGTACACAGCGTCTGCTTTCTTCGGGTACAATGCGAGCCAACGCTCCAGCATATCAACATTAATTGGGGAGGGGGCCTTTCGGTGAACCCACTCCTTCCGTGGCAGTCCTACCTGCCCCTTGTCCGCCCCTACCCCTGCCCCTGTACCCTCCCGGCCTGGGACAGGCGGAGGCAGCATGGGGGCCAGAACAAGCGGGGCACTCGTGCTTGTACTTGCAATTTTTTCTGTTGCAAGAACCATTGGACGAGAAGGTCCAGCACAGCAGGCGGGCTGGAACCCCCTGCCCCGCCACTTGGCGGGGAGCCTGTACCGGGGCCGCTCGTTGGACAGCATGTCCACAATGGTATCTATCCCCAGGCGCCGGGCGCGTGGGGGTCATATACAGAAGCCACAGCTTCTGGCAGGGCTCATCCCACCTCATCTCTGGGTGCAGTGGAATCCTCATGCGGAATTCTTCGTCGTAAGCCAGCCACGACGGACCCGGGAAGTCAACCATGGCCCGATAGATGTTGTCCAGATACTGGACCATAGGGATGGCCAAATCCGGCCTAGCCCTGAGGTAAACGGCTATGTAAATCAGGTACGCTGGCAACCAATTTGCCCACGTGCGTGGCGGCTTACGACAACGTGCCTGCTCCTTATCCTTCTCGTCCAGCCCTTCCCTCTCCTCCTTGGTCGGCTCCCTATTAAGAAGGGAGAAGATATCTACATACTCTCCCCTCCAGATCTTTTCCCTGGTAGACTGGGCCAGATGGTCCCCCAGGGGCAAGGAATACCCTGCCGTTGGCAGTGCCGACACCGGCACAGAGGGAACTGCGGGCAAAGCAAAGGGGGCCTGTACCAGCCCGGGGATTCCCAACACATTCCCCACCACACAGGGGGCACCACCCGGACCCGGGCCCTGTGTCAGGGGTGAAGTCGCCGGGTGGGCCGGAGGCAATTGGACCGCCGGACCACCCGTGCGAGGCCATGGCCATTGGAAAGCCCCCCCCCCCAAGGAAGTCAGTTGTGAGGGTGCACTAGCTTGAACTGCATACTCACCCGATGCACCCCCACGGGCCGCCCCGCACGTCGACGGGGCCAGACCCGCACCAGACTGCTGCACCTGTTGAGTGGGGAGCTGCGAGGCAGTGGCCGCCACCGGCCCGCGCGCCTCAGGCGGCTCAACCCGACCCATCGCCGGCCACTGTTCGGCAGCCAAACGGGGCACCTGGAATCCTAAAGGCACCCCTGTTTGATTGGCCCTCGCCAAGGATGCTTCAAGGGCCGCAACGCGGGCCAGAAGGGCCTCCACGTTGACAAATGCCCCAGCCCCAACAGGGGGCAAATGGGCAATCGGCCCATAGTTAAAGGGTACCTGTCCAGGCCCCTGAGTCCCAGGGGCCAGATAAGGCCAAGAGCCCATGCCTGGCCCCTGTGGAGCCGTGTGCACACCCTGCAAAGGCAGGGAACCCAACCACCCCCCGTGGCTCGCTCCCCCCATGGGGAACTGTGCACCCGGGCAAGAGGGCCCAGCCGCACGGACCCCGGCGGGGGCACTGGTCATTGGTTGCGGGCCAAGGGCCGAGGCCCCGTCCGGGGCAACCTGCCCGCACCGCGGATCGGGCCAAGGGGCCACCGATCCCATCCCACCGGTCCCGGTGGGCTCCGTTAAAGGTGGCTGCTGGGCGGGCGCAGTCGCGGTCCTCCGACCCGGCTGGTGCCTCCGCGCCGATCGAGCCACGTTAGCGGCTGCCTTCTTCTTAGAGGGCATAGCTGAGTTAGCTAGGAAGCCTACGAAGAGAAAAAGCTGCCCAAAAAGGCTTCCCCTGAAAGGACACGAGCGACGGAGGTAAGAGGGAAAAACTTCTCCGCTCCGTCGCTTCGCCAAAATGGCAGCACGGCTGCCTCGTGGCCAGCCCTTTTATTAGGGTGCTGGCCACGCCCCTAACTACCCGGATGGCTTCGTCCGGTGGGGGGGGGCGCAAAGAGCGCGGCGGCCATTTTGGCGCCACGCTTCCATTCTTTCAATTTCTTTTTATTACAGAAGAAACTCATTTCCCCCTATTTTTATTTTGAAAACTAACATAAAACACAATCACACAAATCTTACAAAAAGAATAATCTAACAACACATAACACAACAACAATAAAAACAACATATTTTTAAAAAAGTAAATTGTGCTCTCTATAATCAGGACCATTCAGAGATACAACCAAATATTTTCTCTCTATGAAGCCCTGTTCGCCTTCCAGATTTGTATCACCTCTTGCAGGAATGCAAATCCTTTCCTCTTTAATAATACAAAGTCAACAAATCCTGCTCAAATAACTGTGAAAATATTTTCACATGTTAGCTTATCACTATATCCCAGACATTTCTATACCATACATTTAACTAAAAATCATAGTTTTTTCCCCAATTCTTGCTGTTATTAATCTTGCCACTGTTAAATTTAGAAAGCAATTCTTTAGACACCCTATGATATTTCTCCCTATCTTATACCTATAAAGCAAAGGTGTGGGTTCGGTGTCCGGAATGGGCTGCCGCACCCCTTGACCAAACCCCAGTGCTAGGCCAAACCGGGGGGGGGGGTGATTGTGATGTCGTTGCCGAGCTCACATCACAGGCCCACCCATGACCAGTGGGTTTCCTGGGCAATACTGGCACTCAGTTAGCCAGGTTGGGACCACCCGGGTGAAGCCAGGTACCCCTGCTAGTCAAATATTAATAAAAGCACTGTCTTAGGGCATACCTTAATTTAATTTGGTTATCTGCCTTATTTCCTTGAAAACCAATTGCCACTCTTTAACCACAGCTCTAAGTGCACAGGATTAAACCAAGAAGTTCCCTTATTTGCTCTTTATTCCCCAATTTTTATAACCAACACTTTTTTGTAACAACTTGTTTCTCTCTTAATAAATTCTCCATATTATGTTTCAAACGTCCTGGAAATTTCTCTGGCTATAAATGGAGAAATTAGTGAAATAATTATTTTTCTATTTTTTCTGGAATTAAGATTGCTGGGAGAAACATCAACAACCTGAGAAATGCGGATGATACTACCCTAATGGCAGAAAGTGAAGAAGACCTAAAGAACCTCTTGATGAGAATGAAAGAGGAGATTGCAAAAGCTGGCTTGAAACTCAACATCAAAAAACCCAAGACCATGTCATCCGGTCCCATCACCCATCAGCAAATCAAAGGGGAAGAAATGTGACAGACTTCACCTTCTTGGGATCTAAGATCACTACAGATGGTGACTGCAGCCATGAAATAAAAAGACACTTACTTCTTGGGAGGCAAGCTATGACAAACCTAGGCAACATAATAAAAAGTAGAGACATCACCCTGTCAACAAAGGTCCACATAGTTAAAGCAATGGTCTTCCCAGTAGTAATGTTTGGCTGTGAGAGCTGGACCATAAGGAAGGCTGAACACAGAAGAATAGACACCTTTGAACTGTGGTGTTGTAGAAGACTCTTGAGATTCCCCTGGACTACAAGGAAATCAAATCAGTCAAGCCTAAAGGAACTCAACCCTGACTGCTCCTTGGAAGGGCAAATACTGAAGCTGAAGCTTAAGTACTTTAGCCACCAAATGAGAAGAGAGGACTCACTGGAGAAGGTCCCAATGCTGGGAAAGATCGAAGCCAAAAGGAGAAGGGAGCAGCAGAAGATGAGATGGCTAGATGGCATCATTGACACAGTGGGCATAGATCTGGTTGGGGTATAAAGGATGGCAGTTGACAGAGGAACCTGGTGTCACATAGGGTCATTTTTGGGGTCACAGAGGGTCATTTTTGACTGTGTGACTCGCTGCCGTTGCTGATGGTGGTGGTGGCGGCGACAACGGCAGCGGCAGCGACAATGGCAGTGGTGACGACAACAACAACATCAACTCACTTAACAACTAAATTGGGGTTCATATCCCCCCCCCATACCTGTCAAATTTTGGATTTGGAAATAAGGGAAATTTCCCAGCTAATACGGGATAATTGACAGCTATGCTTATCCTGTGCTGCCCTCCAATAGCGGCAACAGGGCATTGCAGTCTAATTAATACGGGATGACGGCAGGAAAGAGGGTAAAATATGGGGTTTTCCCGGACAATACGGGATACTTGACAGCTATGTCCCCACCAGAAGTCACAATTGGTCACATACAATGGTATTTCGCCTAAAGAGCAGTCCCGTGAAATGCATTATGCACTTTAAACGAGGTACCACTGAACTTAAAAAAAGAAGTTAAATATTTAAAATTCAATTAGTCTTTTTTTTACAATTTTGAAAAAAGTTATCTGAAAACAGCATTAAAAACATTTTTAATGTACAAAATGAAATAAAAGAAAAATTCGCATTGTGTCTATTTTTTTGAAATTGATTTTAAAAACAAATCTTCATTTATGCTGCAAAAGCAATTTTAATGCTTAATAAGATAAAAAAACATTGTGTTTAATGCTTAATTGTATTAATACTTAATAAGAAAACACACACACATCAACTAGACGACTAGGACATTAGGCCTGGTCTTTCAATCACATATCTGTACTGTATTAGCAAACAGATGAGAGACTGATCACAGTCAAAGCTCCATGAAGAACAATCTTATTTGTTTTCACAGTCCTTACTGATCAAGCCACCTGCTTCCCTCAATGTACTTTCCTTCCAATGTTTAAACAATTGGAGCAGATAAATGATACAGCCTACTTCCCATTATAGTATTAGTGCAAAGCCAGTCATTCTTACATTTACCAGGCAAATTAGTCGCCAAACATATGGAAAAAAGAGAGAGATTCTATCATCACCTTGAGTTACCTGTCAAACACTTTGCCATTTGTATCTTTTAAGTCATTGCTCATTTGCTATGTGGGCCAAGATCTGGTTATGTTTTCCATATTCCCTTTCCATCCTGGGCTGAAAAAGAAAAAAGAGAAAGAAAAGCAGAGAACAATCATAGCCCCTGTTGTTGCTTTGACTTGAAAGTCCATTTTAAAGAAAGCATTAGAAAATGCTTTCTTGTGGTTGACAGATCAGATTACCACAATTAAAGTCAAAGGTGTGGTGCTATTTAGCCTGCATGTTATGACACATGAAAGAAAATGATTCAGGGAAGAAAAATAATTACACATTAATTTGTGTTTGGCAGCTGTCTTTGGCCTACAAAGTGGAGATAAAAGGTGTTATTGCTCAGCAGACTATTTCTGTTCTTAACAGTCAGTGTTGTAAGATACTTTTAGAAGAAGTTTGAAGGCTTGCCATCCATACAGTATTTTATCAGATTGAGTCCCTTTTTATCTAACAGTAGGTCCTGCCAGAGCTAAATCTTAAATTGTGGGGATTTTTTGCAGCATTCAAACTACTGCAAGCCAGATTTGCTAGAAGATCCAGGGCCTCCCCAGAGGTGATGTTTCCTGCAGCAGGAGAATATTTGTGCCAATTTACTAATGAAAACACATGGACATAGGTCAACTGTTTTGGATTTTTCTAGAATTCTGTGTTATGGAACTCAGCAACAAACAAACAAACTCCCCTTTCTCCACTGTATAGTTTTGAGACTCCTCAAGTATATTGACATTCATGTTGTGATTAAGACAAATGTTGATATAACCCATTAGAACAAATAGCTGACATAGGAGCAGAATGTCCTATTGTTGGGTTCTCAATGAAAAATTCCACACAAATAACCATCATGATCAGGGCTGTGGCAAATACTCATCAGCAAACACAGAGCTGTAAAGGGGACTCTACATTTCCTCAGAAAACCCTTCCTGTTCATCATTTTTTGCATATTCTCAGGGGCTAGAAAGGCACCCAGCTAAGAGAAGTCCACAGCTGCTGGTACCTATAATGCACCAAGGCATTCTACAAAGTGTCCCTGATTCTATAGGTACAAATAATCACCCTTTCTTAAAGTTCTTACCAGTGTGAGGAGGCAGTAATCTTGAATGGCCACCATATTTTACCAACCACAATGCAATGCAGTATGGCGGTGGTGATGGGAAACATGGACACTGTCTGGTTCTGCACTTGTCTACTACCACTCTATCCTCACTGTTAGGATTAGTGCCTGTTCCATTGGGCAATTATAGTGGATTTTGGGAGGAGTGTCAGAAGAGAGGGGGTAATAGAAAGGGCTCAGTGATTCCTAGCCAGAACTAGCCCTGATATTAATCAGACTGAAGCAATTCTTTTAAACAGCAGGTTTTTGTGATCAAAACGAGCAGGAAATTGTTAGTTCAATAATTTATTATTATCACTGTATCATTACTGTGAGTGTGCTGCCATATGCCAAAATAACTTGGACATACTGTACTGTGCAGTTTAACCTGGGTGTTGACAATGCTTGCTACTTTGCTCCTGTCAGACAAATGTCTTGAGGTGGCATTGTTCCCCATGAGCCCCAGAAGGAGTGGCTGTGCTAGATAAATTTCAGTGTGTGACCTTGAGTCATTAGCCATCTCTCAGACTAATCTATATCACAATATTCTTTTCAGGATATAACAAGCAGTATGCATGCATGTTTCCACAGGATCCTTGGAGGAAAAGTGAAACATGAACATAGTGAAGGATTGTTCCATGCCCACTTGGAAAAAAATAGTATTGTCTCATAAGCAGTCAAATTGGCTACATGATTACATAACAGGAAAAAAAACATTCACAGTCAGGGCACTGCACTGGCTAAGATAATCAAGAGTCTTACATAGAGTGTGATATCCAGAGTGTATGGCCAAATAAGAGAAAGTGATAATAATGCAGTATTCATTGGAATGCCTTCATTTTGATTGTGGCAATGCTTTGACAAACATGCAAGGCTCAGTAATCCAGATTAAAATAAATAAGGGATGTGCTTATCCTAGAGGCCATAATTTCTCCATGAGTTATGCATTGTGTTGGCCCAGCCCTCATTATATTTCCTCATGGTGGCAGCTGCCATCTGAGAAAATCACTATTAGTGCTGCCACTAAGGAAAGTAGCTCTCCCATATTCAGTCTAATGAGTTGGTTGAGCCCCCTTAGTCTATTAGTAAGTAATCCAGTTTGGAGGACAAACTTTGAAATAGTTCTTCCAGCATCATTGCAAATGATACAGATAGATATGTATGTGTGATTGTGTAAGATAAAGAAGCTGCCTTTCATCAAAAGATATCACCAAGCATAAAGAGAGAAATCTAATTATCAACAGATTTACTTTGTCATGAAATGATGATTGCCCAGTGCTGTCTAGAGTTGACAGAAATGTTATTGTTTCTTCAAAGCCAATTCGAACATTAGTTAAAGTTCATCTTAACCTCCACCTCACATAACAGCATATATTTTGGTGGGCAGGGGGAAGGAATAGACAGACAGACAGACAGACATTGACCTAGATGTTATCTAATCTGTGATGTAGATTAGATAACCTTGTTATGCCTAGTGAAGAAGTAAAAACTTCCAGCTGCCCATATAGTGTAAACAAAAGAATGAACAGCACAATGAACACATGCATGAAACTGTGCGCAAAACAAAGTTCAAGGCCTTAGAAGTCCCAGCTGAAGTCAGTGGGAAAGAATTAAGTCATTTAGGTCACTCACTGAAACAAATAGGCTGCCTTGTTTTAATTTTTTCTTCTTACCCCATGTAATTATCTGCAATGTGTTACCTTTTTTGTTGTGACACCCCTACCTCCAGCTACTTGGGGCATAGCAGAAACTAAATAACATCAGGTTATTTCTATTCAACGTATCCAAGGAGAGAGCCGTTTTATGGAAAACCACATAATTCTGTCTTTTTAAATTTCTGATAAGGTATGTGTCTAATATAGCTATTTTAAAGCTGTACATATGACTCTTCCTCATTAGAGTTCAAGGTGAGACAGGGGAGCTATAGGTTATTATCAACAGAGAGCCAGGCCTTGGTGGTTTCCTTTGCTTTTCCTCTTAGCAGTATAAAGAGGTCAGGAAGAATGTCTTTTACTCCATTTATTTATTTATTTGTTCATTTATTCATTTCACCTAAACAGCACTTGAAACAACAATAGCCTAAGAACACTACCAAACACTTGTTATTTTTAAAATGGCTGATTTCCTGTTGCTTAGTATAGTATGTGAGGTACACAGAAAGAGTCTCCTTGAAGATTGTGGTATTTTTATTTTATTATTTATTTATTTATTAGTCAAATTTGTATATGCCGCCCGCTCAGGCAGAACCCGACTCAGGGCGGCATCACAACAATTCACAAAAGACATAAAAACAATTATAAAAAATAATTATAAAAAACCCCCCCAACCCACCCCCTTAAAAACCCCCATGTCCCACCCACCCATCCCATCCACTGTACAAAGGAGGAAGAGAAAGTTCTTATACAAGCCAGCAGGCGGGCACCATAGTCCCATTCGGGCCCCACACCTGCCCTGCCAGCCAGGTCTTCACTCCTTTCCTGAAGGGCAGCAGTTCACTTTGGAGTCTTAGGTCTATTGGCAGGAGGTTCCAGAGAGTTGGTGCGGACACGGAGAAGGCCCTCCTTCGGGTGCTAGACAAATGTGCATCCCTAGTCGGTGGCACCACTAGAGAACCCCTCCTGTCCGCTCTGGTTGGACGGGCAGACACTCTTGGGACGATGCGGTCTCTAAGGTATCCCGGCCCCCTGCCATGTAGGGCTTTAAAGGTCAAAACCAGCACCTTAAATTGCACCCGGAGACAAACTGGTAACCAGTGCAGCTCCCGAAGTAGGGGAGAGACATGGGCATATCGCCCACACCCCATCACCACCCGGGCCGCCGCATTCTGGACCAGCTGCAGCCTCCGAATGGTCGTCAAGGGCAGCCCCATGTAGAGCGCATTACAATAGTCTAGTCGGGAAGTAACCAGAGCATGGGTGACCATAAGCAAGGAGCCCCGGTCCAGGAGTGTGCGCAATTGGCGAATCACCCGAAGTTGGGCAAAAGCCCTCCTGGCCACAGCCGCCACTTGTTCTTCCAGCAGCAGCCGCGAGTCCAGAAGAACCCCCAAGTTGCGCACTGGGTCTGTCTGGGGCAGAACAGCCCCATCCAGTACCAAAGATGGTAACTCCCTGGATAACGCGGGGCCCCTTATCCACAGCCACTCTGTCTTGCTGGGATTCAGCCGAAGCCCATTGGCCCCCATCCAGACCCCAATGGCCTCTAGGCATCCGGATAGGATTTCAACAGCATCACTGGGGTCCCCTGGACAATGGTATACCCTGGACAATGGCAACCTTGTGCCATGTAATCTTACACTAGGTCAGGCAGAAAGAAATGTGGAATTAATTCACTCAAAGCTTAGCAGTTTCATGTCTGGCCTAGACACAGAAGAAGAAGTATAGTAGGTTGCACCAGAACTGGCCCATGGAATCAGTGGGGATTAAGTTCCATTGTTTCAAATAGGCCTACTCTAGGTAACACTTACTACACTAAAGTAGTGGAATTCATGTTTGTTTTTGTTGGTATGACAGTTATTCCTTTTTTAAAGGTTGGAGTATCGGGATAACTTGGTCATAGTGATCCATACCATGGCAATGTCAGGACTGGACTATTTTCATTTCTTAGGTGCTGTACATGTGTTTGTAATGGTCTAGACCAGTGATGGCCAACCTTGGCCCTCCAGGTGTTCTTGGACTTCAATCCCCAGAAGCCCTGATCAGCAGGAGTGCTGACTTTGGCTTCTGGTAATTGAAGTCCAAGAACACCTGGAGGGTCAAGGTTGGCCTTCACTGGTCTAGACCAGGAATTCTCAACCTTTTAAAGCTAGGGGCCTGCTAGGGGACCTCAGACAGCTTTGGGGTCCGGATGGCCATTTTGCCCTTCCTCCACCACATGGCACTTACTGGTGTGGTGCAGGCGGTGGGGGGCCACATGAAATGGTGCCATGGGCCGCATCCAGCCCATGGACACAGGTTGAAAATCCCTGCAGCTTATGCAGAATTTAGCAGCCAGGTATTTCTTGCTGTCCACATACTGCATCTGTGCTATTCAGGGTAACCAAATGACTCAAGATCAGGATATTAAAATAGTTCTCCACTTATATAGAGATTGGTTTGATCTCTGAGACACAAGCAGCATGTGACTGGAGCAGACTTCCCAATTTGTGACCGAGGTACCTCCTGTTTGGTCCATTAGCACCCCACTCCTAAAGCCATCAGAGAGGGGTTTGCTAGCTGTAGCACATCCTGCAGAATAGCATCTGGTTGTGGTAGAGAAATCTATCTTTTCAGTGGTTGGGCCGAGGTATGCAGAAAGAGCCTCCTTGAAAATTGTGGTATTTTTGAACCACAACTGGGCATACCCTGAGCAACAGCCACCTTGTACTGGATAAGCCAAAAGGTGACTTCATGTTGGCAGTTTCACATCTGGCCTAGACACGGAAGAAGAAGTGTTTGGGCCATTTCCAGACTGCCCTCTTGAATGCCCACTATACAGTGAGGAGAATACAAATTCACTTGCACTCACTCTGTGAAGTCAGATTACAGAATTTGGTTTTCTCCCCATTCTCTTTTCATTAACTCCACACCCCCACCCCCAGGCAGAGAGGATGGGGGGGGGGGGGAATCTTATTTGCCACTTTTTGCATTTCTAGTTCTAGCCCTGAAGATGGTGCTGTTACAAAGGAACAACTGATAAAATGTAAACAAGGGTAAATTAAGATTGCCTTTTCTCATTTATTTCTCTCATTATCTTTTTAAAGAAACAAAGAAAAGTCTAGCTATTGGAGAGAAGATTTGGTCTCAATTCTTAATGTGTTAAAAATTTGGTGGAGTCTTGTCCATGGAAAGAGGAGAAGTTGTGAAAGTTGCTGAAGAAAGTGTTTGCTGGTGGGGTAGCTTTTCTGCTCTTTGTGTGTGTGTGTGTGTGTGTGTGTGTGTGTGTGTGTGTGTGTGTGTGTGTGTGTGTGTGTGTGTGTGCGTGCGTGCGCACGTGCATGTGTGCACATGTGCGTGCGTACGTGCATGCATGTATGCGTGTATATTTCACACAGCTTTTCTTTCTTTCATGTCCCCCACTGATTCAAATGGACCCCAAGTGGCAGAGGAGGAAAAACCTCAAATCTCCTGTTGGGAACACCAGGACGATTTACATTTCTTTTTGTGTCAGCTGGTCATTGGAAAAAAATGTAAACCATCTCATCCCAACCAATGGTATTTCCCACATGTTTTACCAATGTGGTCGCATCCTAATTATGACTAATTGATGAGTTGTTGGGGTACATCTCCAGGATGACTTTATTGGCAGAAAAGAGACCTGGTCACACAGTGTTTAAATCTTGAGGATGAAATAAAAAGAAAGGAAATACATTAAACAAATTGATAATTTTAAGTTAGTGAGAATAAATAAAAATAAAGGATTTTAAAGTCATTTATTAGAACCTTATATTATGAAATATTACAGCCCAAAAAACAGGCTAAAGAGAAGCTGGCTAATGATAATAATTTCATGTCAGAAATTATTCTGTGTTGAAAGAATGTTTGCTGGAGAAACTTCTCAGTAAAGCTGTCATACTTGGGAGTGGGGGGAGGGGAGATAAAGAGGAGTATAGATGAGAGGCAGCAAGAGTAGAAGGTGGACATGCAATTATTTAAATTTTTTATTTAACTTGATATAAAACATAAATCAATAGACACAAAATATAAAAATAATAACAAATTATAATGCTGATGAGGTGAACAAGATCATTTACACTATTGTATTCCCTATCACTATGTGTGGGTATGAAAACTGGACAGTAAAGAAAGCTGACAGGCAAAATCAATTCATTTGAAATATGCTGCTGGATAAACATTTGTGGATATTTTGGAATGCCATAAAGCCAAATAAGTGGGTCCTACAGCAGTGGCTAAAGTGGCTGAGACACTGACTGGAAAGCGGGAGGTCAGCAGTTTGATTTATCAGCTGAAAAACCTATATCATTTTTGTGGCTTCCCTTAGAGTCCTTTCCAGCTTGGTAAGTCTCAGTTTATCTCTCTCTCTCTGTTTCTGCTTTTCCCCCAAAGAATTAGTCAGCAGCATACTATAGAATTCTGTAAATAATTACTACACCCTTTTTGAAGTACAAAGTGTTTCCTATGGATTTTCCCCAGTAACTCTCTAAGGATGTGACCTTCTTTTTTGCCTTCTCCCCTCTGGTTTGCCTACTTCCCATTTTCAGAAATCTTGCAGCCAAAAATGACTCAGCCTTAATGAAGGCTGCTATGATTCCATTATAACATAGAAGCACAATGAAGATATATTTGTATTCTCTATACAGTTCTTTGGTGTAAAGGGTGGGGTATGAAATTGGATGAAGAGCTAGAATCAAAAAGAAAGCTCATCCAGTTAACTGGTATAGATCCAAGTAAAAATATTTCTGAAAACAAGAGATATCTGTCAAATTCAGAAGCAGTCAGAGACATTCTGATGGCCAAGCCAAAAAGTCTAAAAGGCACTTTGTTCGGGACTATAAAATCTAGCATAATAAAAACTTAAGTAATAATCAATTTGTTATCCATAAACTGTACCAGGAAATTTAGTGATCTGTGTAGTCTGTCCCATTCTGCCAAATAGTTGGGACAGTCCAGGTTCAAAAGGAAGAAAAATGGAGTATTAAACCTGACTGCCAGCTTACATAGAAAGGACTCTCTTCTGCACAGTTACCAGATTTCTTTTTTAACCCGTCAAATTCAATTTAAGGTGTGAATGTTTCACCAATGTGAGACAGCAAGATACTGAATACTGTACATGGGCCGGAACTAGGAGTGTGTGAATACCATCCTCTAGTTGTTCCAAATTATTTATCTTACAAGTCACAACTTATCTGCTTTGAACTTACAGTATCTGTAACATGCTCACTTCCATTTCTGTTCAATTATTCTGAAGTATTTGTATGAATTTTTATATGACTGAATAATTTTTAAAAACCATGAAAATTGAGAAAATAAACAGCTCCCACTTGAAATGAGAGTTAAATCTCAGTGCTGTCACCCACTTCTTGATTTTCAGTGCACAGAAACAGTTCTTTCAAATTTTCTTCATTCCCTCCTTTACCAGCTAAGGAACGTTGCAATTCAGATAGCTATTATATCCTGTTCTTAAATGTTACTGTGACTCATCTCATTCAAATCCTGTAAGATAAAGGGCATATGGCAGGCATGACTTGACACTGAATGCTATTTACCTTCCCACCAAAGTGGTACCTATTTTTCTACTTACAATTTCTTGCTTTTGAACTGCTAGGTTGGCAGGAGTTGGGACAGAGATGGGGGCTCTCTCCGTCATGCAGTGCTCAGGTCTCAAGTCACTGACCTGCCAACCTTCCAACCTTCCAATCATCAAGTTCAGTGTCTTAATCACTAAGCCACCGCAGTCCAAATCCTGTACAATCAGACAAATTTCACACAAGCAGAGATGTTCAATGGATTCAATTGAGATCTCAAAAGAAAAGAAAAAACCTCCAATTCTCCAACTTGCTAAAAATTAAAATTAAATGAATCTCTCTCTATTCTGAGCATGATGCTATTGCTAAATGGCTGCCAATTCCTTGGACAAAGAAATATCTTCCCACAAGCTTTGTGAGTGGGGTTTCCAGGAGAGTCTGGGATTTCTATTAGTACTTGAGCTGCCAACCACGGGAGAGGGGAGGGGAGGGGAGTCACAAAAAGAGAAGGCAGTGGGAAAAAGGAGACGGGCTTAAAAGAAAGAGAAAGTGGCAGAACAACTAAGAAGAGCAACAAGTAGAGAAAAAGTGGGACAATGCAAGCGCGGCGCCAAAATGGCCGCCGCACTCTTTGTGGGCCCCCCCCACCGGACTTGGACATCGGGTAGTTAGGGGGCGTGGCCAGCACCCTTTAAAAGGGGTGGCCACGAGGCAGCTGCGCTGCCATTTTGCGAAGCGACGGAGAGGAGAAGTTTTTCCCCAATCGCTCCGTCGCTCTTCCCTTTAGCCGGGAAGCCTCTTTTGGCAGCGGTTTCTTCTTCGCTTCTTTTCTTCGGCTTCCCGACGATTTGCGGCAATGGCTTCCAAAAAGAAGGCGATGGCGAACGCAGTTCGCCCTTCAAGGAGGCGCCAGCCGGGTCGGAGGACCGCGACTGCGCCCCCTCAGCAGGCCCCCTTTCCGGGGGCGCCCACCGGGACCGGCGGGATGGGGTCGATTGCTCCCTGGCCTGAGGCTGGGCAGCCTCAGACTGGCCCTGCAGAGGCTGCGGCCCCCGGCACGCAATTAGCGGCCACCGGCCCGGGCCTGGCGCATAACCAGGCTGGGCCTTCGGGCTTTGGCATGCAGCTTTCCGCGGTGGGCTTTAACCAAGGGGGTTGGCTGGGTTCCCTTCCCTGGCAGGGCATGCCCCCGGCCCCTCCGGGGCCGGTGGTTGGGGCATGGCCATATTCGGGCCCCGGGGTCCAGAGACCTGGCCCGGTGCCAGCGACCGGTGGGCCAGCCGGCCCATTGCCCCCCATTAGCGTTGGGGGCTATGTAAATGTTGATGCCCTAATGGCCCGCATAGCGGCCCTGGAGGCATCTTTAGGGATAGTTAATCCATCCGGGGCACCTTTTGGTTTACAGGTCAACTCAGCGTCTGCCGGTCCTCGGCAGGCGGCCGAACGGGTTGAGCTGCCTGAGGCAAGTAGGTCAGCGCCAGCCGCGGCCTCGCAGCTCCCCACGCAGCAGATTCCGCCAGCAGGTAGTGGTCAGGCCCCATCTACGAGCTCGGTTGCGGTCGCGAGCTCCGACGCCCGCAGTGGGCCGGAACCCCCGGTGGGGGCGGCCCATGGGGGTGCAACTTGTGAGTATACAGTCCAAGCTAGTGCACCCACACCACAGCCCACAACGGGGGGAGGTTTACAGTGGCCGTGGCCTCGCCTGGCTGGGACGGCGGGTAAGCCGCCACCGGCCCATCCGGGAACGGCTCCGACACTACAAGGCCCCTCTTGGGGCGGGGCACCCTGTACTGCAGGGAACTTACTGGGGGTGGCGGGGCTGGTCCAGGCTCCTTTCATGGTGCCCAGCACTGTCAATGTGCCGGTGTCGGCCTTGCCGACAGCAGGTTATTCGTTACCCCTCAGGGATCACCTGGCCCAGGCCACCAAGGAAAAGATCTGGCGGGGGGGAGTATGTGGACATTTTCTCCCTCTTAAATAGAGAACCCACCAAAGAGGAGAGGGAGGGGTGGGACGAGAAGGACAAGGAGCAGTCTCGTCGACGTAAGCCGCCACGCACGTGGGCCAACTGGTTACCCGCGTACCTTATATACATGGTGGTGTACCTCAGGGCCCAGCCTGACCTGGCAATTCCGATGGTCCAGTATTTGGACAACATATACCGGGCGATGGTTGATTTCCCTGGCCCGTCGTGGTTGGCTTACGACGAGGAATTCCGCATGAGAGTGCCCCTACACCCAGAGATGAAGTGGGATGAGCCCTGCCAGAAGCTGTGGCTTCTGTACATGACCCCCACGCGCCCTGCGCCAGGGGAGAGGTACCATTGTGGACATGCGGTCCAGCGAGCTGCTCCAGCCCAGGCACCCCGCTAGGTGGCGGGGCAGGGGGTTCCAGCCCGCCTGCTGTGTTGGAGCTTCTCGGCCAATGGTGCGTGCAACAGGAAGCAGTGCCAGTACAGGCACGAGTGTCCCTCTTGTGCTGGCCCCCATGCCGCCGCCGCGTGTTCTAGGGCAGGCGGACTGCGAGGCAGAGGTAGAGGTGGACAGGGGGCGGGCAGAACTGCCGCAGAGGGAGCTGGTCAAGCAAAAGGCCCCCTCCCCAAATAATGTGGATATGCTGGAGCGTTGGCTCACACTGTACCCGAGGAGGGCAGACGCAGCTTACCTGCTTGAGGGTTTCCAGCAGGGGTTTCACATTCCTTTCACAGGGGATGGGTCCCCTCAGGATGCACCCAACCTGTTATCACTCAGGGGAAGGGAGGAGGTGGCTGCCATGAGCATTGCTAAGGAGGTTGCTGCTGGCAGGGTTGCTGGCCCTTTCCCTGTCCCACCATTTCCCAATCTCAAGGTTTCCCCGTTGGGGTTAGTGCCCAAGAAGTCACCGGGGGAGTTCCGTTTGATACACCACTTGTCTTACCCGGCTGGCCATTCGGTCAACGATGCTATCCCTGACGACCTTTGTTCGGTCAGGTATACATCTTTTGACCAGGCCCTGCGCATGGTGCGCTCATGTGGCCCGGGTGCACAACTGGCTAAGTGCGACATTAAGTCCGCGTTCCGTCTCCTGCCAGTGCACCCGGGCAACTTTGAGTTGCTGGGTTTCAAGTTCCGGGGTGAATTTTATGTCGACAAGGCCATGCCTTTTGGCTGCTCCATTTCATGCTTGGCATTTGAGCGCTTTAGCACCTTCCTGCAATGGGCCTTTGTTCGCAGGTCAGGGTCCCGGTCTGTAGCCCACTACCTCGACGATTTCTTATTCGGGGGTGAACGGGGCTGGGACACGTGCACGTGTCTCCTAAATACATTTCAGACGCTAATGAAGGAACTCGGTGTCCCTTTAGCGCCCGAAAAGACCGAGGGCCCTTCAACCAAGCTCACATTCCTGGGGGTGGAGATTGACACGGTTCTGCAAGCATCCAGGTTACCTGTTGATAAGGTTTCACGGATCGTTGCACTCATTTCGGACTTGCTGGCAAAACGCAAGGTGTCCCTTTGGGAGCTCCAGGTGTTACATGGTCACCTCAATTTCGCTTGCAGGGTGGTTGCACCTGGCAGAGCATTTGCTCGACGCTTGTGCGACGCCATGACTGGCTTGGCCAGGCCCCACCACAGGGTCCGACTGAACAAGGGCATGAGGGCTGATATGCTCATCTGGCTTCAGTTCCTGAGGGAATTCAGCGGGGTGTCATTTTGGAGGTCCGACCTTTTGGTTTCCCCTCGTTTTCAGGTTCAGTCGGATGCATCAGGGTCCCTGGGTTATGGGATTTACTTTGAAGGGAAGTGGGCCTACGGCAGATGGCCGCCAGCCTGGTGGGGCACGGATCGTTTGCGCGATCTCACGTACCTGGAATTTTTCCCCATTCTGGGAGCTTTGATGCTATGGGGCGAGGAGTGGGCCAATTCGGTCGTCCATTTCTGGTGTGACAATGCGGCAGTTGTCCACATTGTCAACTCACAGACGTCAAAATCTCCCAGGGTTATGGAACTGGTTCGCCAGGTTGTATTGTGCAGCCTACGCCTCAATGTGCTTTTTAGGGCCAGACATGTTCCAGGTATTAATAATGATATTGCTGACGCTTTGTCCCGCCTGCAGATCCCCCGGTTCCGTGCCTTGGCCCCGGACGCAGAGGAATTTCCCTCGCCGCTCCCGGACAAGATATGGACGCTTGGCAAGGAGAGGTGAACCGGGCGATCGGCATGTCGCTCGCTCCCCGCACGCGTAAGGCGTATAACCATGCATTCAGTTCATTCAGGGCCTTTTGCGCCCAATCACGGCTGCCTGAAAGTTGGCCCATCCCAGTGGCTCACGTCCTCCAATTTATGGTTTACTTACATGCCCAGGGCTTAGCCCCCCGCACCATAGCATCCAGGCTGTCAGCGCTGGCATTCATGGCCAAGGTGGGTGGTTTTGCTGACAGCACAAATGATTTTCGCATAAGACATGTTTTGGAAGGGTGGGTGC
This sequence comes from Bradypodion ventrale, assembly GCA_035047345.1. Classification (NCBI taxonomy): domain Eukaryota; kingdom Metazoa; phylum Chordata; class Lepidosauria; order Squamata; family Chamaeleonidae; genus Bradypodion; species Bradypodion ventrale. Next base: position 296,259,605 of record JAWDJE010000002.1, on the reverse strand, counting down.
GGGAACGTGGGCGCAGCCCGGACGACCGCCACCCGATTTCTCCAGGGGTACTTACCCACCTTGCACGGGGTTGGCATGACTTGTGTTTCGACAGGTATGAGGCAACCCTCTTTCACACGGCTACTACGGTGGCCTTTTTTGGAGCGCTCCACATCAGTGAGCTGGTGCTACTGTCTAAGGCGGATGCGAGTCGTAGGGCACTGGAACTCGAAGATGTCTATGTCTCCAATGATTGGGCTCAGCTGAGGATACGCTCCTCTAAGGTTGATCAGCATGGTGTAGGCAGTGGTGTAAGACTGCTACGATGTTCCATGGCAGACATCTGTCCGGTTGGTGCCCTACAGGAGTTCCTTGCACTACGTGGTATGCACCCAGGCCCGTTTTTCTGTCACCAAGATGGGTCTCCCCTTACTAAATTTCAATTTTGGAAGGTGACCGGTAAGGCACTAGCCAGTGTTGGCCTCCCTGGGGCTCGTTACGGCACCCATTCATTTAGGACAGGGGCGGCTTCCACCGCAGTGGCGTTTGGGTACTCTGGGGCTGAAATACGCGACATGGGAAGGTGGGGATCACAATGTTTTCAGTTGTATGTTCGCCCTCTTCAACAGTGAGTACCAGTTAAGTCACTGCCCTGTTTCCTTTTTTCCTTGACAGACCCTGGGTGTCATCTTACACCGATGACAGTATGGCTGGTGGGTCACAGCTATGTGCACAGGGCAGCGCAGTTTGCTGCAGCGACAGAGTGGGGACCCCGACTGGGACTGGGTGCATCCGCAAGTCTCAGGTGGTACGGTAAGCGTGGAATGTTGTGGCAGGAACTGTTGCCATTCCTTTTCTCCATCAGGGATGCTGACCCGCCTGATGTCCTGATTATACACCTTGGGGGTAATGATTTGGGACAGGTCACGGGCCTATCGCTGAAGCATGCGATTTGCGGTGACCTGGCCTACATGCATTATGTGTGGCCTGCCACAACCCTACTTTGGTCGGACATGATACCGCGGCACGCTTACAGGGGAGGGTTTAACCTCCAGGCCCTTGATCGGGCTCGGCGCTCGGTGAACAGGGCTATTGCCCGGTTCTTTCTGGACAAGGGTTGGGGGCGCGTCATACGACACCCCACCATCAGTCTCCAAAATTATGAGCTTTACACAGGGGATGGGGTCCATCTGTCACCGGGAGGTATGGACCTCTTGTTGGGAGATTGGCGAGCAGGCCTGTTGACCGAGCTGACGGTCTGGGGGGTGGTGGTGAGCCTTTGTTGAAGCCTTCCCGTGTGGCGGGTAGCACTGGTAAGGTAAACATTTATGACCCACAGGTATCCGGCAGGTTCGCAATTGACTGGACAACACTAGACAGGCACAAGTTGGTTAACGTTGTCCGGTCAACGATGAACCAGGCAATGGGGTGATGGCATGAGCTATGCAGCATGCATCACCCCGTTATTTTACGGATACGCGTCAGAGGGTGGGGTCAGTAGTTAGATTATTGACTACGGTCAACAATTTGTTTGTTGTCAACAAACAAATTGATACAAATCGATACATTGTAACCAATTGCCGTTGGCAATTTTGGGTGGAACCTTACCAGTGTTACTTCGGCCTGCTTGCCTTAAGAATTATAATTGGTTGAATACCAATAGAAATTTATAATTCGGACTAGGGCATGAATCAATAAATGTGGCCCAATGCCGTTATCCACTTTTAACAGTGTCTGAGTCCTTTATTGGGGGGTGTGCCTGCAATGCAAGCGCGGCGCCAAAATGGCCGCCGTGCTCTTTGCGGGGCCCCCCCCCACCGGACTTGGACATCCGGGTAGTTAGGGGGGCATGGCCAGCACCCTTTAAAAGGGGTGGCCACGAGGCAGCCGCGCTGCCATTTTGCGAAGCGACTGAGAGGAGAAGTTTTTCCCCTCCACCCCCTCCCTAGTTAACAGTGTGATATTTTGGTCGCTTCGGGGCCGGGTGGGAATTTTTGGCTGGGACCTACAATTGGCTTTCGGGTCCTGGCTTTTTTGCCCATCCCACACTGTTGCTATGGTTTGACATAGGGGTTTATTGCTACTGCTGTTGACTTTGGTCACATGGGCGGGTAGCACTGGTAAGGTAAACATTTATGACCCACAGGTATCCGGCAGGTTCGCAATTGACTGGACAACACTAGACAGGCACAAGTTGGTTAACGTTGTCCAGTCAACGATGAACCAGGCAATGGGGTGATGGCACGAGCTAGGCAGCATGCATCACCCCGTTATTTTACGGATACGCATCAGAGGGTGGGGTCAGTAGTTAGATTATTGACTACGGTCAACAATTTGTTTGTTGTCAACAAACAAATTGATACAAATCGATACATTGTAACCAATTGCCGTTGGCAATTTTGGGTGGAACCTTACCAGTGTTACTTCGGCCTGCTTGCCTTAGGAATTATAATTGGTTGAATACCAATAGAAATTTATAATTCGGACTAGGGCATGAATCAATAAATGTGGCCCAATGCCGTTATCCACTTTTACCAGTGTCTGAGTCCTTTTTTTGGGGGTGCGCCTGCAAAGGATATCTATGAAGAGAAATAAAGAGAGAGAGGAACAAAGAGAACCAGAGAGAGAGAAGGAGAAAGTACAGCAGCAGATATAGAGATTGTGAGAGAGGATGAAGGAAGACAAAGAAGATAGAGAAAGCGTAAGGAAGAGGAGTTTCAGAAGCTGAAAATAATGTCAATCTTCCACTATGCCTTCTTCTAAATACAAGTATTTATACCTTGTGTTTAGCTAATTGATGGTATTACAGGTTCAAATATGAGAGCAGTAGCAGCACTACCAATATCATGTTCTGTTGCTAACAATGGTCAACTGAGTGAAGGGAGGTGTCTAATGGAGATTGAGAGAAAGAAAGAAAACCTCCATTCTCTGTTGCTATGTCCCTCTACACATATCTGCAGTCTGATCAAAGGCCAGGTTTCATATATTTATGATTATTCACCTGGGTGAATAAGCCACCGTTGCTTAGAAACTACACACTTTTGATCACAGTGCCTGGTAATCACTCATATGTTCACACTAAATTAATATTTTAAGGTATTTTAATATAATTGTATCCCAAGCAAAATTTACCTGCAGAACTTATGAAAAAACAGCCATGACAAATTTGTATTGCAGTGTAAAGTGGTTAACTGATGAAAAATGGTGTCAGGTTATGTGATTATCACTTTGCTTAGTGTCTGCCTATGAATTGCAGTGAGAACAGGAGGGGATCATGTAGAACATCTTGACCACTGACACTAAGGTTCCCAATATTTAGGTTAGGTTTGCTATGTAGCTCAGCATTCTTTTCCCCACTTACCTATAGTGATGTGGACATGATATTAAAAGTCAACATCAAGCCATCCTATGACATTTAGAATCATAGATGCAGAAGCAAAAGCCTGCATTCATAAAACAGGAAGTTAAATTTTTTTGTATTTATTTACTGTATTTATATTGCCTCCTCTCTCGCCGAAGTGACTCCGGGTGTTCACAACTAATATAAAAAAGTTTAAAATATAAAATATCCCCATCATACAAAGTTAATCACTTAAAACTTTAAAAACTATTAAAACTAAATTAAAACACCCTCCCTAGAAAATTAAAAAAACAACGGACAGCCTTATATAAGCCAGGGGGGGGGTGTTACCACACCAGCAGCACCCCACACCAACTGCGCTAACCAGATTCTGAAGGCTGGCAGCTCTGCCTGGAGATGCAACTTGGTCAGCAAGAGGTTCCACAAGGCCAGAGCAGATACAGAGAAGGCCCTCCTTCTAGTGCCAGAGAGATGAGCCTCTTTGGCAGATGGAACCACTAGGGACCCCTCTAGTCTGCTCTGGTAGGACAGGCAGATGATCTTGGGGTAACACGGTCTCTTAAGTATCCTGGTCCACTACCATGGATGGCTTCAAAGGTCATTACCAGCACCTTGAATTGCACCTGGAGGCACACCGGCAGCCAATGCAGCTCCCATAGCAGGGGTGAGGCATGGGCATAGCGACCACACCCCATCACTATGTGGGCAGCCACATTTTGCACCAGTTGTAGCCTGTGAATGGTCATCAAGGGCAGCCCCATGTAGAGTGCATTACAATAATCTAGTCTGGAGGTGACCAGAGCATGAGTGACAGCTAGCAAGGAGTCCCGGTCAAGGAGCAGGCGTAATTGGCAAATGATGTGAAGTTGCGCAAAAGCCCTCCTGGCCACAACTGCCACTTGCTCTTCGAGCAGGAGTCGTGAGTCCAAGAGGACCCCCAAATTATGCACTGGGTGTGTCTGAGGCAAACCCTCCTGGCCACAACTGCCACTTGCTCTTCGAGCAGGAGTCGTGAGTCCAAGAGGACCCCCAAATTATGCACTGGGTGTGTCTGAGGCAAAAGAGCCCCATCCAGTACCAAAGATGGTAGCTCCCAGGACAGTGTGAGCTTCCTATCCCACTGTCACTCAGTCTTGCCAGGATTCATTTGTAGCCCATTATCCCCCATCCAGACCCCTACAGCTTCCAGACACCTGGACAGGACGTCAACCACATCACTTGGATTACCACAGGCCAAGATGTACAATTGAGTATCATCAGCATATTGATGATACTTCACCCCGTGGGAACAGATGATCTCCCCCAGCGGCTTCATGTAAATATTAAATAAGAGAGACAAGAGGACCAAGCCCTGTGGCACCCCATAATGGAGAAGCCTAGGGCTGGACCTTTCGCCTTCCAACAACACCGATTGGGTCCAGCCCTAAGAAATGAGGAAAATAAGGATCACACAGTGCCCTGGATCCCCAATCCTTGGAGCTGTTCCAGAAGGATGCCATGGTCGACAGTATTGATGGCTGCTGAGAGGTCAAGAAGAGCAAGGACTGATGGATTTACCTTTGTCCCACTCATGCCAGAGATCATCCAACAGCGTGACCAATGCAGTCTCAGTACTATATCCAGGCCTGAAACCTGACTGAAAGGGGTCCAGTATTAAATTCTATGCTGTGTGTGGTCCTGAACACTCATCCAGTGCCTGGGACTCCCCCATGCTGTGCAGGCAGGTGTGATGGCAGGGAATGTAGCAGAATGGCATGTGGTCTGTAAGACCTTTGGTGTAAACTTAGAACTAATCTTAAGGTGTGGATATATGATGAATCTGTGTGTATATACACATGTGTGCCCCACAGACATATCTTCTCCTATTGAACCTGGTTGGACACCATTGATTTCAACCTGGAGAATTAGATAATGTGATTTTCCAAGGAGTGAACTAGCAGCATTTTAAAGGCTGTGAGCCAAGAAGCTGTACAGACAGCAAGGCGTCTCTGTTGCCACTACAAAGTGGATGTTAATTATCTAAAACAATACATGTAATAAGCAAACAGAAAAAGCCTCTCTTACTGCCACACTGTACCCACTCATCTAGTATATCTTTAACTGCTTAGTTATTTAGCCTGCAGGCATAATAATTAGTTGCTACACAAATTAATAAAGAAAAAAGACACCAGGGGTAAGAATGGTGGGAAACTTTGTATCTGGCATTTTTTGAGAAATCTAATTTGTATGTACAGTACATGTACTTCCTTTTGTTTCTAGAAAGACCTTTTCTCCTTTCTTTCCTCTATTCCCTCCCTCTGTGTATTAGAAACATGCCATATAGGTGATGAATTGTGTACACACAAGTGCACCATTTACACATTAGTCAAGAAAGTGGTCAGTTGATCCTATGGTTTGACCTCCAGAAGATTAACTAAACAAATAAAAGACTGGCAGATGCCACAGGCTGTTGGGTTTCCAGCTCATATATGCAGAACAAGGCAATAGTACTTATACTGGAAAGTACTTTGATTTTTCCAAGCCATTTCCACACAACACGTTCAAAGAAAGATTTGAACCACTTATAAAGTACGAGATGGCCAGAAATTAACATTTCCATTTTAATGATCAGAGACTAAGGCACAAAGAGAGAGAGCCCCACTATCGCAAAGCAGTTGGTGGCACAGTCATCAAGATAACCCAGTTGATCACTGAGAAGTCTAAAACTGACCACAGGAATATTATTAAATTGGCTGATAGGTGAAATGGGTAGGCTATTAAAAAGAAAATGTAAGAGGTAAATCTGAAATTTGAAATGCAATTGGTATATAGTGATAATATAATGAAGTGACCCTAAGAAAGAAGACATGTTCTTTTCTACAGCAGTCCCACCTGCTATCTCAGGTAGTCCCAAAGAATTCAATTTTCTGCTAGGATACAAGCTTCCAAGCAAGAGGCCCATCAAGTGAGTCGTATTGACAAAATGTTCTTGTTAACTCATTCATAATCAATAGACAGGCTTAAGCCAGATGAAGTACGCTCCTTTCCACTCTTCTTAGTTTTTATTTTATTTTTAAAGTCAGGTTTCTCCAGAATATTTAGGATGGAACATATACCATCTGAAGCTCAGAGGCTAAAATATCTGAACCCTTCAGCTGTCTAAAGCACCTTCCTGCTTTGACGAAGAGAAGAATTGTGATTCTTTAACTGAGAGTGTGACCACTGAAAAGCCAATTTGGATGATTTGGCTTTGCTATGATTTGAGTCACAGCCTATATTACATTTGAAATTACATTCAGTGTTCATTCAGGAGTTCACTGTGCATGCTGAATATGATACAAGTTGCCTTCCAGCTCACACACATCTTTCTTCCCTTCCTTCCTCTGGTCCTGCCTCTACCAATCCTTTCATTAATAACATTGACTCTGCGACAAGCTAATAGGGTAATTGTAAGATTTTTTTTTTAATGGAAAAATTCAAAGGAAGTTTGAGAGAGGAGAAAGAATGTGGGGGCATGTCCCCCCCGATCCTGAACATCGTGTCTCAACTGCCTACATCACTGAAACTCCACCTATGTACCTATGCATGCACGTACACACCATTCTTTACAAGACTATGTCAACAAATCACATGGGGGAAAGCCCATTCAATTTATTCTGGCTGGAAGAAATAGAAGGCCTCCATTGGCAGAGAGGGAAACACTTTGGAAGGAAAAGGGACTTGATTTGAATCAACTTTTGAATTCTGTAAAAAAATGACTTCAAATTTACTTGTTTAATTTATAAATGGAAAAAATCCTGTGACATTTGACTATGGAATGTCTGACATTAAGAAGACAAAATCTACAAAAGAACTTTAAGACTTTAACACTGACAATGAAAAATTGAAAATACTGAAAGAAATTGCCGAAAACAAACAAATTAGCCTTGTGATCCATATACAAAACAAATGTAGAAGAAAAAGGCGATACCTTTTTTGGATCACTAAACAAAAAATCATTGTGAGCTTTAGTGATTCAAGATCACTTCTTCAGGCATGCAAAGTTAGGGAAATCATCAATGAAAGTCCAAATGTTCATGGCATATTGGTGTTTGCCAGGCTCTGTTCAGAAAGGTATCACCTTCTTCTTCTACACTTGTTTTGTATATGGATCACACAACCAATTTGTTTGTTTTATGGAACTTCTGAGGATACCAAGAAAAGCCACCTGAACTGCATGGACATATTAACATTGGGACAACGTCACTGCAGATTAAACCACTAGGTAATACAGTATTTATATTGACTTTGAATTGGCAACAATTGGAATACATAGTGTGTGAACCAAATTCTCTCCCACCCCCACCCCCCAATTCCCTTATGGAGGATACTAAAATTCGCCGGCTCCCTCCCCTGCCCTGCCTGGCGGGGGAGGTAGGAGCGCAGCTGACTGGCGTTACGCGGCGGGACTTCAAAAGCTGCGCCGCCAACATCACCGGAGCCACGGTTCCTTCGCCGGCTCCCTCCCCTGCCCTGCCTGGCGGGGGAGGTAGGAGCGCAGCTGACTGGCGTTACGCGGCGGGACTTCAAAAGCCGTGCCGCCAACATCACCGGAGCCACGGTTCCTTCGCCGGTTCCCTCCCCTGCCCTGCCTGGCGGGGGAGGTAGGAGCGCAGCTGACTGGTGTTACGCGGCGGGACTTTCAAAAGCCGCGCCGCCAACATCACCGGAGCCACGGTTCCTTCGCCGGCTCCCTCCCCTCCCCTGCCTGGCGGGGGAGTTAGGAGCGCAGCTGACTGGTGTTACGTGGCGGGACTTTCAAAAGCTGCGCCGCCAACATCACCGGAGCCACGGTTCCTTCGCCGGCTCCCTCCCCTGCCCTGCCTGGCGGGGGAGGTAGGAGCGCAGCTGACTGGTGTTACGCAGCGGAACTTCAAAAGCCGCGCCGCCAACATCACCGGAGCCACGGTTCCTTCGCCGGTTCCCTCCCCTGCCCTGCCTGGCGGGGGAGGTAGGAGTGCAGCTGACTGGCGTTACGCGGCGGGACTTTCAAAAGCTGCGCCGCCAACATCACCGGAGCCACGGTTCTTTCGCCGGCTCCCTCCCCTGCCCTGCCTGGCGGGGGAGGTAGGAGCACAGCTGACTGGCGTTACGCGGCAGGACTTTCAAAAGCTGCGCCGCCAACATCACCGGAGCCACGGTTCTTTCGCCGGCTCCCTCCCCTGCCCTGCCTGGCGGGGGAGGTAGGAGCGCAGCTGACTGGCGTTACGCGGCGGGACTTCAAAAGCTGCGCCGCCAACATCACCGGAGCCACGGTTCCTTCGCCGGCTCCCTCCCCTGCCCTGCCTGGCGGGGGAGGTAGGAGCGCAGCTGACTGGCGTTATGTGGTGGGACTTTCAAAAGCCGCGCCGCCAACATCACCGGAGCCACGGTTCCTTCGCCGGCTCCCTCCCCTGCCCTGCCTGGCGGGGGAGGTAGGAGTGCAGCTGACTGGCGTTACGCGGCGGGACTTTCAAAAGCCGCGCCGCCAACATCACCAGAGCCATGGTTCCTCCGCCGGCTCCCTTTGCTGATGTTAAGTACATTGAGCTTTGCTCTGTAATGTTATGATGTTATGGTATATTTATTTTGCACTAATTTGTAAAGTTGTAACTTGTAATCTTTTATTGTATGCTATTGTATTTGGTGTGTTAATTTGTTATATTGTATTTAATTTTCCTGTTGTAAGCCGCCCTGAGTTGGCCCTGGCTAAGTAGGGCGGGGTATAAATCGAATAAATGAATGAATGAATGAATGAATGAATTGCTTTGACCTGGCCAGAGAGGGGGCCTGTGGCCTCAATGGAGTCAATTGGAATGAGCAATAAACAGAGGCCTGGTTTCCTGTTGTCTGTTAAATGGGGGAGGGATGTATAAATGGACTGCTACTTCCCATTTTAAGAACAGAGCCTGGCAAACACCAACATGCCATGAAAATTTGGACTTTCATTGATGATTTCCCTATTTGCATGCCTGAAGAAGTGATCTTGAATCACGAAAGATCACAATGATTTTTTTAAATTTAGTGATCCAAAAAATGGTATTGCCTTCTTCTACATTTGAAATAAATCGTATGCCTTGGTTCATTCATCAACCCAAACAGCAACTGCTGCCAAGAAATCAGAAGAGTGAGACTTTGAAGCATAGCAATGAAAAAATTGGGGCGGGGGGGGGGGGGGGAACCGATGGAATAAAGTGTAAGAATGTTTCACTGGCTATCATGACCAAAATCATTCACACTATTGGTTTCCCAATCACCGTGTATGGATGTGAAAGCAGGAAACTGAGAAGAAAATATATTTGAAATATGGTGCTATGGCAGTGATGGTGAACCTTTTAGAGACTGAGCGCCCAAACTTCAACCCAAAACCAACTTATTTATCGCAAAGTGCCAACACAGAAACAGGGGAGGAAGGAACACTCCCTTTGGGCTGCTGGGCAGAGGGGCAGGGAAAACTCTGTGCTGGGGTAACTGCATGGGTACCCACAGAGATGACTCTGAGTGCCACCTCGGGCATGCGTGCAATAGGTTTGTCACCACTGTGCTATGAGATAGCATTGTGAATACCCTGGATTGCCAGAAAGACAAACAAGTGGGTCCTAGAGCAAATCAAGCCTGAACTGTCTCTGGAGGCAAAAGGCTTGAGCTGAGACTGTCCTACTTTGAGCACATCATAAGACGGCAAGACCTTCTGGAAAAGACAATAAAGCTGGGAAAGATGGAAGAGAGCAGAAAAAAGAGGAAGACCAAACATGAGATGGATAGACTCTCTGAGGGAAACCAAAGGCTTGTGTTTGTAAAACCTAAGCAGGATTGTTGAGGATAGGATATTTTGGAGTTCTCTCATTCATAGGTTCTCCATGTTTCAGAGATAACTTCACAACACAGAACAACCACCACAAATCTTTGTTTGCTCTACAGATTATTGCAAGATCAAAACAGACCATGCAAGGATGCATCACAGCCACAGATATAGTTTTCCTTCCCATCTTCATGCAGTCCTGCCTCCTTACAAGTCATAGTTGGCAATAAAGCAGTACAGATTTTCTAATTAGAATTCCTTTAGTCCAAGTGAGTCTATTTCTCCTACTACAGTTCTCAGGTTAGGAACTGTCATGGAAATTATTCTCCTTTACATCATATTTTTTTACAGCATTATGAAGTCTGAGAGTAAACATTTTCAAGGTAACGCATCACATGCATAAATAAAGAAATTCCAAGCAGTGTAACCAAAATGATCTGGATCATAAAAACTGGGAGGGGAGGTGTAAACATCTCATTTACTTTAACCACATATATTTGCTTAGTACCCCTAGGAATTTTAGAATGTATTAATTCAAACGAGATGTAAAACAGGGCTCCTGACTGAACAGAGCCATTTAAGTTTCAGTGTTACTTTTCACAAACTTGCATTAACATCAGTACCACAAAATTTTCTTCGGAATTTCTGAGTCCAAAAATCTTAATGTTTTTCTTACATCTATTGGTGTATACTGGGAAAGTAGCCAAGGCCATTGGTTGCAGTGCTCATTTGCATTACAAAGACATACTTTCCCTCCCTACCAGCTGAAAAAAAAGAGGTGAGGCAGATTTACTATGGTCAAAGGCATTGGGCCACAATTTTACTTAAATTTTAATTATATTTAACCCCTAACCTACAGTGGGGCCTGGTAGTGCTATACCTGATAGCAGAGCAGGGGGAGTCAATCTGCCCCTCTCTGTACCAGATGGGCAAATCCTTGCCCCTGCACAGTCCTGATCCTGTCAGCTCAGCTTCTACCCAGGCCAGCTGCAAGGCAGGGAAACCCCATTGAGTCCATTTCCAACTCTGTTCACAGGAACAAATGTCCCCCAAAGATGTTTCATGGTATGCCTTGTATGTCTAACTGATTCATAAGAATCGCACCAGGCAGTCAGGGCCACCTTGTCAATAGATGCCCTAAAGGATTCACCACTAACCCCATCCACCCAGCACTGCCTACCAACTAATTGTGACCAAACCAATTTACACCACCATCTCCACTAAAGGACAACTAACAGGCCAGAGTAGGATAGGTGAAAAACTACCCATCTCCTAATTGCCAATCTGGACATAGGATAAAAATTCCTATCCACCCCTCAATGGTGACCTTTAGTGTCCAAGAACCAAGACAATAGAAGCAGCCGAAGTCTGGCTTAACTCATCTTTATTGCATGATGGTCAGGGGGAACATGTGGTAATGGCGGACAAACAGCTCATTATATACAGTGGCTATACATTTGAATGTGGCTCCTCAGTAGCTCATTGGCTACTGTCTGCGTGACATCACCCTTAGTCACGCCCTTCTTGTCCAGGTGAGGCAGTGGCGGGAATCTTCCCGCGACTGTAGGCATTTGGAGAATTTGTACCATGTGAGCTGGACGTTCGCTACTACCCCCAGTGGTCACTAGCTCGTGTCCTAATACAGAAGGTTACAGTGTTACTTTTAGAGATTGTTACATTCACTCATTCGTGTGGTTACATTGACTTAAAGGCACATTGCAATCCATACACAACACTCCTCCCCCCTAGAATGAGACGAAGTCTCTCATCCAATGTGGTTTACTGCATGAGCGTTTTGGATGTAAGGCTGGCTGGCTTGTCCCAGGGGAGCTATCGCTTCTGTGTTCCCTGGGCTCTTGTCCTGCAACAGGAGAGGGAGACTCGTTAGCGACTTGCTGCGGTTCTGCAGCTTTTGGGGTAGGGGTAAACTCCATTGTGGGAAAACTGGGGGCATTGGGGACTAACGAAAAACCCCGCTCCTTGCTTGAATGGGTGGGGGACCACTCCGAAAAACTCCCCCGGTTTTGCAACTCAAATTCAAACTCATGTTCTGGGATATCTGTGGGGGCATCCACCAGGATATCTGCGGGGACAAACTTATTCCCTTCCCCCCTTGATGGGGACCACTGGTCCCCCTCTCCTCCCCCTTGGGCTAAACAGGTGGGGGAGAACCCTAACGCTGAGCCCTGATGCGCGGTTTCCACGCCCTGACTACCGGGAACCCGTCGCCGGAGTTGGTCTGCATGTTGCCTCCAGAGTAGACCCGTGCTGGTCTCAATGCAGTACGACACAGGTCCAGTTTGTCCAATGACTACCCCCGGAACCCAGGCTGGTCCTGCGGTTGCATAATTTCTGCAATGGACCGGGGCGCCTATTTCGAAACTCTTGGTGCCCACTATCCCAATGTTCCTCCCAGTGTCTTCCACCCTTGTGGGGTCTAGCCTGGTCAGTATCGTGGTCAGCTTCCTGTGCATAAGGAGTTCTGTGGGCGAGTAACCTGACGCTAGCGGTGTCACCCTATAACCCAGCAGGAATTGGCATAACTGTAGATTCAGGTCCCTGGGACCCATGCGCCTCAGTGCTTCCTTTGTTGTATGCACAAGGCATTCTACTTGACCATTTGTTGCTGGGTGAAAAGGTGCGGAGGTGATGTGCCGGATGGCGTTTATGTCAATGAATGCCCGGAACTCGGTGGACATGAAACTACTCGCTTTATCACTCACAAGTACATCGGGTATTCCGAATGAGCTGAACACCTTGTACAATTGCTTAATGGTTGCGGCTGATGAGGTGTTTGCCACTGGGATAACTTCTAACCACTTGGAATAAGCATCCACTATGAGGAGGAAAAATGAACCTCTGAAGGGACCTGCGAAATCTATGTGCAGGCGAACCACGGCCCTTTGGCTGCATCCCATTCTCTGTGCGGAAGTTGGGACTCTTCAGGCCAAGAGCTTTGGCAACTCTCGCAAGTGCTCACCATGTGCTCTATGTCAGCGTCTAACTGGGGCCACCAGAAATAGCTCCTGGCCAAAGCCTTGGAGCGGATGATTCCCGGATGGCTGATGTGCAGTAGCTTGAGCACCCTTGCTCTCAAAGATTCAGGGACGACCACCCGCTGGCCCCAAAGGAGGCAACTCCTCTCCATGGGTAGTTCTAACCTTTTCCTAAAAAAAGGGGGCAAATTCTCCACTGGGGAAGACATTGGCCATCCTTTTTGCACCCAGGAACTCACTAGAGCCAACGTCTTATCTCTCCCTGTCGCCTTGGCGATTTCCGCGGGTACTATTGGGGGTGAATCCAGAACCTCTATCATGAGTACTTGGTGATCTTGTTCCACTTCACATGCAGGGTTGCCCATGTGAGGCAGAGGTGACCTCGAGAATGCGTCCGCATGGCTTATGTCCTTTCCGGGGCGATAAACCAGCATGTTCTGGTACGCGTTTAGAAAAATGGCCCATCTCAGCATTCTGGGGGACAAAATCTGCGGTGTGGGCTTGTCTGCAGTGAAAATGCCTAGCAGGGGCTTGTGGTCAGTCATGAAGGTGAAGGGACGGCCATATAGAAAGTCATGAAACTTCTTTGTTCCAGCAATTATTGCAAGTGCCTCCCTGTCTGTCTGTGCATAGTTACGCTCTGCCTTTGACAGGGATCTGGAGTAGAACGCCACTGGGGCTTCCCGCCCGCTGTCCAACACGTGGCACAGGACCACCCCCACCCCCACTGGTGAGGCATCGCATACCAGAACCACTGGCTTCTTGGGATCGAAATGGGTCAGAATGGCCTCAGAGGATAAGAGTTGTTTCAGCTCATTGAATGCTCTCTCCTGACTCTCGCCCCATCACCAAACCTCATCCTTCTTTAATAATCTATGAAGTGGCTCCACCACCGTTGCCTTCCTAGGCAGGAAGGAATGGTAAAAATTCAGGAGTCCCAGGAACAATTGCAATTCAGGTTTTGTGGTGGGGTGAGGAGCATTTTGAACAGCGGCCACCTTTGACTCAGAGGGTTTTATGCCAACTGGGTTACCTGGAAACCTAGGAACTCTACCTCTTTTGCAAAGAACACACATTTGTCTTTGCGCAGCCTCAAACCCGCTTTCTTGAATACGGTCAGTACCCTGTCTAGCCTTTCGGCCAGTTCTGACTCGCTCCCCCCGTTATCAATACGTCATCAAAATATGGCAAGACCCCCTCCAAACCCTTCAAAAGACGCTCCACTAATGATTGGAAGATGCCTGGAGCCGAATTTACACCAAACTGTAGGCGCATCACCTTAAACGCCCCTTTGTGGGTGTCTATCATCTGTGCAGCAGCTGCAGCTGGGGTTACCGAAAGTTGCTGGTAAGCCTGCACCAGGTCCAACTTCACAAAACACTTTCCCCCATGTAACCTGGCCAACAAGTGGCTGACTACCGGCACCAGATATGCATTTGGGCGTATTGCCTTGTTAATTGTACATTTGTAATCAGCGCAAATTCGAACCTCCCCATTAGCCTTTAGCGCTGTTACAATAGGAGTTTCCCACTCTGCAGAATCAACTGGGACTAGAATTCCCTGGCCCACCAACTTGTCCAGTTCTGCCTCTATTTTGTCCTTTAGAGCAAAAGGAACCCTTCACGGTTTGAGCCTTATCGGCCGGATCTCCAGGTCCAGGTCGAACGCAACTGGGGGGCCCTTGAATTTTCGAGTCCCTTCTTGAATACCTCGGGATGCGTGTTACACACCTCCTGTATTGGATCAGTTCCGACAGTATGCACACACCCCTATGAACACCCCCAGGGACTTAAACCATTGTGTCACCAGGAGGCAACAGCCCCCCCCCCCTTGAGAACAACCAGAGGGAGCTCCGAGGCATGTTGCTTGTATTGCACCTTGAATTTTCCCACCCCCAACACCGGGATGCTATTTCCCTGCATGTCTCGCAACATAGACTTCAGTGCTTTGAGTTTGGGCCGCACGTTGGGGGAAATTCGCAAAAACTCCCTCTGGGAAATAATGGAATAGGAGGAACCCGAGTATCTCCATCTTAACGGGGACCCCTTGCAACAGTACCTCAACAAAGTAACGTGGGTGTCCCAAGGACACACTTTGGAACGCCGCGTTGTCGTTGCTGGGGACGTGCCGGTACACTCCATTACCTCGACGTCGCTGTCGTCGGAGACTCGGCCCACGCCATCCTGTTTCCTTGAGGGCCAGACGCCCTCCTGCTTCCTTGGGGGACAGTCTGTTGAGGCAGTTGTGGCACTCGGCCTTCTGGAACGGGCACTTGCTCCGATCGTGGGATGCCCCGCAGCCGTCGCAACATCGGCCGTCCTTCCGCACCATCTGGATGTCCTTGTCCTCCGTGGAGGAGTGTGGCGCCCGCCTGGGCACTTGCACCGGGGCTGTTGCCCTGTTGGGTTGTGGGGGCCTTGTTCTGAACCCCTTAACCCCGGCTCTCATGGCTTCTGCCACCTGCGCCTCCTTCAGGACACCTTGTAATGTTGGGGGAGGCTCTTTATTCATCAGCTTCTGCTGTGTCTCCTCGTCCCACAGGCAGCACAGCATGTGGTCCCTGAGGGCGATTTCTAGGTTCTCCCACTTGCATGGGCCGGCGGTTAGATGGAGGGCCGCTGCAAAGGCAGCCACGGACTCACCAGGGGACTGCACCCTCTTCCAGAAGGCGTCCTGAGCTGAGAACATCGAGACCGTGGGCTGGAAGTGGTCCCGCAGGGCTTTCAGGAGCTGTTTGACCGGGACCTCGTCTAATTTCCTTGAAGACACCAGGTCCACCAAAATCTTCATGGCCGAAAAACCGAGCATCCTGATGAGGGTGGCCCTTTTCTTCCCCTCATCTGAGATGTCGGACACCATCAGTGCGCTTTTGAAATCCATCTCGAACAGTTCCCATTCCTCCGGTTTGTTGATGTCAAAACTGGTCATTTGGAGAATTTGTACCATGTGAGCTGGACACTCGCTACTGCCCCCAGTGGTCACTAGCTCGCATCCTAATAGAGAAGGTTACAGTGTTACTTTTAGAGATTGTTACATTCACTCATTCGTGTGGCTACATTGACTTAAAGGCACATTACAATCCATACACAACATGACCCCAATAAATAAGTACAGCAATACCTCAAACAAAGTCCGCTTCATACAACATTAAATTCATACAACATCGCATAATTCCTTGAAAAAAGTTGCCTCATACAAAGTCGCTGCGACTTTGTATGAGGCATTGGGTTTTTTACCAGGTTGCATTGTGCCTGGGCAGTATAAAAGGCAGGACACATGTGTGTGGATGGGCTGTGGCCTGTTCCAGCAAGGCTGTTCTTATGTTCTTATGTGCATTGCTCTTGTGGGTTTTGCACGAGGCAAAGAGTGTTTCGGAGTGGTTTTGAGTGCGGTTTTGGAATTTTAAAAAAATTTTTGTCAGAATTTTTAGAAGCATTCCTGGGATTTTTGCAGCATTCTTCAGGTTATTGGACAATCAGGGTTGTTTGACATGATTTTGTAATGTATTTAGCCTTTAGACAACGATTTCTTAAAGTTCTGTCAGTTTCCTGTTCTGTTTCCTTGGCTTTGCCCTGAAGTCTGTGCTGTTACAGTACAATGTATCTCTATGGAAATGACGTTGTACTAGGCATTGTGGCAAGGATTTGGACGTTGTATGAGGCATCACAGCTAAGATTTTTCATGCCTCATACAAAGTCCAAATCCGTATAAAGTCCAAACTTGTGGAACCAAGTTTGGACGTTGTATGAGGTATCACTGTATTCTGGACTAAGAAAGAAGGTGGGTGGATCATTGGCTCAAAACTGCCAAAAGAGGGTGCTTAACAGGCAGGGCATGCTTAAACAGGTTCACCTCCCTGCCCAGCCACCATCTCCAGGCAATGACAAGGTGTCATCCTCTGCACTAGCCTCTTCTTCACTTGGGAGTGGGAAAGGCACCATTTCCTTTTTAAGCTGCTGCACAGCTATCATATGGGGGTGCACATTCTCCATGAAGAAAAACAAAGTCAGGTATTCACCATGTATTTCGAAAGTTTAAAGCAGTTGGTTACTGCTCATGTAGTGGGACTGAAATACCTCAGTGTGGTATTTGACAGGACACTCTCTTGTAAGCAGCACTGTGTAAATACCAAAGCTAAAGTTAGTACAAAGAACAACATCATCAGGAAACTGACAAACTATAAATGGGGAACTCAACCATCCACACTGCGTACATCAGCTTTGGTTCTGAGCATCTCTACAGCAGAAAATGCTGCTCCAGTATGGAGCACATCCACACATTCGAAACAAGTTGACATCGCTGTTAATGAAGCCATGCATCTAGTGACAGGATGCCTCAAGCCTATACCAGTTGAGAAAATATATCCTATTGTTGGTATTGCTCCACCTAAGATCAGGAGAGAAGTAGCAGCAGATGCTGAGAGAATTAAGAAAGATAATAACCCTCAACACCCTCTGAATGGATATAAACCAAATCCACCAGCTCAGATCCAGGAAGAGCTTTATGGCAAGAACAAACATTCTTGAGGGTACACAAAAGTAAAATCAGATTAGAAGATGGAGGAAGGAGCTCACTGGACAGGGAACAACATTAAAGGAGGATATAGCCAAGGAACTCGATTTCCCCTACGTCACTGGAGGATTCTGAATAGGCTGAGAGTTAGAGTGCCTAGATGTAAGACCAACATGCTCAAGTGGGGCTTGCTGGCAGACGACAACATGCAGTATGAATGTGGAGGGATACAGAATCCGCTTCATTTACTGATCTGCCAATAACTGCCAGAAACATGGACCGATGAGGACTTAAGTTTGGCCAATTACAAAGCCAAGAAAGTGGCTCCATTTTGGCAGTCCAGGTTTTGATCAGGACATGAAAGAAGAAGTGGGAGGGTAACAGCATTCCATGCACTCTGGTGTCTAGTCATGCCTGCCATATGACCACAGAAATGTCTGCAGACTCAGACAACGCTGGCTCTTTATCTGTAATCGTAGATGAGCACTGGCTTTTGAGCAAGGGCAACCTTTACCTTTACCTTACGGCTCATGTAACATTTAAAAATGTAATTTCCCCCAATATCTTAAAAGCAAGAGGAAGAGTTCCTTTTTAGTTAATTTTAAGAATTCTGAACTCTTACATGCCATTCTTGAGTGTTTTTTGCCGTCAGTTCTGGATTCTCCCCTTCTGGCTCAGCCAATCAGTTTCCAATGGTGATGCGGTCATATTTGGAAGGAGCCATAATCACAGAGAGCTGCCTTTCTATAAGAAGACAAGCCAATCTGCTATGAACAACATTAAGATCTTAAATCCAGAGTGTTTTTTGTTTTTATTGAGTCAACATCAATTTTCAAAGGTGCCAAAACATTAAAAAACATTTTTTTTAAAGTACACCAAAACATAGAAGTATGTTTATCAGTCTGCACTAAAGAGCCAAATAAGATTACCTCTCCAGGGTTCTAGTGGCAAGATCTGAGCAGAGATTCTATGTAAGCAAACTGGTAAGTAAAGGTAAAGGTTTCCCTTGCTTGAAAGCCAGTCGTATACGACTCTAGGGTGCAGTGCTCATCTCTGTTTTAAAGCCGAAGAGCCAGCGCTGTCTGCTTCTGCAGATGTTTCCATGGTCATGTGGCAGGCATGACTAGACACCATGACTAGACAGGTATGACTAGCCAACTGGATGTGTGGTTAAGTCCTCACATCATTGATGAACACCACCACAGACCTTTGGCAGGTTTAATAACATTCAGTTTATGCAGGGTGGTGGTGGTAATGTTTAAGTTGGCCCTAAATCTTGCTGAGGCATCAGATAAGCTCTTGCCAACATAAATGGTTGGTGGGAGTGGCTAGCTTTTGGAAGATGAGTATGTGTGACGATTTTGATGTGGCAGGATGTTCATGGTACTTATGGTAATCATGGTGAAATAGATATCTGATTTAAAGATGGGAGTCTTTCAGCCTCTTGGCAACAAATGACTTTTCTCCTTGAAGATATATATTCTGATTGTTGTTTTCTTCCTCCCCCCCCCCCTTTTCACTTTTCTCCATCTTTCCCCTTTTTTTGAGATATTTTAAATGTCCCATAGTCATTTCACCCCAGTCATTAGTGTTCTTGTTTGAAACTGTATACCTTCTGCACAAGGTGACTCAGAAAGTATATTGAGCTGCATAGATTTTGTCAGTTTTTTTAGAAAGAAAGAAAGAAAGAAACCTTATTGGTCTTGTTCTTTGCTTCATCACAGATCTCGATCTTCTCGCCAGTTTCTTACTAACCTCAATGGAATGTTCTGCCTTGTCTTGGGTACTTTCCCCTCATGGGTACCTGAGCCTTTGGCACTCTAGTAAATCATGCAGATTGCTAGGTGGGAACCAGATCTGGCAAAAACCACTTGTTGTAGTTAAACATGTGCTCATACTGAAGCCATTCAAGAATTCTTCTTGTTAGCTGTGGATTCACAGTGCTTGCCATTAAAGGATCAAGTGAAAGAGAGTTCCTTGCTGAGTCAGCTCATACTACAAGCACAGTTATTTTCTGTCTGGAGAGGACTGTCCAAAACGTGCTTACCGGGTTGTGTGTATTATATGCATTCTTCATGCTAAGCCTGCAAGGGTGTGTGTGTGTGTGTATCCATTTTGTCTTACATGCCTATATTCCAATTTTAATTGTTGTGACCCTTCCTGGGTCTCCTATGGGGATAAAGATGCCATATAAGTACCTTTATCTCCTTTTGTCTGTGATTGAGAGAAGAATAATATCACTCCCTTTTCAATATAACTGAAAAAGTCACTGTATGGGACTTCCACATTGTTGAAGCACTGGATTATGTTGTAATTTGTGCTGCAGCCTCATGCACTATTGTGGAAGTTGAGGAAATAATAGGTGGGTAGGAAAATTACGTGTTTTGGAGCATCAGCCGGTGGCTTATAGTATGCATTTTCTTTTAAATGTAACTTTGAAGAATAATGGTTTTAATTTCATATTGATTTTTTACTTCAATGATGTATAACTATTGTATATGACCTTGAGATTGATACTATAATTAATTACTGTTGAAAGTAACTTTCCAAGCTCTCTATATTTACAGCCTTCATTTCTTTTATTCTGTGCTATAAGAGAGGAGGGGGAGGAAGGCATCAGCTGTCAAGGTGCTAGGATTGTATTGATTTACCAAAAATTGCAAAAATATTAGTTACTTTTCTTATTTGCTGGGGAAGCATTCTGGTTGAGGCTTCTTGGCCAACAGCACAGCCAGGTGGATTTTATGGCAGTAAGCTCGCTAAATTTTGCCAATAGCAGAACAAGAGGTTTGGGGGGAATGTAATTTGGATGATCCTTACAGAGAAAGTGTGTGTAAGTTTCAAACTATTCACAGCATTATTCCTTTCAGTCTCCAAGTTTCTAATGCATGGAATATCTTTATTTACTGTGCTGTTTGTTGTGGAATTTAGATAGTTAGGGACTGCTAAAGGGAAATGATCACGTCTGCAATCTGGTGAAATTTAGACATGTCGCAATCCCACTGCAATCAAAGCGACTAAAACATTTAACTCTGTAATTTAATTCTGTTAATTTCAGCAAGTTATGCACACTTTATTTTTATCCCCAATACATGCACAAATGTAGCTCTGAATAACTGTAATTGATAATGAGTTGTGTTCCTTTTCTAAATGGCTCTGAATAGTCCTGACATTTCTCAACTTTTCTGTTCAAATATTTAAAACAATGTAAGCTTTCTTTTGAGCAGATATCATTTTAAAAAATACATTTAACTCCATCAGATATACCCTTTCATCTTGTCATGGACTTATCAGTGAGGCAGATATTTTACACACTTCATTAAAAATATATCATTTTATTAAAATGAGAAATTGCTAACCAAACAAGTCAAAATTAGCAACTAAAATTGGGGGGGGGAAATCATCCTGATTTTTAGTAAATTTCAAAAATTTCATTTCAAGTTTTCATTTCAAGTTTAATTTCTATACCACTTTACTCACCCAGCAGGTAACTCAAAGCGGTGTACAGAGTAACAATAAGATAGTACAATAACACAGGTAAACATAACATAACATAAATACATTTTTATGACAAAATCCAATAGTTTGGGGATGTAAACTAGTACCCATTTTCTACTATCATGCATAAAGTGGGTTTGAACCATCTTTATACCAGCTGAGATGGGATCGGGGACACAGGAAAATGCCACCAAACCCAATGAATCAATGGGAGGTTCTTGTGCAATGGACAGATTGTGAATCTAGTACCCTTCTGAGAATTCATTAGCAGCTAAATATGAACCTCAGCAGACACTGTGTTTCCAGATACAACCTCATCATCCCAGCTCTTCACGTAAAGAAGGAGTTCTCAACCTTTTTAAGCCAGGGGCCAAGCCATGCTCCCTCAGACAGCTTTGGGGGCTGGACAGCCATTTTGCCCTTCCTCTACCACATGGCACTTCCTGGTGTGGTGGAGGCAGTGGGGGCTCACATGAAATGGTGCTGTGGGCCGCATCCGTCCCATGGGCCGCAGGTTGAGAATCCCTGATGTAAAGAAACTCCAGGGTGGCAAGAGACATGAGTGAGTGAGAGAGAGAAGGGCTATAGCATTGAGATTGACAGCTCCATGTTCAAAGTGCAGCAAATCTTTCTATTTGGGCTCTCCAATCATGGTACTTTAGGAGAGGGAGATCTTGAATGTGTTCAAAGAGCCCAGTTGACCTGCACTAACTCTCTAAATAAATATTATCTGTGTCACAGAGAGAGAGTGCAAGCGCGGCGCTGGCCGCCGCGCTCTTTGCAGCCCCCCCCCCCGGACTCAGACAGCCGGGTGAGTTAGGGGGCGTGGCCACCCCTCTTTAAAATGGGTGGCCACGAGGCAGCCGAGCTGCCATTTTAGAAGCGACGGAGCGGAGAAGTTTTCTCCGTCAGGTTTTCGTTGCTTCCCCTCTATTCTTTTCAAACAGAGTTTACCTTTGCTGATTGATACCACTGTACTCAAAGCAATGGGTTGCGAGTTGGATCCTTGGCTAGGGATCGTTTAGGAGCAGCTTCTTTTCTTCTGCTTGGGAGACATGGCTCCCAAGCGCAAGGCGCCGGCTGCCCAGCTGCGGCCGAGGGGAAGGGCTCTGCCTACCCCCTCTTCAACCAGGGGGCCACCACCGGGCCGGAGGGCTCGGGCGGCACCCCCGCAACAGGGTGGTGGGGTTGCTTTGCCCACTGCCACCAATGCGGGCGGACAGGCTTCTGCCTGCCAGCCTGGCCCAGGTTTTCAGTCGGGGCCGGCCCAGGCTGGCCCCTCTGGGATCCCTGCCCCTGTAGGGCCTTTTCCCGGCTTGGGGCAGGGTGGCCCATTAGGGCCCGGTGTGGGTTTCCGCCCCACCATTCCTCCGGCCCCACATGGGCCGGATTTGTGGACATGGCCCTATTCGGGCCCGGGATCCCCATTTGGGTTTCCCATCCAACAATTACCCAGTGGGCCATCCGGCCCATCTGGCCCACCTTACATGGGTGGCTTGGAGACTGTTGATGCACTTTTCGCACGCATTTCGGTGCTGGAGGCATCAATGGGCATTGCCCCACCACCTTCCGATGGTGGGCTTGCTAATCCTTCAATTCCGGCCCACTTGTCAATTCCGGCCCACACGTCGGCCACGACTCTCCAGCGGGCCACCAACAGGGTCGAGCTGCTTGAGGCCATCAGGCCAGCCCAAGCTGGTGCCTCGCAGCTCCCTGCCCGACCAACACAGCAGGACTTGCTGCTGGGGACCAGTCCGGTGTGGCAGGGGTGCAGCGGCACGCAGAGCTCGATATCTGTTGCGAGCTCCGACACCCATCGTGAGCCAGAACCCCCAGTGGGGGCGGCCCACAGGGGTGCACCGAGTGAGTATCCTGGTCAATTGAGTACACCAGCGACACTATCCAGTCACACTGGGGGGTTCAGTGGCCATGGCCATGGCAGGTTACTGTGGGAGGGCAGTTGTATCCACACTGCCCTGTTAACTCTTGGTTGCCTAATTGCCCCACGGTTAGGGCAGGGGTGACCGCCCCTGTGGGTATGCCAAGCGTTGCAGGGGCTATTCAGGGCCCGCTGCACATACCCTCGATCCAATATGTGCCGACGGCGGCTCTGCCGACGGCTGGTTATTCCTTGCCCCTGTGCGATCATCTATCCCAGGCCACGAGGGAGAAGATTTGGCGAGGGGAATATGTGGATATCTTCTCCCTCCTAAACCGTGAGCCCACCAAGGAAGAGAGGGAGGGACAGGATGACAGGGACAAGGAGTTGTCCCGACGTCGTAAGCCACCGCGTACCTGGGCCAATTGGTTGCCGGCCTATCTCATCTATATGGCGGTATACCTGAGGGCCCGGCCTGACTTGGCCATTCTGATGGTACAATACCTGGATAATATTTACAGGGCGGTGGTTGATTTCCCTGGCCCATCGTGGTTGGCTTACGAAGAAGAGTTTAGGATGAGAGTAGTCCTCCATCCTGAGATGAGGTGGGATGAGCCCTGCCAGCAATTGTGGCTCTTGTATATGACTCCCACGCGGCCAGCACCTGGTGACAGGTATCATTGCGGCCATGCCGTGCAGCGGGCTGCTGTTACGCAGGTTCCCCGCCAGTCGGTGGGGCAGGGGGTTCCAGCCCGCCTGCTGTATTGGAGCTTCTCAGCTAGCAGAGTGTGCAACAAGCGTCAGTGTCGATTCCGGCACGAGTGTCCCTCTTGTTCTGGCCCTCACGCTGCCTCCGCGTGCCTGCGGGCTGGTGGGTCACGAGGCAGAGGTAGGAGTGGGCAGGGGGCAGTCAGAGTGCCCTCTGATGGTGCTAGCCATGCAAAAGGCCCCCTCCCCAATTAATGTCCCAGTTCTGGAACAATGGCTTTCCGCTTATCCTAGATGGGATGATGCGAGGTACCTACTCAAAGGTTTCCAGTTTGGATTTCATATGCCCTTTAGGGGTGTTCGGGGGCCTCAGGATGCCCCAAACTTACTTTGCAGGCGCACCCCCCAAAAAAGGACTCAGACACTGGTGAAAGTGGATAACGGCATTGGGCCACATTTATTGATTCATGCCCTAGTCCGAATTATAAATTTCTATTGGTACTCAACCAATTATAATTCTTAAGGCAAGCAGGCCGCAGTAACACTGGTAAGGTACCTCCCAAAAGTGCCAACGGCAATTGGTTACAATGTATCCATTTGTATCAATTTGTTTGTTGGCAACAAACAAATTGTTGACCGTAGTCAATAAACTAACTATTGACCCCACCCTCTGACGCGTATCCGTAAAATAACGGGGTGATGCATGCTGCCTAGCTCGTGCCATCACCCCCTTGCCTTGTTCGTCGTTGACCGGACAACGTTAACCAACTTATGCCTATCTAGTGTTGTCCAGTCAATTGCGAACCTGCCGGATACCTGTGGGTCATAAATATTTACCTTACCAGTGCTACCCGTCCATGTGACCAAAGTCAACAGCAATAAACCCCTGTATCAAACCATAGCAACAGTGTGGGATGGGCAAAAAAGCCAGAACCCGAGAGCCAATTGTAGGTTCCAGCCAAAAATTCCCACCCGGCCCCGAAGCGACCAAAATATCACACTGTTAACTAGGGAGGGGGTGGAGGGAAAAACTTCTCCTCTCCGTCGCTTTCGCAAAATGGCAGCTCGGCTGCCTCGTGGCCACCCCTTTTAAAGGGTGCTGGCCACGCCCCCCTAACTACCCGGATGTCCAAGTCCGGTGGGGGGGGCCCCCCGCAAAGAGCGCGGTGGCCATTTTGGCACCGCGCTTGCATTGCAGGCGCACCCCCCAAAAAAGGACTCAGACACTGGTGAAAGTGGATAACGGCATTGGGCCACATTTATTGATTCATGCCCTAGTCCGAATTATAAATTTCGATTGGTACTCAACCAATTATAATTCTTAAGGCAAGCAGGCCGCAGTAACACTGGTAAGGTACCTCCCAAAATTGCCAATGGCAATTGGTTACAATGTATCCATTTGTATCAATTTGTTTGTTGGCAACAAACAAATTGTTGACCGTAGTCAATAAACTAACTATTGACCCCACCCTCTAACGCATATCCGTAAAATAACGGGGTGATGCATGCTGCCTAGCTCGTGCCATCACCCCCTTGCCTGGTTTGTCGTTGACCGGACAACGTTAACCAACTTATGCCTATCTAGTGTTGTCCAGTCAATTGCGAACCTGCCGGATACCTGTGGGTCATAAATATTTACCTTACCAGTGCTACCCGCCACACGGGGAGGCTTCAATAAAGGCTCACTGCCCCCCCCAGACCATCAGCTCGGTCAACAGGCCTGCTTGCAGATCTTCCAAAAAGAGGTTCATACCTCCTGACGACAGATGGACCCCATCCCTTGCGTAAAGTTCACAATTTTGAAGACTAATATCGGGGTGTCGGACGACGCGCCCCCAACCCTTGTCTAACACGAACCGGGCTACTGCCCTGTTCACCGAGCGGCGAGCACGGTCAAGGGCCTGGAGGTTAATGCCCCCCCTGTAAGCGTGACGTGGTATGATGTCCGACCAAATCAGGGTTGTGGCAGGCCACACATAATTCAAGTAAGCCAGGTCACCGTAGATCGCATGTTTCAATGACAGGCCGGTGACCTGGCCTAAATCATTACCCCCAAGGTGTATTACCAGGACATCAGGCGGGTCAGCATCCCTGATGGAAAAACGGAATGGCAACAGTTCCCGCCATAACATCCCGCGCTTACCGTACCACCTTAGACATGCGGACGCACGTAGTCCCAGCTGGGGTCCCCACTCTGTCGCCGCAGCATACTGCGCTGCCCTGTGCACGTAGCTATGGCCCACCAGCCATACTGCCACCGGTGTAAGTCGACACCCAGGGTCTGTCAAGAAAAAGGAAACAGGACGGTGACTTAACTGGTACTCACAATTGAAGAGGGCGAACATATAACTGAAAACACTGTGATCCCCACCTCCCCATCTGGCGTATCTCAGCCCCAGAGTACCCAAATGCCGCTGCAGTAGAAGCAGCTCCTATTCTAAAAGAATGGGTGCCGTAACGAGCCCCGGGTAGGCCAACACTGGATAGTGCCTTCCCGGTCACCTTCCAAAATTGAAATTTAGTAAGGGGAGACCCATTTTGGTGGCAGAAAAACGGGCCAGGGTGCATACCACGCAGTGCAAGGAAGTCTTGTAGGGCACCAACCGGACAGATGTCTGCCATGGAACATCGTAGCAGTCTTACACCACTGCCTACACCGTGCTGATCAACTTTTGAGGAACGTATCCTCAACTGAGCCCACTCATCAGAAACATAGACATCTTTGAGTTCCAGTGCCCTACGCGTCGCATCCGCCTTAGACAGTAGCACCAGCTCACTGATGCGGAGCGCTCCAAAAAAGGCCACCGTGGTAGCCGCATGAAACAGGGCTGCCTCATACCTGTCAAAACGCAGGTCATGCCAGCCCCGTGCAAGGTGGGTAAGTACCCCTGAAGAGATTGGGTGGCGGTTGTCTGGGCAGCGTCCACGCTCCCGTGCCCACCCTTCCAAAACATGTCGTATACGAAAGTCAGTTGTGCTGTCAGCATAACCCCCAACCTTGGCCATGAATGCCAGTGCTGACAGCCTGGATGCTATGGTGCGGGGAGCTAGGCCCTGGCTGTGTAGGTAAACCATGAATTGAAGAATCTGCGCCACTGGGATAGGCCAAATCCCGGGCAATCAAAATTGGGAACAAAAGGCCTGGAATGTACTGAATGCGTGGAGATACGCCTTACGCGTGCAGGGCGCCAGCGACATGCCGATCGCCCGGTTCACCTCTCCTTGCCAAACGTCCATATATTGTCCGGGAGCGGCGAGGGAAATTCCTCTGCGTCCAGGGCCAAGGCACGGAACTAGGAGATCTGCAGGCGGGACAAAGCATCAGCGATGTCGTTATTAATACCTGGTACATGCCTAGCCCGAAATAGCACATTGAGGCGTAGACTGAGCAAGACAAATTGGCGCACCAATTCCATAACCCTGGGTGATTTAGACGTCTGAGAGTTAACAATGTGCACAACCGCAGCATTGTCACACCAAAAATGGACAACCGAATTGGCCCACTCTGCACCCCATAGCATCAAAGCTCCCAGAATGGGAAAGAACTCAAGGAACGTGAGATCGCGTAAACGATCCGTGCCCTTCCAAGCTGTTGGCCATTGACCATATGCCCACTTCCCCTCGAAGTAAATCCCATAACCCAGGGACCCTGATGCATCCAACTGAACCTGGAAGCGAGAGGACACCAGAAGGTCAGATCTCCAAAATGACACCCCATTGAACTCTTTAAGGAATTGAAGCCAGATCAGCAGATCAGCCCTCATGCCCCTGTTCAGTCGGGCCCTATGGTAGGGCCTGGACAAGCCAGCCATGGCATCGCACAAGCGTCGAGCAAAAGCTCTGCCAGGTGCAACCACCCTACAAGCGAAGTTAAGGTGACCATGCAGTACCTGGAGCTCACGGAGTGACACTTTGCGTTTGGCCAGCAGGGCCAAGATCAATGCAGTGATCCGGGAAACCTTGTCAATGGGTAACCTGGATGCCTGCACAACCGTGTCAATTTCAACGCCCAGGAACGTGAGCTTAGTGGATGGGCCCTCGGTCTTTTCGGGCGCTAAAGGGACACCAAGTTCCTGCATTAGCGTCTGAAATGTGTTGAGCAGACGCGTGCACGTGTCCCAGCCCTGTTCACCCCCGAACAAGAAATCATCGAGGTAATGGGCTACAGACCGAGATCCCGACCTGCGAACAAAGGCCCACTGGAGAAAGGTGCTAAAGCGTTCAAATGCGGAGCATGAGATGGAGCAGCCAAAAGGCATGCTTTATCAAAATAAAATTTGCCCTGGAATTTGAAACCTAACAACTCAAAGTCGCCCGGGTGCACAGGCAGTAGACGGAACACAGACTTAATGTCACACTTCGCTAATAATGCACCCGGGCCACAAGAGCGCACCATGCACAGGGCCTGGTCAAATGATGTATACCTGACCGAACAAAGGTCATCAGGGATGGCGTCATTGACCAAATGGCCAGCCGGGTACGACAGGTGGTGAATCAGACGAAACTCCCCCGGTGTCTTTTTGGGGACTAATCCCAATGGGGAAACCTTCAGATTGGGAAAGGGCGGTGCGTGAAAGGGGCCAGCCACCCTACCTGCATTGACCTCTTTGGCGATACTGAGGGCGGCCACCTCCTCCCTGCCCTTAAGAGAAAATAAGTTGGGCGCATCTTGGGGGGACCTATCCCCTGTAAACGGAATGCGAACCCCCCGTTGGAAACCTTCCAGTAGGTAAGCTGCGTCCCCCCTCCTCGGGTATGTTGCGAGCCAACGCTCCAACATGACCACATTAACTGGGGAGTGGGCCTTTTGAGTGACCGGCACCCTCAGCGGCAGGTCTGCCCGCTCCCTGTCCACCTCTACCCCTGCCCCGAACCCCGCCCGCTCGCAGGCACGCAGCAGCGGCGTGGGGGCCAGCGCAAGAGGGACACTCGTGCTTATATCGGCACTGTTTTCTATTGCACGCACCATTGGCCGAGAAGCTCGAGCACAGCAGGCGGGCTGGAACCCCCTGCCCCGCCACTTGGCGGGGTGCCTGCGCCGGAGCAGCTCGCTGGGCCGCATGTCCACAATGATACCTCTCCCCAGGCGCGGGGCGCGTGGGGGTCATATACAGAAGCCACAGCTTCTGACAGGGCTCATCCCACCTCATCTCTGGGTGTAGGGGCACTCTCATTCGAAATTCCTCGTTGTAAGCCAACCACGACGGGCCAGGGAAATCAACCATTGCCCTGTAAATGTTGTCCAAATACTGGACCATCGGAATGGCCAGATCAGGCCGTGCCCTAAGGTACACCGCCATGTATATGAGATATGTGGGCAACCAGTTGGCCCACGTGCATGGTGGCTTTCGACGGCGGGACTGCTCCTTGTCCTTTTCGTCCTGCCCCTCCCTCTCTTCCTTGGTGGGTTCCCTGTTTAATAGGGAGAAAATGTCCACGTACTCTCCCCGTCAAATTTTTTCTTTTGTGGCTTGTGCCAAATGATCCCCGAGGGGCAAAGAGTACCCAGCCGTTGGGAGTGCCGAGACCGGCACGTTAACAGTACGGGACATCAAAAAAGGGGCTGCAACCTGCCCTGTAACCCCTGCTGCACTCCCTGTAACATGAGGCCCCCCACCCCATGGGGGGCCTGCAATCGGCAAAGCTGCACCTGGGTACGCCGGGGGTTGCTGTCCCCCAGTCCCAATCTGACGTGGCCACGGCCACTGTAGACCCTCCCCCGCCGTGGATGGTGGTGTGGGTGCATTAGTTTGAACCGGATACTCACAAGTTGCACCCCCGTGGGCCGCCCCCACTGGGGGTTCCGGCCCACGGCGGGCGTCGGAGCTCGCGACTGCAATCGAGCTCGGCGGACACACCTGACCACTACCTGCTGGTGGTATCTGCTGCGTGGGGAGCTGCGAGGCCGCGGCGGGTGCCGGCCTGTGGGCCTCAAGCAGCTCAACCCGGCCGGCCACCTGCTGAAGATTGGCCACCGCCGCGGTGAACTGTAGGCCAAAAGGTGCCACCGATGGGGTGGATATCCCCATGGATGCCTCCAAGGCCGCTACGCGGGCCAGAAGGGCGTCCACGTTGACAGAGCCCCCAACACAAAGGGGGCCAAGAGGGGCATGTGGCCCACTGGTCGCAAGGCCTGGTCCCGGTGCAGAGGCACTTGGGCCCGAGTATGGCCATGCCCGAAGCTCTGGCCCTTGAGGCGCCAGGGGCATACCCTGCCAAGGAAGTGACCCCAGCCCACCCTCCTGGTTAAAACCAATGGCCGGGGGATGCAGGCCAGGGGCCGGAGGCCCAGCGGCGCTATGCCCACCCACCTGTCCCGGGCCCATGGCCGAGGATTGCAGGCCGGGGGCAGCAGCCCCCGCTGGACCGGCCTGGGGCTGTGCAGCCTCAGGCCATGGACTAATCTGCCCCATTCCACCGGTCCTGGTGGGTGACCCCGCGAAGGGAGCCAGCTGAGAGGGCGCAGTCGTGGTCCTCCGACCCGGCTGCCGCCTCCTTGTTGGGCGAACCGAATTCGCCATAGCCTTCTTTCTGGAAGGCATCGCTGATCCTGGTTGGGAAGCCTAATAAGCTGACTGCTGCCAAAAGAAAGCTTCCCTGGAACACGAAGCGACGGAGCTAAAAACTTCTCCTCTCCGTCGCTTTCGCAAAATGGCAGCTCGGCTGCCTCATGGCCACTCCTTTTAAAGGGTGCTGGCCACGCCCCCTAACTACCCGGATGTCCAAGTCCGGTGGGGGGGGGCCCGCAAAGAGCGCGGCGGCCATTTTGGCGCCACGCTTGCATTCTCTTAGGGGTAATGAGGATATTGCTGCACAAATCATAGCTAAGGAGGTAGCTGCTATGAGAGTTGCTGGGCCATTTACTGACCCACCATTCCCTAACTTAAACGTATCTCCTTTGGGTTTAGTCCCGAAAAAGTCCCCGGATGAATTTCGGCTAATTCACCACCTTTCTTACCCTGCGGGTTCCTCGGTCAGGATGCGATACCTGATGACATTTGCTCGGTCAGGTATACGTCATTTGACCAGGCCTTACAGATGGTACGCTCGTGTGGTCACGGGGCGCTCCTGGCAAAGTGCGATATCAAATCGGCATTCCAATCACTGCCAGTTCATCCTGATGACTTTGAGCTGTTGGGTTTTTGTTTTCGGGGCAAGTTCTACGTAGATAAGGCCATGCCTTTTGGCTGTTCTATTTCCTGTTCGGCCTTCAAACGATTTAGCACCTTCATCCAATGGGCCTTTGTTCGTAGGTCGGGGTCCCGGTCTGTAGCCCACTACCTTGATGACTTTTTGTTTGGGGGTGAGCAGGGCTCGGACACATGTACCCGTCTCCTTGCCACATTTCAGGTGCTTATGCGGGAACTGGGTGTCCCCTTAGCACCTGAAAAGACCGAGGGCCCAGCCACCACACTCACCTTTTTAGGTATCGAAATTGACACTGTCGCACAGGCATCCAGGTTACCCGTGGAAAAGGTGACACGGATCTCGGCTGGGATTATGGCAATGATTGCCAAGCGTAAAGTGTCTCTTCGAGAGTTACAGTGCTTCATGGCTACCTCAATTTCACTTGCAGGGTGGTAACCCCGGGCAGAGCTTTTGCCAGGCGTCTGTGTGATGCCATGGCTGGCCTATTAAAACACCACCACAGGGTGCGGCTGACCAGAGGTATACGGGCAGACCTTTCGGTTTGGCTCACATTTCTCCAGGATTTTAATGGGGTCTCTTTTTGGAGATCAGACCTTCTGGTCAGCCCTCAGTTCCAAGTACAGTTGGATGCCTCTGGCTCTCTGGGTTATGGGATTTATTTTGAGGGGCGGTGGGCCTATGGCCAATCACGCATGGCAAGGCACGGATCGCCTACGCGATCTTACTTTCCTAGGATTTTTTCCCATCTTGGGAGCACTAATGCTGTGGGGCGACAAGTGGGCCAATTCGGTGGTCCACTTTTGGTGTGACAATGCTGCAGTGGTGCACATTGTTAACGCCCAGACGTCCAAATCCCCCAGAGTCATGGCATTGGTTCGTCAATTTGTTTTGAGATCCCTACGCCTCAATGTGCTGTTCAGGGCCAAACATGTGCCAGGCATTAATAATGATATTGCTGATGCTTTATCCTGCCTGCAGATCTCCCGGTTCCGTGTCTTGGCTCCAGAAGCAGAGGAATTTCCCTCTCCACTCCTGGCTGAGATTTGGACATTTGGCGAGGAGTGGTGAACCGGGCGATCGGCATGTCTTTGGCACCTCGCACGCGTAAGGCGTATCAGCATGCTTTCCTACAATTTAGAACCTTTTGCGGGCAAATGCAGTTGCCCAAAGCGTGGCCAGTCGACCAGATTTTATAATACATGGTTTACCTTCATGGTCAGGGGTTGGCCCCCCGTACCATAGCCTCTAGGCTTTCGGCATTGGCATTTACGGCCAAGGCATGTGGCTTTGCTGACTGCATGAATGACTTCCACATACGACATGTTTTGGAAGGGTGGACACGTGAACGTGGCCACCGCCCGGACACACGTCACCCCATTTCGCCAGGTGTTCTTACCCACCTTGCATGAGGCTGGCATAACTTGTGTTATGATAGGTATGAGGAGGCTCTCTTTCACGCAGCTACCACTGTAGCTTTCTTTGGAGCACTCCCCATCAGTGAGCTGGTCCCATTGTCTAAAGGGGACCTGTCTCGTAGGGCACTGGAACTCGACGATGTCTATATCACCCAAGAGTGGGCTCAGTTGAGGATACGGTCCTCAAAGGTTGATCAGCATGGCGTAGGCAGTGGAGTAAGACTGCTACGATGCTCAATTGATGACATCTGTCCGGTTGGTGCCCTACACGAGTTATTGGCAGTGTGTGGTACGCACCCTGGCCCATTTTTCTGCCACCAGGATGGGTCTCCGCTGACTAAATTCCAGTTTTGGAAGGTGACCGGTATGGCACTTCACAGTGTTGGCCTCTCCGGGGCTCATTACAGCACCCATTCTTTCAGGATAGGCGCCGCGTCCACTGCGGCTGCGTTTGGGTACTCTGAGGCTGATATACGCCGGATGGGCAGATGGGGATCTACGCGTTTTGCATTATATGTACGACCCCTCAATGCATGAGTACCAGTTATGTCATTAATTCTTTTTCCTTCTTTTACAGACCCTGTGTGTCCACGCACACCGGTGGCAGTATGGCTGGTGGGCCACAGTTATGTGCACTGGGCAGTGCAGTATGCTGCGGCAACAGAGTGGGGACCCCATCTCGGGCTACATGCAGCCGCACGTATGCGATGGTACGGTAAGCGCAGCATGAGATGGCGGGAACTGTTGCCATTCCTGTTTTCCATCAGGGATGCTGGACCGCCTGATGTCCATATCCTGCACCTCGGCGGCAATGATCTTGCACAGGTCACTGGCCTTTCTTTAAAATTGTCGATTTGCAGTGACCTAGCTTATTTACATCACTTATGGCAGTCCACGTGGCTGCTATGGTCGGACATCATGCCGCGACAGTCTTACAGGGATGGCATTGACCTCCGTGCTCTCGACCGCGCTCGACGGTCGGTGAACAGGGCTGTTGCCCGGTTCCTTGTGGACAAAGGCTCTGGGACATCCTAGGATAGGCTTGCAGGATTTTGATCTCTATGCAGGAGATGGGGTCCACTTGTCGGCCAGAGGTATGGACCTCTTTCTTGAGGATGTGCAAGCGGGCCTGGTGACTGAGCTGACGGTCGGGGGGGGGGGGGGTGAGTCATCATTGACGCCTCCCCATGTGGCGGGTAGCACTGGTAAGGTAAAGATTTATGACCCATAGGTATCCGGCAGGTTCGCAATTGACTGGCCAACACGTAGACAGGTACAGGGGAAAGAGGTTTGGCCGGTCAAGGGCAAACCAGGCAAGGGGTGATGTCAGGAGCTTCACAGCCTGCATCACCTTGATATTTCAATGGATACACGTCATAGGGTGGGGTCAGTAGATAGTTTATTGACTCCGGTCAATAATTTGTTTGTGTCAACAAACAAATTGATACAAATAGTTACATGTAGCCAATTGCCATTGGCATTTTGGGAGGAACCTTACCAGTGTTACTGCGGCCTGCTTGCCTTAAAGAATTTCAATTGGATGACTACACCAATTGAAAGTGATAATTCGGACTAGGGCATTGTTCAATAAAAGTGGCCCGATGCCTTTAATCCATATACCGGTGTCTGAGTCTTTCTTTGGGGGGTGCGCCTGCAAAGAAAGCTTTGTGTTCATCCAGCATGCCCTGGTACCAGCTAGGAACTAGGATGAAATGAGCATCCATGAATTAAAACCACTTCACCCAACAAAATCAAATTTTCTTCTCCTTCAGCTCCCCTCACACTGAGCTGTTGTAACACATTGTAAAAATATCACACAAAACACCAGAAATACCAATAAGTGGTTGTTGGATGACAGTTCACACAATCCATCTCTACTGTTTCATCTGGCTTGCACAGATGGGAGCTATAGTCCAATAACATCTGGAGGAGCACAAGTTGCTGAGTCTTGTTGCATATCACAGTAGTACTTGTGAAAAATATTCTAAGACTGCAATCCTCTACAGAGCTAAGTAGAAATAAGTTGTATTAAGTTCAGTGGGGCTCATTCCCAGGTATGTGAATATAGGATTGCAGCCTAAAATTGAAATCTTGTGATGTTTCCTGGCCATAAGCTGCCTTTTAATCAGGGAGACTTACTTCAAATAAACATGTATACAGAATGTTCCTATTAATTGTCAACCTCATCCTCTTTCTTATACAACCAGCAGCCAATCTGCACAGATGAAACACTGAATCCCAAAGTGCCATTGCTGCGTCTATGGACAGGGCCCTACTGGTTAATTATTATCTGTAACAATATTCAGAATTGAAACAGATGAGTCAAAGTCATGCTACCAATTACATTTTCATGTAAATATGTCTACTTTCTATAAACATCAGTAATTCCGGCATTCACTGCTCAATGCTCTAGGTAATAATTATCATCATATGTGGTTAAAATTAGTCAGACCTCATCACTGTAAAGTTCAAAGGAAATTATGCCTCAGAACTGTTTTCTGGCTGGACTGTTTTGCTGCTAAACTTTGGAATTAAGAACCAAGAACTCCATGATGGTTTAAACATTTGATATGAGGTACTAAAGGCTTAACATCAAAGGGTTTCCACTTAAAATACTTTACTGAACATTTATCAGGCTAAGCATAGATTATGGAATAACTGACAATATCTGGTTTCATCTGGCTAGAAACATTATATGAATATCTTAACATTCATAGGATAGATTTTCTGCATATGGTTTTAGACAAAATTAGTAGGAGAAGGATTAGGGAGATTCCCCCCCCCCCCAGTCTCAGAATGATTTGTATTCAAATGTAATTGCTAATGTTTCATGTTTGTATGCCAGAAACATGGTTGCATGATGCAAAGTTATACCAACAGGATTTCAGCTATTGTATCAGAGCAACACACTCGCAAGGATATCTGCTGCTGTAGCTAGTGCCACTGATCAAAAAAGGGAGTAGAGGCACATATCCTAGGGGCTGATGTCATAGTGAGATAAGGGAATTTGGAGGAGGCAAATGGACAAAGCTGTGAGCTCTTTTCTGGTTTGCATTTAGATTTTATTTATTTCTTGGCTTGGGAGAAACTGGCTTGGTGTCTATAGCTGTAAGTAGAGGGTAAAATAATATCCTTCCAAGAATTCAAGTATTTGAAATCCCACAGAATTCCTCTTACAGACTGAGAAGTATGACCTATATAGATATCTGATTGGCCAATATAGGAATTAGTCCAGTTTATTGAACAATCTCCCTGAGCTTGTCAGGTCTTAATGCAATGCCTGCCACATGACCATGGAAACATCTGCAAAAGCAGGCAGCGTTGGTTCTTTGGCTTTGAAACAAAGATGAGCACTGAACCCTAGAGTCAGATACAACTGGCTTTTGAGCAATGGAAACCTTTACCTTTACCTTTTGAAGTCTCTGGGAATAGCTATGATTCCCTCTGTTCCACAGGCACAAAGTTCAGGGTGAATGGTACTAAAAGGGTAAAACTTTATATGAGTGTATGAGCAGCTTTTAAGTCTGGCACCATCCTTCACACATTCCCAACTGCCATCAAGTTCAATTAGCTCAGTATGAAGATATCTATATGTATACTGCATTTATTTTCATGAGAAAGACAGGAATCCCATAGTATCTATCTCACATACACACACTTTTACTTTTGCAATTGTTGCAGAATGGTCTGGCCCTTGTCTCAGATTTTGACTTCAGGTCTCAGAGAATGGCAAGCTATTAGCCTAGCAATAATACCTGAGAATATCTCTATCCATTCAATGTGGCATCAAAAGGCAGGCAATCCATATAGTATGAAGATTTTAATGCCACAGGCATACATGTTGAAGCTGCAGCAAGTGCAGAAATAAAGCAAAAGCTCGTGGTGGTTCAGCTATTGGCATAAGACACATGTTATGAGCAGTTATAGAGCTACTGGTCTTCAAACTAGTAATTTGAAGTTGTACTTTATAATTATATAAGTGAGAAAAGTGTTATCTTCTGTTGCCAAAAGTAATAATTCCATTTGCTGGTCTACCCTCATTGTTACAAACTGTATCCCATGGAATACAGTAGCAGTTCCTGTTTAACAAATGTGAAAGGGTTTGGGGTTTGTTTGTTTTTTTGAAGAAAAAAAAGTTAATAATGTGTAATTAAGGTGTTTTTTTTTAATATGCAAGGCCTTTGATGGTGTGTCATCTTGGAAACATAAAACAAGTGTTTCTTCTTTTTATAAAACCTGATGAAGGAAACCAGAGGGTGGTTTCAAAGATTCTTTTAAGAGCACCTGGCTTTTTTTAAAAAAGATATTTTGTAAGCAACAGCTCTGGCAAGAAATCGAAAGAGAGTGCTTGTGGAAGTCAATTAATATGTTATCATCTTACATGTTGATGGAAAAACTTTGACAGGTTTGGAAGATCCCTTTATTTTCCCAGTTCCAGCATACATGTCTGTAACAATCTCCCCATGACATTTTAATTAATTTTGATTAGTAACACTCCCTTAGGAGCTGATCTTTGTGATAGAAATTAATCAGTCATATAAAGGCATATCTAGTATTGTTTCTTGCCAACCTAGCAGTTCAAAAGCAGGAAATTGCAAGTAGATAAATAGGTACCACTTCAGTGGGAAGTTAAACAGCATTCCGTGCACTTCAGTGTTGAGGCATGCCAGCCATGTGTCCATGGAAACATCTGCAGACACAGTCAGCACTGGCTCTTTGGCTATAAACAGAGATGAGCACTGAACCCTAGAGTTGGATATAGCAAGGGTGACCTTTACATTTACCTTTAGTATTGTTTCTGGAGCTAAGAAGTCTCTCTTACTAGACTTCCATCACAAGATAATCATTCCCTATCTTGTACCCTGCTGTGTTCAACTTATAACATTCCAGATATTGGCCAGTGAGATCCCTCTGGATGCAGAATCCATAACAAGGATAAACAAGTTCTGGAAAGCCAAAGGGGCATTCTTCTGGAAGTATTCTGGGGAAGCACCAACCTGTTTAAATGCATCACCTAGCATTTGGGTAGAGCTCAATGCAACAGTTAGAAACAAAGTGAGTTAGCTTTAAGTAGGTCAGTTTACATTTTAGTCAAACTATGCATAAACTAAGTCATAACCACCAGTGGTTCCAATTTATATTGGAATTTAAACTGATTTATGTTCTCTTATGCTGAAAAATAATACAAAGAACAGCTCAGGCATTACAATTTCTCCTCCCCCCCCCCCCCCCATTGAAGTCTCCTGTGGCTCTTCACCCCTCCTAAGCCTCTGCTAGAGGAATTAGAGTATACGAACCAAAGGTTACAAGCAGACTCTCTCCTCTTTCGCTCCTAATCAGTTAATTTTCCAGAGAACGGTGAGAATGAAGACGTTGCATATAATCCAGCTCTGGCTTTCCTATGGGCAGGATATTTTTGTGTGAATAGGATAGATGTCTCAAAATTTGTCACTGGATCAGGGGTGAGTGAGTTGAAGGCTTTGTTCATGAGTGTAGGCTACAGTGGTGTGATAAGATTTCAAAGATATGTTATCTGACCCACTTGTAGATTCTGTGTTTCAACTCAGGTCCAGCACCAGCCATCATTTCCTGTGCAACAGCTTCTGCCTTTATACTATACAGCAACTTCCTTTTAATGATTGGTCTTCTTGATCTTGCAGGCTTGATCTCATAGCCTGTTAGGGTGAGTAAAATTTTGAATCCTTTCCCCCACAGCTATTATTTTTTCCCTGTTTCATAACTAGATACATGCAGGCATTCCTTTAGCAACTCTTGTGAGTAAATCCCTGTGATTTAATCCATGTGATTAAAGGGAATTAGTATGCTCCTTTGCCTTTTCAACTGTACCTCATAGATTAAGTAGGGAAGTTAAACAAAGAAGCAAATCTATACATAGGAATGATAACACACTAGGGGTTTGTTGTGTATTGGAATAAAATCTAGTATTATTAATATTACTTAACATTGCAAGATTCGCGCCATTTGGGTTAAGGGTAAATTTAGCACGCCCTTCCTTGGTTTCAAGGTGCGCTCTTTATGTAAATGTGTAATATCTGATTGGTTATTATTTTGGATCCTTTTAGGGATTCATTAATACTTGAATATTGCATTTCTGATTGGTTAGTTAAGATTATAAGAAAAGGTTGCTAGTTTGTATCATTGGGTAACTGCCACTCGAACGCTATATAAAGTGCAGTTTGCAAAAGGGTGTTGGCTCTTGGCTCGCATGCACAACACACACATGTGTGGGCTACTTCCAGAATGGTGCAGGTGTGGAACTGATCCCAGACAGGGAACGGGTGCAGCCAACTCATGTCCGGTTAAGCTGTATTATTGTTCTTTCAAGAGTAGTGAATAAACCGTTGCTTCGTTCTTTGATTCACCGCTTGTTGGTCTCTTCATTGCAAGCTCCGGACATAACATTTTGGCGATGAAGATGGGATCTTCTGAAGTCCAGATGGCTGACCTAGTTCCTGTTGGTTTGGAACCCTTCGATGTCTTCAGGCCAGAAAAATGGCCGTTCTACGAAATGCGTATAACCGATGTCAGGAAAATCTATGGTTTTAACATTCTTGGTGAACCAACAGGAGGAACACGTCTGACACTTAAAGTGCCCTTTAGTATTATTCGGAGGGGAGTCCTGTTGCGTCAACAAGTCCGTCTGAGTAACTAAACTGCCAATGGAGGCGGTACGTCATTCACAAAAACATTTAACATTTTAAAACCATTAAAATACCCTCCCAGCCACAATAAGTTAAAAAAACTGAAACTAAAAACAAGAACAGCCTTCATGTAAGCCAGCAAAAAAAAAAAAAAAAGGGGGGGGGGGTCTTGTGATATATGTAGAGTACAGAACTCTGAATGGATGAAAACTAACCTTGCAGCTTTTGTTTCTTAATCAGCCTTATGGTGCAAGAGACAGAACAATATCCTTCTCTTCAAAAAGTCATGTTTCCATGCAGGGTCGGAGCCAGGATTCTAGATGGAGGGGGTGAAAAAAAATTCAGGAGGGGCAAAAAAATTTCAGCGGCCCCCACAATGTCACACTCATGTATATAACATTGATATCCCGGGATGGGGGGCAGGCTGTTAGCTCAGGAGGGTTTTCGCCTCTCCTGACCCCCCTGGCTACCATGTTTGATTTGATTTGATTTTTAATTTGTACCCCACCCTACTCAGCTTGTAGGCCAACTCAGGGTGGCTTCCAACATAATTAAAAATACAATATAACAGAACCAAAATATAGTAAACATACAAAATATCAATAAAATGTCAATAACCACAAAAATACAATAGATATTATTTAATTTAATAGTCATATTTATATATGCCGCCCAATCAGGCAGAACCCGACTCAGGGCGGCATTACAACACATTCTAAAAACACATAAAAACACTTTAAAAGACACATATCCCACCCACTTTAAAAGACCCATATCCCACCCACCCATCCCACCCACTATAAAAAGAAGAAGAGAGAGTTCTTAATGGTTTACATAAGCCAGCAGGCGGGGACCGTGTTCCCATTCGGGCCCCACACCTGCCCTGCCAGCCAGGTCTTCAATCCTTTCCTGAAGGGCAGCAATTCTCTTTGAAGTCTTAGATCTGTTGGCAGGAGGTTCCAGAGAGTTGGTGCAGACACGGAGAAGGCCCTTCTTCGGGTGCTGGACAGATGTGCACCCCTAGTTGATGGCACTATTAGAGAGCCCCTCCGGTCCGCTATGGTTGGATGGGCAGACACTCTTGGGACAATGCGGTCTCTAAGGTATACAATCAATACAAAAATGCAATGAACACAATTCTGCAATCTCCCCCCAAAAGTCCAAACCTAGAGTCCAATGTCCATGAATGGGACATAGAACCCAGAAAAGTTCAGAAGAGGAAACCTCGGGGGGGGGGCTCCCACCTGCCCACAGACCCCGGAGCCTATGGCGTGAGCTCCCAGGGCTGGGCAGGGAGCATGCAGGGCTGCAGCAGCATCAGCGGCTCCTCCTTATCAGCTCTCCAGGGTGGTGGGGCCTGGAGAACAAGGGACAGCTGCAGCGACGGGGCTCCCACCTGCCTGCAGACCCCAGAGCCAATGGTGTGGGCTCCCAGGACTGGGCAGGGACCGTGCGGGGCTGCGTCGGCGTCAGCAGCTCCTTCTTATCAGCTCTCTGGGCTGGCAGGGCCTGGAGAACAGGAACAGCTTTGGCGACGGGGCTCCCACCTGCCTGCAGACCCCAGAGCTGATGGTGTGGGCTCCCGGGGCTGGACAGGGAGCGTGTGGGGCTGCAGTGGCAGCTCCACCTTATCAGCTCTCCAGGCTGGCGGGGCCCAGAGAACAGGAACAGCTGCAGTGACGGGGCTCCAACCTGCCCGCAGACCCCAGAGCCGAGGGCACGGGCACCCGGGGCTGGGCAGGGAGCGTGCGGGGCTGTTTCC
This sequence comes from Bradypodion ventrale, assembly GCA_035047345.1. Taxonomy (NCBI): domain Eukaryota; kingdom Metazoa; phylum Chordata; class Lepidosauria; order Squamata; family Chamaeleonidae; genus Bradypodion; species Bradypodion ventrale. Next base: position 296,218,885 of record JAWDJE010000002.1, on the reverse strand, counting down.
ATGTTCATTGCCATGGAGGAAGGGACAGGGATTAGCACACGTACTGCCCTCAGTGTATATAGAGAGGCTCCACATGCTTCCTTAATGACTGAAAAAGGCTTGTGTGTAGAAGACATTTACTTCACTTAGGGATTCTGAGGGACAACTATTTCTTCATCGTCAACCATCATTAGAGTTTGCCTTTTTTAGCCTTCACTCCTGACCTTCATCCTTCCACCAGAACATTTGTAACACCTCAGATGATGCTACTTTCTATTCATACCATATTCAGTACAATTGTGCTGAAGATTCCTTCTGGGATTCTACCATTTCTATTTGAACTTGAGAAGGATTACAATTTTTCTAAACTTGCAGCTTGTAGTCTCATGATGTAAAACTGAATTTTCTTATGAAGTTGTTTTTTGAAAATGATAGCTAGATTGCACAACATCTGTTGGCACGTAGACCTACCTATCAGTTGCTATCTCACATAAATTCCCCTGTTGTGAAAGTAATTTTTAAAAAGGGATGATAGCATTCAAAAGAGAGAGGGCGGAATTGATGTACAATAAGGGACTTTTTTACCACTTGAAAAATACAGCTCTTTTTCTTGGAAGTCAGCCCATTTTAATGTGTGGTGTTCTTCTGTCATGCTATAATTAGAACTTACACATGCATTGAAGTTTGTTTTGTTTTCCAGACTTTTATTGGAAGTGTGTGATTGAGACGAGAATCAAACACATTCTGAAATATTTGCACATTCGAAGTGGTGAAAAGTAAGAAGAGGTGGAGGAGACAGAAATCTTAGTCATTAATAAGACTTGGGGGCAATTTTATTAGGTATGATTTAGACTTCTGTTCTTGATATCTTAAATGCTACCAAATCTCTGGTATTGCCTCCCCTTCAACATTCACTGTTGCTCTATTTGAAGTGTAAAAGCAAAGACTGGAATTGAGTAGAATACAGAAATAAGTATCAGTCTCAGTATTCATTATATTTGCACACAGAGATATTTGAAAATATGGGCCTGGCTTATACTGAGTTAGGCTGATGAATCAACTGGCTAAATCTGATTTTCCAGCCACAATAGCCAAAAGCCCTTTAAGAAAATGATTGTGGTAAGGACTGAACTTTAGAACTTACATGTAGAAAGTATTTTGATTACTTTCAAATACTACATCAACTAGATAAGGTGGCTTTAGGAGGCAAATAAACCATATTTGTAGATGAAGATTTGACAGTTATTGTTCATAGTAGTTACAGAGAAGCACCACTGCCAGAGACAGTCTGCAAATGCTGTTTCCTGTTGTTGGAAATCAAACACAGGAGGGGGTTTATGACTTTCAAATCTTAGTGTTTCCCACCATAAGTGAAAGGATGCTAGATTATAGGGACTTTGGAGCTGAGCCGGCAGCAATTTTCTTTTGCCCTAATATTAGCCCTTTATTTTCTTTAGAAAAAAGCTGCTGAATCACCCATCTACCTGAGTCAGTCTCTCTCTCTCTCTCTCAAACACACACACACACACACACACACACACAATGTTACAGGTGTCACCTGATGCCAGTTTGGACCATCATACAACATGGATTACAAGCTTCCATTAGAAAAAGAAAACTAAGTATTCAGCCCTTATAGAGATACAAGGGAAAACATGGAGTCAATGTTTTGACCTAGATGTTCTTGGACTTCAGTTCCCAGGAGCCCTGATCAACAGGTGTACTGACTTGGGCTCCTGGGAATTAAAGTCCAAGACCACCTGGTGATCTAAGGTTGAGAAACACTTATGTCAAAGAAACATGTGATCAGCCAATGAGTGAAGCCATCTGCAACTAAATGTTGCAATGTTGAAAACATGTGTACCTGCATAAAATTTGGCAGGGCATAGAATACATGAGTTTTTATAGTCTCATCCAGCTCTCTATGTCTGTAAGCCCATGGCCTTCTAGAAATATTAAGTTCAAATTTATTTCCCACAGGCTTCTGAGAGTAAAGCTGAGACTTTGGCTAAGCACTGCCCTAAAGAAGGGTACTGTTCATGAAAAAGGAGGAGTATAAATCACTTTTAAAATTCTGGTTATTATTTTTATTGTTGTTGAGTTCATTGTAGATGTGAATCTTAAAATTCTGGAAGGATTTTCAGATACTGAGAAGGTAATTCTACAGGTGTTTGTCTTGATATGGCTCTTTGAATTGCCTGCTCAGCTACAACATCGTACGAAATTAAATGTCTTTCACCCCAGTAAATGTAGATGGGAGATTGATACATCTCTACTCATTAGGAAGCAGAGATTGGCAAAAGTTACTCTCTTGGGCTACTGATCCCAGAATGTCCCAGTAACATGGTCCGTGTCCATCCTAAACTGAGGGATTCTGGATGGAGTTGTTTATTTAATATATTCAATCTCCACTGTGCATCTCACTCCCAATATAACATAGCAGTGGAACAAAGTCACAGCAATGGGTATTTAGGAAGTGCCCTAATAGGGGTTTCAAGGTATGTGGGGTATGTAAGAAATGATTTTTACCAGTGCCATCCCCCAGAGAGTTTCCATGGCTGTAGATTTGAAACCATTTCACCTGATTACTAACACTGATACAACACTGGCTTGCAACATTTCCAAATTACAACAAAATATAATATTTAGTCTCCGTTCTTCAAGGCATTTATAACATGCTTTTCTCCTTTATGATTTTTCAGTTTGCCTTCACTTTCCTTGTGTTTCCCTCATGCATATTCATGTGTGTGTGAGGGATTCTCTCTGCAGGTGTTTCTCTCCCCATCAATCAAACTGCTAGCAATGAATGAAACAATTACCAGATGCACTTAGCAAATTCTTTTTATTTGTTCATATACACACACCTGTATTTCATGTTTCCCCACTCCCATTTATTCTGAAAAGAACCCTGTAAGCTAATTTTGGCTAAAATTTTGACCCAAACACACCAGGCACGCTTTGTCTCACTATTACAAATCCAACACTCAGACCAATACAAGGGATTCTCAACCTGCGGCCTGTGGGCCAAATATGCCCTTGGTGCCATTTCATGTGCCCCCCCCCCCCCCCACACACACACACTGCCTCCACCACACTAGGAAGTCATGTGGTGGAGGAAGGGCAAAATGGCTGTCTGAGGGAGCGTGACTTGGCCCTCGGCTTTAAAAGGTTGACTCCTGCTTTATACCAACTCTCTCAGATCAGTGGTTAATTAATAAATGATTCCAAGCCTAAAATATATTAACCAGTATCCTGCTGTATAGCTATGCTCACTTAGCAGGAATGATATTGGTGATAGCAGAAGACTGCTTCTAATTAAAATGCTTTGGACTTGATTATAGTGAGCCTCAACTAGTGGCAATCTGCTCCTGTTATTCCTATAATGACAGTGTAGCTATGCAACTAGATACAAGCCAAAAATAACGAAACAATTAATTTGTTTAATTTGTGCAATCTGAAAAAAAAACCCAGCATCTATTATTATGTTATGTAGGTCAGACTATTGAAGGGCCAGGAACTGCAAAAAAGCAGAGACAGGAAGAAGTCTGCAGATACTGTAGTACTCTATCCCAAAATTATTATATTCACATATTCCAAAAAATGTTGGGATGAACATACTACTCAGTTTTGAAGTGGTAGCCATGTTAGTCTGTGAAAGCATATCAGAGAGTAAACAAAAGAAAAGAAAAAAGACAAAAAACATTGTGGCACCTTAAAGACTACCTCCTGTATTTTAATGTTAGCTTTCATGGACTTGATCCACGAAAGTTAACATTAAAATACAGGAGTTAGTTTTTAAGATGCCAAAACGTTTTTTGTCTTTTTTTTTTGTTTACTCTCTGATATACTACTCATTTGTCATACACACTTTTAACATTGCTATCTCATTTCCCTTAATGTTGTGTTTGGAATATTGTGCCTTTAAGTAATGTAACACTCGAATGAGTGGATATAATAACCACCAGCTGTAACACTGTAACCTTCTGTATCAGGACGCGAGCTAGTGACCACTAGGGGCAATAGCGAGCGCCAAGCTCACATGGTTCCAATTCCCCAAATACCTACAGTGCGGGAAGATTCCCGCCACCACCTCACCTGGACAAGAAGGGCGTGACGGGGAATGACGTCACGCAGACAGTAGCCAATGGGCTATCGAGGAGCCACATTCAAATGTATAGCCACAGTATATATTGAGCTGTTCATCCGCCATTACCACATGTTCCCCCCGGACCATCATGCAATAAAGATGTGTTAAGCCAACCTTTTGGCTGTTTCTATCGTCTTGGTTCTCATACACTAAATTGGCGACGAAGGTGGGATGATGGATCCCCACGGAATCAAGACAACGCAGGCCGGTTTCAACATCAACAAACCGGAAGAATGGGAGCTCTTCGAGATGGACTTCCAAAGCGCACTGATGGTGTCCGACATCTCAGACGAGGGGAAGAAGAGGGCCATTCTCATCAGGATGCTCGGGTTCCCCGCCATGAAGGTATTGGTGGACCTGGTGTCTCCGAAGAAGGTGAACGAAGTGCCGGTCAAGCAGCTCCTGAAAGCGATGCGTGACCATTTCCAGCCCTCGGTTTCAATGTTTTCGGCTCGGGAAGTGTTCTGGAAGAGAGTCCAGGCACCTGGTGAGTCCGTGACTGCCTTTGCAGCGGCCCTCCGGTTGGCCGCCGGCCCATACAAGTGGGAGAACCTGGAAATTGCCCTCAGGGACCGCATGCTGTGTGGCCTGTGGGACGAGGAGGTTCAGTGAAAGCTGATGAACAAGGAGCCACCCCGACGCTGCAAGAGGTCGTGAAGGAGGTGCAGGCGGCGGAAGCCACGAGGGCCGGGGTTAAGAGGTTCAGAGCAAGGCCCCCACAACCTGACAAGACAGCGGGCTCGGTGCAAGCGGCCAGGCAGGCACCACACTCCTCCACGGAGAGCAGCGAGGACGAGGACATCCGGAAGGTGCGGAAGGATGGCCGGCGTTGCGATGGCTGTGGGGCGGCCCATGACCGCATCAAGTGCCCGTTCAGGAAGGCCGAGTGCCACAACTGCGGGTGCCGAGGCCACATAGCCAAAGTTTGCAGACGGCGGCGCAGAGACCAGAAAGGCTCACTGACCGCTCACCTAAAAACCAGGAAGGCGTCCGGCCCTCGAGGAAGCAGGATGACGTGGGCCGCATCTCCGACGACAGCAATGACGACACGGCAGTCCACAGCGTGTCCTTAGGACACCCACGTTATTTTGTTGAGGTACTGGTGCAAGGGGTCCCCATTAAGATGGAGATAGACTCAAGTTCCTCATATTCAATCATTTCCCAGAGGGAGTTTTTGGGAATTTCTCCAACGTGCAGCCCAAGCTCAAAGCACTGAGGTCTACGCTGCGGGCCGTGCAGGGAAATAGCATTCCGGTGTTGGGGGTTGGAAAATTCAAGGTCCAATACAAGCAACACACCGCGGAACTTCCCCTGGTTGTTCTCAAGGGGGGGAGTTGTTGCCTCCTCGGGACTCAATGGTTTAAGCCCCTGGGTTTGTTCATTGGGGGGGTGCATGCCGTTGGGACTGACCCAATACAGGAGGTGTGTAACGCGCATCCCAAAGTGTTCAAGAAGGGACTCGGAAGATTCAAGGGGCCCCCAGTTGCGTTCGACCTGGACCCGGAGGTCCGCCCAATAAGACTCAAACCGGGCAGAGTGCCTTTTGCACTTAAGGACAAGATAGAGGCGGAACTGGACAAATTGGTGGGCCAGGGGATCCTTGTTCCTGTTGATTCCGCGGAGTGGGAAACTCCAATTGTAACAGCGCTGAAGGCCAACGGGGAGGTTCGAATATGCGCTGATTACAAATGTACCATTAATTAGGCGATACGCCCAAATGCGTATCCGGTGCCGGTAGTCAGCCACCTGTTGGCCAGGTTACATGGGGGAAAGTGTTTCGCAAAGCTTGACCTGGCGCAGGCATACCAGCAGCTCTCGGTAACCCCAGCTGCAGCTGCTGCGCAGACAATAGTCACTCATAAGGGGGCGTTCCAGGTGACGCACCTGCAGTTTGGCATGAACTTGGCGCCAGGCATCTTCCAATCTCTCATGGAACGCCTCCTAAAGGGTTTGGAGGGGGTCTTGCCATACTTTGATGACGTATTGATAACGGGGGGGAGTGAGTCAGAATTGGCTGAGAGGCTAGACAAAGTACTGACGGTATTTGAAAAGGCGGGGTTGAGGTTGCGGAAAGACAAATGCGTCTTCTTCGCAAAAGAGGTTGAGTTCCTGGGTTTTCGGGTAACCCCTGCAGGCATCAAACCCTCCGACTCAAAGGTGGCCGCCGTTCAAAATGCTCCTCGCCCCACCTCCAAGCCCGAATTGCAGTCGTTCCTGGGGCTCTTAAACTTCTACCATTCCTTCCTGCCTAGGAAGGCATCGGTAGCAGAGCCGCTTCATAAGTTACTAAAAAAGGACGAGGCATGGAAATGGGGCGAGAGCCAGGAGAGGGCATTCAATGAGCTGAAACAACTCTTATCCTCAGACGCCATATTAACCCATTTTGACCCCAAGAAACCAGTGGTTCTGATATGTGATGCATCCCCAGTGGGGGTGGGGGCGGTTCTGTGCCATGTGTTGGAAAACGGGCGGGAGGCCCTGGTGGTGTTCTACTCCAGGTCCCTGTCTAAGGCAGAGCGCAACTACGCACAGACAGACAGGGAGGCATTAGCGATAATTGCTGGGACGAAGAAGTTCCACGACTTCCTCTATGGCCGCCCCTTTACCATCATGACTGACCACAAGCCCCTGCTAGTCATTTTTACCACAGACAAGCCCACGCCACAGATTCTGTCCCCTAGGATGCTCAGGTGGGCCATTTTTTAAATGCATACCACAACGCGCTGGTGTATCGCCCTGGAAAGGACATAAGCCACGCGGACGCCCTGTCGAGGTCACCCCTCCCCCACACAAGCAGCCATGTGTGTGAGGTGGAACAAGACCACCAAGTGCTCATGATAGAGGTCCTAGATTCACCCCCCATAGTGCCCGCAGAGATCGCCAAGGCGACGGGCAAGAACAAGACGTTGGCCCTGGTCAGTTCTTGGGTGTAGAAAGGGTGGCCAACATCCTCCCCGGCGGCGGAGTTTGCCCCATTTTTTAGGGAAAAGCTAGAACTGTCCATGGAGAGGGGGTGCCTCCTGTGGGGCCAGCGGGTAATCGTCCCTGAATCCCTGAGAGCTAGGGTGCTTAAGCTGCTGCACGTCAGCCACCCTGGAATTGTCTGCTCCAAGGCACTGGCCAGGAGCTACTTCTGGTGGCCCCAGTTGGACGCCGATATCAAGCACATGGTGGGCACTTGCGAGAATTGCCAAAGCTCCCGGCCCGAAGAGGCTCGACTTCCGCACAGGGAATGGGATGCGGCAAAGGGGCCATGGTCCCGCGTGCACATTGACTTTGCGGGCCCTTTCAGAGGATCGCTTTTCCTCCTCATAGTGGATGCTTACTCCAAGTGGTTAGAGGTTATCCCAGTTGCGAACACCTCCTCAGCCGCAACAATTAAACAATTATGCAGGGTGTTCAGTTCATTCGGTATACCCGACATGCTTGTTAGCGATAACGCTAGTTGCTTCACGTCCGCCAAATTCAGGGCATTCACCGACATCAACGCCATCCGGCATATCACCTCCGCGCCTTTCCACCCGGCGACAAATGGCCAGGTAGAACGCCTCGTGCGTACCACCAAAGACACGCTGAGGCGCATGGGCCCTGGGGATTTAAACCTGCAGTTGTGCCAGTTTTTGCTGGACTATAGGGTAACCCCCCTAGCGTCAGGATACTCACCCGCAGAGCTCCTAATGCGCAGAAAGCTGACTACAGTACTGACCAGGCTAGACCCTACGAGGGTGGAAGACACTGGGAGGAACATCGGGTTAGCGGGCACGAAGAGTTTCGAAATAGGCGCCACGGTCCATTGCAGAAACTACGCTAGCGCAGGGCCAGCCTGGGTTCCAGGCGTAGTCATTGGGAAAACGGGTCCCGTGTCATATTGCGTAGAGACCAGCACAGGTCTACTCTGGAGGCGGCACGCGGACCAACTCTGGCGCCGGGTCTCCGGAAACCAGAGCGCGGACAGCGCGGAACAGGATTCAACGTTAGGGTTCTCCCCCACCCATTCAGCCCAAGGGGGAGGAGAGGGGGCCAGTGGTCCCCACCAAGGGGGGAAGGGAATAAGTTTGTCCCCATAGATATCCTGAGGGATACCCCCACAGATACCCCAGAAGATGATTTTGAGTTTGAGTTACAAAACCGGGGTTTTTTTTCGGAGTGGTCCCCCACCCATCCAGGCGAGAAGCGGGGTTTTTCGTTAGCCCCCAGTGCCCCCGGTTTCCCCACAATGGAGTTTACCCCTACCCCGAAAGCCGCGGAACCGCAGCAAGTCACTAACGAGTCTCCCTCTCCCATCGCAGGACAAGAGACCAGGGAACACAGAAGTGATAGCGCCCCTGGGACAAGCCAGCCAGCCTTGCGCCCAAAACGCGTTTGCAATAGACCATATTGGATGAGAGACTTCGTCTCATCCTAGGGGGGAGGGATGTTGTGTTTGGAATATTGTGCCTTTAAGTAATGTAACACTCGAATGAGTGGATATAATAACCACCAGCTGTAACACTGTAACCTTCTGTATCAGGACGCGAGCTAGTGACCACTAGGGGCAATAGCGAGCGCCAAGCTCACATGGTTCCAATTCCCCAAATACCTACAGCGCGGGAAGATTCTCGCCACCACCTCACCTGGACAAGAAGGGCGTGACGGGGAATGATGTCACGCAGACAGTAGCCAATGGGCTATCGAGGAGCCACATTCAAATGTATAGCCACAGTATATATTGAGCTGTTCATCCGCCATTACCACATGTTCCCCCCGGACCATCATGCAATAAAGATGTGTTAAGCCAACCTTTCGGCTGTTTCTATCGTCTTGGTTCTCATACACTAAACTTAAGCAGTTTGATTTGTTGTTGTTTGTTGTGCACACATTCTCATATGTAAGTGCATATGAGAGAAACAGTATGTAAAATATCTGAAAACAAGTTTGAGTCTTTGGTGGGGAAATGGCAGTCCTGTTAAAGCAAATAGTAAGAATGAGACTGAACATTTTGTAGCTCTCTAATGCTTTCCCCAGGTGGGGTTATATACATGTAGGAGTAACAATTAAAAGAAAAGGAGATGGAGTTATGTTGTAATGGGCTGGCAATGAGACGTGAGAGGCAGCCGTGTGGCGAAGTCCAGCCCCAACCAGAGTCAGGAGCAAGTAATGGACAACCAACACTTAATTGCCTTGGGCTGGTGAAACCCATTGTTCCTGCCCTAATCTTGGAGCCTATGTGGTTTGACCCCGGGCACCTAGCTTTGTTCCTTGTTTGCCCCTGTCTGCTTACCTAGCTCTATTTGCCCTCAGCCTGGGCCATTGTTAATTCCTAACCTAACCTTATCTCCTAATTTCTCCTCCAGCAGAGCATGGCCTCAGCTAGCCTGAGGGCTCACGTGCGGGTCTGTGGATGCCGGGCACACCCCTCAGAAGAGGTTTTATGCCAATTAATGTGGGGAACCCACAACTCCCCTTTTATTACTATATAAATCAGCCTGGCTGAGGGCTCGGTAGATGTAAGGCATGATGTGTCGGGGCATGAGTTGCTCTCTGGGTCTCCACCCTGAGGTACACATGGATATGAGTAATGGAATGCACTGCACAAAGTAGCAAAGCATAATCCCCACCGCTATGATTGTGACTATGGCCTGAAGCGCTGTTTGCATCCACCCCCAGGGGACCCATGACCACAGTGCCTCCCACCAAGCCCAATTTTTATCCTCTTTGATGTTCCTGACTAAAGTGTCCAGTTTGGTTATCTGGTCTTGGACCTTGCGGGAGTTGTTCATCAGGTTGAAACAGCACATGTCTTGGACTGACTCACAACCCAAATGGTGTGAAAGCAGCAGATAGTCAATGGCTGTGCGGTTGTCTAAGACTGCATGTCTGAGTTCAGCCTGTTCTTTGTTTAACATGGCAATATACTGCCATCTCCCAAATTCTGGGACATGCATGACGTCCATCTGCCAGATCTCATAAGACCCCGTCCCTAATGGGTTGAGCCCCCATGAGGGCCCCTCCCGGTGCCCCTGCACATTGTGGACAGGAGCGCACGATGCCCTGCACTTGCGACAATGGGAGTTTGAACTACCGTGCCAATGCCTTGGCGTTTTGGTGGGAAAATGCATGCCTCTTTATGGGTGTCATAAAGACTCCCGTCACCATTTTCTGGTGGGTCTTGCCTGTGGCCGCATCGGCCCTGCTGTTGCCCTCTGAAATGGGACCAGGTAGATCCTGGTGACTCCTAATGTGGGCCACAGATTTACATGCATTTATCATATAAGCCTGCATGGCTCGTCTTCCAGGAAGCCACCACATTTATTCTTCCCTCCCTCCCCTCTTTTTTTATTTCCCTCTTGTCTTTTTAACCTCTTGTTTTTTCTTTTGACTATTTATCTCTCAAGGGGTTGGGGTGGGTATTGGAGGGTTTATTCATTTTAAGATTGTATTTTAGATAGGGGGTTTAGTAATGTTTTTATCTGTAAATGCCTTTTATTGTCTTTGTATTAATTCTGTTGTGTTTTCCCTATGTTGTAAGCCGCCCTGAGTGGTGTTTGCACCAATTGGATGGGGTATAAACTAACTAACTAATTAACTAACTAGCTAACTAAATAAATAAACAAACAGATAAATAAATAAATAAATATAGAAATGATTCCTATCTAAAGGAAATATCCTTCATCATATGTGAGTTGACAGTTGCTGCACAACTACAGGGACAAAGTAAAATTCGCAGGCCTGCATTTCTCTTACACTGCTGCCAAGAAAACAATAGTCAGATCCAAAGTGCTTCACAGTTCTCTGGAGAGACATATGTGTCAAATCTGATTATCTAAAATAGTGGTTCCCAACCTATGGCCTGCAACACCATTCCAACTGGACCATTGCTGTTTCCTCTGGACCCGGAAGTAGAAGCGAGCACGTTTATGTCAGCTGTAAAACATGCCTGTGCATGTGCAAACACACCTGTGGCTGATGTAAATGCAGAAGTAGATACATTTATGTCAGCTGTAAATTTGCCTGCTTCCGAGGGGCATGGTCCTGCCCACTCAGCTGTTCCAGGGGTGTGGCCAGGCCTGTGGAGCAAAACATTTGGCCTAAAAGTTAAAGAGGTGCCAGGTGAATTTTTTTTTTGTTTATTACCCCATCTGAAACAAAAAACCCTGGAACTAGGTAGTTATTTTTTTTAGAAACAGAAGTTTTTAACTTCAGGTCCTTGTTTGAGTTATATTTTCTTCTTTCCTTCAAATTTCTGAAGTATATTTAGTGGAAAATGGGAGAGGGTCATCTCAAGCTCAAAGAACTAGATGGATGAAAGACAAACATTGACCCAGATGTCACCTACTGTATGCCCCCACTTTTACTTTAGCAAGAGTATTGCTTGACCCAACAATACCACACACAACATTAAGGGCAGTTTTACTTGTTCATCTCTTAATGTAATTTATGCCATCTTTTGCCAAAATGCCCATCTGTACTCTATATAGAACAAACAGGATAATTTCTGCACAAATGGTTATAAATCTGACATCAGGAATGACAATGCACAGAATCCTGTTTCAAACCATTTCAACCTACCTGGACACTCTGTACAAAACTTGAAAGTTGCCATTCTGGAACAGAAAATTTTCAAGACAAGGATACATAGAGAGACAGAAGAGATAAAATACATATATTTACTTGACACCCATCTCAAAGGTTTTAATATTAGTCAAGGCTTTCTGGGACATTATAAAATTAAATACACCACAACTAGCAGGTTGTTTAATGCTGCAATTTCCCACACCACCTTTACAGAAGCTACTTCAGTAGAATTCTTATCCACAGCCTCAGGCCACCTCACAGAACAAAAAAGAAAGAAAGTACTTGGTACTTTGCCTGGGCCACTCACACCATTATCATTCTTGTCAATGGATGCTAGGTCTGAAGGGTAAACTCATTAACAAATGTGTAAATGACACAATGTTCCTCTTGCATCTATCTACTAACCATTTACAACTCAACACAGCCAAACTCACAGCAAAACTGATTAACAACCAGGAATCTTTTGCTATTACCAGTTGTAAAAAGCCACATTGATTTTTATACTTATCTGTTATGCTAGCCAACCAATGTGTATCTCTTTACCTGATGTGTATAAATTAATGCCATGAAGTCTCACTCTTATGTCTGATGAAATGGACTTGATCCACAAAATAACATTAAAATACAGCAGTTAGTCTTAAGTTGCCACAATTTTTGTTTTCTTTTTGTTTGGTTTACTCTCTGATATGCTTGCACAGACTAACATAGCTACCATTTCAAAAAATTCAACTATGTAAAGTTTGTTTTTCCTGCAATGTGGCCATGATATTGTGTAGCAATATTGGGGCATTTTCTGGCATTTTGTATCAAGGACACAGAAACACAAAATCCCAGATTCATAAACTGGAGGTATTGGACTACTACTGAAGACATGTTCAAGAATACACATACAGTAAAACCTTGCATAAAGAGTGCCTCGCTTAGAGACTAACTCGCTTAAAGAGCAGAATTTTCTCTGAATGGTCGCCTCGCTTAACAACTAAAACCAACCAAAAACTCACTTAACAACTAAATCGGGGTTTGCAATCCCCCCCCCCCCAAGAAGTCACAATTGGCCACTTACAATGGTGTTTTGCTTAAAGAGCAAACTTGCTTAAAGAGCAAGCCTGTGGAACTCATTATGCTATTTAAGCGAGGTACCTCTGTACTTCTCTTAAAATAAAAAGCTTGCCTTGCTTTCATTAATTAATATTTTATTACAAAATATACACAATTAAGAACAATAGTCAATAACAAATATAACAAAAGCAGTACATTTTGACTTTCTATATTTGATTACCTGTAGTGGTGAAATGTGTGAATCAGCAACTTTTTTGCAAAATGGTAAATTCATGACCCTTTAATGTTTGTGACTTTTTGTCTGATGTTTCAGACATCCGTGTGAATCACGCTAACATGATGCAACCTGAAAAGAAATATTAATCTTAACTCAAAACAGGAGATGATCTGATCCCTCACCACAGGTTTACAGAAACAGGGAATTCTAGTACCCATCACATTGTTGCAGTAGCCTAACCTCTCATGTGAGAACATGAGCTAAACTCTCAGTAGTGTTATGTGCCCTTAGTGGAATATGTTGTGAAGGGATTGAGTGGGCTCCAGTGTTCCCCTTTGTTTGAACTCCTGTATTTCAATACAGCACAAAGCAGTGAAAGTCTAGAATCTTTCTTTATGTTTGAGCCTTTGCCTCTCAGCCTTAAAAAAACTCAAAAGTGAAGTGGGGGCGGGGAGGCGAGAGAGAGACAGAGAGAGAAACAGATGTGTCTCACTCAGAAGAAAGGGGGTGAGGTGGAGAAACTTCCCAACTTTCTCTTCACTTGGATCTTTCATTTTATGAAAACAGTCAAGCTTCAACCACAAGATTTCACAGATAAGAGAAAAAATGTGGATTGTACTTAATTCAATATTATAAAGGAATACTCTTATGGGGAGATGGCAAGCTGAGCCAAAGCTTGACTGAGACTGCTGACTGATCTGAAAAATGTGAATATTTTTCACACTGGGGCACCACATCTCATAATGCTCCATGTGTGCTATAGTATATAATTATGAAATGTTTGTGTTAAGTAACTTGGGTGCCTAAATACAGATGTTCCTTACTGACATTAATTGGATATGACATATCTTTGGCCTGCTTTATAACAGTCATCAAAGCATGCATTTCCCCTTTACCATATATATTCTAAAGGAGTCGTGTTCCATATCGACCTTATTAACAGTGAAAAACATTAGTGCCCCCATATCTGTCATACAATTCAGTTTAAAAATGCTATTGGTTCACTTTGAAGAGGATGTTTGTTGGGAAATGAACAATACATTGACATTTATTTCTTTTTGATTTTTCTATTTTCAGAATTCTGCTCCCTTTTCATACTGAGTAAGTTAATGCTTATTTTTGTTTAACCTCTTCTTTAACTTTTATAATGAAGGAGCCATGAAATCATTCTGTGTACATTCCTGCAGAGACGTACTACACACATACGCACACAAACATTTAAGTTTTTAATTGTAATTCTAATTAACTTTAGTAAGACTGCGGTTTGGTTTTTTAGTTACTTCCCTCGTTTTATAAAGAAGTAGTTTCTACTAACCCTCTACCTCACTGTTTCCCAACCTTTGGCTTTTGGACTTCAGTTCCCAGCAGCCTGAGTCAATTCCCCAAAGCACTGATCAGCCAGTGACTTAGGCTTGTGGGAATTGAAGTCCACCAGTGGGGTGTGGGATGGGCCCCACAGTGGGAACCACTGCTCTACCTTTCTGCAAAGTTCCTTCTGGTTAGATTCCAGAAGTTGGAAGAAATTATCTGTAAGTAATGTCATTTACATGTAATATGTTACTTTTGTTGTTGTTGTTATTAAGTGCTGTCAAGTCATCTCTGATGTACAGTGACCCTATGAATGAGAGATCTCCAAAATGTCCTGTTCTCAACAGTGCTACTCAACTCCTGCAAGTTTTGTTCTGGAACATCCCATATTAAGGGAATCAATCCATCTCATGCTTGGCTTTTCTCTTTTCCAGCTGCCTTCAGTCTTTTCCAGCATTATTGTCCTTTCCAGAGACTCATGCCTTCTCATGAGGTGCCTAAAGTAGGACAGTTTCAATTTCATCATTTTTGCCCCTAGTGACAAAGTTAGTTTCTTTAGGAACTGTATTTCAAAAGTAACACAACAAAGAGGAACAACTGCATCTGATTTTGTGTCACATTTGTTCATTCCTTTTGAGGGTATTTAGAAATATTCTCAATCATATTTTTAAAATCTTTCAGAATTCTCTTAACTACTCTTAACAACTCCTACAATTTATTTTCTAAAACAGGTTGCCAAAAGTAATCAGTAACACACTGAATAGATTTTTAACAGCTCCCAAAAAGTTTTGGGGAAAAAACTGCCATAAGCAATTGGAATGAATTGTTTTTTTAAAAAAAATTCTAGCTTTTTGGATCTAGACTACTGATTGGCTCATTATCTCTTCTCTCTCCTGGGAAAGATGGTGTTAAAGAGAAGAAATAATGAGCCAATCAGCTTCAAGTATATTTGCATACAACATAAAAAGGATATTTCCGTGATTTTATCTTAAACACAGAGTTTTAAAAAAATGAAATTGAGGTACACAAGGCTAAGACAGTAGACAATTAACTGATATAAATGTTAAAAAAAAACAGTTCCATGAAAAATCACCATAATATGAAATGCTGACACAGCAGAGAATGGGGAAAGAGATTTCAAATAGAATTATTACAGTAAGGCTGGCCTGCTGCCTTGTTCTCCATGAGGGGCAGCAGTGGTGCTAAGGGGAGTGCCTGGGGCAGTTCTTCCTCCACCTGGGGGAGCCCAACACTCCTCCCTGGTTCTGGTGGCTCTTCTTCTTCTAGGCTCTTGGATGTGCCTGGATTTTGGGGAGGAGGGGGTTTGGCCTGGTGGGGTGGGGGCATGGCCTGGTGGGGAGAGGGGTGTGACCCAAAAATTTTCCTTATTTTCATGTCCAAAGCTTGACAGGTATGCTTCTAATAGAGGAGGCATGAGCCTACCTATGGTTTTTATAGCATCTTCAGAGGGAATGGTTGATTCTGGAAGATCAAGGAGCAGCTTCTCCATCCCTACTGTGCCTAATGCAAACTTAAAATAATTGGGGGAACTTGTAATCCAGAGAACTCCTTTAAACCCCTCCGAAGGCTTGCACATACCAAACAGGACTTCTGACCCCTTTCATTTTATTGTATTTGGTTAAAATAAATGTAAACCTACTTGTGTTACTGCAGCTTCTAAACAGCTTATTAAAAAAACCTTCTAAAATGTATTTGACCCACAGTCCCCTGCTACTACCATGCTGTATCACAAATGCCTTTTACGTCTTTCCTCAGCTTTTTCAAAAAGCAGAAGGTTCTCATGCACATGCTCAGCCCTTTATTTTATTTTTTAAAGAAAAGGTCAAAAGGCCCACTCAGCGTGTGAACTCACTCATATACTTTTCTGAAGTATGGCAACAATTTGTATTTTTAACGTTTATTTTCCCTACTTTTCTTGGTTGAGTAGAACCATCTGTAGGATATTTCTTAAAACAAACCCTAATTCTGAAAACTTTAAAGCATTCTACCCAAATGATTTGGCTATGACGGAGGTACTAAGGTGTTGCTTAGCTGTTTCTACCTTTGCAGTTACAAGGTTTATGGATTCCAAGAAATGGTGACTGATGTGAGGTGCACTCGGGACCATGGATTCAAGTTCTCAGTCTCCCAAGCTAAAGATAAGCTGCTACTACCATGACTTCAGAAAGGTTACATTGCTTAGGCATGGAAACAAATGCTTTGCA
The DNA here is from genome assembly GCA_035047345.1 of Bradypodion ventrale. Taxonomy (NCBI): domain Eukaryota; kingdom Metazoa; phylum Chordata; class Lepidosauria; order Squamata; family Chamaeleonidae; genus Bradypodion; species Bradypodion ventrale. The sequence goes on along the minus strand of JAWDJE010000002.1, from coordinate 296,202,396 downwards.
TGAACCAAATCTCAGCTTCAAGTTTCACTGAAAAAGGTCTCTGGGACTAGGAATGGGAAAAAGTTTGGCAAGTTAGCACATCCAGATATGCATGTCACTCACTATTTGAATTGCATTTGGTGCTGTTTGGTTAAAATTAAATTATGGCACCCACAGGTGTTTTGACTCCATACTGCCCCTTTTTAGAGTGGTTCCACTCCTTTCTGGCTAGGGCTCTAGTTTTCTTATCACAATTCAGAGCATTCCTAATTATCCTATTCTTTAGCCTATTTGCCTGTGTGGGTGGGGTAGTTCACAAAAAAATAATACTACTATGGGTGGTTTTCTCTTTAGATGACACCCCTGTGATATATTTGGTAGGTTGTGACACTGAAAGGGACAACAGGGAACCCCCTCATCTATTTTCATCTACTCTGCCATTGCAATTTTAAAATGTATTTTCCTATTGATGCAGTGCTATTCTATATAAAAAAGACACATTGGTGGTATTGTGTGTACCATGCTACGTAGATGCATTGCTGTTTCTCTATGGCATTTACTTTATTTAACAACAGCAACAATAAAAAGGAAACATTACCATGGCCTGCTGAATGACAGCCATGGGAAAAGGCAGGGACCAGGGTCATTAATCAAAACGGGGATAAATCCAGAGAACTGTCCAAATCTTTCTCACAGGAGAAAAAACTTTGATTAGTGTGAAAGAAGGATCATTCAAGTAATGTTCCTTCTTTTAAGGCTGAACTAGACACCTCCAAATTCCCCATCTGAATATGCCCTTACTTTTAAAAAGAAATTTGTTCCCATTATTTACTGTCAGGTCTAAAAGTAATTGGGTGTCTTTACTTGTTACAATGTTTAAAAAGCAGCTTGTTGTACTGTCCATTGCCTTTTTCTTACTTTTTGTTACCTCTTTAAAAGACCTTAGAACAGGCATTCTCAATCTATGGCCCGCAGGCCAAACCTGGCCCCTGATGCCAATTTATCCAGCCCCCAACACCCTCACCGATCCTGGAAGCGAAATTAAAATGTGTTCTGCGAATGCGCAGCATGCATTTTACTTCTGCTTCCAGGTGGGAGGAACCAAGTGACTGGCCCGATCAGCAGTCCAGGAGATGTGGTCAGGCCTGCAACCCGAAAACATTGAGAAAATCTGCCTTAGAATTAATAAGAAGATGACATTAAGCCTGAAAATTTGTCTCAGAATGCCTTTGCAGGCGCACCCCCCAAAGAAAGACTCAGACACCTGTATATGGATAAAGGCATCGGGCCACTTTTATTGAATAATGCCCTAGTCTGAATTATAACTTTCAATTGGTGTAATCATCCAATTGTAATTCTTTAAGGCAAGCAGGCCGCAGTAACACTGGTAAGGTTCCTCCCAAAATGCCAATGGCAATTGGCTACATGTAACTATTTGTATCAATTTGTTTGTTGACACAAACAAATTGTTGACCGGAGTCAATAAACTATCTACTGACCCCACCCTATGACGTGTACCCATTGAAATATCAAGGTGATGCAGGCTGTGAAGCTCCTGACATCACCCCTTGCCTGGTTCGCCCTTGACCAGCCAAACCTATTTCCCCTGTCCCTGTCTACGTGTTGGCCAGTCAATTGCGAACCTGCCAGATACCTATGGGTCATAAATCTTTACCTTACCAGTGCTACCCGCCACACGGGGAGGCGTCCATGATGACTCACCACCACCACCACCCCCAGACCGTCAGCTTGGTCAGCAGGCCTGCTTGCATATCCTCAAGAAAGAGGTTCATACCTCTGGCCGACAAGTGGACCCCATCTCCTGCATAGAGATCATAATCCTGCAAACCTATCCTAGGGTGCCGGATGGCTGTCCCCAAGCCCTTGTCTGCCAGGAACTGGGCAACAGCCCTGTTTACTGACCGGCGAGCGCGGTCAAGGGCACGGAGGTCAATGCCTCCCCTGTAAGACTGTCGCGGCACAATGTCCGACCATAGCAGCTGCGTGTATGGCCATACATAATGTAAATAGGCCAGGTCACTGCAAATCATGAATTTTAAAGAGAGGCAAGTTACCTGTGCGAGTTCATTGCCCCTGAGGTGCAGGATAAGGACATCAGGCGGTCCAGCATCCCTGATGGAAAACAGGAATGGCAACAGTTCCCGCCATCTCATACCGCGCTTACCGTACCATCGCATACGTGCGGCTGCACGTAGCCCGAGATGTGGTCCCCACTCTGTCGCCGTAGCATACTGCGCTGCCCAGTGCACGTAACTGTAGCCCACCAGCCATACTACCACCGGTGTGCGGGGATGCACAGGGTCTGTAAAAGAAGAAAGAGGGACAATGACATAACTGGTACTCATTCATGGAGGGGGCGTACGTATAATGCAAAGCGCATGGATCCCCATCTGCCCATCCGGCGTACATCAGCCTCAGAGTACCCAAACGCAGCTGCAGTGGACGCAGCGCCTATCCTAAAGGAATGGGTGCCGTAACGAGCCCTGGGGAGGCCCACACTGTGAAGTGCCATACCGGTCACCTTCCAAAACTGGATTTTAGTGAGGGGAGACCCACCTGGTGGCAGAAAAACTGGCCAGGGTGCGTACCACGCACTGCCAAAAACTCATGTAGGGCACCAACCTGACAGATGTCTTCAATGGAACATCGTAGCAGTCTAACTCCACTGCCTACGCCATGCTGATCAAACTTTGAGGACCGTATCCTCAACTGAGCCCACTCATGTGTAACATAGACATCGTCGAGTTCCAGTGCCCTACGAGCCGCATCCGCCTTAGACATTGGTACCAACTCACTGATGCGGAGCGCTCCAAAGAAGGCTATAGTGGTAGCTGCGTGAAAAAGAGCCACCTCATACCTATCATAACATAAGTTATGCCAGCCTCATGCAAGGTGGGTAAGAACCTCTGGTGAAATCGGGTGACGTGTGTCCGGGCGGCGGCCACGTTCACGTGTCCACCCCTCCAAAACATGGCGTATGCGGAAGTCATTCACGCAGTCAGCAAAGCCCCGCACCTTGGCCATAAATGCCAGTGCCGAAAGCCTAGAGGCTATAGTACGGGGGGCCAACACCTGACCGTGAAGATAAACCATGTATTGTAAAACCTGGTCTACTGGTATTGGCCACACTTCAGGCAACCGTAGTTGACCACAAAAGGTTCTAAATTGTATGAAAGCATGCTGATACGCCTTACGCGTGCGAGGTGCCAATGTCATGCCGATCGCCCGGTTCACCTCTCCTCGCCAAATGTCCAAATCTCGGCCGGGAGTGGCGAGGGGAATTCCTCTGCTTCCGGAGCCAAGACACAGAACCGGGAGATCTGAAGGTGGGATAAAGCATCAGCAATATCGTTATTAATACCTGGTACATGTCTGGCCCTGAACAGCACATTGAGGCGTAGGCTTCTCAAAACAAATTGACGAACCAATGCCATGACCCTAGGGGATTTGGACGTCTGGGCGTTAACAATGTGCACCACTGCAGCATTGTCACACCAAAAATGGACCACTGAGTTGGCCCACTTGTCACCCCATAGCATTAGTGCTCGCAAAATGGGAAAAAATTCCAGGAAAGTAAGATCATGGAGGCGATCCGTGCCCTGCCATATGTGAGGCCATCGGCCATATGCCCACCGCCCCTCAAAATAAATCCCATAACCCAGAGAGCCGGAGGCATCTGACTGTACTTGAAATTTAGGGCAGACCATAAGGTCTGATCTCCAAAAAGAGACCCCGTTAAAATCCTGGAGGAATGTGAGCCAAACCGAAAGGTCTGCCCGTATGCCCCTGGTCAGCCGGACCCTGTGGTGGCGTTTTAATAGGCCAGCCATGGCATCACACAGACGCCTGGCAAAAGCTCTGCCCGGTGTCACCACCCTACTGGCAAAGTTGAGGTGGCCGTGAAGGACCTGTAGCTCACAAAGGGAACTTTACGCTTGGCAATCAGTGCCAGAATTGCCGCGGAGATCCGAGTCACCTTGTCCATGGGTAACCTGGATGCCTGTGCGACAGTGTCAATTTCAATGCCTAAAAAGGTGAGCTTGGTGGCTGGGCCCTCGGTCTTTTCAGGCGCTAAGGGGACACCCAGTTCCCACATAAGCGCCTGAAATGTAGTAAGGAGACGTGTACACGTGTCCGAGCCCCGTTCACCCCCGAACAAAAAGTCATCAAGGTAATGGGCTACAGACCGGGACCCTGACCTACGAACAAAGGCCCATTGGAGGAAAGTGCTAAATCGTTCGAATGCCGAACATGAAACAGAACAGCCAAAAGGCATGGCCTTATCTATGTAGGACTTTCCTCAGAAACGAAAACCCAACAGCTCAAAGTCCTCGGGGTGCACTGGCAGTAATCGGAATGCCGATTTGATATCACACTTTGCCAGGACGGTCCCGGGACCACAGGAGCGTACCATCTGTAGGGCCTGATCAAACGACGTGTACCTGACCGAGTAAAGGTCATCAGGAATAGCATCATTGACCGAGAAACCCGCAGGGTAAGAGAGATGGTGAATTAAACGGGGTTAAAGATGGGGTCTTTTTCGGTACTAGCCCCAGAGGAGAGACCTTCAAGTTAGGGAATGGTGGTTCAGCAAAGGGCCCAGCAACTCTCATAGCCTTCACCTCCTTAGCTATGCTTTGTTCAGCGACCTCCTCATTATCCTTCAGAGAAAGTAAGTTCGGGGCATCCTGTGGTCCCCGAACACCCCTAAATGGAATACGAAAGCCAAACTGGAAACCTTCTAACAGGTACCTCGCATCATCCCGTCTAGGATAAGCGGAAAGCCATCATTCCAGCATATGGATATTAATTGGGGAGGGGGCCTTTTGCGTGGCTAGCCCTGTCAGAGGGAGCTCTGACCGCCCCCTGCCCACCCCTACCTCATGACCCACCAGCCCGCGGGCACGTGGAGGCGGCGTGAGGGCCAGAGCAAGAGGGACTCTCGTGTCGGAAATGACACTGATGCTTGTTGCACACGCCGCTAGCTGAGAAGCTCCAACACAGCAGGCGGGCTGGAACCCCCTGCCCCGCCAGCTGGCGGGGAACCTGCATCACAGCCGCCCGCTGCACGGCATGGCCGCAATGGTACCTATCACCAGACGCCGGACGCGTGGGAGTCATATACAAGAGCCACAATTGCTGGCAGGGCTCATCCCACGTCATCTCAGGATGTAGGGCCACTCTCATCCTGAATTCCTCATCGTAAGCCAACCACGACGGGCCAGGAAAATCAACCATTGCCCTATAAATGTTGTCGAGGTATTGCACCATCTGAATGGCCAAATCAGGCCGGGCCCTCAGGTATACCGCCATATATATAAGGTATGCCGGCAACCAATTGGCCCAGGTACGCAGTGGCTTACGATGACGGGACAACTCCTTGTCCTTGTCATCCTGTCCCTCCCTCTCCTCCTTGGTGGGCTAACGATTCAAGAGGGAGAAAATATCAACATACTCCCCTCGCCAAATCTTATCCCTCGTGGCCTGTGATAGATGATCACCCAAGGGCAAGGAAGAACCAGCCGTCGGCAGAGCTGCTGTCAACACATTTTGGATGGAGGGTATGCGCAGTGGGCCCTGAATAGCCCCTGCAATGCTTGGCATACCCTCAGGGGCGGACACCCCTGCCCTAACCGAGGGGCCATTCGGCAACCAGGAGTTAATGGGGCAGTGTGGAAGCAACTGCCCACTCACAGTAAATTGCCGTGGCCATGGCCACTGCACCCCACCAGTGTGACTGGACAGTGTCAGTGGTGCACTAAATTGAACCGGATACTCACCAGTCACACCCCCGTGAGCCGCCCCCACTGGAGGTTCTGGCCCACGGCGGGCATCGGTGCTCGCAACAGGCATCGAGCTCTGGGGCCACACCTGACTGCTGCCCACTGGCAAATCAGGACATGCGGGGAGCTGCAAGGCGCCCGCCGGGGCTGGCCTGATGGCCTCGAGCAGCTCGATGGCCCGCTGGAGAGTCCCGGCCGACATGTTGGCCGGGATCGATGAAGGGGCCGCAATTGAAGTGGCAGCTAAACCCCCATCAGAAGGCGGTTGGGCAATGCCCATTGATGCCTCTAGTAGTGAAATGCGTGCGATAAGTGCATCAACAGCCTCCGAGCCCCCAGTATAAGGTGGGCTAGGTGGGCCGGACGACCCACTAGGTAGTTGCTGGAATGGAAACCCGAATGGGGATCCAGGGCCCGAATAGGGACATGCCCAAAACTCCGGCCCATAGGGGGCCGGAGGAATGGTGGGGTGGAAACCCACACCAGACCCACATGGGCCACCCTGTCCTGAGCCATGAAAAGGCCCTCCAGGGGCCGGGATCCCCAAGGGGCCAGCATGTGCCAGTCCAGCCTGCAGGCTTGTGCCAGGCTGACAGGCAGAAGCCTGGTCGGCCCCACTGGCAGCAGTGGGCAAAGCCATCCCACTGCCCAGCTGCGGGGGTGCAGCCCGAGTCCTCCGACCCGATGGCTGCCCCCCAGTCAAAGAAGGGGTAGGGAAAGCCCTTCCCCTCGGCCGCGGCTTGACCGCTGGAGCCTTGCGCTTGGGAGCCATGTCTCCCGGAAGAAACTGCCTCCCAATTGATTCCTGGCCAGGGATCCGATCCTGTGCCCTGAGTACCGCAGTAGCGAAGAGCAGAGGAACTCCGTTTGAAGCTAAGGTACGAAGGACAAAGCTCAGAGTAAAAAACACGACAGAGAAAACTTCTCCGCTCCGTCGCGTTCTAAAATGGCAGCTCGGCTGCCTCGTGGCCACTCCTTTTATAGAGGAGTGGCCATGCCCCCTAACTCACCCGGATGTCTGAGTCCGGGTGGGGGGGGGCTGCAAAGAGCACGGCGGACATTTTGGCACTGCGCTTTCATTTTAAAAGTAGTTTTTTAACTTAACATGATCCCTATTGTTGCATGAATGCAACTCAAAAGAAAAAAGTGATTTGTAATAGCAAATGGTATTACACTCTGTAACTATGTCCAAGCTGTGGACTTGGAACAACAACTTTTAAACGCCTTTTAGAAGGCTTCTGTTAGTCATGATAGAAAATATATCAACAGTGTCCGTAGTCTAAATCTACCATGCTAGTTCCAACTAGAGTGGACCCATTGAAACACTATGATTTACTTAAGTCATCATTCAAGAAATGATTCAATGAGTCTTCTTTAGTTAAAACTAATACTTGGACTTTGGTGCATATGATCATCTTAGATTTGTACTTGTGAATTGCCTAGAGAAATGAATAGTGAAACAGTATCTGCATAGGAAAGAAAATCCCCACAAATTTTGTTCTCTCCCCAAATCAGGAGGAAATGAAGAAATCACAGCTTTGAAGCTCTTCCAACCACCTAATCTATTCAGATAGGGAAAGTAGTCTCAATTGTACTGACTTCGGCTCAGGCTCAGTAAATCCATCTTCATCAAGTCATCTTCAGTGTAGACATTTCCACAGGCACATCCAAGGCTCTGAGGTACCGAAGGAAAGTTATTTAACAAGGTTATTTGATAATCTCCTTGGTAATATTCGCAACAATCCCACAGCTGCATTCTTTCCCCTTCTTGATAGAGCTTCAGACAAAAAATACACCTCCAGATAAGCTTGATGCTAATGGAAAAGAACAAGATTTTTGAGGTCATGATGGAAAGGCCACAATTTAGGAGTTCAAAATATTTTGCCTTGCAGAAGGAGTGTTGGGGTATTGGAGGATGATTTTTTTTCCTGTGCTGTTGGTGAACTGCAACAGTTTCAACTACACCCCCCCCCCCCCGCAACCTTCACTTCTGAATGAAATATTTTGTGTTACTGTCCTGCAACATTCTGTTTGCTTTAAAACAAACATTTCTGTCTCGACACATGGAAGGTTTCTTTCACTCTGCAGGGTGAAGAGGGAAAAATAATTTGCCTTGGATTTCATGCTTTTACACTAAGTTGGGATACAGCACCAAAAGCAGGCAATCTATTCGATCCCAACAAAACAAAAACAAAAAACCAACCCACCTTGTAATTCAATCCCCTAAAACAGTTTCCCTCATATTCCCTTAGTAGACTTGGCAGAATGAGGACATTATCTCAAGAGCCTCCAGTCACCATTGTGATTCATAATGTTTTATGCCAAAATCTTGTCTAAGAAACTTGGAAAATGTTATTCAGAGCTCCAGATGTTAAATATCTGGGTGTGTTTCCTTTGTGTGTCACTTCTCCCAGGTTTTTTCAGGTGAAATATAGTTAAATCATCAGGAGAGAGAATGCTGGTTTACACACACACACACACACACACACACACACACACACACACACACACACACACACACACACACACACACACAATGTTCATATTAAACATGCCATTTGAGTAGGAGAGGACAAAGGAAGAGTGCAGATATTGCTGTACCCACACCCCAATAACGACACGGACATATATATTGGATTGAAAAATTGGGCCACTTTTATTGAAATTCAAGCTAAACCTACCTTAACAATGGTTAAGGATCAAACGAGCCGAAATAGCACTAGTAAGGGGCAAATCCAATTAGAACCCTAATTAAATGCCTCACACAACTTGTTACTGCGGCAACAAGGTGTGAGCCTCTGTCAACAACCTGCTTCTGTGGAAGCGTGTTGTTGACCCAATCTGGATGTTATCCTATCTAAGTAAGTTGGCTGGCCATACAAGTTTGGCTAACCTTGTCCTCCCTATGGCCAACCAACTGGATTTGCCCTATTAAATAGTAATGCAGTTGCCCCTCACCAGTGCTATCCGCCACACGGGGAGGAGTTCACCGACTCACCGCCCCACCATGACCGCATACAGTCAACAGGCCCATTTGCAAAGATGACAAGAAGAGGTCCATACCTCCGGCCGATAAATTCACTCCATCACCGCGATACAGACTGCGGTCTTGTATGCGGATCAGGGTGTGTGGGACAACCGTCCCCAAAGCGTTGGCATAAAGGAAATGGGCCACTGCCCTGTTGACTGAACTGCGGGCCCGGTCAACACCACGGGGGTCAATCCCACCCCGATAATACACACGCAGCACCATCTGGGACCAAATGATCCGCACCTGTGGCCAGGACTGACCCAACAGGGCAAGATCTCTGCGGATGGCATGTATCAAGTCCAAACCTGTGACCCGGGCCAAATCATTGCTGCCCAGGTGTATGACCAGGACATCTGGCAGACACTGGTCGCCCATGGATCTGAGGAACGGAAGCAACGCATGCCAAAGCATCCCGCGGAAGCCAAACCATCGGAGCAGCGCCACTGTGCCGATGCCCAGGTGACTGCCCCACGAAGTGCATGCTGCATGGCAGGCAGCCCAGTACATGTAGCTGTGCCCGACAATCCACACCCTCATGGGCATCCAAGGACGTGCTGGAGCTGAAAGAAAGAAAAAGAAAGGTGCACGAGCAAAGTGCTACTGGGACAGGGGCCGCACATATGAATTAAAGCAATCAGAACCCCACCTCCCCATGGATCGTATAGCATCCTCAGGATAACCATACACCGCTGCAGTGGATGCTGCGCCAATGCAGAAGGAATGGGTCCCAAAACACACCCCAGCAAGGCCCAACCTAGCCAATGCTGTACCAGTAACCTGCCAAAACTGATACCTGGTCAACGGGAGGGAATCCAGATGACAGAAAAGGGGCCCCTGGTGCTACCACGAGTGGCCAAAAAGGCACCAAGTGCCCTAACCGGGCAAATAACAGGATTACTACACCTGTACAGTGTGAGCATACTGCCCCTGCTGAGCTGATCGGAAAAATGAATGGACAGACGCACCAAGTCCTGGGTCATGGATACATCAGTCAGCTCCAAGGCCCTGCGAGATGCATTGCTGCGGGACCCCACCACCAGCTCACTAACCCTGAGGGCACCAAAAATGCCACCGTGGTAGCAGCATGGAACAGGCAAGCCTCATACTGATCCCTGCAAACGACCGGCCAAGTCCCAGCCAGGCGCAGGAGAAGATCTGGGGAAATAGGCTGTCGAGAGTCAGGATGAGGACTGCGTTCACGGGCCCATCCCTCCAAAACACGATGGACCCTAAAATCCGAAGTGGCATCGGAAAGGCCATTGACCTTTGCATAAAAAGCCAACGCAGAGAGACAGCCCGCAATAGTCCTAGGCGCCAACCCCTGTGAGTGAAGGTGGACCATAAACTGTAATAGGTGTTCAACAGGAACAGGCCAACTGATAGGGAGGGAAGCCTCGTGGCAAAACGCCTCAAAGGCTCTTTGCGTGAGAGTGTACGCCTGACGGGTGCTGCTAGCCAGCAATTGACCAATGGCCCAGTTCACCTCTCCATGCCAAACCTCCACATCTCGGCCGGGAGTGTCAAAGGCAGGTCGTCGGCCTCCGGTGCCAGAGTCCGGAAACGATCTATCTGTAAGTGAGACAAAGCATCAGCAATATCATTATTGATACCCGGGATGTGTCTGGCCTTAAACAGTATGTTGAGGCACAATGCACACAACACGAAATGGCGGACAAGGGCCATGGCCCGGGGCAAATGGGACGTTTGAGAATTTACTATGTGGACAACGGCCACGTTGTCGCACCAAAAATGTACCACCGAATTAGCCCAGGACTCACCCCAGAGCAGGAGTACGCAAAGTATAGGAAAAAATTCCAGAAAGGTTAGGTCCCTGAGCACATCCTTGCCCTGCAAAGACTCCAGCCACTTGCCGTAGGACCAGTGACCGTCAAAATACAGTCCGTAGCCAAACGCTCCGGACGCATCTGACTGAACCTGGAACGCGGGTGCCGCTACCCACTCGGCACGCCAAAATGAAACCCCATTGAAGTCCAATAGGAATCCCAACCACACCTTAAGGTTCTTCCTGTTACCCCTGGTCAAACGAACCTGATGGTGCTTCCTGGACAAACCAACCATGGCATCACATAAACGCCTGGCAAAAGCCCGGCTGGGCATGATAACCCTGTATGCAAAGTTGAGGTATCCATGAAGCACCTGCAGGTCATGGAGGGATGTCTTACGCTTGGCCAGTAGGGCTTGGATAGCCTCCAAAATGCAGGCTACTTTGTCTATGGGCAATCTGGAAGTCTTAGCCACAGTATCGATTTCGATCCCCAGAAAAACCAACGTGGTGGCAGGCCCTTCGGTCTTCTCAGGAGCCAACGGCACCCCCAATTCAGCCATCAAGTCCTGAAAGGTGGATAACAGTGCACACACTCACCTGATCCAGCAGCGGCCCCGAAAAAAAATCGTCCAGGTAGTGTGCCACTGATTGGACCCCTGAGCGGCAGACGAAGGCCCAATGCAGGAATGAACTGAGATGCTCGAAAGCCGAGCAAGAAACAGAGCATCCAAAAGGCATGGACTTGTCTAGGAAATATTGGCCCTGGAAACGAAAACCCAGCAACTCAAAATTGTCTGGGTGGATGGGCAGAAGACGAAAAGCTGACTTTATATCACATTTGGCCATTAGTGCCCCCTTTCCACACGCACGAACCATGCCGAGCGCCTGGTCAAACGAAGTATACCGGACTGAACAAAGCTCATCCGGTATAGCATCATTCACAGATTTTCCGGCCAGGTATGACAAATGGTGAATCAAACGGAATTCACCTTGAACGTTTTTAGGAACCATACCAAGGGGCGATACTTTCAAATTGGAAAAAGGAGGTGCATCAAAGGGGCCTGCTACCCGACCTTCCTGGACCTCCTTAAATATCTTGTCCCTAGCCACATGTTCCATGCCCTTCAATGAAACCAAATTCAGAGCATCCTATGGCGATTGCACCCCTGTAAAAGGGATGTGAAACCCTTCTGAAAAGCCGGCCCAGATGTACTCCGCATCTTCCCGTTTGGGGTAGATGCACAGCCATTGCTCCAAAACATTGAGCTTAATTGGGGAGGGGGCCTTTCTGAGCTGACGCTGAATCAGCGTTGGTTTGGCTGGCACACTGCTGTCCCCTCCCCCTCCCCCAGGATCCCCCGGGCCTAGTGCACACGGTGGCTGGGTGAGGGCCGGAACAGATCGTGCACTCATGCCTATACCTGCACTACCTGAGGGTGCACCCAGCCGTGGACAAGTAGTTCCAGCACAACAGGCGGGCTGGAACCCCCTGCTCCGCCGCCTGGTGGGGTAATTGTGCCAGGCCAGGCCGCTGAACAGCGTGACCAGAATGGTACCAGCCACCCATGTTCGGGCGGGACGAGGTCATGTAATACAACCACAGAAGTTGGTTGGGCTCTTCTCAATGCATCTCTGGGTGAAGCGCGGCCCACATACGAAACTCATCATCGTATGCCAGCCACGATTGGCCAGGGTAGTCCATATAGGCCCGATAGATAATATCGAGATATTGGAAGAGGGGAATAGCCAAATCAGGGTGAGCCCTTAAAGACACCACCACATATATAAGATAGGCGGGAAACCAGTTGGCCCAGGTGCTCGGGGGTTTGCGGTGACAAGACAACTCCTTGTCCTTGTCGTCCTCCTTCTCCCTCTTCAATAAACTGAACAGGTCCACATACTCCCTGCACCAGATCTTGTCCCTGGTAGCAGGGAGCAGGTGGGCACCTAACGGCAGGACCACCCTGGCCATCGACAAGTCAGAAGTAGGCACAGTGTGGTAACCAGTGTTGATCAGCGGACCATAAGGCCAAACAGGGTAAGGTGGTGAAGGGCCCACTGGCGGGACACTAGGCCGCCACAGTGGGCATGGAGCCCCACAACCCTCCCCCCGTTGGCGGAAGCCCCACGGTTGTAGGGGGACCGGGCTGCCCTGGAGGTGCGGGGGTCTGCTGAGCGGGCCAAGGCCATGTGAAATGAGCAGGCTGCGTCACTGCAGGCGCACCTTGTGAGCTAACTTGACCATTATACTCACCAGATGCTACCCCCCCAGCTGCCCCCACCGGGGGTTCCAACTGAGTAGGGGCGCCGGAGCTCACGATGGCATTAGAGCTTATCCCACCCATCTCAGCAGGAGCGCAGTAACTGGAAGCAGCCCCGGGTGCCTCGATAGACACGCGAGGGCCGGTGGTTGGCAGGCCCCCTGTGGGCACGGCCAGTAGGGCCGCCTCAAGCCATGCCAGCTGCCAGTCAATGGATGCTGGGGGCTGGGAGCCTGACAATGCGCCTGTGGCAAAGGTGGACCCAAAGTCCCCAATCCCCGGCGGGAGGCTGGCGGCATGATCCAGGGCTGCAAAGCAGTCTTCCAGGGACCTAGGGCCCACAGGCCCAGCCATCGATGTGGGGGCAGGCCCAGTAGTCCTGGGAGCACAGGCCGTGCGGGTGCAGGTGCCTGCCCAACGGGCGCGCTTCCACCCAAAGCCCCATCTGGGGCAGCGACTGGCGGGACCCCGACTGTGGGTACCTGACCTGCCCCCCCTATGACCCCTGCGGCTTGGAGGGGGAGCGAGGTCCAGTGCCGGAGCAGGCCCAGTGCACGGCACTAGTGCGCGTTGGCGTTAGGCCGCTGGGGCGCCGCCTGATGCGGCCTTCTTCTTTGGCACCATGGTGCCTAAGAAAAGGCGTGAAGTCCCTGCCCGTTCACGGGCAGAGGGGCTGTGAGCTGGACGGAGGCGGAAAACCCGCCCCGAGCCGCACCAAACACGAAGAGAGGCGCCGGTCCGAGCCCGGGCCGGCGAGCAAGGCATGTGGTCTCAGCCCGTCACCGGGCAGAGGGCCGGCGTGAGGAGATGAGCGGGGCTTGTTCACAAGCCCCGAGCCGGCGGGCTGGGGACTGCAAAAAAAAAAGGCAGCGCCACAAGTCTGCTGCAAGAAGCAGAGGGATTGGCTGGGCACGGGAAATGCACCCAGGGCCCAGCCGAATTGGAAGGAGCGGGGCCATTGGCTCGGCCACCCCTTATACAGGGGTAACCGGCCACGCCCCCGACTCCATTTTGCTGTGCCCATGCCTCAGGGGCAGGGCCAGCAAAGCATGCAGTGACCATTTTGTCACTGCGCGTTCCTTCTTTATCCCATCAGTGTATTTGAAACCCTGACATGACTGCCACAGATGGCTAAAATGTTTTGAAATTGTAGAAGACATAAGATTTAGAGAGATCCTATGTGGTGTAGTGAGTAATGTGTTGATCCTGGACTCAATAGACAAGGGCTCAAATCCCTGCTTGACCATGGAAACTCAATTGTGGAGATCAGACAAAGACAAGTAAACATATAGTCTTCTCAAAAAGGGCTTGCCTCCTTTCAGACTTTGATTGTTGCTTTATTTGTTGTATTTACAAGCTACTGTGATCACTAATCTCACAGCTTCTCCTATATGTGCCTTCCACATCTAATGCCTTATTTTATCCAGTTCACACTTCTGCCCCAATGAAACACAAAAAGGCTGTTGTATCTCATTGTTGGAGAGACTTCCCTGCACACCTGTAGCAAAGTCCTATGCATTCTCACAACCAGGAATCCTACTCCATCCTCATCCAAGCGACAGATACATATTCAGGTCAGAAAAGGTAGGAAAAAGCCCCAGCCAGAATCTCCCTGGTATATATTGTGCTTGAGTAGAGCTTGGGTGGCAGCAGTATTTGCTAATAATGTTGGTATACTCAGAAGGAATTCCCCTTTAATTCACTGAGGCTTGTTTTCTAGCAAGTGGGGAAAGAATTACAGCCTAAGGCTCTTTTCTGCTTTCCAGTTCATCTTCTCTGACATTTTTCAAAAACAAAATTTGCCTTAATATAGTTTAGAGAGAAGATGCTAAAGATTAGGAGAACAGTAACATTATGAGTTACATTTAGATTAGCTAGATTTTCCTGTTTTGAGAATGAATTAATATTGTAACTCAAACATCAGAAGCAATTCAAATACTGTAAATTAAAATTATGTTTAAGAAGCAGGGAGGGTCTCAGAAACATCCTTTCCATTTCCATGGTGTTCTCAGTTTGCTTTCTACATGCCCAACACAGAGTGGTAATGCCCTGAAGTGATCTAGCATAAACTATCTATAGTATACTTTGCAACTTCCAAGTCAGCTATGCTTTATGTATCATAAAGGATGGAAGAAACAATTCTGATATAATTAGGGCAGCCAGCCCCAGAGGATTTTTTTCTATCTAAAGTCATCCTTGTGAGTTTAGCATCTAAACCACTTGAACCACCACAGTCCCCTATTTGACCTGTACATAGTCACTAAAAAACTGAATAAATTCATTCATTTAACCATTCTAATTGTGTGTCTAATTCATCTTACAACTGCTTCTTGAGTGCCAAAATGAAAAAAGACCAGCTTGGAGGTTTGGTTAAATAGGCAGTGATCATGAGAAGAGACACTAGTGTCCTGCTCTAGTGAAAGAAACCCATGAATGAAAGCATATTTGCACACAATATTTCTTCTCAAAGTGTGAAAAACAGCAGGCACACATTTGATGATTTGATGCAAGGGGATGCATATTTACATTTTGGTGTTATCTCACTGTAATGTTTTAGTGTTCAAGGAATGAAGAAGCAGACGAATGAAGTAGTGAAATCCAGCTCTTTATTAGTGGGGTTTGAACACAGTTTGGATGGGGCAAAACTCGGACTTATATACACTATAAACAGTAACAGTAACAATAATACAACAAGCCCATTGGCAAACAGAGTATGCACATTTTTCGATACACTTATTTGCATAAGAATAGCTACATGAGAAAAGATACATTCCGCTCCTGTCAGAAAACACAGTTAACATACATAACAAATGTGGAGATTTCAGGGGGATGTACATAGAAATGATCATCTCTATCCACTAATAGGTGCAACTAAACCTAAGCCTGCCATCCATAATTTTCCTTAAATCACGCCTAGAATTAGACCCTGGTGTTAGGTTTCAAGGCCTATCACTACAACATCAACTGATGGCTTGCCTATGTCCAGAGTCTCATAGCCTACATCTTATAAACAAAACATTCTGATAAGGCCACATCTAACATTGTGTGCATAGATTTCTGCATGGGCAGTGCCTCATCCTTTCCCTCTCCTTGCAACCCTTCGTCCTCTTCAGGCTTGTAGAGGAGCCAGGAGGGAAATGATACTTGCCAGTAGTATCTGTTCTTTTGGCAGATTGACACCTTTAAAATTCACCCTGTAATTTCCAGCAGAGTCATTTCCCACACATTTGTCTGCACATCTCTAAGGAAGAAAACTAGTGGTGGGCATCAGCAGGTCCACACCAGATCGCCAGAACCGGTAGCAGAAATTCTGGCCCATCCAAGTTTTGAAATAAGGTAGTCCTAAATCGGGTGCAACGCAGGGCTTTCTCCCTGGCCACGCCCAACATACCACACCCACAGAGTAGGTAGCAAATAATTTGGAGCCCACCACTGAGGAAAACCAAAGGAAGAGGAATTAACCTTTAATCTCTTTATGGGAATGATTGTGAATGAGTAGAATGAATACTATGTACAAGCCAAAGTACAAGATTATGACCTGGGTAGGAATGCCTTCACATAGTTGTTAATTCTTGTTGTTGCTAAAGTTCTCACCCACACGTAATGTCAACATGCAGAGTTTAGAAATGTTGCTTTTCAGGGTTATAATTCCCACTAGGTATATTATCTGGGAATTAAATGTTTAACCACCACAATAAGCAAACACCACAATCCTTTCATAAATGCCACAAGCAGCACTGCAGTTGCTTAGTGGTTAAGACACTGAGCTTGGAGACTCAAAGTTCAGGGTTTGATACCTGAGTGCTGCATGACAGAGGGACATGAAAGGAGCTTCATTTGGGTGTCCCCTGAGCAGAGTTTCTCCAGCAATAATCCTTTCTACCTAGAGTAATTTCTGACACAAAAGTTATTTATTTATAAACACCACAGTAGCTACTAATTTCATCAAAAAGGTTTCTACAATTTATTATCATTTTAATGGTCAGTCATATACATTGATTTTATTTTAGTAGTCAATCTCACAAACTGATATTTAGGATGCTGATGGACTGCCAGTGATTTTCTAATTACTGATAATTAAGTAAGAATGAGCAACCATCAGGCTGGGCTAGGCTAAGATACCGCAGGCTTTTCCTGTAACCCCTTTTGTGTGTATTTCTAGAACAGCTGCTTTTACAGTTGATGGCAATCTACCGATCACCTTCACCTTTGGTTGTGTTCATGAACTCTAGGAACCTGTTCATCTACAGTAAATCATTCAAAGTAGCCTCCCTTCCCCCAATATAAATAATTTGCTCAAGTCATGTGCAAGCTGGTGTCACAGAGTTTGTCTACTCTGAAGGCATTGCCCTAATATGGGGTTTGTCTACAGACACCTTTGTGGGCTGCCTCTTCTACTTCCTGAGTGTTCATATCCTTCATTTCAGATTCTAACCAAATTGCTGTGCCTGGGTGACTGCCATGACCTCAATAATAAATGTCTGTAATTACAGTGATTCCTTTTCCAGCAGTTGGTTACTAGGTTCACTTCATAAAATGTGGACAAGATGACTGGTAGTACCTGGCTTTGCAATATAAGCAAAAATAATCAAGAAAAACATTGCAGGGTTGCTCCATCCTCAACCCACCCCCCACATACCATGCCCCAGACCAGTGATGGTGAACCTTAGCATTCCAGGTGTTCTGGAACTTCAACTCCCAGAAGCCCTGATCAGCAGGAGTGCTGACTTGGGCTTCTGGTAATTTCAGTCCAAGAACACCAGGAGTATAAAAGTTCACCATCACTACCTTAAACAAACCCTTGCTTGTTAAAGCAACAAAAATGAATGATAACAAGGATGGTAATTCTATTGACTTTTTCATGGTACAGTGGTACATCAAAAGGCTTAACTAACTTGACAGGTGTCTCAAATGAGCTGTGCAACAATAAGCAGACCCTTCTAGCAGGTAGCAGCTTCCATATTATTAATTCCGAATTAGTCTGAGAAAGCCATTTTATTTGGCTTTTCCAGAATTAATTATAAGCTGGTGGTGTCTCTGGTCACTGTTTGGGATATTGTTGGGGTGGGGTTGGGGGGTTGGTGTATTGTATATTGTGCATTGTTAAGTACATTAAGCTTTGCTCTGTTACGTTGTGATACTATGGTATATTTATTTTGTACTGATTTGTAATTTTGTAACTTGTAATTTGCAATTGTATGTTATTGTATTTTGTGTGTTGTTTATATTGTTATATTGTATTTCATTTGTTATACTGTATCTGATTTACCTGTTGTAAGCCGCCCTGAGTTGGCCCTGGCTGAGTGGGGCAGGGTATAAATCGAATAAATGAATGAATAAATGAATGAATAAGCTGGCCTTGCCCTGTTCAAGTTCAATGAAGTCTGCATATCTACTCCTCTCCCTGTTGTAGAAATGACCGTCATGTCTTGAAAAGAAGATGAAAAAATAGCCTTTATTCATCAGTTCATAGAACAGATTATACTTTTGTATCAAAAATTGATTTCAAGAATTATTAATACAGAAGAGGAGACAGTGTGAACTCTTGTCTCTGTCCCAGCTCCTGCCAACCTAGCAGTTCGAAAGCAAGAAATTGCAAGTTGATAAATAAGGACCACTTCAGTGGGAAGGTAAACAGCATTCTGTGCACTCCGGTGTTGAGGCAAACCTGCCACATGTACACAGAAACATCTGCAGATGCAGGACAGAGATGAGCACTGAGCCCTAGAGTTGGATACAACGGGCTTTCGAGCAACAGCAACCTTTACCTTACAGGTCAAATAAGGATTCTAATCTGTGGTCTAAATGCCAGGATTTTAAGGTGATATTTAAAACACAGTATAATACAGATCACAGCATTCTCATTGAAGTTATTATAGAGGCTGTTTTACATCAGAACTTGGAAACATTATCCTTTGGAACTACAATTCCATAAATCCTGCACTAATATGGTCAGCAGTCATTCTGGATTAGGGACTGTAGGAGCTTTAACCCAAAAACATATTTTTCCCCAGGCTCTGCTTTGCACAGGATGCTAGACATAAGCCTACAGGTCATTGCACATTCTAGAATTGGGTGACGTTATGCCAAGTGGGGACTGTCTCCATCAAGAACCTGAGGAGGCAGCCGGCTCTGCTCCGGCCAAGACCTTTGAACAGTTCTCCAGGACAGATCCTCAGGGGCAGTCATTGATGTGAAAGAGGCTGCATCTTGCAGATAAATGATCTGTTATCATGTTTTGAAAAGATGAAAAAGAACTGCAAAGTGTGGCCTGCTTTATATCCTCAGATTATTTCTGATTTCAACTGATGTCACAAAGCAGCTCCCATCTTCTTTTTTGGTTTTTAAGGGGGAAAATAGAGTGCAAAAATAAGAAGACACAGCTTCATTAAAACACGCACGCACGCACGCACGCACGCACGCACACACACACACCTACCCAAAACAGGGATATGAACAAGTTCTTAATATAACTGAAGAATGGGAAAATTGTTCAATTATACTTTCTTCCATGTTCCATTATTTTGTTTTTGTGGTCACTAAATAAAAATAAAAATAAAGAGAACTCAGAGCTTCTTGCCCATGATTAAATGCAGAAGCCCAAGTCAGTACACCTGCTGATCAGGGCTTCTGAGAATTGAAGTTCAGTAACATATGGAGAGCCATGTTTGCAGACACCTACTCTATGTAAAAAGGCCAACATTGTTTCTACCTGCCATACAGGTATAAAAAGCATCATCATAGAACTGCAGAGCTAGAAGGAACCCTATGCATCATCAAGTCTAGCCCTCCCAGCCTCTGGTCCAAACTACTGAGCAATCCTGTAGATGTTTCTTTTTTCTGAATTATGTGACAACCAAAGTACAGTACTAACATGGTTAAATAGATCTCTACATTTTAATGAGTCAAGCACTTGGTGCCCAATGGGCTGTGGTGCTGTGGATAAAACAATGAGCAAGGACTCTTGGGAGCAAAGTTCAAATCTCCACTTGGCCTTGAAAACACACTGGATGATTGAAACTGGTGAAACACTATATAAATAGTTTAGTAAAGGTAAAGGTTTCCCTTGCTCGAAAGCCAGTCGTATCCGACTCGAGGGTGCAGTGCTCATCTCTGTTTCTAAGCCGAAGAGCCAGCGCTGTCTGCTTCTGCAGACATTTCCGTGGTCATGTGGCAGGCATGACTAGACACCGGAGCGCACGGAACGCTGTTACCTTCCCACCGAAGTGGTTCCTATTTATCTACTTGCAATTTCTTGCTTTCGAACTGCTAGGTTGAAATCCCTCTTAGAGTTACTAAGAGTTGGTTCCAACTTGATGGCACATAACTCTTTCACTTTGGGGCTGCTTTTGGAAGGGAGAGGGCTAAATGTTGTTTACACCCAAGCAAGCTGGAGTTGCTCATGAAGGACAATGGTGACAAAGGGAGAAGGAGGAGGGAGGGACAGGTGGATGGATGGATTGAGTGGGCAGGCAAAGAAAGAGAGAAGAAGATGACTTTTCTTCATTTGCAGTGTTGCTGAGGCATTATATTCATACATACAGGCATAGTGAAACACTTCCCCTGCTCTTCTGCAGATCTAATTGCTGTAGTGCTGGGTCATTTAGGTGAGGAAAAATAATTACACTTAGACCCTTTGGCATACCTAATATTTACCACAGAACCAGCCTTTGACTACTGTAAGTCTCCCTTATAATGTCATTTAGATTGTCCACAGGCACTGGGAATGGTGTATAGAGGATTGTTGTAGAAAGAAAGAGAGAGAGAGAAAGAAAAAAGAAAGAACCCCCTGGCATGGGCTCAAAAAAGCACTCAAGGGAGGGAAGTTACACCACTCAATTGTCTGTGAAATGTGGATATATATGGAGTCTAGAGCAACTTCTGAGAGCTCAAAAGAGCAGGCTAAATCCCCATGTGGACATGCTCTAAGACTACTGTTCAAAGCCCCCAGCCTGGTTAGATGAATCTCAGTTTCCGTGTTTCCACAATAAAAATAATTTAAACCTCAGGTTATTTCCAAAGATAAAGAAATGTTCAAATTTGACTTAATTCTTATCAAAAGTAAACTGAAAGAAAAATCTTACCCATCCTAATACAACTGTTAATCTTTCTTACTATGGAGTCTTGTCCTTTCACATCCACAATATTTTTCAGTGTATTTTACAATCAACTGGCTAATATTATCTTATCTTTAATTGTTTTCTAAAAACAGACCAAAGGAGACTCCGCAAAGTCAATGCAGCCATCATCACTTCACATTTAACTGACCGCCTCACTTGGTCCATCTTAAGGGATGTGCTGATCATGGCCACAAGTCTCTCTGTGTTCTAGGAAACATATCATACAACATGCAAGAATAAGAAGGTGTCAGCAAAATGAGAAGTGCTGCTTTACTCAGATGTTGTGTCGTGTATCTCTGGCATCTATTTTCAGCTTTGATGTCAGGTTAATATTCAGTGTACTATACTGAAAGAGATCAAAAAGAACAGGATCAGGCAGAACGAGGTGGCCATCAAAAGGCAGGCTGTGTATGCCACTTCAAGGCCAGCAACAACTCAGTATTTTAACATAGGATTAAAAGAGCTGATTACTCAAAATGAAATTTTACTGAAATTAAAGTTAGTGTTACTAAAATTTAATAGAAGTTATTTATTTTGTGCCTCTATTTTACGGGAGAAAAATTAAGGCAGGGATATTCTTACTGTTGTTTTTATTTTTTGATCAGACTCAAAATAATAGGACAGCTTGTTGAAGATGATCTGGTCTCTACAAGAGTTCTTCTTTAAGCACAAGAATAGGACATTGGATGGTCCCCGCCCCCCGCTCCATATTGTGCACAAACCTAGTGCCTTTTCCTGAAGCTAATTACACAGATACAGTAAGCACAAGATGTCAAGCTGATTGGTCAGTAACACAAACCATCATTCACTGCCACTGTACTGAATCAGTTCATACAAGAAAACAACACTTAACTGTATTTTCAAATTATATGTAATATTTATGGTGGGGAAAACAGCCCTTTGTTTCTCTCAGTACTATATCGGTTTATTATAAAATGACCAAAATAAGATCACGACATCAGCTATGCTTTTAAAGAATTCATTGCATTCATTCAATTCTGCTATTACCTTCCTCAGGAGAGATTTGAAAGGACGTAATGGAAAAGTGGGAATTTCAAAGTTGTGTATAACTCAGAATTGAGTAGACCAGTGACAAGCAACATAAGGCCTGCAGGCTTCCCATGGAGACCACTGTTTTTGTGGCTTTCTGAAATTCAGCAGCATAGCAAATCGTGATTTTTATAAACATTCCTTTTAAAAATGCACTGGGAGCATTTTCTCTGCTTTAAAGTTAAAATGCACTCTTAGAAGCCTTCTAGATGCTTAATTATATTATAAAACAAGGTAAATATTCTCTGCACATCTTGTTTTATATGAGAAATTATTCTTGCCAATGCAATGGCAATCAGTTAATCAGAGACAAACTCGGCATCAGCTCCTTGGGATTTGGTGTGGGTAGATCAGTATATTTCTTGTATTTTCACCCAGTTTAACATGTTAAATCCACACATACCCTAAAAAAAGAATGGGAAAAGCATTGCTATCTGAGAACTAAGGCCACTGAATACAATGAAATTTCCATCAATAGGAGTGGACTAGAGATTATATGACTGTGAATAATAAGTGATGCAATTCTGCTCTTTGGAACTGTCACAGTCATGTTTCTTTTTGGCTATGTCACACCATTTAGGAAGCAAAATGGCTTGTGGGATTACATGGTAGTGTTTGCGTGAGTGGAGCATAAGAAAAAAGAAGGGTCACCAATGAATGTACTGTACCTATGCTATGAATGAAGATGGAGGTCATCTGATGTCTAAATTTCCTTACACTTGGAACATTTTGAAGTGGTAGCCGTGTTAGTCTGTGCAAGCATATCAGAGAGTAAACAAAAACAAAAAAGCTGTTGCACCTTAAAGATTAACTCCTGTATTTTAATGTTAGCCTTTGCAGGCGCACCCCCCAAAGAAAGACTCAGACACCGGTATATGGATAATGAAAGAGCGGTGCCAAAATGGCCGCCACGCTCTTTGCGCCCCCCCCCACCCGGACTCAGACATCCGGGTGAGTTAGGGGGCGTGGCCACCCCTCTATAAAAGGGGTGGCCACGAGGCAGCCGAGCTGCCATTTTAAAATAGCGACGGAGAGGAGAAGTTTTCTCCGTCACTGTTCCTTGATTCTTCGGCTCTTTAGCCCTTACTCTTTCCCGGCTGGGAAGGAAGGATCTTGCACAGAGCCTTTGGCTTGCTGGCTGCTCTGTGTTTTGGCGTTAGGTTCATCCCTGGAAAGGGATCCTGCTCTGTTTCTCAGATATGCCTCCCGAACAGACGGCCCCGACTACAAAACCGCGGCCAACGGGGAGGACTTTTGCTCCCTGCGCAACACGGGGGCAGCCCTCAGGTCGGAGGACCAGGGCTGCGCCCACGCGGCGGGGCACTACCTCCACCGATACCTGTGGGGCGACGCAGGCTGCTTGGCCCTCAGCTGGCCGGACTTCAACCGGCCCTTCTGGGGCTTCGGCCCTCGGCCCGCAGTTGCCGGCCATGGGTCCGGTCAGCGGGGGAGGGGAGCGGTGCTGTGCACAGCACGTTCCCCCTCCGGCCCCTCATGGGCCGGAGTTTTGGGCATGGCCCTATGCGGGCCCAGGCTCTCATTTTGGGGTTCCTGGTCAAATGCCTGGTGGGCCGTCCGGCCCACCCGGCCCACTTCATACTGGGGGATCTGTGGCAGTGGATGTATTGCTAACGCATTTAGCTGTGCTTGAGGCATCTTTGGGGATTGCACACAACCCCATGTCAGGGGGCCCTTCACTCTCTGCCGGGGGCCCTTCGTGTTCACCGCCTATCTCGACGGCCGCCACATTGCAACAAGCGGCCAGGCGGGTTGAGCTGCTTGAGATGCTCCGGCCTGCGCTTGCCGGAGTCTCGCAGCTCCCTGTTCGTCCAGAGCTACAGCAGGAGAGTGATCAGGTGTGGCCCCAGAGCTTGATTCCGGTCGCGAGCTCCGTCACCCGCCGTGGGCCAGAACCCCCAGTGGGGGTGGCTCACGGGGGTGCACCTAGTGAGTATCAGGTTCAAGTTAATGCACCCACATCACAGTCCACTTCCAATGGTGGGGTTGCAGAGCTCCTCGTCAAAGCCCCCCCTCCCCAATTAGTGTACTCAGGCTGGAGCGATGGCACTCAGCTCATCCATGGCACTCAGCCATGGCCTCGTCAAGTCGAGGCGAGTGGGCATCAGTTGCCAGCCTATCCCAGTGCCCCTTGGTTCCATACTGGTACAGCGTTGGTGGTGGGGGTTTCCACCCCCGGGGCAGTGCCGGGCATCGCAGGGACTGTCCAGGATCCGCTGTGTATGCCCCGTGTACCTAATGTGCCGGTGACAGCCTTGCCGACGGCTGGTTATTCGTTGCCCCTTGGTGATCATTTGTCCCAGGTCACGAGGGAAAAGATTTGGCGGGGGGAGTACAGTTGATGCGAGTGGGCATCAGTTACCATCTTATCCCAGTATCCCATGGTGCTAAATGGTCCCTCGCTAAGGGCAGGGGTGTCCGCCCCCGGGGCAGTGCCGAGCATCGTAGGGGCTGTCCGGGTCCTGCTGCGTATGCCCTTGATACAGGACGTGCCGTCGATGGCTTTGCCGACGGCTGGTTATTCCTTGCCCCTGGGTGATCATTTGCCGCAGGTCACGAGGGGTAAGGTCTGGAGGGGGATATGTGGATATTCTCCATATTGAACTGTCAGCCCACTGAGGAGGAGTGAGAGGGACAGGACGACAGAGACAAAGAGCTGTCCCATCGTCGTAAGCCACCGCGCACCTGGGGCCAACTGGCGGTCGGCATACCTTATATATATGGTGGTATGCCGCAGGGCCCGGCCTGGTTGGGCCATCCCGATTGTTCCATCTATTGCTAATATTACAGGGCAATGGTTGATTTGATGGGCCCATCGCAGTTGGCTTATGACGAGGAAGGTGGATGAGGGTGGCCCTACACCCTGAGAGGAGGTTGGATGAGCCCTGTCAGCGCTTGTCCTCGTGTACATGACTCCCACGTGACTGGCGCCTGGTGATAGGCACCATGGTGGCATGCTGTGCACCGGGCTGCTCAGACACAGGCTCCACGATGACTGGTCGGGTAGGGGGTTCCAGCCCACCTGCCGTGTTCGACCTGCTCAGCTGGCGACGGGTGTACTAAGCGCCAGTGCCGTTACCGACTTGCTGTCCCCTTTTGTGCTGGCCCTTATGCTGCCTCCGCGTGCCCACGGGTTGGTGGGTTACGGGGCAGAGGTAGGGGTGCACAGGGGGCAATCAGAGCTCCGTCTGAAAGAACCAGCCTTGTCAAAGCCCCCCCTCCCCAATTAGTGTACTCAGGCTGGAGCGATGGCACTCAGCTCATCCAAGAAGGGATGATGCGGGGTACCTGCTGGAGGGTTTTCAATGGGGCTTTTGTATTCCATTCGGGGGTGTTAGGAGTCCCAGGATGCTACTAATTTGGTTACCTTGAAAGGTAACGAACAGGTTGCTCCACTGTGCACAGCTAAGGGAGTTGGGGCTATGAGAGTAGCGGGTCCCTTCTTGGAACCACCTTTCCTAAGTTGAACGTCTCCCCTATGAGGCTAGTACCGAGGTAGACCTAGGGTGAATGTCATTTAATCCTCCATTTCGCTCACCCTGTGGGTTATCCGGTTAGGGATGCCATTCCTGATGACCTTGTTCAGTCAGGTACTCGTAGTTGGTTCAGCCCCTATGGGTGGCTCGCTCATGCAGTCCCGGTGCTTTCCTGGCACAGTGTGCTATGCACTCGGCTTTCAGATTACTGCCAGTGCACCCAATGGATTTAGAGCTATTGGGTTTTTTAGGTTCCAAGGTGGATTTACTTAGATAAGTCCAACCCCTGCTGACTGAGTTAATTCATGTTCAGCATTCAAACGATTCGGGACTTTCATTCAGTGGGCCTTTGCTCGCAGGTCTGGGTCTCGGTCTCTAGCCCATTACCTCGATGACTTTTGGTTCGGGGATGAACGGGGCTCGGACACGTGCACGCGTCTCCTCACTACATTTCAGACACTCAGGTGGGAACTGGGTGTCCCCTTGGCGCCTGAAAAGACCGAGGGCCCAGCTACTAAGCTCACATTTCTAAATTGACTCTGTCGCACGGGCATCTGGGTTACCCATGACTAAGGTGGCTCAGATCTCCGCAGCGATTTTGGCATTGATTGCCAAACATAAAGTGTTCCTGGGTTTTAACGGGGTCGCTTCCTGGAGATCAGACTTGATGGTCTGCCCTGGATTTCAGGTATGGTCGGATCCCTCCGGCTCCCGGACTTATGGGGGTTTACTCTGAGGGTAGGGGGACTTACGGCCGATGGCATCACCCATGGTTTGGCACGGATCACCTCCGCGATCTTACCTTCCTTGGTTTTCTTCCCATTTTGGGGAGCACTGATTCTATGGGGTGATGAGTGGGCCTACTTAGTGGCCCATTTTTGGTGTGATAATGCGGCAGTGGTGCACATTGTCAACACCCAGACATGCAAATTCCCTCAGGGTCATGACATTAGTTTGTCTATTCTGTTGAGAAGCCTACGCCTAAATGTGCTGTTATGGGCCAGACATGTTCCAGGGATTAATAATGACATTGCTTCTTTATCCCGCCTGCAGATCCCCGGTTCCGTGCCTTACTCCGGAAGTAGATGAATTCCACTCGCCACTCCCGGCCGATATTTGGACGATTGGTGAGGAGAGGAGAACCGGGCATGTCATTGGTACCTCGCACGCGTAAGGCGTATCACTACTGCGTTCATGCGTCGTGTTTTGGAGGGGTGGACACGGGAACATGTCCGCCGCCCGGACACGCGTCACCCCAGTTCCCAGAGTTTCTGACCCACCTTGCACGAGGCTGGCATTACTTATGTTCGGATAGGTGTGAAGTGGCTCTAGGTCACGCAGCTACCACGGTAGCCTTTTTGGAGCGCTCCGCATCAGTGAGTGGGTGCCAGAGTTGGTACCATCTGTGTAAGGCAGATGTGTCTCGTAGGGCACTGGAACTCGACGATGTCTCTGTCACACATGAGTGGGCTCAAGTGGGGATACGGTCCTCACAGGTTGTTCAGCACGGCGTAGGCAGCGGAGTCAGACTGCTACGAAGTTTTATTGGAGACATCTGTCCGGTTGGTGCCCTACATGAATTTTCGACAGTGCCTGCTGCGTGCCCCAGCCTGTTTTTCTGCCACCAGGATAGGTCTACCCTTGCCGAAGTAATGTTACTGAGGGTGACCGGTGCCACGCTTCGCAGTGTGGGGGGCGCCTTTTTGGCACCCATTTATTTAGGATAGGCGTCGCGTTGATCGCGGCTATGTTTGGAGTACTCGGAGGCGGACATGCGTGTACGCGCAATTTCTTATATATGTACGTGCCCTCACTGTACGAGTACCTAGTTATGTCCTTAACCTCTTCTCCTCTTTTACAGATCCTGTGTGTCTCTACACACCGGTGGCAGAGGGGCTGGTGGGCCGCAGCTATGTACATTGGGCAGCAGTTTATGCTGCGGCAACAGAGAGTGGACCCCGACTTGGGCCGTGTGCATCCGCACGTATGCGATGGTATGGTATGCGCGGCACATGGGGGCGGGAACTGTTGCCATTCCTGATGTCCGTCAGGGATGCTGGACCGCCCGACGTTCTTAATAGGCACCTCGGTGGCAATGATCTTATACGGATCACTGCTGTTACTAAATTGTCGAGGGGCTGTGACCTGGCTTTTTATATCACGTATGGCTTACACATGATCGCTATGGTCTAACATCGTGCCGAGACACCAATTTAGAGGAGACGTGGATCTCCGTGCAGTCAGTGGACAGGGCTGTTGCTCAGTCCCTTGCTGGGCATGGCTGGGAGACAGCCATTGGACACCTGAGGATAGGCTTACAAAAAAAATTTGCCGGTAGGCAGGGGAAGGGGTCCACCTGTCGGCTGGAGGTATGTACCTCATTCTGGGTGTGGTGCAAGCAGGCCTGGCGGCCGAGCTGACGGTCTTGGGGGGGGGCGGCGAGTCGTCATGGACGCCTCCCCGTGTGGCGGGTAGCACTGGTAAGGTAAATATTTATGACCCATAGGTATCCGGCAGGTTCGCAATTGACTGGCCAACACTTAGACAGGTACAGGTGTAATAACGTTGACCAGTCAACGACGAACCAGGCAAGGGGTGATGGCAGGAGCCTTTCAGCATGCATCACCCCGTGATTTGACGGATACACGTCCGAGGGTGGGGTCAGTAGATAGTTTATTGACTCCGGTCAACAATTTGTTTGTGTCAACAAACAAATTGATACAAATGGATACATTGTAGCCAATTGCCATTGGCAATTTTGGGAGGAACCTTACCAGTGTTACTGTGGCCTGCTTGCCTTAAGAATTATAATTGGATGAGTACCAATTGAAAGTTATAATTCGGACTAGGGCATTATTCAATAAAAGTGGCCCAATGCCTTTATCCATATACCGGTGTCTGAGTCTTTCTTTGGGGGGTGCGCCTGCAGTGAAAGCGCGGCGCCAAAATGGCCGCCGCGCTCTTTGCGGGGGCCCCCCACCCGAACTCAGACATCCGGGTGAGTTAGGGGCGTGGCCACCCCTCTATAAAAGGGGTGGCCACGAGGCAGCCGAGCTGCCATTTTAAAATAGCGATGGAGAGGAGAGGTTTTCCCTCCACCCCCTCCCTAGTGAACAGTGTGATATTTTGGTCGCTTCGGGGCCGGGTGGGAATTTTTGGCCTGAACCTACAATTGGCCCTTGGGTTCTGGCTTTTTTGCCCATCCCATACTGTTGCTAAGGTTTGACATAGGGGTTTTTGCTCTTGACTTTGGTCACTTAGGCGGGTGGCACTGGTAAGGTAAATATTTATGACCCATAGGTTCGCAATTGACCGGCCAACACTTAGACAGGTACAGGTGTAATAACGTTGACCAGTCAACGACGAACCAGGCAAGGGGTGATGGCAGGAGCTTTTCAGCATGCATCACCCCGTGATTTGATGGATACACGTCAGAGGGTGGGGTCAGTAGATAGTTTATTGACTTCGGCCAACAATTTGTTTGTGTCAACAAACAAATTGATACAAATGGATACATTGTAGCCAATTGCCATTGGCAATTTTGGGAGGAACCTTACCAGTGTTACTGCGGCCTGCTTGCCTTAAGAATTATAATTGGATGAGTACCAATTGAAAGTTATAATTCGGACTAGGGCATTATTCAATAAAAGTGGCCCAATGCCTTTATCCATATACCGGTGTCTGAATCTTTCTTTGGGGGGTGCGCCTGCAAAGGCATCGGGCCACTTTTATTGAATAATGCCCTAGTCCGAATTATAACTTTCTTTTTTTTAAAAAAATATTTTTATTGATTTTCAAACAAAATTACAAAACTTAAACATTTATAACATTACAGTACAGTACAATACAGTAAAAAAGAACAAATGAACAAATATACATTGAATACATTCACCCTCACCTACCCTTCACCTCCAGTCACCCTCACCCAGCCCTTCACCATCTTCTGTCTTCTTCACTCCCCTTGTCCTTCCGTTGAAGGACAGCCTCCGAAGTGCCGAAGAAGGGGAGGGAGACCGGAACTAGAGCGGGTTCTTGCTAATATTTAAGACATTAAATGAATTTGATTGTTCATAGCAAAGCAGCTGTTTCGCTTTCCCTCCTGCTAATGGTTGCCATACCATTACTCATTTTATTACCTTTCCTTCAAATCATTTCTATTCAGATTTTGATCCCAAAATTATCCCACCTTTTTTCCTTTTTTTCTATAGTTGCTATAATGATCAAAATTATTCAATTTTCTTTCTATAACTAGTTGCAGATTCTTACTCTTGTATTTCTATTTATCTATATACTGCACATCCAATTCTCTGCAAACCTTAAAATATATCACCATATAAATTATAATCTATCTATTCATCTATCTAGTTAATCTTAACACACCTTGACAGAGGATTATTTACATATTTCAATCAATCAATCTCTTTCTAGAACCAAACTTCCTCCATTTTAGGGCAAAGCAAATATAGAAACCAGAGTCACAGCAAATAAAGATTTTTATTTATTTAAAGGAAACAATTTCCAAAACATCATACTCTACATGTTACTTTATGTTCTGGGCTAACCTCCCGTAATTAAAAGCTCTTCTTTAAGTTTCCTTCATTCTTCTAATCCTTCTTTAACAATATTACATGATTGTAATATAACCAAAATCTCAATTTGTTTACTTATCCAAACAACTTTCTTTACATAGAAAATTCTTATCTGTTATATTTGCTACCAATTATAACTCATATCCTTATTTGACAATTTTAATTTTCTTCCTCCGCAATCTTTCTTCCTTTGTTATATCCTAATAGATAAGAGTAAGGCGGATTCTTGCTGATATTTAAGACATTAAATAACTTTTGTTGTTCATAACATGCAGCTGTTTTTCTCTCTTCTTTCCTCCTACTAATGGTTATTGTACCATTACACATGTCATTGCCTTTCCTTCAAAACTTTTCTATAGAATTTTTTTATCCTAAAGTTATCTCCCCCTTTCTTTCCCTCCCCCCTACAATTACTGTACTAGTTAGGCTTATTCAATACTCTTTCTGTACCAATTGCAAATTCTTACTCTTATGTATTTATTTATCTATATACTGCACATCTGATATTCCCTGCAGGCTTCCCCAACATATATTTCCTCATAATCTTAACCCCCATTAACAAAAGGTTATTTACATGTTTTAATCTCTTCCTTAAACCAAACCTCCTCCATCTTACATCAGAACAAATATAAAAACCAAAATCACAGCAAATGGAAGCTCAATAAAAAATAACAATTTCCAAAACATCATACTCCACATTACTACTACTTGCCCTTCCTTAACATTCCTTGACAGAGGATTATTTACAATTTCAAACATATTAAACCTTATATTTCAAACTTTACACTGAAATTTTCCATCCAACTTACCCACTTTTAATCTTTCTTAACAAAAGTTATTAACCTTTTTGTGACAATTTTATAAATATTCCCTTTTACCCTTATCTTTCTCCCTGTATCTTTCAATTCTTTTATGTTTTGGATTAACTTCTCAAAATTAAAAGCTCTTCTTTATGTTTCCTCCATTCTTCTGATCCTCCCTTAATAATATTACAAGATTCTAGTATATCCAAATACTCAGTTTGCTTGTTTATCACAACAACTTTACCTGCCCAAAAGAATCTTAAATGATGTAATTTTTGCCAATTATAACTCACACCCTTATCCCTTAACAATGTAGTGATTGGTTTAATTTTCTTCCTCCACAATCTTTCTTCTTTAGTTATGTCCTGATAAATATCCAGTCTTTCCCCATCCAATTTTGGTACTCGTGTACCATTTCTTCTTAAAAATGCCATTAATTCTAATTTTCTGTCCAGACCTGCAAATTTTACCAAAACAAACCTTTTAAAAGTCCCATTTCTTCTCTTCCCCAATCTATAAACTGCTAGAATATCCTCCTGTGTAAATTCTCTCCCCATCTTCAATTCATTCAAGCATTTCATAATTCTTTCTCTCAGTCGGTCTAGACTTCCCTCTGGAATATTTTTAATCACCACGTTCTTTTGTCTCGCCATCTCCTCCAGCATGTACAGTCTTTTTTCTTGATTATCTATTCTTTTATCTTTTTCTTGCAAATCTTTTACCTTTGTTGTCTCAAAAATTTTAGTTACTACTTTCATAGAGTTGGCCAATAGATCTCTTAGTTCTTGTTGTCCATTCATGGCATCTTTCATTCCTTGTTTCCTTGTCACATCTATTCTGTCCAACCTTTTCTCAAGTTTACTCCAAATATCCATTTCTTTCTCCACTGCTTGCATGTCTTTTATTTCCTCTTCCACAGATTTTAATTTTGCCTCTATTGTCATAAAGTTATTATTTAATATTTTCATAAAGTTAACCAGCAAGTCCCTTAGTTCTTGTTGTCCATTCATAATTTCTTTTAATTTTGCTTCTATTGTGTCCTCCATGTACTGTCTTTTTTCTTGATTAGCCATTCTTATATCCTTTTCCTTTTCCTTTCCTTTTTTTGTGTGAGTGGAGCATAAGAAAAAAGAAGGATCACCAATGTACTGTACCTATGCTATGAATGAAGATGGAGGTCATCTGATGTCTGAATTTCCTTACACTTGGAACATTTTGAAGTGGTAGCCGTGTTAGTCTGTGCAAACATATCAGAGAGTAAACAAAAAAAAGCTGTTGCACCTTAAAGATTAACTCATAAGAACATAAGAACAGCCTTGCTGGAACAGGCCACAGCCCATCCAGTCCAGCATTCTGTCTCACACAGTGGCTCACTATTTCCTTCAGGGTATTCCCAAGCAGATGCCTTCACCTGCTTAGGATTCCCTGGAACTGATATTGAGAGATATCCTGCCTATCTCTCCAACCCGCAGGTTGTCCTTAAGTATCCATAATTATAGCCATTGATACTCTTGTCCTCCATGAACTTGTCTAATCCTTTTTTAAAGCTGTCAAGACTGACAGCTGTCACCACTTCTTCTGGCAGGAAGTTCCATAGACCAGTAATCCTCTGGGTGAAAAAGTACTTTCTCTTATTTGTTTGAGAACTAGTACCCAAACGTTTCATGGAGTGTCCCCTAGTTCTAGTGTTATGCGATAGGGAAAACAGTTTTTCCTTATCTACTTTGTCCACACCGTGCATGATTTTATAAACTTCAATCAGGTCACCTCTTAGACGTCGTCGTTCAAGAGTGAAGAGGCCCAACCGTTGCAGCCTCAGATGGTAAGGAAGGTGTTCCAGTCCCCTAATCATTCTGGTTGCCCTCCTCTGCACTTTTTCCAGCTCCATAATATCCTTCTGGAGGTATGGCGACCAGAACTGTACACAGTATTCCAGATGGGGCCTCACCATAGATTTATAAAGAGGCAAAATGACACTTGCTGACTTATTTTCTATACCCTTCCTAATGATCCCTAGCATTGAGTTTGCTTTTTTCACTGCTGAGGCACACTGGGTTGACACCTTCATTGAGCTGTCCACCAGGACACCAAGGTCCCTTTCCTGGTTTGTCGCAGAGAGTTCAGACCCCATCAGTTTATAAATGTAATTGGGGTTCTTTGCCCCAACATGCATCACTCTGCACTTACTAATGTTGAAACTCATTTGCCACTGTTTTGCCCACTCCCCCAGTGTCGAGCGATCCCTCTGGAGCTCCTCACAATCTCTCACAGTTTTCACTACCCTGTATAATTTAGTGACGTCAGCAAATTTGGCTACCTTGCTTTTTACTCCTACCTCTAGATCATTTATGAAGAGGTTGAAAAGCAGGGGTCCCAGTACTGAACCTTGGGGGACCCCACTCTTTACTTCCCTCCACTTGGAGAAGTGTCCATTTAGTGCTAAATGGAGTAGTGCTAAATTTAGTGCCATTTAGGAGTAAAATACTCCTGTATTTTAATGTTAGCCTTTGCAGGCACACACCCCAAAGAAAGACTAAGACACCGGTATATGGATAAAGGCACCGGGCCACTTTTATTGAATAATGCCCTAGTCCGAATTATAACTTTCAATTGGTGTAATCATCCAATTGTAATTCTTGAAGGCAAGCAGGCCGCAGTAACACTGGTAAGGTTCCTCCCAAAATGCCAATGGCAATTGGCTACATGTAACTATTTGTATCAATTTGTTTGTTGACACAAACAAATTGTTGACCGGAGTCAATAAACTATCTACTGACCCCACCCTATGACGTGTATCCATTAAATATCAAGGTGATGCAGGCTGTGAAGCTCCTGCCATCACCCCTTGCCTGGTTCGCCCTTGACTGGCCAAACCTATTTCCCCTGTACCTGTCTACATTTTGGCCTGTCAATTGCGAACCTGCCGGATACCTATGGGTCATAAATCTTTACCTTACCAGTGCTACCTGCCACACGGGGAGGCATCCATGATGACTCACCGCCCCCCCCCCCCCAGACCGTCAGCTTGGTCACCAGGCCTGTTTGCATATCCTCAAGAAAGAGGTTCATACCTCTGGCCGACAAGTGGACCCCATCTCCTGCATAGAGATCATAATCCTGCAAGCCTATCCTAGGGTGCCGGATGGCTGTCCCCAAGCCCTTGTCTGCCAGGAACCGGGCAACAGCCCTGTTTACCATGCGGCAAGCGCGGTCAAGTGCACGGAGGTCAACACCTCCCATGTAAGTATGTCGCGGCACCATGTCCGACCATAGCAGCCACGTGGACGGCCATACATAATGCAAATAGGCTAGGTCCCTGCAAATCGAGAATTTTAAAGAGAGGCCAGTGACCTGTGTGAGGTCATTGCCACCGAGGCGCAGGATAAGGACATCAGGCGGTCAAGCATCACTGATGGGAAACAGGAATGGCAACAGTTCCCGCCATCTCATACCGCACTTACCGTACCATCGCATACGTGCGGCTGCACGTAGCCCGAGATGGGGTCCCCACTCTGTCGCTGCAGCATACTCCGCTGCCCAGTGCACGTAACATACTGCCACCGGTGTGCGGGGACACACAAAGTCTGTAAAAGAAGGGGAAAAGGAATAATGACCTAACTGGTACTCATGCATGGAGGGAGCGTACGTACAATGCAAAGTGCATGGATCCCCACCTACCCATCCTGCGTATATCAGCCTCAGATTACCCAAACACAGCCGCAGTAGACGCGGCGCCTATCCTAAATGAATGGGTGCCGTAACGAGCCCCAGGGAGGCCCACACTGGTAAGTGCCATGCCTGTCACCTTCCAAAACTGGAATTTAATAAGGGGAGACCGATCCTGGTGGAAGAAAAACGGGCCAGGGTGCGTACCACGCACTGCCAAAAATTCATGCAGGGCACCAACCGGACAGATGTCTTCAATGGAACATTGTAGCAGTCTGACTCCACTGCCTACGCCATGCTGATCAGCCTTTGAGGACCGTATCCTCAATTGAGCCCACTCTTGTGTAACATAGACATCGTCGAGTTCCAGTGCCCTACGAGACGCATCCGCCTTAGACAGTGGTACCAACTCAGGGATGCGGAGCACTCCAAAGAAGGCTACAGTGGTAGCTGCATGAAAAAGAGCCACCTCATACCTATCATAGCATAAGTTATGCCAGCCTCGTACAAGGTGGGTAAGAACCTCTGGTGAAATCGGGTGACGTGTGTCCGGGCGGTGGCCACGTTCACGTGTCCACCCTTCCAAAACATGATGTATGCGGAAATCATTCATGCAGTCGGCGAAGCCCCACACCTTGGCCATAAATGCCAGTGCCGAAAGCCTAGAGGCTATAGTACGGGGGGCCAGCCCCTGACCGTGAAGATAAACCATGTCCGCCTTAGACAGTGGTACCAACTCAGGGATGCGGAGCACTCCAAAGAAGGCTACAGTGGTAGCTGCATGAAAAAGAGCCACCTCATACCTATCATAGCATAAGTTATGCCAGCCTCGTACAAGGTGGGTAAGAACCTCTGGTGAAATCGGGTGACGTGTGTCCGGGCGGTGGCCACGTTCACGTGTCCACCCTTCCAAAACATGACGTATGCGGAAATCATTCATGCAGTCGGCGAAGCCCCGCACCTTGGCCATAAATGCCAGTGCCGAAAGCCTAGAGGCTATAGTACGGGGGGCCAGCCCCTGACCGTGAAGATAAACCATGTATTGTAAAATCTGGTCTACTGGTATTGGCCACACTTCGGGTAACCGTAGTTGCCCACAAAAGGTTCTAAATTGTATGAAAGCATGTTGATACGCCTTACGCGTGCGATGTGCCAAAGACATGCCAATTGACCGGTTTACCTCTCCTCGTCAAATGTCCAAATCTCGGCCGGGAGTGGCGAGGGGAATTCCTCTGCTTCCGGAGCCAAGGCACGGAACCGGGAGATCTGCAGGCGGGATAAAGCATCAGCAATATCGTTATTAATGCCTGGTACATGTCTGGCCTTGAACAGCACATTGAGGCGTAGGCTTCTCAAGACAAATTGATGGACCAATGCCATGACCCTTGGGGATTTGGACGTCTGAGCGTTAACAATGTGCACCACTGCAGCATTGTCACACCAAAAATGGACCACTGAGTTGACCCACTTATCGCCCCATAGCATTAGTGCCCCCAAAATGGGAAAAAATTCCAGGAAAGTAAGATCCCTGCCATGCGTGAGGCCATCGGCCATATGCCCACCGCCCCTCGAAATAAATCCCATAACCCAGAGAGCCGGAGGCATCCGACTGTACTTGAAATTTAGGGCAGACCATAAGGTCCGATCTCCAAAAAGAGACCCCGTTAAATTCCTGGAGGAATGTGAGCCAAACCGAAAGGTCTGCCCATATACCCCTGGTGAGCCGGACCCTGTGGTGGCATTTCAATAGGCCAGCCATGGCATCACACAGACGCCTGGCGAAAGCTCTGCCCGGTGTCACCACCCTGCAGGCAAAGTTGAGGTGGCCGTGAAGTACCTGTAGCTCACGAAGGGACACCTTACGCTTGGCAATCAGTGCCCGAATCACCGCAGAGATCCAAGCCACCTTGTCCATGGGTAACCTTGATGCCTGTGTGACAGTGTCAATTTCGATGCCTAAAAAGGTGAGCTTGGTGGCTGGGCCCTTGGTCTTTTCAGGTGCTAAGGGGACACCCAATTCCTGCATAAGGGCCTGAAATGTAGTAAGGAGACGCGTACACGTGTCCGAGCCCCGTTCACCCCGAACAAAAAGTCGTCGAGGTAATGGGCTACAGACCGGGACCTGACCTGCGAACAAAGGCCTATTGGAGGAAAGTGCTAAATCGTTCAAATGCCGAACATGAAATAGAACAGCCAAAAGGCATGGCCTTATCTACATAGAATTTCCCCCGTAAACGAAAACCCAACAGCTCAAAGTCCTCGGGGTGCACTGGCAGTAATCGGAATGCCGATTTGATATCACACTTTGCCAGGAGGGCCCCGGGACCACAGGCGCGTACCATCTGTAGGGCCTGATCAAACGGCGTATACCTGACTGAGCAAAGGTAATCAGGAATAGCATCATTGACCGAGGAACCCGCAGGGTAAGAGAGATGGGACTAGCCCCAGAGGAGAGACCTTCAAGTTAGGGAATGGTGGTTCAACAAAGGGCCCCGGAACTCTCATAGCCTGCAACTCCTTAGCTATGCTTTGTGCAGCGACCTCCTCATTGCCCTTTAGAGAAAGTAAGTTCGGGGCATCCTGCGGTCCCCGAACACCCCTAAAGGTATACGAAAGCCGAACTGGAAGCCTTCTAGCAGGTACCTCGCATCATCCCGTCTAGGATAAGCGGAAAGCCATCGTCTTAGCATGGGGATATTAATTGGGGACGGGGCCTTTTGCGTGGCCAGCACCATCAGAGGGAGCTCTGACTGCCCCCTGCCCGCCCCTACCTCTGCCTCGTGACCCACCAGCCCATGGGCACGCGGAGGCGGTGTGAGGGCCAGAGCAAGAGGGACATTCATGCCGGAAACGACACTGACGCTTGTTGCACACGCCACTAGCTGAGAAGCTCCAACACAGCAGGCGGGCTGGAACCCCTTGCCCCACCGGCTGGCGGGGAACCTGTGTGGCAGCTGCCCGCTGCACGGCATTGCCACAATGGTACCTATCACCAGGCGCGGACACGTGGGAGTCATATACAAGAGCCACAATTGCTGGCAGGGCTCATTCCACCTCATCTCAGGATGTAGGGCCACCCTCATCCTAAATTCCTCATCGTAAGCCAACCACGACGGGCCAGGAAAATCAACCATCACCCTATAAATGTTGTCGAGGTATTGCACCATCGGAATGGCCAAATCAGGCTGGGCCCTCAGGTATACCGCCATATATATAACATATGCCGGCAACCAATTGGCCCAGGTACGCGTTGGCTTACGACGACGGGACAATTCCTTGTCCCGGTCATCCTGTCCCTCCCTCTCCTCCTTGGTGGGTTCACGATTCAGGAGGGAGAAAATATCAACGTACTCCCCTCACCAAATCTTATCCCTCGTGGCCTGTGAAAGATGATCACCCAGGGGCAAGGAATAACCAGCCGTTGGCAGAGCCGCCGTTGGCACATGTTGGATGAAGGGTATGCGCAGCGGGCCCTGAATAGCCCCTGCGACGCTTGCCATACCCCCAGGGGCGGACACCCCTGCCCTAACCAAGGGGCCATTTGGCAACCAGGAGTTAACAGGGCAGTGTGGAAGCAACTGCCCACCCACAGTAACCTGGCGTGGCCATGGCCACTGTACCCCCCCCCCAGTGTGACTGGACAGTGTCGGTGCACTAAATTGAACTGGATACTCACTAGTCGCACCCCCGTGAGCCGCCCCCACTGTGGGTTCCGGCCCACGATGGGCGTCGGAGCTCGCGACAGGCATCGAGCTCTGGGGCCACACCTGACTGCTGTTTGATATATTCAAGCACTACAAATTTAAAGTCCTGGTCATTATGATTTACTTCCATAAAATGGCTGACTAACAGTGCGGACAGGTTCTTGTTACGAATTTTAGACCTATGTTCCCCCACCCTAGTTTTTATTTTGCGGGAAGTCACCCCCACATAACCTAATCCACAGGAACAGATCAATAGGTAAATGCAACCCGAGCTGTTACAATTCGAAAATTGTCTTAAATATAAAACGTAATTGCTGCTGCGGATCGAGACCATTTTGGTCTGCAAGGCTAAAGCACAATGTGTACATTGTCCACATCTAAAATGACCCACTATCAATGGTTGCTTGGGTAAGAGACGGGACTCGTGGTCTGTTCTACTCACTATTTGTTGAATTGATCTAGATTTCCTCAACCCTATCCTACGTGGAGAGGAGCAACCCGGTATATGATTAACGATGTGCCAATGTCTATTAATGATATTCTGTATTTGACCTGACAATGGTGAAAATACAAATGAACAGTGTAATCTATTCTCCGATGTCCTAACAGTGTGTTGAAGCAATCTGTCCCTAGGTACTGCCCTAGCTCTCGCTAGGTTATCCTTAATGATCTTATCTGAATAGCCTTTATGATGTAAATATGAGGAGATAGTACTGCTAGCCCTATCAAAGTCATTCTCAATGGAAGAGTTCCTTTTAGCTCTTAAAAACAATCCATAAGGCAAATTGTATTTTAAATGATATGGGTGAAATGATTTAAAGTCCAAGTAAGCGTTTCTATCCATAGTTTTTCTATATAGTCTGACCATCACTCTCCGCTCCATAGAAACATAAGTCCTTACATCTAAAAACGGAATTGATTCTGCCCCAAAATTATGAGTAAATTTAAGGTTGTTATTCAAACTATTTACCCAAGACACAAACTGAGGTGCTATACCCAAATCATCAACAATAAAATAAAGATCATCCAAAAAACATTTGTAAGTGATAATATGATGGAAAAAAGGGTTATTCTCCTCCTTTAAAATAAATTCCCCTTCAAACCAAATCATGTACAGGTTGGCCAGGGAGGGCGCTACTGAGCTCCCCATGGCCACTCCTTTTACTTGCAGATAAATTATTTTACCATACCTAAAAAAATTGTAATCCAAAACTAAATCAAGAAGTTCTAATAAAAAATGTGTGGGGGGGTCAGCTCATTACAAGTTTCCAAATGTTGGTATACTATTTCTTTAATGTCGTCCAAGGGCACATTGGTATAAAGCGCCTGGACGTCCATGGTGATAAAGCCCCCACCCCTGGGCACGTGCAAACCTTCTACTTGTGTGATGAAATCTGTCATGTTTTTAATATATGAGGCAGTATTCAATGTAAATGGACTAAGATGGTAATTCAAAAAACGCGATGTGGATTCAAGAGCAGATCCAACCGAGGAGACAATAGGTCTTCCTGGCGTGATGCCATCATCAGAACGATCCTTATGAATTTTTGGGAGCAAGTGAAATACAGGCATTTTAGGGTTATCATTGTATAAAAAATCCTGGGTAGATTCTGAAATATAACCCATGGCCACCCCTTCAAACAGAGATTTAAAATCCTATTAGTGGGATCTTGATCTAATTCCGTGTAGAACTCCTTATTTAATAATTGTTTTTGGGCTTCACTTTCATATTCCGTAATGTCCATAATCACAATGCCCCCTCCCTTATCTGCTTTCTTGACAATGATATCAGGATCCATAGCTAACTCCTCTAGCAACTTCATATCGTTAAGGGAATTAACCCCATTATTTCTTAAGTTTTTCACTGTTCTCCAAATCCCGCAGCACAAGCCGGTAGAATACTTCTATTGATGGGTCATTAGAGGGAGGGGAAAAATTAGACTTAGGTCTGAACCTAAATGAATGGTCCGATTCCTTACCCTGAAAAAAACTGGGCTGGCCTGATGGCCTTGAGCAGCTCGACCCTGTTGGCGGCCCGCTGGAGAGTCACGGCCGACGTGTCTGCCGGGACTGACGAAGGGGCCGTAATAGAAGCAGCAGCTAAACCTCCATCGGGAGGTGGTTGGGCAATGCCCAGTGATGCCTCTAGCACCGAAATACGTGCAAGAAGCGCATCAACAGTCTCCGAGCCCCCAGTATAAGGTGGGCCGGATGGGCCGGACGGCCCAGTGGTCAATTGCTGGATGGGAAACCCGAATGGGGATCCAGGGCCCGAGTAGGGCCATGCCCAAAACTCTGGCCCATGGGGGCCGGAGGAATGGTGGGGTGGAAACCGCCACCAGGTCCAAGTGGGCCACCCTGTCCCGAGCCAAGAAAATGCCCTCCAGGGGCAGGGATCCCCAAGGAGCCAGCCTGTGCCAGTCCAGCCTGGAGGCCTGTGCCGTGCTGACCAGTAGAAGCCTGATCAGCCCCACTGGCAGTGGCGGGCAAGGCCATCCCGCTGCCCAGCTGGGGGGGCGCCGCCCGAGTCCTCCGACTCGATGGCTGCCCCCCAGTAAAGGGAGGGGTAGGGAAAGCCCTTCCCCTCAGTCGCGGCTTGATCACTGGAGCCTTGCGCTTGGGAGCCATGTCTCCCGAAGAAGCTGCCTACCGATGGATCCCTGGCCAGGGATCAGTTCCAGTGCCCCGAGTACCGCAGTAGCGAAGAGCAAAGATTTCCGTTCAAAGCAAAAGGTACTATGGGCGAAGAGAGCAAGAAACGCGGCGGAGAAAACTTCCCCGCTCCGTCGCATTCTAAAATGGCAGCTCGGCTGCCTCGTGGCCACCCCTTTTATAGAGGTGTGGCCACGCCCCCTAACTCACCCGGATGTCTGAGTCCGGGTGGGGGCCCCCCGCAAAGAGCGCTGCGGCCATTTTGGCGCCGCGCTTTCATTGTGGATGAAGGAGATGTATAATGTCAGATGCATGTCAAAATATTTATTTTGTAAATCTAACCACTCAAACTGTTTTCCATCAGAGATTCACCTGACAAACTGATTGCTTTTTATTACGAGTTGAAATAACTCTTTGATTTACATGTCCATCTCCAAACCAATCCAATTTGCACACCTACTCTGGGCCTCCCTATGAAATGTATAAATGTACAGAATGAAAATCCACTCTTATGTCTGAAGAAGTGGACTTGGTCCATGAAAACTAACACTAAAATACAGCAGTTTTTCTTTTTTCTTTTGCTTTGTTTTGTTTCCTTACACTTGGGGCATAGATTCAATGTGCCCCCCCCCCCCTCTTTTTAAACCAGAGATTTCCTCTTTTGGAAATTTCCTTGCTTTTTACTATGTTGGATTACCAAACTTCCATGCTGGAAATAGAATGACCATCTTTACTGAAAATGTTCATGTGTCAAAGCTTTTTTTAAATGTATGTATGTATGTATGTATGTATGTATGTATGTATGTATGTATGTATGTATGTATGTATGTATGTATGTATGTAAACCTGGACTCTCGGGAACTTAAAAAGAACACAAGCTTTCTATTTGACTCAGTCTTAAAGAGAAAAGACCTACATACTACAAACTCCCACTGCCAAATCTGACTCCCCATCAACAGTTGGTGTGCTTCTCAGTGTTTCACCCCACAAAATACTTCCGAGGGTTAGATGTTCCACCAAAAGCAACTCCTTCATAATGGAGGGTTAAGAAACCATCACAGTTCTTACTCCATAACTGCCATTCTGAATTATATATTTGGTGAAAGGCATGAGTAGAAACTCATATTTTCAGAAGGTGGCAGGATTGAAAGTTTGAACTGCAGCAACAAGTGAACAACAGACCTAATTAAAATAATCCTCCCTCAAAAGTGGTCATCACCATTAGATTCATTATGGCTGAAATAATAGAGAGACCTTCACTCCATTATAATAGCCACTGTAAAACTCTAAAAAACTAAATAGATCTTATGAATCTTATTTTAGATTGTAGGCTTTGGGCAGTGGCGTCCTGCTCAGTTGCTTTCTATAAAGCACCATAAACAGTGGTGGGATTCAGCAGGTTCGCCACAGTTTGCCAGAACCAGCAGCAGAAATTTTGTTTGGCCCCACCCATCCAAGTTTTGAAATAAAAAGTAGTCCTAATTCGGGTACAACACAGGGCTTTCCCCCTGGCCACGCCCACCATACCATGCTCACAGAAGGTAGTAAAAAAATTTGAATCCCACCACTGACCATAAGCATTAGTAATGCTATATGGAAGATAAATAGGGAGAATAAAATCTTTAGTGCAAGTAGCAATTTGTTTCCTATTAGTGAAAATAAAAAGACAGGCATTGAATCAATGAGATGGTTCCATAATGTGGAGATTTTACTTATTCAAGGACAATTCTCAACCAAACCTTCATGTTGGGGATGGCAGTCCCAGAAGAAAATGAGCCTCTGGACCAACCAATGCTCTTAAGGACACTGTGAATTTTTATGCTGCACTGATTTCTTCTTCAGCAGGAAGGATTATTTAGCTAGTTTTCTCTATGAGCAGAAGTGTTAATGTCTCCCTGGTTCAGCCACTGTAGAACTGGATGTCTGCCCATATTACACAATGGAAAATGCATTAATCTTGTTATAAGACTGCCTAGCCCTTGAGTCAACACAGCAGAGTTGACAATCGTATAAGATGGAGGGGGGGGGGGAGAGATGGCCAGAAAAAGCCCCACCTCACATCCATTCCCTCTGGAATTTTCCACAGTTTTACCGGACTTTGTTTTAGTAGAGAAAATCTTTTGTTTTATTTTAAATGTGGGCCACTTTTTTTTCTACGGCTAGAGGACAAATAGTATAATTTTTACGTAATCTTCGTCTCTGGTTCTGCAAGACTCCAAAGAGATGTCAACATTTGGATGATGTAGATAATTTGCAACACAGCCACTAGATGTGTTTGTGTTGAGAGGGGCTTGTTTTTTCTCTGCCATTGGGACTTCTATCTTTTTGGAATCAAATGCCTTTGCTTCGCTTCGCTTCAAAAAGTGTGAGCACCTTAGCTCATTTTTGAGGGGTTTGTAGCAAGTGTATTTAAAGCCATGCCAGCCAGCAATAGATACACAAAAGTGTTTGCCCTTTGAATCCTTTCCTTCCCCTCACCTGATGCCCTAGTCCAGTGATGGCCAACCTTGGCACTCTAGGTGTTCTTGGACTTTATTTACCAGAAGCCCAAGTCAGCACTCCTGCTGAACAGGGCTTCTGGGAATTGAAGTCCAAGAACATCTGGAGTGCCAAGGTTGGCCATCACTGCCTTAGTCTGTTTTCATCTTCCATTCTCATCCCTCTTTTGTCTTTTAAAAGCTTTCTAATCTAGTACTAGGTCAGTTGGCAAAACACAGCTCTGCTCTAACTGTGGCTACTGAAAATCTTGATGGCTAGAGCAAAGCTGTCTGAAGAAGTTGGAAGCAAAGCTGAAGTGAAAATACCCTCTCATTTCTCTGCCTATGAAGGGAGGAGGGAGGAAGAAAGAAAGGGATTAGGGAATCAAGTCAGAAGCTCCGGCTGTGAGGATTCAAACCATTAACAAGCTGCAAACAAGGCTGGTTTCTTCCCATCTCTGTGTTGACTCTTGTGTGATTGCAAAAAAGAATTAACTTGACTTCCCACATTTAGTGTATGGGACCAAAGACAATGAACAGCCGAAAGGTTGGCTTAACACAGGTTTATTGCATGATGATCCAGGGGGAACATGAGGTAATGGCGGATGGGTAGCTCAATATATACAGTGGCTATACATTTGAATGTGGCTCCTCGACAGACTATTGGTTACTGTCCGCGTGACGTCATGGACGGTCACGCCCTTCCCGCGCTGTTGTTTGCTGGTGAGTCTGGGCCAGGAGAGCTTGAACGCTCGCTATTGCCACCAGGTGGTCATTAGCTCGCGTCCTATTGCAAGGGCTACAGTTAAGCAGCTGCTGGTTATAATGTTACACAAGCATGGTTACATTGGATACACGTGAATGGATACATTGTAAAAGGTACAGTACAGAACACAACATCCCTCCCCCCTAGGATGGGACGAAGTCCCTCAGCCAAGATGGCTTATTGCAAACGCGTTTGGGCCGCGATGTGGGCTGACCCGCCCCAGGGGCGCTACTGCTTCCTCGTTCCCTGGTCCCTTGTCCTGAAACGGGAGAGGGAGACTTGTTAGAGGCTTGCCGTGGTTTGGCGGTTTTGGGGGAAGGGAAAAACTCCATTGTGGGCAGACCGGAGACACTCGGGGCTAACGAAAAACCCCTCTTCTCGCTTGGACGGGTGGGGGACCACTCCGCAAAACTTCCCCGGTTCTGGAAATCAAAATCTAACTCTGTTGGGGTATCCGTATTTGTGGGGAGATCCCGTGGGATATCTATGAGATCGGCTTCCC
This sequence comes from Bradypodion ventrale, assembly GCA_035047345.1. NCBI lineage: Eukaryota > Metazoa > Chordata > Lepidosauria > Squamata > Chamaeleonidae > Bradypodion > Bradypodion ventrale. The sequence goes on along the minus strand of JAWDJE010000002.1, from coordinate 296,157,712 downwards.
TTCTCTCTGCTGACCGATCCCGCAAGATATCTACGAGGACAGATTCCCTTTCCTCCCCCCTTGATGGGGACCCATGGCCCCCCTTTCCTCCCCCTTGGGCTGAACGGGTGGGGGAGAACCCTAACGCTGAGTCTTGTGTCCCGCGGTCCGTGCCCTGTTCGCCGGGGATCCTGCGCCGGAGCTGGTCTGCGTGCCGCCTCCAGAGTAGACCTGTGCCGGTCTCGACGCGGTATGAGACGGGACCAGTCCGCTCTAGGATGACGCCCGGTACCCAGGCCGGACCCGCGCTGGCATAATTCCTGCAATACACGGGGGCACCCACGTCGAAACTCTTTGTGTCCTCTATCCCAATGTTCCTCCCCTTTTCCTCTACTCTCGTGGGGTCTAGCGTAGTTAGTATGGTGGTCAGCTTCCTGCGCATCAACAGCTCTGCGGGGGAGTATCCTGACGCTAGGGGAGTCACTCGGTAGCCTAGCAGAAACTGGCACACTTGATGGTTTAGGTCCCCGGGCCCCATGCGCCGCAGCGCGTCCTTGGTGGTGCGCACAAGGCGCTCTACTTGGCCGTTTGTGGCAGGGTGAAAAGGAGCGGAGGTGATGTGCCGAATGGCGTTGATTTCTGTGAATGCCCTGAACTCAGAGGACGTGAAACAACTTGCGTTGTCGCTTACGAGGGTGTCGGGTAAACCGAACGTGGAAAAAACCCTCCGCAAATGCTTTATGGTTGTGGCCGTGGACGTGCTTGTAACCGGAATGACCTCCAACCACTTGGAGAAGGCATCCACCACAAGGAGAAACAGCGTCCTACGGAACGGGCCAGCAAAGTCTACATGAACTCGGGACCACGGCCCCTTTGCCGCGTCCCACTCCCTGTGAGGCAGGCGGGCTTCTTCTGGCCTGGAACTTTGGCAGGGCTCACAAGTGCCGACCATGTGCTCAATGTCGGCGTCTAGCTGGGGCCACCAAAAATAGCTCCGTGCCAGGGCTTTGGAGCGCACAATCCCAGGGTGACTGACGTGCAGGAGTTTGAGTACCCTCGGCCGTAAGGACGCCGGGATCACTACTCGCTGGCCCCACAGAAGGCACCCCCTCTCAAGGGACAACTCTAACTTCTTTCGGAAAAATGGGTCGAACTCCGCTGCCGGGGAGGATGCTGGCCACCCTTTCTGCACCCAGGAGCTAACCCTTGCTAAAATGTTGTCCTTGCCGGTCACCTTGGCAATGTCGGCGGGCAGTATTGGGGGCGAGTCGAGGACTTCTATCATCAGTACCTGATGGTCTGGCTCCTCCCCGCCCACGTGGCTGTTTTCCTGGGGGAGGGGGGACCTCGATAGAGCGTCCGCATGGCTGATCTCCCTCCCGGGCCTGTACACTAGCGCGTGCTGATACGCGTTGAGAAAAATGGCCCACCTAAGCATCCTAGGGGACAGGATCTGTGGCGTGGGCTTATCTGCGGTGAAGATGCCTAGCAGGGGCTTGTGATCGGTTACGATTGTGAAGGGGCGGCCATACAGGAAGTCGTGGAACTTCTTTGTTCCCGCAATTATCGCTAATGCTTCCCTGTCTGTCTGGGCGTAGTTTCTCTCCGCTTGGGACAGGGACCTGGAATAGAACGCTATCGGGGCCTCCCTCCCGTTTTCCAGCACGTGGCACAGCACCGCCCCCACCCCCACCGGGGATGCATCACAGATGAGGACCACTGGCCGCTTGGGGTTGAAATGGGTGAGGATGGCGTCAGACGCCAGAAGCTGCTTTAGCTCACTAAATGCCCTCTCTTGCTGGTCGCCCCACTTCCATGCCCCGTCCTTTTTAAGCAGGCTGTGCAACGGCTCGGCCACGGCTGCTTTCCGGGGGAGGAAGGAGTGATAAAAGTTCAGCAGCCCTAGGAACGACTGCAACTCGGGCTTGGAGGTGGGGCGAGGGGCTTGCTTGATGGCGGCTACCTTAGACTTGGACGGCCTTATTCCCTCAGGAGTGACTCGGAACCCTAGGAATTCGACCTCGGTCGTGAAGAAGATGCATTTGTCTTTTCGCAGTCTCAACCCCGCCTTTTTGAATATCGCCAGGACCTTGCCCAACCTCTTTGCCAATTCGGCCTGACTCCCCCCCATTATCAATATGTCATCAAAATAAGGCAACACCCCCTCGAGCCCCTTCAGGAGGCATTCCATGAGTGACTGGAAAATTCCAGGCGCCGAGTTTACGCCGAATTGAAGGCGCGTCACCTGGAACGCCCCCTTATGGGTGACTATAGTTTGTGCAGCAGCGGCAGCTGGGGTCATCGAGAGCTGCTGGTAGGCTTGTGCTAAGTCGAGCTTAGCGAAACACTTTCCCCCATGTAACCTGGCCAGCAAATGGCTGACTACCGGCACCGGATACGCATTAGGGCGAATGGCCTTGTTGATGGTGCACTTGTAATCAGCGCATATGCGCACCTCCCCGTTGGCCTTTAGTGCTGTTACAATTGGAGTTTCCCACTCCACAGAATCAACAGGAACAAGAATCCCCTGGCCCACCAATTTGTCCAGTTCCGCCTCTATTTTGTCCTTGAGCACGAATGGCACCCGGCGCGGTTTGAGTCTTATTGGGCGGACCTCAGGGTCTAGGTCGAATGCTACTGGGGGTCCCTTATATTTCCCAAGTCCCTTTTTGAAGACTTCAGGGTGCGCGTCGCACACCTCGTGTATCGGGTCAGTCCCAACGGCAACGGCGTGCACCCCCCCCAATGAACAAACCCAGGGGCTGGAACCATTGAGTCCCGAGGAGGCTGCAATTCCCCCCTTTGAGAACAACTAGGGGAAGAGTCGCGGCGTGTTTCTTAAATTGGACCTGAAAATTCCCAACCCCCAACACCGGAATGCAGTTCCCTTGCACGTCCCGTAGCGTGGACCTCAAAGCTTTGAGTTTGGGCCGCACGTGGGGGGCAATTTTCAGGAACTCCTTCTGAGGAATGATGGAATATGAGGAACCCGAGTCAATTTCCATCCTAATGGGGGCCCCTTGTACTAGTACCTCAACAAAATAACGGGGGTGTCCCGCGGACACGCTGAACACCGGTGCGTCGTCCTCGCTGTCGTCGGCGATGCGGCCCACGCCGTCTCGCTTCCTCGTGGCCTGGGTGCCGTCCTTGGGTCTCGTCGCGCGGTCTCTCGAGCTCTTCCGGGACTCGCGCCTTTTCCTGCAGACTTTGGCGATGTGCCCACGGCGGCCGCAGTTGTGACACTCGGCCTTTCTGAAGGGGCATTTGGCGCGGTCGTGGTTCGCTCCGCAGCCGTTACAACGCCGGCCTTCTTTCCGGACCTTCCGGACTTCCTCGTCGTCGCTGCTCTCCGCGGACGACTTCGAAACTCACCGGGCCGTGTGCACCGAAACGTGCACCGAAGTCTCTGCCTTGCCCGTCTTTGGCCGCCAGTCCTGGAGCTCCTGGACCCCGGCCTTCGTAGCTTCCGCGGCTTGTGCCTCCTTCAGAACCTCCTGCAAGGTGGGGGGTGGCTCGCGGTTCATCAATGTGCGCTGAGTTTCGGCATCGCTCAGGCCGCACAGCACGCAGTCTCTTAGCGTGATCTCTACGTTCTCCCATTTGCATGGGCCGGCCGCCAGTCGCAGGGCCGCTGCGAAGTCGGCGACCGTCTCCCCGGGCGCTTGGACTCGCCTCCAAAACGCGCTCCGAGCGGGGAACATTGCCTTCGAGGGCCGGAAGTACTCACGCAGCATGTGCATGAGCTCTTTCACCTTGAATTCACTCACCCTCCTCGGCGCGATCAGGTCCACCAAGACCCTCTTGGTGTCTGGCCCCAGCATCCGGGTGAAGATGGCCCGTTTCTTTGCCTCATCCGTGACTTCGGATTCCACCAGGGCTCCCTGGAAGTCCATCTCGAAGATGTCCCAGTCTGCCAGTCTCCTGATTTCGAAACCGGTGCATGTCTTGGTCCCGTGGGCAGCCATATCCCATCCTCGTCGCCAATTTAGTGTATGGGACCAAAGACAATGAACAGCCGAAAGGTTGGCTTAACACAGGTTTATTGCATGATGATCCAGGGGGAACATGAGGTAATGGCGGATGGGTAGCTCAATATATACAGTGGCTATACATTTGAATGTGGCTCCTCGACAGTCTATTGGTTACTGTCCGCGTGACGTCATGGACGGTCACGCCCTTCTTGTCCAGGTGTAGGTGATGGCGGGAATCTTCCCGCGCTGTTGTTTGCTGGTGAGTCTGGGCCAGGAGAGCTTGAACGCTCGCTATTGCCACCAGGTGGTCATTAGCTCGCGTCCTATTGCAAGGGCTACAGTTAAGCAGCTGCTGGTTATAATGTTACACAAGCATGGTTACATTGGATACACGTGAATGGATACATTGTAAAAGGTACAGTACAGAACACAACACCACAGGTGAGTTCACAATTGATGGATTCACATTTTTCTGCTGTGTAGTTGCCCCCTAAAAAAGAAAAAGAAAAAACCCAACACAATGAGATCCCTCACTTGTCTCCCCAGCTTTCTGAATCAGGATTCACAATGCAAAAAAGTGGAAGACATGCTCATACTTATGGCTCAGTTATACAAAGGGCAGGAATTGATATTATTTAATCAATACAGGTACATGATTTAAAGATTAGAGAAATCTCAATATGTTCTCAATGGAGAACTGCAAGTATATTAGAGCATGAAATAATATGTTTGCAAATGTCCTGAAATACATAATATTAAAACTTTGCTAGATTCATTGGACAGGGACAGTATAAAAGCTCAAGAACAGCATGCAGTTTTAGCCTTGACCTACAGACTCAATCTATATCCCTGTTGGAGCCACTCACAATCTGTCATTATGTTACATGTTTAGGCTTATTTATTTAATACAAAGATATAAGGAAATGTATGGGCCAATAGGGGACAGAAAACTGTTTATCTCACACACTGGTGACCAAGGACTGTGGCAAGGAGATCGGGTTGGTTCAGTAAGCTGCACCTATTTGAATCGGCATGCACATTCCCTCCTGCAGCATTTACTGAGGCCTCTCACTACCCGTCCACAAGCCCCAGGGTGGAATTCCAATAACCCAGGGAATATGCAGTTTTTTGGTTGGTAGCATGAGGACAGAGAACTGGATATTAACATGCAATGCCTGATAGACTAAGTTCCACTCTTTCCATAGAGCAGCAAAGTTTTATTTAGGAAAGTACCTGAAAAAGATAAAGTACAGAAATATAGAAAATACAGAGTTAGTCAATGGTTCGCTCTGGCATAGCCCCGGGCAGGACCAACGTCTCAGATATTTAATCTCTTCTCAGAGATAGGGGCAAAGTCCAAATGAAACTAAAGGCCTCTATAGTTAGGAGGCCAACTTGAGAGGCTCAGTGCAGCTCCTTAAATAGGAAAGTTGCTCCTCCTTGGAAGTTTGGTCAAGATACGTGTTACCTATGAAAAAGGGCATCACCCATATCAGATAAGAGGTACCAATCAAAATTAACCTCCCATTAGATAAGAATATCCAATGAAGTCTGACCACTGATAAGAGACTCCAATCAGTGTGATCTGCTCCTACCCCTCCTGTTAGATAAGGTGGAGTTTATCCTGATTGGTTAGAGACCTGGGGGACTTTCCAAGAGCTCCTGGCTCCCCACCTTTGCTCTGTCCTTGACTCCAAGTAACCTAAGACGGAGGCAGAAAGTAAAATGAATACAGTTTGGTTCATCCAGATCATGACACTGTTATCCTGATCAACCCAAGCCACTGCTGACATAACTGCTGATGAAGATGCTGTCAAAGTAACATCAGCTGTTCCCAAGTTTGGGGACACTCTACCACTGGAGACTGGCAGGCTGCTGCTTCCCTATTGCCTTTGCAGGCTCACCCACCCAAATAAAGACTCAGACACCGGTATTGGATTAAAGGCATTGGGCCACTTTTATTGAATAATGCCCTAGTCCGAATTATCACTTTCAATTGGTGTATCATCCAATTGTAATTCTTTAAGGCAAGCAGGCCGCAGTAGCACTGGTAAGGTTCCACCCTAAATGCCAATGGAAATTGGCTACATGTATCGATTTGTATCAATTTGTTTGTTGACACAAACAAATTGTTGACCGGAGTCAATATACTATCTACTGACCCCACCCTATGACGTGTATCCGTTCAAATATCAAGGTGATGCAGGCTGTGAAGCTCTTGACATCACGCCTTTCATAGTTCGCCCTTGACCGGCCAATCTTATTCCCCTGTACCTATCTACGTGTTGGCCAGTCAATGCGAACCTGCCGGATACCTATGTGTCATAAATCTTTACCTTACCCAGTGCTACCCGCCACACGGGGAGGCATCCATGATGACTCACCGCCCCCCCAGACCGCCAGCTCGGTCACCAGGCCTGCTTGCACATCTTCCAGAAAGAGGTTCATACCTCTGGCCGACAGGTGGACCCCATTTCCTGCCTATAGGTCAAAATTTTACACAAGCCTATCCCCGGATGTCCCAAGCCATTCTCAGCAAGGATCCGGGCAACTGCCCTGTCCACTGACCGCCGGGGATGGTCCAAACCATGGAGGACCATGTCTCCTCTAAAACGGCGTCTCGGCACGATGTTAGACCATGGCAACCGCGTGTACGGTCATAAATGATGTAAAAAAGCCAGGTCACTGCACCTCGACATTTTAAGGAAAGGTCAGTGATCCGTGTGAGATCATAGCCGCCAAGGTGCAGAATAAGAACATCAGGCGGTCCAGCATCCCTGATGGACATCAGGAATGGCAACAGTTCCCGCCCTTCCATGCCGCGCATACCATACCATCGCATACATGCGGATACATGTAGCCCAAGCTGGGGTCCACACTCTGTCGCTGCAGCATATCGTGCCGCCCAGTGTACATAGCTGCGGCCCACCAGCCCCACTGCCACCGGTGTGCGGATACACACAGGGTCTGTAAAAGAGGAAAAGGAAGTAAGGACATAACTAGGTACTCATACAGTGAGGGAACGTACATATAAGGGAAATACGTGCAAACCCCCCATGGGCCCACACATGTCCGCCTCCGAGTACCCAAACGCAGCCGCGGTCGATGCGACGCCTATCCTAAATAAATGGGTGCCATAACGGGCCCCACACTGTGAAGCGCGGTACCGGTCATCCTACAGAACTTAAATTTGGTAAGGAGAGACCCATCATGGTGGCAGAAAAAACAGGGCAGGGCACGCAGCAGGCACTGTCAAAACTGTATGTAGGGCACCAACTGGACAGATGTCAGTAAATGTACATCATAGCAGTCTACACCACTGCCTACTCTATGCTGATCAGCCTTTGAGGAATAAATCCTCCACTGAGCCCACACCTGGTTGATAGGAACATCTTCGAGTTCCAGTGCCCTACAAAAAACATCCCCCTTCAACCATGGGACCAGCTCGCTGAGTCGTCGAGCTCCAGAAAAAAGGTTACAGCGGTAGCTGCACGAAAAGAGACTCCTCCTACCTACTGCAACCTCATCTATGCCAACCTTGTGCAAGGTGGGTCATAATATCTGTGAGAATAGGGTGACGTGTGTCCGGGCAGCGGCCACGTACACGTGTCCACCCGTCGAATACATGGCATATGCAGAAGACCCTCACATAGTCAGGAAAACCCCGTGCCCTGCCCATGAATATCAAGGCGTAAAGCCTTGTGGCTATGGCGCATAAAGTCAACCCCAGATCACAAGGGTGGACGATACATTATAAAACCCAGGTGATCAATGGTGGCCATATTTTTTGGCCAATTGCCTTTGCCCACAAAAGACTCTAAAGTGAAGGAGTGGACGCCGATGAGCCGTGCGTGTGCGAGTTGCCAAGGCATGCCACTTGTCCGGTTCACGTCTCCTTGCTAAATGACCATATCTCAGCCAGGAGTGGAGAGGGTAGTTCCCAAACGTCTGGAGCACAGTCACGGAACCGGGAGATCTGCAGGCGGGATAAAGCATCAGCAATATCACTATTAATGCCTGGCACATGTTTGGGCCTAAGGAGCGCCTCAAAGTGCACGAACTCAAGAACAATAGGCGAGCTAAGGCCATGACTCTGGAGGATTAAGACGTTTGGGCACTGACAATGTGCATACCGCAGCATTGCCACACCAACAGCGAGGCACAGAATTAAGCCATCTGTCCTCCCAGAGCCTAAAGGGTACCCAGAATTGAGAAAATTTTTTGGAAATGTAAGATCGCGTAAGCGATCCGTGCCCTCCCATCCCTGGGGCCAATGACCATAGGCACACTGTCCTTAAATAAATCCCCCCATCCCAATGAGCTGGAGGCATCCGACTGTAGTTGGAACTGGGGCTGACCAGAAGCTCAGACCTCCAAAAGGAGACAGCATGAAAGTCCTGCGGAATGTGAGCCAAACCAACAGGTCCGCTCATAAACCCCTAATCAGCTGTACCCTGCGGTGTCGTTTATCAAGACCCGCCATAGTGTGTCCCAGACACCAGGCGAAGGCACTGCCTGGTGTTACCACTCTGCAGGTGAAGTTGATGTGGCCATGCATCATCTGCGACTCTCGGAGAGGCACCTTCCACCTGGCAACAGTGCTGTATTGCAGCAGGGGCCGCTCCTCTCGACCGACAATTCGGTCACCTGGCCCTATTGCACATTATTCAAAAGAGAGGTGCATCCACTTGTTGACCGGTGAACCCCATCTCCAGAATACAGGCCAAATACCTGTAACCCTATCCCCAGGTGACAAATGGCTGTCCCCAAGCCATTCTGAACCAGGAACCAGCCAACAGCCCTGTCCCCTGACCGTCGGGCATGGTCCGACCACTGGGTCAAAGTCTCACCTATGATATTGCCTTGGCATGATGTATGACCATAGCAATCGTGTAGATGGCCATAAATGGCAAAAAAATGGCAGGTCACTGCACTTGGAAGTCTATAAGTCCACCACAGCCCGGTAATCATTGTCCAAGCACTGGACCATTGTGATGGCCAAATCAGGACGGGCCCTTACATATCCTGCTACGGATGCCCAATAGGCCGGTAACCAATTGGCCCATAGGGAAGCAGCTTGCGGCAACGGGGCAACTCCCTGTCCCTGTCGCCCTGCCCCTCAATGCCCTCATCAGCGTGTTAACGTTGCAGGAGGGGGGAAAATGTGAATATATTCCCCAAGTCCCATAGTCTCGCTAATAGCCCAGGACAAATAGACACCCAGGGGAATAGAGTAACCGTCCGGTGGCAGAACCACTGTTGGTACGGATTAGAGTGAGTAAATGCGTAATCGGCCCTTCGGGCCCCAGAGAAATTAAGTAAAAGCATAGGGGCGGTCACCCCAGTAAGAACCAGGGTGTAATTGGCCTGTTGCGACCATGGCCACTATACCGCCCCAGCATGATGGGCTAGTGTCACAGGTGTGCTGATTTGACCAGGATACTCACTCGGTGTATCCCCACAGGCCGCCCCCACTGGGGGTTCCGGCCCGTGGTGGACGTCGCAGCTCGCGATGGCCCTCGAGCTCTGTGTCCCCGTGCTTCCAGGCCGGATGGGGAGCCGCGAGGTGCCAGCCTGCACTGGCATGATGGCCTACAGCAGCTCGACCCTGTTGGCAGCCCGCTGCACAGCCATGGCCGGCATGTGGGCCGGAACCGCCGAGCTGGCACGCCCGCCATCGAAGGTGGTGGAGCAATGTCCATTGATGCCCCCAGTGTCGAATTGCAGGCAGGGAAGCATCCACAGCATCTAACCCACCGGGACAAGGTGGGCCGGATGGGCCAGATGGCCCAACCGGGTGATTGACGCGGGAAAACCCATGTGATAATCCCTGGCCAGAACAGGGGCATGCCCAGTAATCCAGCCCATGAAGTGCAGGAATGACGGCGGGGCGGAAACCCGCACCATGCCCAAGTGGGCTGCTATGCCCCAAGGGGGGCAAAGAAGCAGCGGGGGTAAGAACCCCAGTGGAGCAGGCCTGTGCCTGTCCGGTGGCACCCCCCAAAAATAGAGGGGGTGGGCTGAGCCCCCCCCAGGCACGACCAAGGGGGCTGCCTGAGTAAAGAGTATCCCTTCCTGCAGTATTCAGGAATCGAACTGCTGATCTTCTGCCTCCCAGTCAGCATCTTAGCCACCTGAGCCACTGCAGTCCGGTGCTGATCGGAGGAAGGGAAACCTCCGATCAGGGGTTTTAAAAGAGAGAGACACGTAAATGTCTCTGTCCTGAAAATATTAACAAAAGGAGCCTCCAAAAGAGGCGAGCAAGGGAGGAAGCGACAGAGCGAACTTCTCCGCTCCGTCGCTTCGCAAAATGGCAGCCAGGCTGCCTTGTGGCCACCCCTTTTATGGAGGGGTGGCCACGCCCCCTAACTAACCCAGATGTCTGAGTCCGGGTGGGTGGGGGCCCCGCAAAGAGCGTGGCGGCCATTTTGGTGCCGCGCTTGCATCCTGTTCTCAGGCAAAGACCTTTTATTCAGGCAGGTCTTTGACAATGTGTCTTTCTTGTAGTGGACGGGTTTTTCACTTAGTGAATACTGTAATTTTAATAATTCTAATGTTTCTGAACACATTATTTTGTATGCTTTTATCAATTTTAGGTTTTATTTATAGTCCTTATGTACAATTGTAAGTCATTTGTGAGAGAAACATAGATTTTAAATTAATTGGAAAGGATGGGTGGATGGATGGATGGATGACATTTAGGACCATGTGCTCCTTGCTCATCTAATATTATCTCACAAAATTGATTAGTTTAAAATAGATTAATACCTGAGAAAATAGACATTTTTGTGTGTTTTATACTGTTGTATAGATACCTCCCACAGCTGCATGTTTATTTCTGTTTTATTCTGAACAAAACAGTCAATAGCAGTGATAAATCATGCTAGACAACCAGATTTTACAGTACCTAAATAACATTGTTCAGATACTAACAGAAATGAAAGCTTTACACCTTTCTTAAAGAAATGTAAACCCATTGGGGCAATAACTCACAAAAGTATTTAAATTAAGTAGAAACGATGCATGTCTTCTGATTCAGTACTGTTGCTATAAAACAGCAGCTCTTTCATAGGTGCAGGATGGGTTAAACATACTTGGAGAAAATGACATTGTGTTATTTGGGTGTTCTTTAAATGTACTTTATAAACAGCTACATTTCTAGACTGATTATGGCTGAAAGGCTGCAAGTTCATTTGACCTTCCAAGCTAAGTACATCCTTGGGCTACCACTTAACACAGCACTTAGGGGAATGTGAAGTCTTAGGGTGCCTTTGGCCTTTCTATCAATCCTCTAATCTGCTTACAAGATCTCCTTGCCCTTTGACTCTTTGGAAAAACGTTTGCTTCACGTAAATGGAAAGACAAAGTATTGTGTCGCAGTAACAAGCAATTATCAGGCAAAGGAAATATTGCAGGCATGCTGTCTGTATGCTAGAGTTCAAGGAGGAAACAAGACATTTCTACTGACACAACTCATTCATTCATACAGAGTGAGCATCATAAATGCTAAAGGCTAAGCTTCACAAGCTTGTCCAATGTGTTCACATTTTAATGTGAACACATTGAAAATATGTCTATTTTCAATTAAGCTTAACCTTCAGTACTATCAGTCTCAGAGGCCTCCTGCCCAACCTCACTCATTCACATAATTTGTATTTCCTTCTGTCTATTCTAGGTCTGTCTCCATATGTTGAACTCCCATAATGCTCCCCTCCAAAAGTGTTCCAAAGCATACCGGTCAAGCGCAACTCCGGACAATATAGGACCTGTGCAGAACTCTTCTATGCAGGTCCCTTCTGCGCATGCATAGAAGCCTTGTACACATGTGCAGAAGGGACCTGCAGAACCCTTCTACGCATGTGTAGAAACCTCCTGCGCATCCCTTTCTGTGCAGAGCCCTTCTGTGCATGCGTAGAAGGGTTCTACGCATGCATAGAAAAGTTCTGCGCAGAAGGGGATGCATAGTTACTACTTTCCCCTGCCGTCAAATTACCGGATGGTGGCGGCTCCGGGCGGGAAAGTAGGAAAAGCGGCACTGAATTACGGGAAATCCCAGCCAATACGGGATACTTGACAGGTATGCTCCAAAGGAGTAGCCATGTTAACTTGGTGCAGCAAAAACAGGCAGGCAGAAGGAAATGAGGAGAGAATGGGGAAGGGAAGAAGCTTTGCATCTGGTGGAGGTACAGTGAAAAGTGCAGGGGCAATGTTTTGCACCTGACAGGGAGGTATTCCCTACCAGCTGTAAAGCACTGAACCTGCTGCTGAGTCCTATTAGTGGCAGGGATTGGGATAAAAAGAGTCTTACAGCTGATCTCTAATCAGCTGTAAGGCAACCCACTCTATTTTATCCCTTTTCCAGGGTTCGGATATAAGAAATGGAACTATTTAGTTTCACCCCTGACAGGGCTTCAAAATGGGGCACGTTAGAGATAGGTTGGGGCAGATTAGCTTGATTGCAGTATAGTTGTAAGTGGGCCTTCTCTTCACCAACTCAGCCTAAACAATGGGCCATATGCTTGTGTGAGTAGGCTTCCAGTTACCATGGCCAATGGTCTAGAAATCTAGGCATCCAAAACATTTGGAGGACAAAAGGTATCACAGCCCTGTTCTAAACCAAGTGTGTGATGTTGGAAGCACATGTAGGAAGCCCATAAACCAAAAGAAAGACTTCCCTTGACAGTGAACCTTGCAATCTTATTATTTGTCCAGAAACTGGAGGATAAGATAGACTTAACACTTTAAAATACATGTATAAAGATATGTTGGCTTATTATATGATGATTTTAAACTAACAAGTGTAAGTTTCAAAGTGTTAGCAGTCTCTGTTAGGATTTAATTTGAAAATGCATAATATGTCTTCAAAAATATATTTAAAAGAATGGTATTCACCTATTGCAGATGCAGCCTTAGGTGTCAAGTTACATTTTTAAAAAAATCAAATGTAGGCTAACATTGATATTTAAGATTACCATTTTAAAATTTTCTTTTGAGAAGTAGCAAGAAAATGCTCTCACCAGCTGCCTTATAAACTTATAGTTAAAATACTGATATCTTGATCATGAACCTACCTGAGGCATATAGTGGATTTTGCTGCTCTTTGAAGATGTTTTCAAGGGGCTTTTTAAAAAAATAACTGAAGAAAACAATGAGAAAATGTAAAGTGAACAGGAAAATATTTTGGAAAGTGAATTTAATAAATATATGTCATTGTTCCAAATATTACAAGATCTCTGGTATCAATATTGCTGTGGAACATAATTAATCCAAAAAATAGTTTTAAGTCAAGTTGCCAATAGGAAAAGTAAAACATGGATTAGTTGTTTCTTTGATGGTTACTCAAGCTTAATCTTTTTGGGCTAAATATTAGCTAAATAAAGCCACTGGATCAATGGAACCTATACAGTATAAGTGTGTGTGTGTGTGTGTATGTATATATATATATATTTTAAAGAATGGAACCATTGGTGTCCGGCATACACACCCACACCTGTCCCTACTATCCCTAACCGAGCCTCCTGCACTCACCTGAAGACCCTTGGAGCATCGCCACAAGGGTCCGACCACCGAGAGTGGGGCAACTGCCCCATGAATGCAAACCACAAAAACAAACTACAACTCCCAGCATCCTCCATTCCATGACCCCTCAGCCAATCATGCTGATGGATGCGAGTGCGGAGGAGGCCAGGAAAGCTGGCGTGCATGCGCTAAAAAAAACCGCCATGGTGCCAAAGCTCCTCATGGAAGCCATCATCGCCATCACGGTGAGCAAGGCCGTGCTGGCCTCACCCTGGCTTTGGCAGGGTTGCGGGAAGCAGAGGGACCCCCTCATCTTCCCACAGCCCTGGCAAGCGAGGCCAGCGCTGGCCTCGCACAGGCTTTGGCAGGGTTGCGGGAAGGAGGGGTAGTCCCCCATCTTCCTGCAACCCCGGTAAGCGAGGCCACCTATCCCACCGGAGGGGGGAGAGAAAAGGGGGGAAGAGGGCGAAAAGAGAGAGAGAGGGGAGAAATAATTTAATTTAAATTTAATTTAATAGTCATAATTATATATGCCGCCCACTCAGGTAGAACCCGACTCAGGCATTACAACATGTTCTAAAAACACATAAAACACTTTAAAAGACCCATATCCCACCCACCCATCCCACCCACTATAAAAAAGAAGAGAGAGTCCTTAATTGTTTACATAAGCCAGCAGGCGGGGACCGTGTTCCCATTTGGGCCCCACACCTGCCCTGCCAGCCAGGTCTTCAATCCTCTCCTGAAGGGCAGCAAATTTCTTTGAAGTCTTAGATCTGTTGACAGGAGATTCCAGAGGGTTGGTGTGGACATGGAGAAGGCCCTCCTTTGGTTGCTGGATAGATGTGCTCCCCTAGTTGATGGCACTATTAGAGAGCCCCTCCGGTCCGCTCTGGTTGGACGGGCAGACACTCTTGGGACAATGCGGTCTCTAAGGTATCCTGGCCCAGTGCCATATAGGGCTTTAAAGGTCAAAACCAGCACCTTGAATTGCACCCGGAGGCAAACTGGTAACCAGTGCAGCTCCCAAAGTAGCAGTGAGGTGCAAGCATATTGTCTGCACCCCATCACCACCCAGGTCACTGCATTCTGGACCAGCTGGACCAGCTGCAGCCTCCGAATGGTCATCAAGGGCAGCTCCATCTAGAGCGCATTACAGTAATCTAGTCGGGAAGTGACCAGAGCATGAGTGACCATAAGCAAGGAGTCCAGTCCAGGAGCGTGCGCAACTGGCGAATCACCCAAAGTTGGGCAAAAGCCTCCTGGCCACAGCTTCTACCTGTTCTTCTAGCAGCAGCCATGAGTCCAGAAGGACCCCCAGGTTGCGCACCGCGTCTGTCTGGGGCAAAACAGCCCCATCCAGAACCAAAGATGGTAGCTCCTGGGATAACAAGGGGTCCCTTATCCATAGCCACTCTGTCTTGCTGGGATTCAGCCGAAGCCCATTGGCCCCCATCCAGACCCCAACAGCCTCCAGGCATCCGGATAGGATTTTAACGGCATCACTGGGGTCCCCACAGGCCAAGATGTACAACTGAGTGTCATCCACGTACTGATGGTACCGCACACCGTGGGAATGAATGATCTCAACCAGTGGCTTCATGTAGATGTTAAATAGGAGAGGAGAGAGCACCGAACCCTGAGGCACCCCATACTTGAGAAGCCTAGGGCTGGACCTCTCACTCTCCAACCACACTGACTGGGTACGGCCCTCCAGAAAAGAGGAAAACCAGGACAACACAGTGCCCTGGATCCCCAGTCCTTTGAGCCATTCCAGAAGGATACCATGCTCAACGGTATCGAAAGCTGCTGATAGGTCAAGAAGAGCAAGGACAGATGGATAACCCCCATCCCGCTCCTGCCAGAGATCATCCATCAGTGTGACCAATGCTGTCTCTGTACCATACCCGGGCCTGAGTCTTGATTGAAAGGGGTCTAGATAATCCACTTCCTCCAGGACGCTCTGCAGCTGGTGCGCCACTGCCTTCTCCAATACCTTACCCAGAAAGGGAAGGTTGGAAACCGGCCTGTAGTTGTTAAGGACAGCTGGGTCAAGGGATATTTTCTTCAAGAGGGGGCGCAAAAGAGAGAGGAGGGGATAGAGAGGGTGGGGAAAGAGATATATATATATAGGAGGGGTGGAATAGAGCGAAAGATAGAGAGGGGGAAGAGAGGGGTGGAAGAGAGATAGACAGGGAAAGTGCACAAAAGAAAGAGAGGGGAAAAGAGAGAGAAAGGAGGAGGAAGACAGGGGGAGGAAGAGAGAGAGAGAAAAGGTAAGTAAAAGACAGAGATGGGGAAAACACACGCCAGAAATAGGGAGAGGGGGGAAGAGAGAGAGGAGGGTCGAATAGAGAGATGGGGTGGAAGACAACAAGAGAGGGGGGAGAGAGATGGAGAAAGCAAACCTTCCCTGCTTCCCCCCAACCTCCAACAGGGAAAGGGAAAAATCCCCTTCCCCTTCCCTGCCCCCAACCCACCCTTCCCTGCTTCCCCACCCCCCACCCAAGGCAGGGAAAGGGGGGAAAGGTTCACCTCCCCCCTTCCCTCCCTACTCACAAAGGCACAGCCTCCACAAATGCAGCCTCCTCTCTCTCTCTTTCTCTCTCTCTCATTCTCTCTCTCTCTCTCATACACATTTCAAAGCAGCCGTGTGTGTGTGTGTGTGTACACGTGTGTGTGCACACACCAAAACCATCCCTAACCACCAATACACGCAATTTAATATACTAGCACATATACGTAGATACATACATAAATACACACACACACACACACACACACACACACACACACACACACACACACACATGTCTCCAGTAGATGGATATATTTTTCAGTTTTACATACATTGACATTGACTTGCTGTTTCTTTAGCAATTAAACGGTTTACAGTACAGGGGTGCAAGCCCTACGCCCAAATCTCCTCACTTTATCCAGATTTGGGACTGGCTGGATTGCCTCAAACAGAATCAACACTGCTGTAGTTTCAAAATCTTCAAAACTGACTTCAAACACACATTTGACTTGATTCATTGAGAATCGCTATGGACCTATGGTATTCCTCAAAGCTTTATCAACATCTTCAAGAGCCTGTATGTTAACTCTAGCTGCAACATATGAACAGAATCTGGCAACATACACTTCTTCAACATCAATACAAGAGTGAGTCAGGGATGTATTTTGTCACCATTTCTGTTTCTCCTTTCCATGGACTTTGTTATGCGTGAAGTGATGGATAAACCTAACATTGGCATTCCATGGGCAATAGCTCATCTAACAGATTTAGACTATGTGGATGATGTCAAACTGCTTGGTGAAACAAAAGCGTGCTTGCAAGAAATGAACACTATCTATACCTATAAGGAAGGACATTAACCGTTGGAATGTAACAAAGGCTCCCACACCCATCTACACTGTCCTGTACCAAACTGCCTGCACTCGCCTTTACCCAGCCCACACAGCGCCACAAGGGTCTGGCAGTTGCCAGTGGGGCAGCCGCCCCATGAAGTCAAACAAAAAATAAAACTACATTTCCCAGCCTCCTTTGCGCCACACCACCCGACAGCCAATGAGGCTGAAGTGCGCGAGTATGGAGGTGGCTGGGCAGATGGCGCAGCGGTTTAAAAATAAAAACCGTGCCGAGACCCAGCTGGCAAAAGGTAAGTGCTGTCTATGGGGGCTAGGGAGGGAGGCACGACCCCGGTAACCATGCTGCCCCCCGTCCCACCACCTTGCCGCCCAACTACCTAACCCCCACCGACCGCACTTACCTTTTGCTGGCTCCGGCTGGGTCTTTGAAAGTCTTTCCCTCCTGGCGCAGCCTTCTGCATAGGGAGAAGCACCGGCCTTTCCTCTTGACTCTGTGGGCATGGAGGCCTCCATGCCTGCAGAGACAAAGGACAGGCCAGTGCTTCTCCCAACGCAGAAGGCCGCGACGGGAGTGAAATAATTTCAAAAAATCCAGCCGGAGCCAGCAAACGTTAAGTACAGTCAGTGGGGGTTAGGGAGTTGGGGGGCATGGCCCCGGTAACCCCGCCCAAACACCCCCACCTTGCTCCCCCCACCGACCATACTTACCTTTTGCTGGCTCCGGCTGGGTCTTTGAAACTCTTTCCCTCCCAGCGCGGCCTTCTGTGTAGGGAGAAGCACTGGCCTCTCCTTCGTCCCTGTGGGCAATGTGGCCTCGACGCCCGCAGGGAGAAAGGAGAGGCTGCTGCGCCTCTTTGCCTAATGGAGAGAAGGAATCGCTTCTCTCTGGGTTGGCTGGGAACAAAAGTTTTGTTCCCAACCAACCCAGAGAGAAGCTAATCCCCTCCGTGATGGGCATTCCTTCTCTCCAGAAGGGAAAGGTGCTGCCTTTGCTTCCTGGAGAGGAAGTGCTTCTCTCTGGGTTGGCTGGGGATGAAAGTTTTGTTCCCAGCCAACCCAGAGAAAAGCTAATCCCCTCTGTGATGGGGATTCCTTCTCTCTGGGAGCCAAAGGTGCTGCCTTTGCCTCCCAGAGAGAAGGAATCGCTTCTCTATGGGTTGGCTGGGAATGAAAGTTTCATTCCCAGCCAACCCAAAGAGAAGCTAATCCCGTCCGTGATGGGGATTCCTTCTCTCCAGGAGGCAAAGGCAGCAGTCAAAAACAGTCAAAAGCATAATTATAACATCCAAATAAAAAAACAATCGCAGTACTCTTAACCAAAACCCCACCTAGAGGCCGGAAGAGTAAAAACAGTAAAAAATAATAATTAAATAATCCAAATAAATAAATAAATAAAATAAAGGAATTCAAATAAATTAAAAAACCACAAATTCAAAACAACACCACCCAAACCACCCCTAACCAAAAAGCAAAACACACACACATAAAAACTGCCCAGCTGGCCAGGCACAAATATGCTAGTTTTAGATAATGAAGCAAGCAAGATTGGCTTATGTATAAATATTAAGCACAACAAGTTAATGCATGTCAGAAGTGTCCAGGGTAGTATGTCTTTAACAGTTTGTGAAGTCCACTGGAACCGTTTGTCAATAAATTTATTGTAGCAGTCTTCTCAAGGTAACACAAAAGATCCAAAACCCTTTCGATACAGGATTTTTCAAAAGTTTTCTTCAGGGATCTAAATAATAAGTTGATGCAATTACTAATAGTCATAAACATACAAGATATATATACACACAAATATATATACAACTATATACATGATCTTGGATACATAGAAAATACATACCAATAGTGTTGTATCAGTGATAAGGTTTTTAAAGCAGTATATCGCGTCCTAGACCTCCCTAGTAAATTCTTTTGGTGTCGACGGACGTTATGTTATCTAACTCCAAGGACATTTTTAAAGAGAAAATCTCCCACAGCTGGTTAATCACAGAAAACAACTGAAATCAAGCTCTTGATTTAGCCCATATGGGTGCACTGTGTTGAAACGGTGGATGAAGAAACTCTCCCTCTGTCTTAAAGCAATATCCATATTAATGTGCTGATAAGGTTGTTGTTTAATCATTTCCAAAACCACAAATTTAAAATCTTTGTCATTATGGTTTGCTTCAATAAAGTGGTTGACTAGAGGTGCAGACAGGTTCTGATTGCGGATTTTAGACCTGTGTTCCCCCACCCTAGTTTTAATTTTTCGGGAAGTAACCCCCACATAACCCAATCCACAGGGACAGGTTAGTAGATAGATACAGCCCGAACTGTTGCAATTTGAGAAATGGTTTAGCTGTAAAATATAATTGCTGCTATGGATCGAGACCATTTTAGTTTGCCAAGCCAAAGAACAATGTGTACATTGACCACATTTAAAATGCCCTGTTACTAATGGTGGCTTAGGTAAAGATCGAGCTGAATGGTCCGTTCTGCTAACTATCTGTTGAATAGATTTTGATTTCCTCAACCCTATTCGAGGAGGAGAAGAGCAACCTGTTATGTGGTTAACGATGTGCCAATGTTTGTTGATAATGTTCTGGATCTGGTTTGACAATGGAGAAAAAACAAATGAACAGTGAAGCCTGTTCTCAGATGTCCTGACACTATTGTGGAGCAATCTGTCCCTTGGAATAGCCCTAGCTCTAGTTAGGTTTTCTTTAATTACCTTATCTGGATAACCTTTCTGTTGTAGAAAGGAGGTAATGCTGTTACTAGCTTTTTCGAAGTCACACTCCAAAGAGGAGTTCCTTTTTGCTCTTAAAAATAATCCATAGGGCAGATTATATTTCAAGTGATATGGATGGAATGATTTGAAATCCAAATATGCATTTCTATCTGTCTTCTTTCTATATAAACTGACCCCCACTAGCCGCTCTGTTGAAATATAGGTATTAACATCTAAAAATGGTATTGAAGCTGCCCCAATATTATGAGTAAACTTGAGATTCATATTGAGAGTGTTAACCCAATCCACAAATAGAGGTGCAATACCCAAATCATTAACAATAAAGAAAAGGTCATCTAAAAAACGTTTATATAAAATAATATGTTTAGAAAATGGATTATTCTCTTCATTAAGGAGATACTGTTCTTCAAATTTAATCATATACAGGTTGGCCAGAGAGGGCACTACTGAGCTTCCCATGGCCACTCCTTTAATCTGTAAATAAATTGTTTTGCCATATCTGAAAAAATTATGATCTAAAACTAAATCAAGAAGCCCCAGTAAAAAATGAGTGGGGGGGTGTAGCTCTTTGCGTGTTTCCAGAACCCCATTTACTATTTCTTTAATATCATCCAAAGGCACGTTAGTGTAAAGTGCCTGGACGTCCATAGTGATGAAGCCCCCACCTCTGGGTACTTGCACACCTTCTACTTGAGTAATAAAGTCTGTTGTGTTTTTGATGTATGAGGCAGTGTTCGTTGTGAAAGGATTAAGATGGTAATCTAAAAAACGTGATGTGGATTCCAGAGCGGATCCAATCGAGGAGACAATAGGTCTTCCTGGTGTGATGCCATCGTCAGGACGGTCTTTATGGATTTTGGGGAGTAGGTGAAACACAGGCATTTTTGGATTTTCATTGTATAAAAAGTTCTGTATGGATTCAGATATATAACCCATAGCTACCCCTTCAAATAAACTGTCCCTGAGGAGATTTAAAGTTCTATTTGTTGGATCATGATCTAATATTTTATAGAATTCCTTATTAGATAGCTGTTTTTGGGCTTCCCAAATGTTAAACTGGAATGGCATCAGCCATGTTTTAACTCATACACTCATACACTCAATTTGGTCTACAGCAGCCACAATGATAAAACTCTTCAAGACTGATGTCATACCAGCTGTAGTATATGCTGGGTGAAACATGGAAATGCAAATCCCAAGTGATTAATGATTAAATGTTTTACAATGATAGTGCCTGAGAAGAATCCTCCACACTTGATACTGTGGATGGTTCCAGGCTTCCTCCCCAAATGAAAGCGTGGCGCCAAAATGGCCGCCGCGCTCTTTGCGGGCCCCCCCACCTGGACTCAGACATCCGGGTGAGTTAGGGGGCGTGGCCACCCCTCTATAAAAGGGGTGGCCACGAGGCAGCTGAGCTGCCATTTTGGAAAAGCGACGGAGAGGAGAAGTTTTCTCTGTCGCTCTTCGTTTCCTCGGAGCCGCAGTTGGCTATAGAGCCTTGCGGGTATTCGGAGTTTTCAATCTTCAGCTTTTCAGCCATCTCGCTTGCGATCCCTGGAAAGGGATCGTTTCTTCACCATGCCTCCCAAGAAGAAGGCTACGGCGACTCAGGCGCGCCCGAAGGGGAGGACTTTGCCTGGCGAACAGCAGTCGGGTCGGAGGACCGCGACTGCGCCCCCGCAACAGGACCCCTTACCGCATTCACCCACCGTTACCGGTGGGATGGGGCAGCTTAGGCCATGGCCCGCGGCTCTCCAGCCTCAGACTGGCCCTACAGGGGCTTCAGCCCCCGGCCCGCAATTGCCAGCCATGGGCCTTGATCACGGGGGAGGGCCTGGTGCGGTTGCACAGCAGGGCTTACCTCCGGCCCCTCATGGGCCGGAGTTTTGGGCATGGCCCTATTCTGGACCTGGCTCTCAAGTTGTGGTCCCTGGACTATCACCCAGCGGGCTGTCCGGCCCACCTGGCCCCCTTTACGCTGGGGGATCTGTGACAGTGGATGCATTACTGGCACGTGTAGGGATCACCACTAACCCCATTGGGGGGGGGGGCCTTCACTGCCATCTGGGGCCCCCTTTTGCCTGCCTGCTACCACGACAGCCGCCACTCTGCAGCAGGCGGCCAGTCGGGTTGAGTTGCTCGAGACGCGCCGGCCTGGGCCCACTGCGGTCTCGCAGCTCCCTGTACATCCTGAACTACAGACAGGGAGTGGTCGGATGTGCCCTCAGAGCTCGATTGCGGTCGCGAGCTCCGACGCCCGCCGTGGGCCGGAACCCCCAGTGGGGGCGGCTCACGGGGGTGCACCCAGTGAGTATCAGGTTCAAGCTAATGTCCCCACATCACAATCCACTTTCGGGGATAGGTTTCAGTGGCCATGGCCTTGCAATGCCGGGGCGGGTGGGTACCAGTTCCCAGCTTACCCTGGTGCAGCTTGGCCCCATACTGGCATAACATTGGGGGGGGGGTTTCCGCCCCCGGGGCTGTACCGGGTGTCACAGGGACTGTCCAGGCTCCTCTCTTGATACCCCGTGTAAATACTGTGCCAGTGTCGGCACTGCCGACGGCTGGGTATTCCTTGCCCCTCGGGGATCATTTGTCCCAGGCCACGAGGGAAAAGATTTGGCGGGGGGAGTATGTCGATATTTTCTCCCTATTGAACCGGGAGCCCACCAAGGAGGAAAAAGAAGGGCAGGATGATAAGGACAAAGAGCTGTCTCGCCGTCGCAAGCCACCACGTACCTTGGCCAACTGGTTACCCGCATATCTCATTTACATGGTGGTGTACCTTTGGGCTCGGCCTGACCTGGCCATTCCTATGGTCCAATATTTGGACAATATTTACAGGGCAATGGTGGATTTTCCTGGCCCATCGTAGTTGGCTTACGATGAGGAATTTAGAATGAGAGTGCCCTTACACCCGGAGATGAGATGGGATGAGCCATGTCAGAAATTGTGGCTTTTATACATGACCCCCACACGCCCGGCGCCTGGGGAGAGGTAACATTGCGGCCATGCGGTCCAGCGAGCTGCTCCAACACAGGCTCCCCGCCAGCTGGCGGGGCAGGGGGTTCCAGCCCGCTTGCTGTGTTGGAGTTTCTCGGCCAATGGTGCATGCAATAGACGGCAGTGCCGATTTAAACACGAGTGTCCCTCTTGCGCTGGCCCTCACGCCACCGCTGCGTGCCCGCGAGCCGGTGGGTCACGAGGCAGGGGTAGAGGTGGACAAGGAGCGGGCAGACCTGCCGCTGATGGAGCTGGTCAATCAAAAGGCCCCCTCCCCGGTTAACGTAGCTATGTTGGAGCGGTGGCTCTCAACTTACCCGAGGAGGGAGGATGCTAGGTACCTCCTCGAGGGTTTCCAGCGGGGCTTTCGTATCCCATTCAAAGGGGAGCGGTGCCCCCAAGATGCTCCCAATTTACTTTCCCTGAAGGGTAGGGAGGAGGTGGCTGCCCTAAGTATCGCTAAGGAGGTTAATGCAGGTAGGGTTGCTGGCCCCTTTCCTATGCCCCCTTTCCCAATCTGAAGGTTTCCCCTTTAGGGTTGGTTCCCAAAAAGACCCCTGGGGAATTTCGTTTAATTCACCATCTGTCATACCCGGCGGGCCATTCGGTCAATGATGCCATTCCTGATGACCTTTGTTCTGTCAGGTATACGTCATTTGACCAGGCCCTGCGCATGGTGCGCTCTTGTGGCCCAGGTGCACTTCTGGCCAAATGTGACATTAAATCGGCATTCTGATTGTTGCCAGTCCACCCGGGGGACTTTGAGCTATTGGGTTTTAGATTCCAAGGGAAATTTTATGTAGATAAAGCCATGCCTTTTGGCTGCTCTATTTCCTGTTCAGCATTTGAACGTTTTAGCACTTTCCTTCAGTGGGCCTTTGTTCGCAGGTCTGGGTCCCGGTCTGTAGCCCATTACCTCGAGGATTTTTTGTTCGGGGGTGAACGGGGCTCGGACACGTGCACGCGTCTCCTCACTACATTTCAGACGCTAATGCAGGAACTTGGTGTGCCTTTAGCACCCGAAAAGACCGAGGGCCCATCAACTACGCTCACATTTCTGGGTATTGAAATTGACACGGTCTCGCAGGCATCCAGGTTACCCATGGATAAGGTTACCCGGATCACTGCGATGATTTTGGCCTTACTGGCCAAATGCAAGGTGTCACTTCGTGAGCTCCAGGTTCTACATGGTCACCTTAACTTCGCCTGCAGAGTGGTCACGCCTGCAGGGCTTTTGCTCGACGCTTATGCGACGCCATGACTGGGCTATCCAGGCGCCATCACAGGGTCCGACTGAACAAGGGCATGAGGGCTGACATGTTGGTTTGTCTCAAGTTCCTGAGGGAGTTCAATGGGGTGTCATTTTGGAGATCTGACCTTTTGGTTTCCCCTAGGTTCCAGGTTCAGTCGGATGCCTCGGGGTCCCTGGGATACGGGATTTACTTTGAGGGGAGGTGGGCCTACGGCCGATGGCCTCCAGCATGGCAGGGCACGGATCGTCTACGCGATCTTTCGTTCCTTGAGTTCTTCCCAATACTGGGAGCTTTGATGCTATGGGGTGAGGAGTGGGCCAATTCAGTAGTTCATTTCTGGTGTGACAATGCTGCGGTAGTGCACATCGTCAATTCCCAGACATCTAAATCACCCAAGGTCATGGAGTTAGTTCGCCAGTTTGTGTTACGCAGCCTACGCCTCAATGTGCTCTTCAGGGCCAGACATGTACCAGGTATTAATAATGATATTGCTGATGCTTTATCCCGCCTGCAGATCCCCCGGTTCCGCGCCTTGGCTCCGGACGCAGAGGAATTCCCCTCGCCACTCCCGGACGAGATTTGGACATTTGGCAAGGAGAGGTGAACCGGGCGATCGGCATGTCACTTGCTCCCCGCACGCATAAGGCGTATCACCATGCATTCAGTCAATTTACAAATTTTTGTGCGCAACTCCGGTTGCCTGAGGTGTGGCCCATTCCAGTTGAACACGTTCTCCAATTTATGGTCTATCTACACAGTCAGGGCCTAGCTCCCCGCACCATAGCATCCAGGCTGTCAGCACTGGCATTCATGGCCAAAGTGAGGGGTTCTGCTGACAACACGAATTATTTCCGTATACGACATGTTTTGGAGGGGTGGACACGGGAACGTGGATGCCGCCCGGACAATCGCCACCCAATTTCTCCAGGGGTCCTTACACATCTGGCACGAGGCTGGCATGACCTGTGTTTTGACAGGTATGAGGCAGCTCTTTTTCATGCGGCTACCACGGTGGCCTTTTTTGGAGCGCTCCGCATCAGTGAGTTGGTGCTACTGTCTAAGGCGGATGCGGCTCGTAGGGCACTGGAACTCGAAGATGTCTATGTCTCTAATGAGTGGGCTCAGTTGAGGATACGGTCCTCAAAAGTTGATCAGCACGGTGTAGGCAGTGGTGTTAGACTGCTACGATGTTCCATTGCAGACATCTGTCCGGTTGGTGCCCTACATGAGTTCATTGCTGTGCGTGGTACGCACCCTGGCCCATTTTTCTGCCACCAAGATGGGTCTCCCCTTACTAAATTTCAATTTTGGAAGGTGACCGGTAAGGCACTGTCCAGTGTTGGCCTCCCCGGGGCTCGTTACGGCACCCATTCTTTTAGAATAGGAGCTGCTTCTACTGCGGCTGCATTTGGGTACTCGGAGGCAGATATACGCCGTATGGGGAGGTGGGGATCTAAGTGTTTTGAATTATATGTTCGCCCTCTTCAAGTATGAGTACCAGATAAGTCACTGTCCTCTCTTTTTTATCTTACAGACCTTGTGTGTCCCCGCACACCGGTGGCAGTATGGCTGGTGGGCCATAGCTATGTGCACTGGGCAGCGCAGTATGCTGCGGCGACAGAGTGGGGACCCCAGCTTGGACTACGTGCCTCCGGATGTATCAGGTGGTATGGTAAGCGCGGAATGTTATGGCGGGAACTGTTGCCATTCCTTTTCTCCATTAGGGATGCTGAACCGCCTGATGTCCTGGTGCTGCACCTCAGGGGCAATGACCTAGGCCAGGTCACTGGCCTTTCCTTAAAACATACGATCTGCAGCGACCTAGCTTATTTGCATTATGTGTGGCCTGCCACAACGCTGCTATGGTCAGACATCATACCGCGTCACGCTTACAGGGGGGGTATTAACCTCCATGCCCTTGACCGCGCTCGTCGCTAGGTGAACAGGGCAGTGGCCCGGTTCTTTGCTGACAAGGGTTTGGGGCGGGTCATCCGACACCCCACCATTAGTCTCCAAAATTATGACCTTTACACAGGGGATGGGGTCCATCTGTCGCCCAGAGGTATGAACCTCTTTTTGGAAGATTTGCAAGCAGGCCTGATGACCGAGCTGACGGTCTGGGGGGGTGTGAGTCTTTATTAAGCCTCCCCGTGTGGTGGGTAGCACTGCTAAGGTAAATATTTATGACCCACAGGTATCCGGCAGGTTCGCAATTGACTGGCCAACACTAGATAGGTACAAGTTTGTTAACGTTGACCGGTCAACGACAAACCAGGCAATGGGGTGATGGCAGGAGCTCTTCAGCATGCATCACCCCGTGATTTGACGGATACACGTCAGAGGGTGGGGTCAGTAGATAGTTTATTGACTACGGTCAACAATTTGTTTGTTGTAAACAAACAAATTGATACAAATGGATACATTGTAGCCAATTGCCATTGGCAATTTTGGGAGGAACCTTACCAGTGTTACTGCAGCCTGCTTGCCTTAAGAATTATAATTGGCTGAGTACCAATTGAAATTTATAATTCGGACTAGGGCATGATTTAATAAATGTGGCCCAATACCGTTATCCATATACTGGTGTCTGAGTCTTTTTTTGGGGGGTGCGCCTGCAATACTTTATGGGGAACCTATCTGTGGTACAAGACACCATGGAGCTCCTTTGAAGCGCTATAAGGACCAACCTAAACAAACCATGAAGGTGTCAGGTCTAAACTCACAAACATGGGAGACAACGGCCGAGGATCGCCCACTTTGGTGCCAAACCATCTCTGCTGCTACTGATCACTTTGAAGAGGAATGCCGCAGACATGAAAAGGCTAAGTGACAAGCACAGAAGCTTCATCAAACCCAACCATGCCCTCCACCATCTATTCAGTGTACTGTGTGTGGTCACATGTTCCATGCCAGGATCGGTTTATTGAGTCACCAGTGACACATCCACCAGCTGAGAAAATGACCTCCAGGAAAAATGTGTGCTTGGATACGAGTAGCAGCCAATGACAATGATGACTGTGAATGAATACTGGATGCAACTTGCTAGCCACATCCTATATATGAGTAAAAATTGGCACCTGAAAATTGCAGTATGATGGATACTTCCAGGAGTAAAGAGGAAATGAGACCCGCCTCAGAAAACTTGGTCCCAAACACTCAAGGAAGATCTTAAAACCAATAATGTATCTTGGGATGATGCTAAAGCTGTTGAAATGACCCAAATTGCTGGAGAACACTTTCTGCCCAATGTGTTACTCACAAGAGGAGGAGGAGGAGAATAAACATTGATATGTGTTAGAGTCTCCTTTGAGGTGAGTCACATATCATGGTGAGTGCTATCATTTGGTGATAAAAGTACCTACTTTGCCTGTACAAGATCTATGATTCAATGTATTCATTATATTGTGTACTTTATTTTTTTCCTGTACTGTATCATTGTTTGATATGTTGTGAGCCGCCCTGAGTCGGCGTATGCTGAGTGGGCGGCATACAAATCAAATAAATGAAATGAAATGAAATGAAATGAAATGAAATGTCAAGTGCTTGTAGGAGTTAAACTAGATACACTTAACATGTTTTTAAAATAGATCCTCACTCAATTACTTGCTTTTCTCATCCGCTTGTCTGGCATTTAGTTATTTTGTTTCTAGTTGGTTGTTGGAATGAAAACATGGACCTAATTTGCAAATCTGATTGCTAAATCACATACCTCTAAGGAAATAAGTGACAGAAAACAAGTGAACAGGAGGAAAAGATAAAGGAGGATAGTTTTAATCTGATAATTTTATTTTATTTTAATATGGTAGTTTTAGATATACAGATTTTACTTGATCTTTTTACGTAATTGTTTTTTACGTGATGTTTTTATCATCTTTTTAAACCACCTTAGGTCGCTTAGAAATAACACAAATAAATAAATAAATAAATAAATAAATAAATGTCTAATTTGATCCTAGTTAAAATGATTTTAGGTAGCACAGCTGCTGAAGAATTCATTTGTGACACTTTGAGTGCTGCTGGAAACTGATTCAACAATCTGGTTGTAGAAGGAACTATGGTCTCTCTTATTAGAAAATTAATACAGTTATAGTCATATATGCATGAGATGTAGGCTATGCTGGGTGAGGTTCTGGAAGCTGGAAGCCAAAAATGTAACATTTCTAAGCTCTGGCATGAACAAAGCCCAACTAGAGTGCCAGAAACAGCCATGTGGGATCATGTTTTCAACTTACAAACAGTTCATACATGTTATTGTTGTTTGCTGCAACTCGATCCAAGTATAAGTTGTTGTTGGTTTTTTCCTGCCCTGTGGTGCTAGGAGGCCTGGTCTTGGATGCCAGCTGATTCTGGGCTGCCTTCACCTTCTGAGGCAATCAGGAAAAATGCCACTGGCAGGAATTTGTTTAAGGTGGATCCCAGCTTGCCATGAAGTGACCCACACACTATGATCTCAAAGCCATCTCCTGCAGCACATATGAAATGAGACATGCAGGATTTAACACCGGGCCACAGCCTTGAGGATATGGACAAGGTGCACCTTCACAGCCAATCTATCTGGCATGACTTCTTCTGCCTCTATGACCGTTGAGACTCAGAGTTCCTCCTCTGCTCATTTTGCCATTGGGCCGATTATGATGTTTTCCAGTGGCATTTCCTCCCTGAGGGGACCATCACCCCACCTAAGAGGGTTCATCCGCCTGTAGCCATTGGCCCCATTGGCCCCTTTAGGCAGCCAGGTTATTTACCACCGCCCAACACTCAGTGTTGAGTCATGTCCTACTCTATTACTGTAGTGGGATGTCAGACATGTAATGTTTAGAGAACATTGGCCAAGAAATGTAATGTACTGTGAGAGTTTATGAATTGCAGCCCACTCCTTCAGAGCTTTCTTCAGGCAAGGAGCATGTGTACTCACTTTGTAGCATGTAATCTGACTTCTTTCTAAGCACCTTCATCTGTTCTCTGTAAAGTTCCTCTCAAACATCAGTCATTAAAGATTGTTAATGTATGAAATGTGTTGATGTTTGTTGTGTATGTAACCAAGTGTAATGTGAATCAATCGGATCTAGGGATCCTTCATGTAACCAAGTGTAATGTGAATGAATCGGATCTAGTGATCCTCCATGCTCCCCCTCCCTTTCCTCTCCCTTGTGAATACTCCTATTGTATAGATACTGCGTATACATGTAAGTCATCTGCCACTCACATAGAGTTCAGCTGCCAGTGATAGTGCAGCTGGAAGAGCTCAGCTCACATGGCTCCAATCACCCAATCAGTGATTAGCGCGGGAAACCTTCCCGCCACAGGTGAGCCATGCCAGGTATGCAGTACATCAGAATAACGTCACTGATACAGTAACCAATGGGCACCTTCGGGTGAAATTCAAATGAACTGTACCATATATAAGGAGCTGCGCCTCCGCCATTGCCTCATGTTCAGATTGACTACACTGCAATAAAGATGTGTTTGGCCCCCTGACTGCTGCCTACTTCATATCAATCTGCAAACATCAAATTGGCAACGAAGGTGGGATAATGGCTTCCCACGGCATCAGGCTACCTCCGTTCGACCTCAAGGAACCAGAGAAATGGGCTCTGTATGAGCGCCAGTTCCGACACATGATGGCTGCCGAGCGCATTGAAAATGAGGAGCAAATGCGCTCTTGCCTCCTTGCCCAATGTGGCCTCCTCACGCTCGAATTGGCAATGCATCTCCTGCTGCCCCGGGACATTGATACTGTCCCGCTCAAAGAGATCCTGGCCACGCTACATAGCCATCTCCAGCCAATTGTATCCATCTACCCAGTGAGATTCGCCTTTCATAAGTGAGACCAGCGACCGGGAGAGTCTGTGGCCGACTACACCACCACCCTCAGGTTAGCTGCTGCCCCGTGCCGGTGGGACAACCTGGAGGAAGCCCTGAGGGACCGCCTGCTGTCTGGGTTGTGGGACGACAAAGTCTAGTGGGGGCTGATGGCCAGAGAGTACCTTTCCTTCAACTCCATCCTGCGAGAGTCTCTGGCGGCTGAAGCAGTGAGGTCTGGGGTCAAAACATTCAAGACGAAGCCTGCCACACCTGGAGGGTCTGAGTCTGCTGTGCAGGCCGCCTGACAGTTGCCCCCACACGCATCAAGTTCATCCACATCTCCACGGAGAAGCTGCCCCTAGTGGTACTGAAAAAGGGTTCCAGCTGCCTCCTGGGGAGTCAGTGGTTTGCTCCCTTGGGTATTGAACTATCTGGCATCAATGCCGTAGAGACTGACCCAGTGAGGGACGTGTGCGATGCGCACCCAGCAGTCTTCAAGAACGGGCTCAGGAAGTATAGGGGGCTCCCAGTCTCATTTGACCTGGATCCAGAAATTCTTTCCATATGGCTCAAGCCAAGAAGAGTGCCCTTCGCCCTCAAAGACAAGATTGAGGCAGAACTGGACAAACTGATGGGTCAGGAGATTTTGGTTCTGGTGGACTCCGCAGAATGGGAGACACCGATTGTTACTGCTTTAAAATCCAATGGGGAGGTTAGGATTTGTGCCGACTATAAGTATACAATTAACAAGGCTATTCACCTAAATGCATACCCGGTGCCGGTAGTTAGCCATTTACTAGCCACTTTACACGGGGGTAAATGTTTCGCAAAGTTAGACTTAGCACAGGTGTACCAGCAGTTAACAGTCACATCTGCTACAGCAGCTGCACAGACGATTGTAATGCACAAGGGTGTGTTTAAGGTGACACGCCTCCAGTTTGGCATGAACTCAGTCCCCGAGATTTTCCAATCTCTTGTAGAATGCCTTCTCAAGGGTCACCCTGGGGTCCTGCCCTACTTTGAAGACATTTGGATCACAGCTGGGAGTGAGTCAGAACTAGCAAAGAGGCTGGACTAAGTTTTAACTGTGTTCGAAAAGGCAGGGTTGAGGCTAAGATGAGATAAATGTATGTTCCTAGTGAGGGAGGTAGAGTTTCTAGGGTTTAAGATAACCCCCGAAAGAGTCAAGCCCTCTGACTCTAAAGTTGCTGCTGTTCGAAACACCCCTCGCCCCACCGCGATACCAGAATTGAAGTCCTTCTTAGGACTCCTCAATTTCTATCACTCCTTCTTGCCAAGGAAGGCTTCAGTAGCGGAACCTCTGCACAGTCTTTTAAAGAAAGCCGCGGTTTGGAGGTGGGGGAACAGCCAGGAAAAGGCTTTCAAAGAGTTAAAACAGCTCCTCTCCTCACAGGCAATCTTAACCCATTTCAACTCAAGGCAGCCCGTGGTGTTAGTTTGTGAAGCTTCACCAGTGGGGGTGGGGGCGGTGCTGTGACACGTGTTGGAAAACGGGTGGGAAGCCTCGGTTGCCTTTTACTCAAGGTCCCTTTCAAAGGCAGAGCGCAATTACGCGCAAACAGAGAGGCTCTTGCGATAGCCGCTGGGACCAAGAAATTCCACGACTTCCTCTATGGTCGGGAGTTCAGTATTGTGACCGAACACAAGCCACTGCTGGGTATCTTCACCACGCGTAAGCCCACACCCCAGATTTTGTCCCCCAGAATGCTATGGTGGGCCATATTCCTTAACGTTTACCAGTTCACACTGGTCCATTGCCCGAGTAAAGAAATCAACCACGCTGATGTGCTTTCCCGGTCCCCCCTTCCTGAACTAGGGGAATCCAAGTATGAGGTTGAGCAGGATCACCAGGTGTTGCTGATCGAGTCCCTCGACTCACCCTCCATTGTGCCCACAGATCTCGCCAAGGCTACGGCGAAGGACAAGGTTCTGTCCCTAGTTAATTCATGGGTAAAGAAGGGGTGGCCAACAACTCCTCCCACCAAGGAGTTCAAAGCATACTTCTGAAAGAGGGTTGAACTTTCGATAGAGAGGGGTTGACTCCTATGGGGGCAGAGGGTGGTCATTCCTGAGGTATTGCAGTCAAAGGTACTCAAATTGCTACACGTTAGCCACCCGGGAATCGTGCGCTCAAAGGCTTTGACCAGGAGCTATTTCTGGTGGCCCCAGATAGACACAGACATTGAGCATTTGGTGGGCACTTGCGAGAGTTGCCAGAATTCTCGACCCGAAGAGTCCTGACTTCCTTCCAGAGAATGGGACACAGCCCGCGGACCATGGTCTCAATTGCACATCGACTTCGCTGGTCCATTCAGGGGCTCATTTTTTCTGCTAGTGGTCGATTCCTTTTCGAAATGGCTGGAGGTTATCCCAATGGCCAACACCTCCTCAGCTGCAACCATTAAACCATTGCGGAGGCTATTTAGTTGTTTTGGTCTACCCAATGTGCTTGTCTCCGACAACGCCAGTACCTTCACCTCCGTCGAATTCCAGGCATTCCTGGAAAGGAACGCAATTTAACACATCATCTCTGCCCCATTTCACCCTGCAACTAATGGTCAGGTTGAGCGCCAAGTGCGAACTACTAAAGAGGCACTTCAGCGAATGGGCCACGGGGATCTAGAGTTACAATTGTGTCAGTTTCTTCTTTGCTACAGAATAATACCCCTGGCATCCAGACTCTCACCAGGTGAGCTCCTAATGCGCAGGAGACCGGTCTCACTTTTCGACTGGTTGGACCCGACCAGGGTGGAGGATAAGGGGAGAAATGTTGAAATTGCACACACCATAGTTTTTGCGATTGGGGACCCAGTATATTGTAGAAATTATGTGGCCGCCAGCCCAACGTGGGTCCCAGGGGTGGTGATCGACCAAACAGGGCCAGTTTCCTACCAAGTAGAAACAAGCACGGGGCTACTGTGGTGGCGACATGCCGACCAGCTCAGGCGTTGGGTCACGGACACCCAGGGAGTTGAGGACCAGGGTGATTCAATGTTAGGGTTGAATCACCCTAACCCGCTCATTTCAAGGGGGAGACATGGCAGTTAGCCCACCAAGAGTTCCTGATTTCGGTTTCACCCATCCTTTGCAGAGAGACTGGGAAGAGTTTGAGAGCCCAGACCTCGACAATTTAGAGTTTGAGTTGCAGGACAGGGGGGAGTTTTCAGAGTGTTCCCCCACTCATCCGAGCGAGAAGCAGGGCTTTGATTTCTCCCCAGCAACCCCCCATCCTCTGGTTTTCAAGTCCGCCTCTACTCCCATGCAAATGAGGCAATGTTCTGTTGAGTTGCCCCCTACTCAGAGTAACAGGTGGGAATTTCCTTTAAGTCAGTCTCCTCCCCTTCCAGGTTTCGATATGCAGTATTCCCTCCCGGTTTCCTCTTCTGATTCGGGCCAGTGCTCCCGACATGCCGCTAACACTGCTCGTTTCCCCTCTGCAGAATGAGACACTGTGGAACCCGGAAACCCCAGTTCCTCCGAGCTCAGCCAAGCTGCTGCGTGGCCCAAACGAACTTGCAGGCCACCACTATGGTTGAGGGACTTCGTTCCATCCTAGGGGGGAGGGATGTTGTGTATGTAACCAAGTGTAATGTGAATGAATCAGATCTAGCGATCCTCCATGTAACCAAGTGTAATGTGAATGAATCAGATCTAGCGATCCTCCATGTAACCAAGTGTAATGTGAATGAATTGCATCTAGCAATCCTCCATGCTCCCCCTCCCTTTCCTCTCCCTTGTGAATACTCCTATTGTATAGATACTGTGTATGCATGTAAGTTGTCTGCCACTCACATAGAGTTCAGCTGCCAGTGATAGCGCAGCTGGAAGAGCTCAGCTCACGTGGCTCCAATCACTCAATCAGTGATTAGCATGGGAAACCTTCCCGCCACAGGTGAGCCATGCCAGGTATGCAGTACGTCAGAATGACATCACTGATACAGTAACCAATGGGTGCCTTCAGGCGAAATTCAAATGTACTGTACCATATATAAGGAGCTGTGCCTCTGCCATTACCTCATGTTCAGATTGACTACACTGCAATAAAGATGTGTTTGGCACCCTAACTGCTGCCTATTTTGTATCAATCTGCAAACATCAAAGTGTCTAACACTATATATACTCTGTTTATTGTTCTTATATTTGGTACTTTGAAAATACTATTTGCTACCAGGGTGTTAATTGGACTGACATTATGGTAAGCCACTGACTGCTACTATACTAGAATTTACCACTTCTTGTCAGGATAATTCTCCTGTATATTTAAAGAGATTCACTATAGTTTCTGCATTCTCCTCATAGGCAATATCAGTATATTAAAAAAATTAGAACCACACCTAGAAACTGGTTTATTTTAATTAACTATGTTATCACCTAAAGATGTCAACAAATTAGAGCAACAGGAAACAATATGTCATAGTGCTAAAAAGTTCAAAGCATAGTTTATGGAGAATGTTTTTAAAAGAGCAAAAACATCTCATTTGACTAATGACAAGCAAGATGTGCACAGAAGCAAGTTAGAGAAGAGGTTGCTAAAGGGGAACATGAGCTCTGCCAATCTGGCAGAATGAAATTCAAACTGATTTGTATGAACTCTTTAGTAGGCAACATTATTGCATTGTAAGGAGAAAGGCAATTTTTTTTCTTCCTGTTCACATATTCTCCACAAGCCTGTGGTATCTGTTTAAATTCCTGAAGCATCTTGCCTCTCAGTTTTCCAGTCCTTTTCTAGCATCCATGATTGTGAAGCAAAAGTTGAAATTACAAGGGCAGCATTTCTGAAAGACTCAAATCTGGGGAAACCTATAAGAACCACCACATATTTACAATGGTTCTTATAACCCAGGATTTCTAAACTCAGATCATGATTCTAAGGAGTTTGCTTGTTATTTTAAATAGTTGTGGTTCATCAATCCTGATGAGATACATGTTTGGTCCAGTTGAGAAATCTGAAGCTTGTCACATTAATCAATATCCCAGGAATTATTTTTGGAAAATGTGGTGCAGATACTTTACATGATCCTGTGTGCGTGCGTGCGTGCGTGCGTGTGTGTGTGTGTGTGTGTGTGTTAGAGAGAGAGATAGAAGGGGAAGACTAGTTTGACATCTACACTTTCTGACTAAATGTAACACAGATTGCATTGTTTGTATTAATCTTAGTATTAATGTTATGTGGGCACTTGATGTTGGTGCCTTGACTAATTAATTTTGTAGTGATGGCACCTCTAGTGGAGTTAACTGTCATAATGGCAACTTGTAAAGTAAACTTGTAAGATCATGCTTCTTCATAGAAGGGACTGCTGCTGTTTCAAGATGTCTTGCCATTTCATCCAGTCCATTCAATATGCAAATATGTTCATAAGATGATATGAAACAGTCTCTCCTCATGAGGAAACAGAGCACGCACTAAGGAAAGGTAAACCATTTCTTCCAGGCTGAATATAGTTTCAGAGTCATTCTTTGAGGCTAGGTTCCAGGGGAAACCAGATTGAAGGAAAAAGAATGGGAACCAAAATCCCAGCATATTTTAGCTGTTACAACAATTAAGACTTAGAAGAAGCACTTCAATTTTTGGAGTGGGAGGGCAACTATGCAAAAGATACTCAGAGGATCAGAGTTAGCTGCCAGGAGGGAGGGATTGGCTTGCAGAGCCTGAAGTTTTCCATCTGCTATAAAAACTGCACTGAGCTATGAAGCTGTATTGACCTTTGCTGTAGCAGCAGCACTGAATTCTTCCCATAAAGGCTATGCTGAACTCTTATACTACTCAAAGAATAGGTATGACCCATGATTTTGATACATGGCTCTTCTTTATCATAGAACAACTGAACTAAAAGAGAATAAGGCTGCCCTTGCTTCCATACAGGAGCCACTAACATCAGGTGTCAGCAGACTTAGGTCAAGTTTGGTCCTACCACTATGGTGGTAGTAGTGTTCCCAAATGGTTGATAGATTGTACCACAATGGGCAAGAGATGCCATAGTTTAATATAGACTTGCATAAACACGCTCTGCATTACAAAGCTAGCACAGCAAGGAATGAATGGAGTTTTGTTGTCCTATTTTGCTAATTGCAGGGAGCTTCTATATGCAAGACAATTTTCAAATATTTTTGTATCCTGCCTAGAACCTGAAGCGATACAGTCTCCTCTAAAAGTTTTAGATTCTACTTGTTCTCTCACTTAGAAATCTAGACCAGATTTTATGTAGTCCAGATCAGTGTCACAATGTCATCTTTCAAGCAAAAATACTGTAAAAATGTTGGCATAGAGCACCCACCATGTGTAGCAAGTGAGCTAAGGAAAGGGGTGGGGAGGGAGATTATTAGTCATATGTGTTTGTCTGCTTTTCCTTACTAGATCTACATTCAGATTCACACATTTAGGCATCCCTCCTTTTGAGGCCACTTCCTTTATCTTCTTGCTCCTTCATCTTAGCTAAAACAGAATTGCACATGTAGCAGCCAGCATTAGGAGTTCAGCAAATAACCTTTGTGCACCTTTTAGGGGTGGGTTTTTAAACTTTTAACTTTGTTTTATCATGTGTCTTTTATGTATTTACTGTCTGCTATGTAAACCGCCCTGAGTTGGGTTGTACCTGAGTGGGCGGTATATAAGCGTGAAAAAATAAATAAATAAATAAATAAATAAATAAATAAATAAATAAATAAATAAATAAGCAAGCCTAGGATCTTTTTACATCTTGCACTGTCCCTCAATGTTTTTCACTGTTCATAACCACTACACCCATACCATTTTTTTGTCATCATGAGAGTAATTATTTCCCTTCAATAGCTATAAGTTCTGCATGAAACTATTTCAGTCTCTAAGATTAAATACTAAATAAACCCAACAAGCCCAAAGGATTTGATGCTGAGCCACTTATCCATTGCTGGGAGGACACTGTAGAGGTATGGCTCTTTTACAACCTGGGCTAGAAAGAGCCACCAGGAGTAGATTATGAGTGACCAGCCTTAAACAGGAATGGGTGAGGACAATTTGAAAGATAAACCAAGGAATAGAGGGTGATATTGTCAATATACAATAGTTTCCAGCATTGCTACATAATGTGAGAAAACAACAGAAGAAACACCACTGTGCACAGGTGGCTCTTGAATGATGCAGGAGGCTATCCAGCTTTTCTCTGAAAATTCTGACTGAGCTGCCCCTAGTCAGATCAAGACTCTCTCCAACCCTGTATTAAAGAAATGACAAATAGAGAATAATATCATTTTTCCTATTCCATGAGTTCCTAATGGTCCAGTAGTGGTCAACTTTGAAGGTCAGGTGGTCACCATGAGAATCCCGAGCCCATCCCTCACAATACAGGTAGCATGTTGATCCTTAGCCACAAACAATTTCTAACCATTTTAACTTCCTTCCATCAAATGCAAGTTTTTGGTAAAGTGAATTGACATGAATGATCTCTTCAGCATCAGGCTACACCAAAATAAATTGAATTTACAAGATCCAGCTACTCTGAGGACTACAGCTCTTGGGTTCATGTGGAACAAGGCAGCTGTCCCAAAGAGGTCATAAATATTGTGCCATCATTCTTATTAGTGAAAAATGCGCCCCTCCCCATGCTTCAATCCTACCTACTCAGTACTCAGGTAGACTCCGCTAGAAAATGTGATAGATAAATAAATATCTATTTATATTTATATTATTTATATTTATTGTATTTATATTTATTGTATTTCATGTGTCTCTTGTCTTTCTCTCAATGCAGAGACTCAAGATGACTTACAAAATGATTTTCAAAAAACAGGTATATCCCCTGAAAATACAATGAATTACAATATTAAAATACAATTAAATATGTAAATGGAATTAAACATCTGCATTAGAAAGAATCAGGAAAAAAGTAAAGTATGAAGCTTCTTTCCTTGGGACTCCACTTTCATCAGTCCATTCGGTTGCTAGTTGCCTGTCTAAAGACAAAGCTGTTTGGCTATCAGTGGAAACATAGCAGGGAGGGGGGTCAACATGGCCTCTCCTGGAAATTGCAAATGTACTGTTTTTTCTCTAAGTAGAAGCTAATGATCTAATAATTTGCAGCTGCTGTTCATGAGGATGAGTTGAAAACAGATTTATTGGAATTATTTAAGGCTGGAGGGGGCAGTCTAGATTGACTCCCTCCCTCGAACTCTGAATATTTAAAAGTAGTATGCAGCTTTTATGATAACAGATAACCAAAATCATATACATATGTTTTCTAATGAGGGCCGAGTTTCAAGTTCTTTTCACTTTTTTCTCCTTCAAAACATCTGCATGTAGTGTGTAAATGAGAGGACCTAATAAACAGCAACCTGAATTTTCCTCCTCTACAGAAATTAATATTTTTAAAAAGGAAATTAGCATCTAGAGAAGCCCAATGGGACACCTTAATTTAAACAATATCAAAAGAGTGTTTCTTTATGAAACATGCTATTAAACATTTGGGGGCGGGAGGGTGCGGCTTTCCTACAAAGCAGCCTCAGGGAACTTTCAAACATTACAAAGCAGAACTCACGGTTCCAAAGTATTAATAAATTATGCTAATTGGAAGTAAGGGATTCAAGAAGGCAAAGTCAAATAATAGGGTCAGTCAGGCATCCTTCAACTCAATTTGCAGCCCAACTTATGTTGGTTAGTTCTTGCTCCTTAATCAAAACATAATCCCCCCCCAAAAAATAATAATAATAATAATCCTGCCTTCTTCTGCTTCACTCATTTTCATAATTCGGAATGCATCTTTGCTCATCCCTAAACAACATGCCTTCCTAGGTGGGGTGATGCCTTGTGAGAATCCACTTAGTGAAACCTGTATGAAGAGGCCAAGTATCACCATAGGGTAAAATAGAGAAGGCAGAACTCTTTATGGTGTGCAGGGAAAAAATTGATTGGTCAAAATGTTCCTGATGTTGTGTTTGTCCTGATCTCCAGTTTGCACTGAATAATAATCTATGTGAGAAAATAACAAATCAGGAAGTTAACTCACACAAAATGAATTACCACAACATTTAACATCTCTCCTGCAACATCAGTGTTGTGCTATTTAACTTGATTTAACATGTCCGCATGTACACATCTTATCTATTAGTAAAGGTAAAGGTTTCCCTTGCTCGAAAGCCAGTCATATCCAACTCTAGGGTTTGGTGCTCATATCTGTTTCATCGCCGAAGAGCCAGCGCTATCTACTTCTGCAGACATTTCCATGGTCATATGGCAGGCATGACTAGACACCGGAGCGCATGGAGCGCTGTTTACCTTCCCACCAAAGTGGTCTCTATTTATCTACTTGCAATTTCTTGCTTTCAAACTGCTAGATTGGCAGGAGCTGGGACAAGACGGGAGCTCATTCTATCCTGCAGTACTTTGGAATTGAACTG
The DNA here is from genome assembly GCA_035047345.1 of Bradypodion ventrale. Classification (NCBI taxonomy): domain Eukaryota; kingdom Metazoa; phylum Chordata; class Lepidosauria; order Squamata; family Chamaeleonidae; genus Bradypodion; species Bradypodion ventrale. Next base: position 296,118,680 of record JAWDJE010000002.1, on the reverse strand, counting down.
CTGACCTTCCGCCTCCCAGTCAGCGCCTTAGCCCCTTGAGCCACTGCAGTCCCCAGCTTATCTATTATATTTGAGAAAAGGCAGTGGCTGAAATCCTGTTGCTGCTAAAGAAGGACAAGATCATTAACTAGCAGTGTTACTACAGTATATATAAATGTTAAATTTCCTATCTGAAGTTTCCTAAAGATCCCTTTTTCCCTGGGGAAGACTTTGGGGCCTTTAGGAGAGGGGGACAGAGTCTTTCATAATGGAAAATGGCACCCAAAGTTTCTGCCACTAAATCAGAACTGCTGCTTTCATTGTATGAAGTAAAATCACACCAACTAGATTTCAGCCACTGTTATTGTTGTTATTGCTGAAGGGATAGCTCGCTAGATCAGGTACAGTACTACCCTGGATAACGTTAAAACTTGGTTCCATGAGTCTTAACATTATGCGGTTTTTAACATTGTGAAATACATGCACTGCAAAATGTTAAAATCCTATGGAATGTAACGCACAATGTCAAACTCCATAGAGATACATTGTAACCAGCACAGACTTCAGAGGACATTGTGCAATACATCCCATAGGATTTTAACATTGTGCGGTGCATATTTGTTCTTCAGGTTCTTTAATGTTATGCGATTTTAACATTGTGTGGTGCAAACCTTATCCGGGGTATTAATGTATTTGGATGTGGAGCCAGAGGTTGTGAGTTCAATTCCCCGCTATGTCTCCAGGCAGAGGAGTCAGCCTGTGTAATCAAAGGTAAGTTACACAGTCCCAGAATACCCTGAGAAGAAGGGAACCATTTCTATGTATTATCTACCTAGAAAACCCTGGAAAGAGTCTCCATTAGCCAGAATTGATTTCACAGCACACTGTTAGTTTTATTGGTGTTGATACATTGGTACTGCTTTAAGAAAAATTGCTGCTATATTGAAAGCGCGGCGCCAAAATGGCCGCCGCGCTCTTTGCGCCCCCCCCACCCGGACTCAGACATCCGGGTGAGTTAGGGGGCGTGGCCACCCCTCTATAAAAGGGGTGGCCACGAGGCAGCCGAGCTGCCATTTTAGAATAGCGACGGAGAGGAGAAGTTTTCTCCGTCGCTGTTTTTTCTCTTAGTCTTCGGCTATTGAGCCCTTGCAGTTCGTTTCCTGGCTGGGAAAGGAGGATTAATGCATGCGGAGCCTCGGATTGCTTGGCTACCGCGGTGCTTAAGCACTAGGAGTTCGATCCCTGGATAGGGATCCAGCCTTTCTTCTCCTAGGGAGACATGGCTCCCAAGCGGAAGGCCCCGGCGCTAAAGCCGCGGCTGAGGGGAAGAAATTTTACCGGCCCTGCGCCGGACGGGGGCCAGCCATTGGGTCGGAGGACCAGGGCTGCGCCCCCACGGCAGGGCAATGTGCCAGCCTTGCCCACTGGTACCAGTGGGGCTGCTCAGGTCGACACTTGGCAACCGGGCTCCAGCTCGGTAGCTGGTCAGCTACAGGCCGGCCCCTCCGGGGCTTCGGCCTTCGGCCCGCCATTACCGGCCATGGGACAGGGCGGCCTGGGGGGGGCCTGGTGCAGGTATCCAACCCGCTGCTCCTCCGGCCCCTCATGGGCCGGAGTTTTGGGCATGGCCCTATTCTGGCCCTGGCTCTCCTTTTGGGTTACCTTTTCCTCAACTGCCTGGTGGGCTGTCCGGCCCACCCGGCCCGCCTTATGCTGGGGCCTCTGGGGCAGTGGATGCTCTGTTAGCACGGTTAGCAGTGCTGGAAGCATCCTTGGGCATTGCACAGCCTCCTTTGGAGGGGAGCACTACTCTTTCCACTGGGGCTCCTTCGTTGGCTCCGGCTACCTTGCCGGCCGCAACGCTTCAGCGGGCGGCCAGCCGGGTCGAGCTGCTTGAGACGATCCGGCCGGCACCAGCTTGTGTCTCGCAGCTCCCCGTTCGTCCCGATGTCCAGACTGGGAGCAGTCAGGTGTGGTCCCAGAGCTCGATTCCGGTCGTGAGCTCCGACGCCCACCGTGGGCCGGAACCCCCGGTGGCGGCGGCTCACGGGGGTGCACCTAGTGAGTATCAGGTTCAATTTAGTGCACCTACATCACAGCCCATTTACAGTGGTGGGGTTCAGTGGCCCTGGCCTCGTCAAGTTGAGGCGAGTGGGCATCAGTTACCAGCCTATCCCAGTGCCCCATGGTTTCAAGATGGTCCTTCGTTAAGGGCGGGGGTGTCCGCCCCTGGGGCAGTGCCGAGCATCGCAGGGGCTGTCCAGGTCCCGCTGCATATGCCCTCTATACAGAATGTTCCGATGATGGCTTTGCCGACGGCTGGTTATTCCTTGCCCCTAGGTGATCATTTGTCACAGGTCACGAGGGATAAGATTTGGGGAGGGGAGTACGTCGATATATTCTCCCTATTGAACCATGAGCCCACTAAGGAAGAGAGAGAGGGACAGGACGACAGAGACAAAGAGCTGTCCCGTCGTCGTAAGCCACCGCGCACTTGGGCCAACTGGTTGCCAGCATATCTTATTTATATGGTGGTATACCTTAGGGCCCAGCCTGATCTGGCTATTCCTATGGTCCAATACTTGGACAATATTTACAGGGCGATGGTTGGTTTCCCTGGCCCATCGTGGTTGGCTTTCGATGAGGAATTTAGAATGAGGGTGGCCCTACACCCAGAGATGAGGTGGGATGAGCCCTGCCAGAAATTGTGGCTCTTGTACATGACCCCCACGCATCCGGCGCCTGGGGATAGGTACCATTGTGGCCATGCTGTGCAGCGAGCTGCTCCAACACAGGCTCCCCGCCAGCCGGCGGGGCAGGGGGTTCCAGCCCGCTTGCTGTGTTGGAGCTTCTCAGCTAATGGCGTGTGCAATAAGCGACAGTGTTGTTTCCGACATGAGTGTCCCTCTTGCGCTGGCCCCCACGCCGCCTCCGCGTGCCCGCGGGCTGGTGGGTCACGGGGCAGAGGTAGAGGTGGACAGGGGGCGGGCAGGGCTTCTGCTGATGGAGCTAGCCAGTCAAAAGGCCCCGTCCCCAGTTAATGTGTATATGCTGGAGCAATGGCTCTCAACTTATTCAAGAAGGGAGGACGTGAGGTACCTCCTGGAGGGTTTCCAGTGGGGCTTTCGTATCCCGTTCAAAGGGGTGTGGGGACCCCAAGATGCCCCCAATTTGGTTTCCCTGAAGGGTAAGGAGGGGGTAGCTGCCCTGAGTATTGCCAAAGAAGTAGAGGCCAGGAGGGTAGCAGGCCCCTTTTCTGAACCACCTTTCCCTAACCTGAAGGTCTCCCCTCTGGGGCTAGTACCTAAAAAGACCCCGGGTGAATTCTGTTTAATCCACCATCTATCGTACCAGGTGGGTTCTTCTGTCAATGATGCTATTCCTGATGACCTTTGTTTGGTCAGGTATACGTCGTTTGACCAGGCCCTACGGATGGTGCGCTCTTGTGGTCCCGGTGCCCTCCTGGCAAAATGTGACATTAAATCGGCATTCCGATTGCTGCCAGTGCACCCCAGGGACTTTGAGCTATTGGGTTTTAGATTCCAAGGGAAGTTCTATGTAGATAAGGCCATGCCTTTTGGCTGCTCTATTTCATGTTCAGCATTCGAACGTTTTAGCACTTTTCTTCAGTGGGCCTTTGTTTGCAGGTCCGGGTCTCGGTCTGTAGCCCATTACCTCGATGACTTTTTGTTCGGGGGTGAACGGGGCTCGGACACGTGCACGCGTCTCCTCACTACATTTCAGACGCTAATGCGGGAACTGGGTGTCCCCTTAGCGCCCGAAAAGACCGAGGGCCCATCTACTACACTCACATTTCTAGGTATTGAAATTGACACGGTCGCACAGGCATCCCGGTTACCCATCGATAAGGTCACCCGGATCTCCGCGATGATTTTGGCATTGATGGCCAAACGTAAAGTGTCACTTCATGAGCTGCAGGTACTTCATGGACATCTTAACTTTGCCTGCAGGGTGGTGACACCCGGCAGAGCATTTGCCCGGCGCCTATGTGATGCCATGTCTGGCCTGTTAAAGCGCCACCATAGGGTCCGACTGACCAGGGGCATGCGGGCTGACCTTTCGGTTTGGCTCACATTCCTACGGGATTTTAACGGGGTCTCTTTCTGGAGATCAGACCTTTTGGTTCCCCCTAGATTCCAAGTACAGTCGGATGCCTCCGGCTCCCTGGGATATGGGATTTATTTTGAGGGGAGGTGGGCTTATGGCCAATGGCTTCCCGCATGGCGAGGCACGGATCGCCTCCGCGATCTTACCTTTCTTGAGTTCCTTCCCATCCTGGGTGCTTTGATGCTATGGGGCGAGGAGTGGGCCAACTCAGTGGTCCATTTTTGGTGTGACAATGCGGCAGTGGTGCACATTGTCAATGCGCAGACATCTAAATCGTCTAGGGTTATGGCGTTGGTTCGCCAATTTGTGTTACTAAGCCTACGCCTAAATGTGCTGTTTAAGGCCAGACATGTCCCAGGCATTAATAATGATATTGCTGATGCTTTAACCCGCCTGCAGATCCCCCGGTTCCGTGCCTTGGCTCCGGAAGCAGAGGAATTCCCCTCGCCATTCCCGGCCAAGATTTGGACATTTGGCGAGGAGAGGTGAACCGAGCGATCGGCATGTCTTTGGCACCTCGCACGCGTAAGGCGTATCAACATGCTTTTATACAATTTGGAACCTTTTGTGTGCAACTACAGTTGCCTGAAGTGTGGCCCATTCCAGTGGAACAGGTTTTACAATTTATGGTTTATCTACACAGTCAAGGTTTGGCTCCTCGTACTATAGCATCCAGGCTGTCGGCACTGGCATTTATGGCCAAAGTGAGGGGTTTTGCTGACTGCGTTAATGATTTCCGCATACGTCATGTTTTGGAGGGGTGGACATGGGAACGTGGCCGCCACCCGGACACTCGCCACCCAATTTCACCAGAGGTACTGACCCACCTTGCACGAGGCTGGCATAACTTGTGTTATGATAGGTATGAGGTGGCTCTTTATCACGTGGCTACCACGGTGGCCTTCTTTGGAGCGCTCCGCATCAGTGAGTTGGTACTACTGTCTAAGGCGGATGCGACTCGTAGGGCACTGGAACTCGACGATGTCTATGTCACTAATGAGTGGGCTCTGTTGAGGATATGGTCCTCAAAAGTTGATCAGCACGGCGTAGGCAGTGGAGTTAGACTGCTACGATGTTCCATTGCAGACATCTGTCCGGTTGGTGCCCTACATGAGTTTTTGGCAGTGCGTGGCGCGCACCCTGGCCCGTTTTTCTGCCACCAGGATGGGTCTCCCCTGACCAAATTCCAGTTTTGGAAGGTGACCGGTATGGCACTTCACAGTGTCGGCCTCCCTGGGGCTCGCTACGGCACCCACTCATTTAGGATAGGCGCTGCTTCAACTGTGGCTGCATTTGGGTACTCTGAGGCTGATATACGCTGGATGGGGAGATGGGGATCCATGCGTTTTGCATTGTATGTTCGCCCACTCCAGGCATGAGTACCAGTTAAGTCATTATTCTCTTTTCTTCTTTTACAGACCCTGTGTGTCCCCGCACACCGGTGGCAGTATGGCTGGTGGGCCACAGTTACGTGCACTGGGCAGCGCAGTATGCTGCGGTGACAGAGTGGGGACCCGCACGTATACGTTGGTATGGTAAGCATGGAATGAGATGGCGGGAACTGTTGACATTCCTGTTTTCCATCAGGGATGCTGAACCACCTGATGTCCTTGTACTGCACCTCGGGGGCAATGACCTTGCCCAGGTCACTGGCCTTTCCTTAAAATTCATGATCTGCAGTGACCTGGCTTATTTGCATTATGTGTGGCCATCCACAAGGCTGCTATGGTCGGACATCATGCCGCGTCATACTTACAGGGGAGGTATTGACCTCCGTGCCCTTGACCGTGCTCGCCGCTCGGTGAACAGGGCGGTTGCCTGGTTCTTGTCAGACAAGGGTTTGGGGATGGTCATCCGGCACCCCACGATTAGTTTGCAAAATTACGATGTCTATGCAGGGGATGGGGTCCACCTGTCGGCTAGAGGTATGAACCTCTTTCTGGAAGATTTGCAAGCAGGCCTGGTGACCAAGCTGACGGTCTGGGGGGGGGGCGGTGAGTCTTCATAGACGCCTCCCCGTGTGGCGGGTAGCACTGGTAAGGTAAAGATTGATGATCCATAGGTATCTGGCAGGTTCACAATTGACTGGCCAACACTTAGACAGGTACAGGTGTAATAGCTTTGGCCAGTCAACGACGAACCAGGCAAGGAGTGATGGCAGGAGCTTTACAGCATGCATCACCTTGTGATTTGATGGATACACGTCATAGGGTGGGGTCAGTAGATAGTTTATTGACTCCGGTCAACAATTTGTTTGTGTCAACAAACAAATTGATACAAATAGTTACATTGTAGCCAATTATCATTGGCATTTTTGGGAGGAACCTTACCAGTGTTACTGCGGCCTGCTTGCCTTAAGAATTACAATTGGATGAATACACCAATTGAAAGTTATAATTCGGACTAGGGCATTATTCAATAAAAGTGGCCCAATGCCTTTATCCATATACCAGTGTCTGAGTCTTTCTTTGGGGGGTGCACCTGCAATGCCCAACTGCAACCTTTTCCAAATAGCAGGTCCCTCACAACTTTGGTCCATGAACTAGTAGTTGCAAGGATTGAGTCCTGCAATGCTCTCTATGTGGGATTTCCCTTGAGACTGTTGCAGAGACTTCCACAGGTCCAGAATACTACAACCAGATTGATTACAGATGTTAATAGATATTCTCACGTCTCCCTAGTCTATGGATGCCTTGTACTGGTTACCTGTTAGCTTACCACATCAGGTCCAAGGGTTGGACCTTAACATATTTGTCTTTACAGTTTGGGACCTTATTACAAAACAGAGCACTTCCATCTGTAGATATCTGTTGATCACACTGGATCTGCTGAGTCTTTGTGGCTTAGGGTGCCAGCCCCAAAAGAGACCCATAAATCAATAACAAGAAATCAGGTATTTTCAGTGGTGGCACCTTTATTACAAAACAAGTTCCCACAAGAAGTCCATGAAGTTCTGTCCATCCTTGACTTTAGAAAACAAATCAAAACTCTGGTATTAAGAGAAGCCTTCAGGGAGAACCAATCTTATGTTTTCTACTTTATTGCTCACCTTATTGTTTTTGCTTTGTCATGCTGTTTCCTTTATTTCATCCTGATTGAATGATTTGAAAAAGGTAAAGATATTGCTCAAAAGCCAGTTGTATCCGGCTCTAGGATGTTGCTCATCTCCGGAAATATATATACAGCATCAAGGCAATTGAAAAGCTAATTTTGTCAAAAGGAGTTTTCTTTCCTATTTTTATGTTCCTCCTCCATAACAAATGGTACATACATTTGAATAAAGTATCAATGAGGAATTCAGGTTGAACCCTTCAGGACAATATAGGAGGTCTTTGGAGTACTGCATGCTCACAATGGATGTTTTAAAAAAAGGATTTATAAGAATGGGAAAATACCCAGAGGAGCATATATTAAATGAATGAATGAATACTCAACCAAACACTCAACCATACCAATGTAGAGAAAAAGCATACAATTTCATTCTTTCAAAACCATATGGCAGTATCAACATCAACATCATCATCAATTTTAATTTGTACCCGCCCTACTCAGCACAAAGGCCGACTCAGAGCGGCATGTCTGCCATATGCACACGGAAATGTCTGCAGACGCAGTCAGCACTGGCTCTTTGGCTGTAAACAGAGATGAGCACTGAACCCTAGAGTCGGATACGACTGGTTTTCAAGGAAGGTGGACTTTTACCTTTACTAACCAATGCAATAACCCATCTGCTCCATGAATCTTACTTCTTTGGTTTGGAAATATCTTCTAAATTTATAAGATTGCCTAGGATGGATTGACCAGCACTCCTTATTCGTAGATGAGGACAACAGAAGAAAGAAATGGAATCAAATGTTAAATGAATGCAAAAAGTTGAAGTCAGCAACTTTGGACCCACAGTTCTTTCTGGCTCCAAACTCACTCAGTCCTGAGAAACATTAGCACTGCCTTCTCTAGGAACATGCTGTTAGATGAGAGAGGGCCAGTTCAATTCGACACTTTCAAATCTGCAAGGAGGTGGAGAAAGTTTCATCTCCTCCAGGAAATAAGTTCAAGTGTGAAGAGTCCAATCCAATTGTATAGAAATGTTGCTCAGTTGGACTTAATGGAAATGGACATCTTTAGAGGCATGTGCACTAGCCGAAATTCTCTTATTAGAAGAACTGTCTGAATCATAAGAAAACCCATTTCTGCACAGGTTTAATATCTCTAATAAGTGGCCACCTTTTAGCCTCAGGAAAGGGATAGGTATTCATCTTCTTAAATTACTTTTAAACCAATTTTTCTTGTGCCCCCCCTTCCCTCACTCCTCCCATCTTCAGTTTTAAGCAAAAAGGGAGGGGAGGGTGGTGAAAGAAAACAGAGGCAATCCAGATGCCTTTCAGTGCTTTGATCAGTTTCTATGCAGACAGCCAGGCTGCCTCCTAGCACCTCTTTAACTACAGCTTGCCAGTAAGAAAATGAGCTGTTTTAACTCTGCAATTATAGTGCCTGCTGAATGCCTGTCATCACAGCAATAGGAACCTGATCTGAACTGTATATCCACTGGAGAGAGAATTACAGCAACCAGGGCAGAAAGTTAAATACCCCCTATGGCTGTGAGACTCCATAAAAACCAAAGAGCCTGGAGCCACCAACTGTCTTCCCACCTTCCCAATGAGCACTGGACTAGGAGATATATAAAGCTCAAGCAGGTCATGCTGGCTTGGGAGTTAGGCATGGGAATAAACATTCAAGAAGTGCCACCTTCCCAACACAGCAGAGGAGGATCTGTTTATTCGGAGGGAATCGAGGAGCTGACAAATCAGCAAGAATTAGTCTAAAACCATAAAACCATTCACACCACCCTGAGTTGGGTTTTTACCTGATTGGGCAGCATAAAAATTGAATAAAATAAATAAAATAAATAATACATAATAAATAAAGCCCCCAAAGAGGTCTGCCCTAAAGCTATGGAAGCTTATCCATGGGGGAAAGATCAGGATCACAATCTTGCAGTTTGGCAGCTGCTCTTTAGAAGAGCTTGGGAAAGTTCTTCCATTAATCTACACAGCTCTCAGAAACTCATAGCCTTGAGGAGGGCTACAGTTTCCAGAGACTCCTAACCCACATGGCTTCCACTTTCAGAATCCCCAGGACCACAGTTTTATTCATCTGTGGTAGTTTTTGAGGGAACAACTTAGGAGATCTTCTTTTAAAGTTCAGTTTCCTGAATCCCCCAAACTATTGGGACATTAGAAGGCAGGGAGATTTTGAATGGCATAGACAAGCTGCAAAGGAAGACGCTTCCTTGAGGGGACCAATACCCACTCTTTCTTCATATGACAGATGGCTTTCCAGAGCATGCCTTCTCCAGAAATCCAGGTAGCATGGTAGCAGAGTGGCAGGAAGGCCACCAACATGATATCTGTGTGCTCCCAGGTTTCCCTCAGCCCTCTGATGTGAGATTTGCGCCCCACCTCCCACAGCCCAGATTTAGAAAACCTTTTGCTTCTCTAGATATTCTTTGACCTTCTAAAGCCGTGATGACGAACCTTGGCACTCCAGATGTTCTTGGACTTCACTTTCCAGAAACCCAAGCCCCTGTGAATCCACTCAAATGGGGTTACTGCAATTTATTCGGCCCATGCCGGCCTCGTCGCTCCTGGAAGCGGAAGTAAAATGTGCTCGTACGGAGGAAGCGTTAACCTGGAAGAGTCTTAACCATATGGGCATGTTTTACTTCTGCTTCCAGGAGCGATAAAGGCGGCACAGACCAAAAGAATTGCAGTAAACCCATTCATGTGGATTCACAGGGGCTTGGGCTTCTGGGAAGTGGAGTCCAAGAACATCTGGAGTGCTAAGGTTCGACATCACGGTTCTAAAGCTATACAAATATATGCATGGCATTGGGCCAAGTGAAACATTGCTCTTCCCAATTTAGAGGTGAGAAAGGTAACCAGGCAAGAGAATTTGCAGTTCTCTGGCAATAATAAAGAAAACCGAGAGCATCCGTAGCTTCTCAGCACTTTGTAAATCAGAAGAAAGTTTTACTTTACTCTGAAAGGTTTCCGCTTGTGCTCTCTTCGACTTCCCGTCTCATCAAATTTGCCCAAAACAGTATCAATGCCTGCATGCTCTGACACTCATATCTCATCTTCACCAGTCCTTGAATAGATATTTCATTTTCCAATTGTTCTAACCACAAATACCACACTCTAGTTGATTGAAAAGCAAAATCTGTGTGTGTGTGTGTGTGTGTGTGGGGGGGGGGGAATTCCATTCCATCTTAGGCCTGACATGGCATGTTGCTGTTGTTTATGTCCAGTTTTTCTTTCAAGCTTTTGCATCTCTTTCTAATCTCTTCAACAGAGTCCAGGCTGAGAGTCACTCATTGGTCCAATGATCAAGCAGCAAGCTATATGGCTCAGCAGGGATCAGAATCAGAATCTCCCAACTCATTGAAATCCCAAACCACTGCATCAAACAGGCAAGGTAACAGTTCTTTTCCCTGGAAGTCTGTGGCTGAATGAGTGAGGGGTACTGATAACAAGAAATAGCAGGGGTTGTGGTGATTAGTGGTGAAGAATGTAAGTGGTAGCCAGAGGTCCCAGGTTCAAATACCACCTCAGTTGTCTGTTTTAACTAGAGAAGGATGAGACAGCCACCCTAGGCAGCAAAGGGAGGTTTAGGAATTGAGTGAAGAGCTGGACATATGTCTGTGAATCACATAATCTGCTCTGTCACTCCAAAGCTAGCATGATTCATCCATGTGTTGTGTGGTAAAGGGCTGTCAGCACTAGATATGATCCTGTACTTAATTGCCAATATGGCAGTGTGAACAGTCAGTGAACAGTTATGTAAAGCTACACAATATACACATTTGGGTTAAAATGTAAAATCATGATATTTACAGCATAAAGAATCTCTTTCTTTCTCTTAACCTTACACGTGTGTGTGTATGTGTGTGTGTGTGTATGTGTGTGTGTGTGTGTGTGTGTGTGTGTGTGTGTGTGATAGAGAGAGAGAAAGTGTGTGGGTGTGTATGTTTACTTTTAGGTCCTTGGACTGATGGCATGTTACTTATCATGCCCTCATATTCTAACAGCCTGAGTTTATATGCAGTGATACATTATATTGCACAGGCCATTGCAGTTTAACATAGAATTAAATAAAATGTTAAAAGTAATCTCTCCCAGCATACTGTATATATTCTATGATTCATCCTTCAAATCTGTCTTCAAAGCCAATTTCTCTTAGATCCTTTTCTAATTCTTCTCTCCTCCTTTTCTTCTCCACAATAATTCTTTCTAAGACAGATGGATGGTTACACTCCTACTCTCACAGCTGATCTGAAGTCACAAATTTTCTGTGAATGTAGACAAATTAAATCAATCCAGCAATTATGTGGATACAATTTATGCCCTACTAAGTGTACAAAGGGGCTGCGGTGGCTTAGTGGTTAAGATGCTGAGCTTGACAACTGGAAGGTCAACAGGACAGCAGTTCGGGACCCAAGTACTGCATGATTGATAGATAGATAGATAGATAGATAGATAGATAGATAGATAGATAGATAGATAGATAGATAGATAGATAGATAGATAGATAGATCTTTATTGTTATTGTCCTGCACAGAACAATGAGATTGAGCTCCCATCATCTGCCCCAACTCCTGCCAACAGAGCAGTTTGAGAAAAACAAGAAATTGCAAGTAGATAAAATAGATATTGCTTCAACAGGAAAGGTGAAAGTGTTCCATGCACTCCGGTGTCTATTAATACCAGTCATATGACTGAAAACGAAAACAGCGTTTGCTCTTTAGCTGTAAACAGAGATGAGCACCACCACCTAGAGTTAATAGCAGAGATAATGCTATTGAAGCAGCCCACTTTTGGTCAACATGTTAACATTTTAATTTGTTTGAATTTTATCTCAGCAGCAGCAGTGGCTGCTACTCGTATCCGAGCATACATTTTTCCTGGAAGTCATTTTCTCAATTGATGAATGTGTCTCTGGTGACTCAATAAAACGATGCTGGCATAGTTGAGTTTGACGAAGCTTTCATGTTTGTTGCCTTGTCTCTTCGTGTCTGCGGTGTTCTCCTTCAAAGTGATCGGTAGCAGCAGAGATGGTTTGGAGCCAAAGTGGGTAATTGTTATGTATGTTAACTGTGTTTTCTGACAGGAGTGGAATGTATCTTTTCTCATGTATCTATTCTTATGCAAATAAGTGGATCGAAAATGTGCACACTCTGTTAGCCAATGGGCTTGTTGTATTATTGTTACTGTTTATAGGAGTGGAATGTATCTTTTCTCATGTATCTATTCTTATGCAACACTCTGTTAGCTAATGGGCTTGTTGTATTATTGTTACTGTTACTGTTTATAGTGTATATAAGTCCGAGATTTGCCCCATCCAAAGCTGTGTTCAAACCCCACTAATAAAGAGCTGAATTTCACTACTTCACTTGTCTGCTTCTTCATTGCAGGCGCACCCTCCAAAGAAAGACTCAGACACCGGTATTGGATTAAAGGCATCAGGCCACTTTTATTGAATAATGCCCTAGTCCGAATTATCACTTTCAATTGGTGTATCATCCAATTGTAATTCTTTAAGGCAAGCAGGCCGCAGTAACACTGGTAAGGTTCCTCCCAAATTGCCAATGGAAATTGGCTACATGTATCTATTTGTATCAATTTGTTTGTTGACACAAACAAATTGTTGACCGGAGTCAATATACTATCTACTGACCCCACCCTATGACGTGTATCCATTCAATATCAGGGTGATGCAGGCTGTGCAGCTCCTGCCATCAACCCTTGCATGGTTCGCCCTTGACCGGCCAATCTTATTCCCCTGTACCTATCTACATGTTGAATGAAAAAAGCCAAGTGTATGTCTTTAATGTAAGAAAGTATTCACATGCTCGTCCTGGGGTGAGGTATCTTTAAGAGTGTATTGTGGTGTATATACTATTCAAAATTTTATCCGGTATATCTATATATCTCTATAAATACAAAAAGTATAAATCCACGTATAGCAAGATATATATACACACACAAAACCAAGAGTGCAACAATATACAATACCCCCCACAAACAAACACACACACATGAGAACCTTGCAACAAATTTTTGAAAATTTCCCGGACTAAATTCCCAAGTTCGAGCCTCCAGTTCTTGTGTATAACAGAAATGAAACAGAATATAGGTGTTATAGTCCACAGCAAAAAGTCTCTGGGTTAACTGTAAGGCTATATCGGCTGTGAGTGCCGTCCGTGGTATGATCGTCAGGAAGCAAAATACAACAATTCCATCAGCCGGTTCCCATACGGTGGGCAGCACCAAGCAGTTGTAGACAAGTTCTCGATGCCCCTCCGGTAAGTGGACATTTTGAATAACTTTCTCAAGAGTCTACAAATACAACATGAAAAACGCATATATAGTATGATATTTGCTATTGTAAGAACCCTTTTAAAACATGGAAAAATACACTAAGCATATGTATAGGATAAGAACAGACAAGATACATACTTAACGATAAATTCATGGTGTGTAAAGCACCTCAATAAAACTTTTTTTCTTTCAATGTGTGCACGCGTTAATTTCTTACAGGTGAGTGGTACATTTATACAGTGGTACTTGGGTAACAGACATGTGAAAATAATTGACCTATAATTCTCTAGCCTCTTTTCAGAACCCTGTAGGTAGCTCTTAAGGGGATATGCACGTAAATGAGTAAGAACGTGAAAGAGACAGTGCTACAAAAATGCGGACAGTTCCCATTCTGTATTCAACCCATGGGGCACCAGTGTGTTAAATCGATGGATGTAGAATGCCTCTCTTTGTAAGAGAAAGCGCTCCACATCCATGATCTGATATTTATTGGGCGAGTAAGTCTCCAGTATAACCAACTTGATATCTCTAAGTATATGCCTCTTCTCAATGAAGTGGTTGACTAGAGGAGCAGTGACAGTCCGGTTTTTTATGCGGGAGAGGTGTTCTCCTAGGCGTACCTTGAGGGGACGCCTGGATTGTCCCACATATGCCAACTGACATGAACAGATGATCATGTAGATGGAATCTTTTGTGTTGCAATTTGAAAATCTGGTTAGATTCAAGGTGAAATTACTGCCTAGTAATTCTACACACTTGGTGCACCACATGTGGACACAGTATTTGCAGTGTCCACATGCAAAATGTCCTGCAACAATAGTAGGTGGCGCCATTCTATGGGGAACAATATCGGCTCGAGAAAGGAGATTGGCAATGGTCCGCGTTTTCCTAAATCCTATAGTGGGTCGCTGTTGGCACCCTGGTATAGAGTCAAGTATGTGCCAGTGCCTCAAGATGGTATGCTTGATACGATTAGCCAGAGGGGTGTAATCCAATTACCAAAATAACCCAGGTTGATCCAGAGATGAAATGATGTTCTCCCTAAGTAAAGTACTTCTGGGATGTGAGTTAACTTTATTGCGAGCTGTTTGAATAATGCTCCTGGGGTATCCTCTCTTGCTAAGAGTAGTGGATATTTTGCTTGCTGCTAATGTGTAATCTCGGTATTGGGATGAATTTCTTTTTGCCCTTAAGCTATATGGAATATTTGCCTTCAGATGGTGCGGATGGAAGGAAGTGAATTGTAGATACGCAAAACGATCTGTAGGTTTATGATATAATTTGGTTTGTATCCGGTTATTTTCAATGAATATTGTGAGATCCAAGAATGGAAGGGATACTGAATTCATAGTGTGTGTGAATTTGAGCTGATTATGTTGGCTATTGATCCATAGGCAGAAGTTCTCTACAGCTGTGTGATCTTTGAAAATAAAAAAACAGATCATCTATGTATCTTTTATAACAAACAATATTTGTGAAGAACGGATTAACCAGGGGATCAGGAATAAAAGTTTTATCAAAATTACACATAAATATATTAGCTACGGAGGGCGCAAAGTTTGAGCCCATGGAAACTCCTTGTGTCTGTAAAAAATAAGAGTGTTCAAACCTAAAAAAATTATATTCAAAACATGTATCCAAGAGATCTAGCAAGAAGCCTGAGGGCGGATGATTGTCAACCCGACTGTCAAAGAGGTGTGTAATCAAAGAGCGGGCTTCTACTAATGGAATGTTGGTGTACAAAGATGTTATATCAAGTGTTAAAAGTACTGCATCAGGAGGAACTGGAACATTTCCTAACAATTGAATGAAATGAGCTGAATCTTTGATATATGAAGGGGAAACTATGGCAAACGTGTGAATAAAATGATCGATATATTTTGCTACGGGCTCTAACAGAGAATTATTCGCAGAAATGATAGGTCTGCAAGGGATGATGTCATCATTCGGAGAAAGTTTATGGACTTTTGGCAGCAAATAAAATATCGGGACTCTAGGATACCTATTAAGCAAGAAACGAAAGGTACTTTCCGTGATGTATTCCATGGCTAACCCTCCCTGTAGGATGGTTGAAATTATGTTAGAGACATGTGTGGTGGGGTTATGGTCTAATTTCTGATAGCAGTTAGTGTTGGACAACTGGGTCCAAGCTGCTTTGAGATAATCTTTTTTATCAAGCAGGACCACCACCCTCCTTTGTCAGCCGGTTTTATGACAATTTCTGGATCTTCCCCTAGGTTTTTAAGGAGGTCCATGTCTCTCTGGGACAAATTGAAATCCCTGTTATAATGGGCTTCCAATTTAGCAATGTCGCGAGAAACCAGTCTCTTAAAGACTTTGATAGAAGGATTTTCTACATTAGGAATAAAGGTGGAACGGGGGGCAAACAACCTGGATTGATCAGACGATTCTTTGAAAAATGCTTTTAATTTAAGTAGCCTAATCAATTTGAATACATCGATCTTAGTTTTAAAGGGAGAGTATCGTGTCGTCGGAATGAAACCCAGTCCCAGATCTAACAGTTGTGCCTCCCTTACCGTGAGTCTCCGGCTTGAAAGATTGAAAACCAGGGAAGAGTTTACTTCTTCCTGGTCCGTTTCTGCGGTCTTTGTCCTAAAAAATCACTCCTGTTCTGTGATTTAGATGTGGTGGCCACCGCTTCGCCCGCTCTGAAACGATTAGTTCTAAAATTATATGGGTCCTTAGTCTTCTCATCTGCAGATGATTCTGCCAAATCCGAATCAGTTGTTTCGTAGTCTGTCATTGCCACCGGTCGTCTCCAAGAAACTTGTTTATGTGTTTTTGTCCGGCAAATTGCCATCTGTATATACGTTCATTTTGATAGTCACTCCTATCTCTATTAAGTTTCTTATTTTTGAACGCCATGAGTTCGTCCTTGAATGCCTTAAGTTTGGTTTCCATATCAGAAATACTGGAGAGAGTCCCTCCTGTGACAGGAGTTGCCAGTAGTCGATATCTTTATCTATTAGTTCCGTTTCCTGGTGGCATTGATCTATAATCAATAATATTAGATCGAAAGAACAACGATCTAGGATGGCAGTCCATCTCTCTAAAAATTCTTTTTTGTTCGCAAAGAGTGTGGGACCTTTGGGCATGCGCAGTCCCCTGGGTATAATTGATGACTTGTAGTACTCTAGAAGAAACGAAGAATGTAGGTCAATGCGGAAACGTTTTTTCTCAAGATATTCAAGTTTACTAATATCTTCATTTTGAGTATTGGTGTTGTGATGTAACGAAGTAGCTCTATTCAGAATTCTATCTCTATCCGCGGTCGAAAAAGAAAATCCTTTGTCCATCATGCCGTAATCAATCACAATGCAGTAGGACGGCTGGAGTGTTGGCCAGTCAATTGCGAACCTGCCGGATACCTATGTGTCATAAATCTGTTACCTTACCAGTGCTACCCGCCAAAAGTGACCAAGGTCAACTTTACCCCTTATCTCAAACACTAGCAACAGTGTGGGATGGGCAAAAAAAGCAAGAACCAGAGAGCCAATTGTAGGTTCAAGCCAAAAATTCCCACCCGGCCCCGAAGCAACCAGAAAAATCACACTGTCCACTAGGGAGGGGGTGGAGGGGAAAAACTTCTCCTCTCCGTCGCTTCGATAAAATGGCAGCCGAGCTGCAGCATGGCCACCGCTTTTAAAGGGGGTGGCCACGCCCCCTAACTCACCTGGATGTCTGAGTCCGGGGGGGCCGCAAAGAGTGCGGCGGCCATTTTGGTGCCGCGCTTGCATTGCAGGCGCACCCCCCAAAGAAAGACTCAGACACCGGTATTGGATTAAAGGCATCAGGCCACTTTTATTGAATAATGCCCTAGTCCGAATTATCACTTTCAATTGGTGTATCATCCAATTGTAATTCTTTAAGGCAAGCAGGCTGCAGTAACACTGGTAAGGTTCCTCCCAAATTGCCAATGGAAATTGGCTACATGTATCTATTTGTATCAATTTGTTTGTTGACACAAACAAATTGTTGACCGGAGTCAATATACTATCTACTGACCCCACCCTATGATGTGTATCTGTTCAATATCAGGGTGATGCAGGCTGTACAGCTCCTGCCATCAATCCTTGCATGGTTCGCCCTTGACCAGCCAATCTTATTCCCCTGTACCTATCTACGTGTTGGCCAGTCAATTGAGAACCTGCCGGATACGTATGTGTCATAAATCTGTTACCTTACCAGTGCTACCCTCCACACGGGGAGGCGTCCATGATGACTCACCGCCCCCCCCCCAAGACCATCAGCTCGGTCACCAGGCCTGCTTGCACGTCCTCCAGAAAGAGGTCCAAACCTCTGGCCGACAGATGGACCCCATCTCTTGCATATAGACCATAATCCTGCAAGCCTATCCTAGGATGTTGAATGGCTGTCCCAAAGCCATTGTCAAAAAGGAACCGGGCAACAGCCCTGTTCAATGACCGTCGAGCACGATCTAAACCACGGAGGTCAATGCCTCCCTTGTAATGTTGTCTCGGCACAATGTCAGACCATAGCAGCCGCGTGTACAGCCATAAGTGATGTAAAAAAGCCAGGTCACTGCACACCGACATTTTAAAAGAGAGGCCAGTGATCTGTCCGAGATCATTGCTGCTGAGGTGTAGAATCAAGACATCAGGTGGTCCAGCATCCCTGATGGACATCAGGAATGGCAACAGTTCCCGCCATCTCATGCCGCGCTTACCGTACCAACGCATACGTGCAGCTGCACGTAGCCCGAAATGGGGTCCCCAGTCTGTCGCTGCAGCATACTGCACTGCCCAGTGCACAAAACTGTGGCCCACCAGCCATACTGCCACCGGTGTGTGTAAACACACAGGGTCTGTAAAAGAAGGAAAAAATGGGAATTAATGACATAACTAGTACTCATGCAGTAAGGGGGTGTACATATAAAGAAAAACATGCAGACCCCCATCTGCCCATGCAACGTATATCAGCATCAGAGTACCCAAACACAGCCACAGTTGAAGCAGCGCCTATCCTAAATGAGTGGGTGCCGTAGCGAGCCCCAGGGAGGCCGACACTGTGAAGTGCCATACCGGTCACCTTCCAAAACTGGAATTTGGTCAGGGGAGACCCATCCTGGTGGCAGAAAAATGGGCCAGGGTGCGTGCCACGCACTGCCAAAAACTCATGTAGGGCACCAACCGGACAGATGTCAGCAATTGTACAACGTAGCAGTCTGACACCACTGCCTACTCCATGCTAATCAGCCTTTGAGGAACGAATCCTCAACTGGGCCCACTCCTGGGTAAGAAAGACATCGGCAAGTTCCAGTGCCCTACGAGACATGTCCCCCTTTGACAATGGGACAAGCTCACTGATACGGAGCGCTCCAAAAAAGGCTACGGTGGTAGCCGCATGAAAGAGAGCCTCCTCATACCTATCATACCTATGCCAACCTTGTGCAAGGTACGTCAGAACCTCTGGTGAAACAGGGTGACGTGTGTCTGGGCGGCGGCCTCGTTCACGTGTCCACCCTTCCAATACATGTCGTATGCGGAAGTCATTCACACAGTCAACGAAACCCCTCGCCTTAGCCATAAATGCCAAAGCTGACAGGCTAGTGGCAATGGTGTGAGGGGCTAACCCTAGATCATGGAGGCAAACCATGAACTGCAGAATCTGGTCGACCAGGATTGGCCACACCTGGGGCAACTGGCTTTGCCCGCAAAAATTCCTAAACTGTAGGAGTGCATGTAGGTACGCCTTACGCGTGCGAGGTGCCAAAGACATGCCGATCGCCCCGTTCACCTCTCCTCGCCAAATGTCCAGATCTCGGCCGGGAGTGGAGAGGGCAGTTCCTCTGCTTCTGGTGCCAAGGCACGGAACCGGGTGATCTGCAGGCGGGATAAAGCGTCAGCAATATCATTATCGATGCCTGGTACATGTCTGGCCTTGAAAAGCACATTAAGGCGTAAAGACCTCAAAACAAACTGGCGAACTAATGCCATAACTCTAGGGAATTTAGATGTCTGGGTGTTGACAATGTGCACCACTGCAGCATTGTCACACCAAAAGTGAACTACTGAATTAGCCCACCTATCCTCCCAGAGCATCAGGGCACTCAAAATGGGAAAAAACTCAAGAAAAGTAAGATCGCGTAAACGATCTGTGCTTTGCCATGTCTGAGGCCATTGGCCATAGGACCACCTCCCTTCAAAGTAAATCCCATAACCCAGGGAGCCAGAGGCATCCGACTGTACTTGGAAATGCGGGCTGAGCATAAGCTCCGATCTCCAGAAGGAGATGCCATTAAAATCCTGAAGGAATGTGAGCCAAACCGTAAGATCCGCCCGTAAACCTTTTGTCAGTCAAACCCTGTGGTGGCGTTTTAAGAGGCCAGCCATCGCGTTGCACAGATGCCTGGCAAATGCCTTGCCAGGTGTTACTACCCTACAGGCAAAGTTGAGGTGGCCGTGAAGCACCTGTAACTCTTGGAGAGACACCTTACGCCTGGCAAGCATTGCCAGAATGGCATCAGAGATCCGTGTCACCTTTTCCATGGGTAACCTGGATGTCTGGGCAACAGTATCAATCTCAATACCTAAAAAGGTGAGAGTGGTGGCCGGTCCCTCAGTCTTTTCAGGCGCCAGGGGCACACCCAGTTCCCGCATAAGCACCTGAAAAGTGGCGAGTAGCCGAGCGCACATGTCCGTGCCCTTTTCCCCTCTGAACAAAAAGTCATCAAGGTAGTGGGCTACAGACCGGGACCCTGATCTACGAACAAAAGCCCAGTGAAGGAAGGTGCTAAACCATTCAAAAGGAAGGTGCTAAACCATAGAACAGCCAAAAGGCATGGCCTTATCTACATAAAAACTGCCCTGAAAGCTGAAACCTAACAGCTCAAAGTCGTCAGGGTGCACTGGCAACAATCGGAATGCCGATTTGATATCACACTTTGCCAGTAGCGCCCCTGGGCCACATGAGCATACCATCTGCAAGGCCTGGTCAAAGGAAGTATACCTGACCGAGCAAAGGTCATCAGGTATTGCGTCATTGACCGAAGAACCCGCAGGGTAAGAAAGGTGGTGGATTAACCGAAATTCACCCGGGGACTTCTTCGGAACTAAACCCAAAGCGGACACATTCAAGTTCGGGAATGGTGGGTCAGCAAATGGCCCAGCAACCCTCAACGCGGTGACCTCCTTAGCTATAGCTTGGGCGGCGATATCCTCATTACCCCTGAGGGAAATTAAGTTCGGGGCGTCTTGAGGCCCACGTACCCCCTGAAATGGTATGCGGAAGCCAAATTGAAAACCCTCAAGTAGGTACTGCGCATCATCCCATCTAGGATAAGCCGTAAGCCAATGTTCCAGCACCTGGACATCAATTGGGGAGGGGGCCTTTCTGATTTGTCACACCGTCAGAGGGAGCTCTTACTGCCCCCTGCCCACCCCTACCTCTGCCTCGTGACCCACCAGCCCGCGGGCTCGCGGAGGCGGTGTGAGGGCCAGAGCAAGAGGGGCACTCGTGCCGGAACTGACACTGATGCTTGTTGCACACTCCGTTGGCGGAGAAGCTCCAACACAGCAGGCGGGCTGGAACCCCCTGCCCCGCCGGTTGGCGGGGAACCTGTGTAGCAACCGCCCGCTGCACGGCATGGCCACAATGGTAGCGATCACCCGGCGCCGGCCGCGTGGGGGTCATGTACAAGAGCCACAATTGCTGGCAGGGCTCATCCCACCTCATCTCAGGATGGAAGGCCACTCTCATCCTAAACTCCTCATCATAGGCCAACCATGATGGTCTAGGGAAATCGACAACCACCCGATAAATGTTATCCAGGTATTGTACCATTGGAATGGCCAGGTCAGGGCGAGCCCTCAGGTATACCGCCATATAAATGAGGTAGGCCGGTAACCAATTGGCCCAGGTGCGCGGCGGCTTATGCCAACGGGACAACTCCTTGTCCAGATTGTCCTGCCCTTCCCTCTGTTCCTTGGTGGGCTCACGGTTTAGGAGGGAAAATATATCCACATATTCCCCCCTCCAAATCTTCTCCCTAGTGGCCTGAGAAAGATGGTCACCCAGGGGCAAGGAATAACCGGCCATCGGTAGGGCTGCAGTTGGGACAGATTGAATCAAGGGTGAACCCCGTGGTCCCTGAATAACCCCTGAAACATTAGGCATACCCCTAGGGGCGGTCACCCCTGTCATAACCGGGGGGTAAGTGGGTAACCAGGAGCTAACGGGACAGTGCGGATACAACTGTCCACCCGTGGTAACCTGTTGTGGCCATGGCCACTGCACCCCCCCCAGTGTGTACTTAGTTGACCAGGATACTCACCCGGTGCACCCCCGTGGGCCACCCCCACCGGGGGTTCTGGCCCATGGTGAGCGTTGGAGCTCGCGACGGGAATCGAGCTCTGCATGCCGCTACACCCTCGCCACGCAGGACCAGGCCCCTGCGGCAAACCCCGCTGCAATGATCTAGTAGGGAGCTGCGAGGCACCAGCTTGGGCTGGCCTGATGGCCTCAAGCAGCTCCACCCTGGCAGCAGCCCGCTGGACAGCGGTGGGCGACATGCGGCCCGGAAATGCAGGAGGTGCAAACCCACCTTCCCAAGGTGGTGGGGCAATGCCCATTGATGCCTCGAGCACTGAAATGTGTGCTAGGAGGGCATCAACGGCCTCAGACCCACCGGTATAAGGTGGGCCAGGCGGGCCGGATGGCCCACTGGGCAATTGCGGAGCCACCAACCCAAGTGTGGATCCTGGGCCCGAATAGGGCCATGCCCAATAATCCGGCCAATGTGGAGCTGGGGGAATGGTGGGGCGTAAACCCGCAACAGGCCCAAGTGGGCCGCACAGCCCCGAGCCAGGCAAAGACCCCATAGGGATGGTGATCCCCGAGGGGCCGGCCTGTGCTGCCCCTGCTTGGAGCCCGGCGTCGGGGCTGTAGGCAGCAGCCTGTCCACCCACATTGGTGGTAGTGGGTAAGCCAACCCTACCACCAGGGCGCAGGGGCGCCGCCTGAGCCCTCTGGCCCAGGGGCGGCCCCCTAGTTGTGGGGGGTGGGTGGGCAGAGCCCTCCCCCTCATCCGCGGCTTTGGAGCCACAGTTTTTCGCTTGGGAGCCATGTCTCCCAAGCAGAGTAGTAAAGGCTAAAGGAAAAAAAATTCCTTTTAAAAAGGTAGAAGGCAAAAGCCGGGGAAAAAGCGATGGAGAAAACATCTCCTCTCCATCGCTTTGATAAAATGGCAGCCTAGCTGCCGCATGGCCACCGCTTTTAAAGGGGGTGGCCACGCCCCCTAACTCACCTGGATGTCTGAGTCCGGGAGGGGGCCCCACAAAGAGCATGGTGGCCATTTTGGCGCCACTCTTGCATTCTCTGAACACGAAACGGCTGTTGCCTCCCAGGTTTGTGGGTTTATACCAAACATCTTCATGGTTTGTTTCAGCTGGTCCTTATAACACTTCAAAGGACCTCCATGAGGTCCTGTAATGGAGTTAAGTTCCTCATAAAGAATTTGATGAGGATGTCTGGAACCACGAAACTGGTGACGAAGGTGGGATGGCATCCCCACACGGCAGCAACATCGGCCAATTTGACCCAGCGTGTCCAGAGAAATGGGCAACATACAAATGCCGATTGAGCCACGCAATGGCCTCGCAGAAGATCACTGATGAAGACCAGAAGCACTCCTGTTTCCATGCTCAGTGCGGTTCTGAGACGCTTGAGCTGGCAAACCCACCTCGTTCTCCAAAAGGATGTGGATGTGGTGCCGCTCGCAGAAATCATGTCTACACTGAGGAAACACCTGCAGCCAGAGGTCTCGATCTTCCCAGCCAAGGTGGCGTTCCACAGAAGGGAGCAGTGACCTGGGGAGTCCATTGCAGACTATGCCACCGCTCTGTGCATTGCTGCTGCCCCGTGCAAGTAGGACAACATCGAAGAAGCACTCCGGGATCGTCTGCTGGCCGGCATGAGGGACAAAGATGCTCAATGTCGCCTCATGATCAGGAAGACGTTAACTTTCACAGCTGTCCTAGAAGATGTGGTAGCGTCTCAGGCCGCACGGTCCGGCATCAAGCTTATCCGGCATGGGCACTCCACCACCAGTGCCACCGACTCACATTTCAAGAGGGCCAGTCTATGTCTCAGAAGAGACAAATGTGTGTTTTTGGCACAGGAAGTGGAGTTCCTGGGTACCGAATTACACCCCAAGGTATCATGCCCTCTGACTCCAAGGTGGCAGCCATGCGAAATGCACCCAGGCGAAAATGTAAAGCCGAATTGCAATCATTTCCAGCATTGTTAAACTTCTATCATGCTTTTCTCCATCACAAAGCCTCAGTTGCCGAACTATTACATCAGCTTCTTAAGAAAGTTACTGTTTGGCACTGGGGCCATTGCCAGGAGAAAGCATTCCTAGAACTTAAAAGGCTGCTATCTTCAGATGCTGTGTTAACTCATTTTGATCCTAACAAGGAAGTTGTACTTGTGTGTGATGCATCCCCTGTGGGGGTGGGAGCTGTGTTATGCCATGTACTAAATGACGGAAGGGAAGCCCTTGTAGCATTCTATTCCCGTTCACTCTCAAAGCCTGAGAAAAATTATGCTCAGACAGACAGGGAGGTGTTGGGAATCATGGCTGGCACTAAGAAATTCCACGATTACCTTTACGGAAGACCTTTTACCATCGTAACGGACTACAAGCCCCTCCTTGGAATATTTGTGAAGAGGAAGCCCATGCCTCAAATTCTGTCCCCAAGGATGTTGCGTTGGGCAATTTTCCTAAATGCACATGATTTTACTTTGCTGCACAGACCCATCTGACAAAATGGGGCTTTAATTTGGGTTTACAATCCTCCCCCTCTAGTCAATCCCTCACTCCAGTCGGGTCACCCATCCTACGAGCCCCTGAGCCAGCTCAGCCAAGCATCCGACCCAGAAGGGAAACTGGACCGCCATCCTAGTTAAAGGACTTTGTTTTTACCTGGGGGGGGGGGGGAGAATGTTATGTATGATAACTGTGTTTTCTAACAGGAGCGGAATGTATCTTTTCTCATGTATCTATTCTTATGCAAATAAGTGGATTGAAAAATGTGCACACTCTGTTAGCCAATGGGCTTGTTGTATTATTGTTACTGTTACTGTTTATAGTGTATATAAGTCCGAGTTTTGCCCCATCCAAACTGTGTTCAAACCCCACTAATAAAGACCTGAATTTCACTACTTCACTCGTCTGCTTCTTCATTCCCTGAACACGCAATGGCTGTTGCCTCCCAGGTTTGTGGGTTTATACCAAACACCTTCATGGTTTGTTTCAGCTGTTCCTTATAATGCTTCAAAGGACCTCTGTGAGGTACTGTACTGGAGCTAAGTTCCTCATAAAGAATTTGATGAGGAAGTCTGGAATAATCCATACAGTTGACATGTCCTATCTATCTAAGATGATGACCTACGATGGAAGATTCAGTGCTATTTGCATGTGCCTTCTGAAGAACTGCGATGTTGGTGACATAGTAATCTCCCTTGAGGTTCAAGATGGACCTTAGCTTCTGTTGGTGAAAGCGCTTAAGCTTTTTGATGTCTTGATGATAGAGGGTCCATATTATTATTCCTCTTTGTTTGGACTTGTTTGTGGCTGGGCTAGGGAGGTTATGGTTTGTGCTGTATTATATTGTATTTGTTAATTTATGTTATTACTGATTATTGATTATTGTACCAAAATTATTTTTCTTTATTATAGTATTATTGTATTGTATATACATGTTGTGATTTCCGCCTTAAGTCAGCTTCAGCTGAGAAAGCGTGGGATATAAATTAAAATTTATTATTATTATTATTATTATTATTATTATTATTATTATTATTATTATTATTATTATTATTATTATTATTATTATTATTATTATTATTATTATTATTATTATTATTATTATTATTATTATTATACAATAAATTGAGATAACAACAGCTTAGTATACCATGAGCTTGGTATGGCTTGTTAAATCTTTGTTCATGAAGACCCAGTGTGATAGATGACCAAAGGCAGAATGGACAGCACCAACTTTCTTCACCCCATCCTGTTCACAGGTGCAGTTTTTAGACAGGATGCTACCAAGGTAAGAAAAATGGTCTACCTGTTCCAGTGTCAAACCTGAGATTGTAATACCGAACTCTGGAAGCGCTATCCTTGGGGCAGGTTGTGCAAGTACCTTGGTTTTCTGAGCATTTATGGTGAGGCCAAAATGATCAAATGCATTCCTAAGACAGTTGACTGACTGTTGCAGCTCCTCAGGTGTTAGAGCAGGCAATGCAGTATCATCAGCATATTGCATTTCTATTTTCCTGTTAACACTGGTTAGTCTTCAGGAGTTAGTCTTTAAGGTGCCACAGCATTTTTCTGTTCTTTTTTGTTTTGCTTTGTTTTGTTTACTCTCTGATAGCCAAATTAAAGAGTCCTCTGTTGAAGTGGTATTTAATCTCTATACCTGTGTTGTTATTAGATGTCTCATATTGTATGGCAGCTAAGTAAAGGGCAAAAAGGGTTGGAGCAAGCACACAACCCTGCTTCAATCCGTGGGTGATTGGGAAGGCATCTGATATGCTGTTTTGATGGAGAACCTGCCCAGACATGCCATCATAAAGCACGGAGATCAGATCTACAAAACGCTCAGGGCAACCAAAGTGTCTCAGCACAGTCCACATAGCCAGTCTCAGGACAGAATCGAAAGCCTTTTCCATATCATAAAATACTAAAAAGAGTGGATTCTGTTGTTCTCTGCATTTTTCCTGAAGTTGTCTTGCACAAAAGATCATGTCCGTTGTGCCTTGGGAAATACAGAAACCACATTGAGATTCTGAATGGACCCTTTTGGAGATAATTTGCAGGCTACTGAGCAGGATTCTTGTGAAAATCTTCCAGTGATGGATAGCAATGATATGCTACAACAGTTGCCACAAATGCTACAATCGCCTTTCTTAAAGATGGTGCTAATGGTGGCATTCTTAAAGTCATCAGACAATTTACCATTTTACCAAAGCAAGAGAATGAGTGTCAGGAGCCTTGTCTTTAAAAGAATCCCTCCCTTCTGGATTAACTCCAGAGGGATGTTATATGGCCCGGGAGCCTTTCTGGGTTTCAGCTTTTTCAGAGCCTCGCAGAATTCCAGGTACATCAGCGGAATTGCCATCCATGGCTGGTGGGGATGTTGTAGTACTTCTCAAAGAAAATCCTTGACAGTGGTAGAGTTTCAGTTTAAAAACATGCAAAAGTGTTCCTTCCAGCGCTCCAGGATTTTCTGGCTATCTGTAAGGATTGTAGCATTGTCTGCTGCTTTCAGAGTGCCTGATGAAGAATGAGATGGTCCATACAGTTCATTTATGCCATCATAAAAGTTCCTTAGGTCATGTGAATCAGACAGCCTTTGGAGTTCATGAGCTTTTTGTTGCCACCAGCATTTCTCTTATTTGTGCCCGGCATTTCCGCTTTAGCTCTTGGAAATGAACTTTCTTCATGTTGGAGGATGGATCTTGAAGAAGGGATAGATAGGCTTCCCATTTGTCATTGATGAGGCACAAAATTTCATTATGGTTGCATCAAACCAGTCCTGCTTCTTCTTTTACACAAAACCAAATATTTCCTGAGCAGTTTCTATGATAATATTTTGCAATAAGGTCCATTCCTGTTCGAGGTCAATAGTTGGTCAGAGATCTTATTCTAAAAATCCACCGCAGTGGCTCATCCCAAAGTTTAGAAATATCAAACCTCCATTTTGGGCAGATTAGGTGGCTACCTAGATGGTCTTTGGTGAAGAAAACTCCTAAGTCTAGAGATCAGAATGTACTCTCTGTGTTGCCTTGTGCAGCACAACACTAGAGAACATCTAAAACCTACACATGCATTTTACCTTGTAGTTTGAGATGATACTTAGTATGGATATCTAGAACAAATAAGATTTCTAGAATATGGAGCAGGGAAGCAAAGTTACATGCTTAAATAAATGGTATAATGGCATCATATATACAACAGAATTAAAGATTGCACTCTTTTCACTTCTTGTCATTCTGTACTGCCAAAAACTGCTTCTAGTTTATGCTAATTCTAATATAGTTTTCAACATATATGAGGTGTTCAAGGAGTGGTTTATCATTGTCAACCTCCGGTGAGCTTCCATAACCTGAGGAAGAGATTTGAACGAAGGTCTTCTGAATCCATATCCTTCACTCTCTCCACTATGCTCACTGGCCCTCACATAACTTCCAAGGCTCAGATGAATATTCTCTGGGGAATAACGCATTAGTATAAAACAAGTCAAAGGAAATTTCCCAAAACCTATCTATTTCATGCCTTCTGCTGTCACAGACTAATTTCTACAGATCTAACTGCTATTGGGGATCAGATATTTTATCAGATAAAATAATTGCTATATTATTTTCTGGTTTAGATTTTAGTCAAATATGCAGGGCATGCCACATTCTCTGTGAATTTTTATGTTTATCATGCCCCCAAAGGATCATCCCCTTGTCACTGAAAAATGGAATATAGTTTATCATAAGGAGAGAAAGTGTCCTTTCCTGCCTGATTTTTTTTAAAACAAAGGCTCAGAATCCCAGTCAGATAAACTACACTGTGTATAAAGTTTAATTAATAAAGGAAAATCACATTGAAAAGCCAAGCTTTTGACACATCAGTGTGGAGGCTTGGGAACACAACACTTTATAGGGCATGTGACTAATTGACCTGATATTCTTTGCTACCGAGCACACATTAATTCATTTGATCTGAGTAGAAACCACAACTGCAGATGTGAAAAATGTGTGGGTGGAGAGAAAGTGAGCCATAATTGACAGCAGATGAAGCAGAGTTACTTTTTCAAAGTTTTAAACATCCCAAACAGCAATGGATCCCCAATCACACGAGAACAAAACCATGGAATTCAGCATACTGTCCTTATGTGTGTTATGAAACTAGCACTAATGCTGGCACATCCCAGGGACTCCCAAGGTTACATTTTGTAGCACTTGAGAGGATATGGAGACTGGATAGTGAGTTCTTCTTGGTTATTCCCTAATTAATCTCTTCCCCAAATGAGAACAAACATGTTTGCCATTTTCCTTTAAGATTACTAAATCTGCTCACTTCTGGTTTTAGGGTGACCCTGTATTAGCTTAATATAAAAGTCCAGTTTGGTAATTTGTGAAGCTATCTTAATTACATTAACTTGTAAAGATACCATTCCTGTTTTTCAGTACATTCATTGAAAGCACAAAGTGCACACAGGAGTCATTCCAGCCATGGCCTACATTCTTCCTTCACAGCATGACAGCAATCTCTCAAAGCTCTTTCCCACATGGCTGCATATCACGTTATTCATTTTCAGTCCATTGACATTTGCTGGTTCACAGTTGCATGTGAGGAACTGCTTATACTGAACATCTGGAAGACTTCAAGGTGAAATGAAGCCATGCAAGAGTTCTGCCTAAAGTGCAGTATCTTTAATGGCATCATGAAACATAGAAGTCAACAATGGGTGTTGTTGTTATCAAGAAATTATCAAATGTGAATGAATCAGCCCTTTCTGTGAAAGGTTATCTTCTAAGTCAGTGTTTCCCAGCCTTTGGTTTTTGGACATCAAGTCCCAGAAGCCTAAGTCAATTCC
The DNA here is from genome assembly GCA_035047345.1 of Bradypodion ventrale. Taxonomy (NCBI): domain Eukaryota; kingdom Metazoa; phylum Chordata; class Lepidosauria; order Squamata; family Chamaeleonidae; genus Bradypodion; species Bradypodion ventrale. Next base: position 296,089,558 of record JAWDJE010000002.1, on the reverse strand, counting down.
CCAAAGCACAGATCAGCCAATGTACTGACTTAGGCTTCTGAAAATTGAAGCCCCCCCCCCCCCCGGTGGGGCATGGCCCCCACACTGGAAATCACTGTTCTAAATGAAGTAAGAAACTGAACACTGATTACAGATGGCAAGAACTGATCAGCCACATTGTCTCAGTAAAGCATTTTGAACTTGAGTCACTTAAAAATTTCTAGAGGGGTAACTGTCTTTCCCCAGGATGATATAGACAGAGTATAGTATTTCCCCAGTATGATATAGACAGACTCAGGACACCTAGATTCAAATCTCCATTCATTCATGGTTCAAATCTCTGTTCATCCATGGAAATGCACTTGGGTGGTGGTACTACTAAAACCACTTCTTATATATCTTACATACTTGGATATCCCATTAGACTCATTATAAGCTGTTGCCAACTTATTGACACACAACACACACATAGCTGTCATTTCTCTGCTATAGAAAAAAAAAGCAAAAGTCTGGAACACAGTTATGAAGACATAAACTGTCATGAATCATAGCCCATTTCATATCCTTAATATGTTGACATGAAGCAGAATTGAAGTAATTAATATACTTTTATGTGTTGTCAAGAGTGTATCTTGACAAAAACTAAAGGAGAAGAAATAAAGAAAAGGGAGAAGTCATGTGACATCTTAAAGGCTGCCAGATTTGTTTCAGTGTGAGCTTTTATGGATTAAAATTAGGCACTTTGAGGAAATAGATTTTGAACCTCAAAAGATCATAGTAAACCAAATTTGTTATACTTCAAGATGTCACATCATACATTTCCTCTTCTTCCCCCTCTCTTTTCTTCATGTTTTCCCTTTAATTTCTTCAACATGTTGAAACAGACTAACATGGCTACTTTTTTTGGGAAACTGGTGCAACATATATTATATACTTAGCTTTCTTATGGAGCCATCTTAAACCAAAAGTAAAGTCAATAATTTCAGGGCAACATGGCTAAATGGACACATGGAAATCAAATTAGCTTCTCAGGTTGGGAAGATAATAATGAGCATAAAACTCAGTCTCCATCTCCTCTGTTTTTTTAACTCAAATGACTTTAATTATAACACATGAAAGGATAGAGATCTAACAATCTTTGAGGTGGTCAAAGACTGGTTGTTTTCACTCAAAAATAATCTTTGCAGTGCTCATGAAAAGAGAAAATAATTGTTCTGCAAATATTTCTGAAAAGATTCTCAAGTGTAAGAATGTGTCACTGGAGACCAAAGCCAAAATTATCCACAATATTTGTATTCCCAGTTACTTTGTATAGATGTGAAACAGCTGAATTCATTTTAATATAGTGCTAGAGATTTTTGCAGAAGCCTTCAACTGCCAGAAAGATAAACAACTGGGTCCTAGATCAAATCAATCTTGAATTGTCTCTGGTAGCAAAAAATAAATAAATACACAGTGAGAATGCAAAATTTGCTGGGGAGGATAACAATGCTGGGAGAAGCTGAAGGCAGCAGGAAAGCAGGAGGACCAAATATGAGAAGGGTTGACTATGTAAAGAAAGGCAAGTCCCTGAACCTGCAAGAAATGAGCCAGGCAGGATATATTTGAGGTCACTGATTCATAAGGTCACCATAAATCAGGAGCAATTTGACAGTGCATAATAACAACAACAAGAGCAGGGAAATGGTTAGCACACTTCCCACGTCCCTTGTCGTCAGAAGAAGAACTAGGAAAATGAAAAACAAATGGAACTGCAATAAAATCATTGATGTCTCTATAGTAGGACTCACAGAAGTTTGATACCACTTCCACTGTTGTAATGCTGTCCTGCTGGATCCTGAGATTTGTAATTTGGTGAGATATTTAGAATTGTCTGTAGTAGTGTCATTCATGGGAGTGTGTTAAATCACTAGAGTTCTCTAGTACAGACTTTTAAACACACCACCAAACCATAAATCCTAGGTACAGATGGCAGAAGTTAAGTGATGGAGGTGTTATCAAACTCTTATACCTATGTAGTATATTGATTACCTAGGATCTTTCTGACCCATCTTTCCACTCCTAAGCACTGCTTTAAGGCAGTTTACAATTGTGATAAAACAATTAAGACACCAAATGAAAACAAAATGTAGACTCAGCATAGTTAAAATCAAATAAAATCAAACATAAACATTAAAAAAAACATTGAATTAGCTAACTACCTAAATAGATCAATAATCATAATATATTAAATAGGACCATATGCCAATATAAAAATGTGTTTACTTCTTTCCTAAAGCGATGAGAATTAAAACTGAAAGCAACTCTGAGGGCAGCATACTGTATTACACAGTCTGCAAGCCAGGCAGGTGAAAGCCCTGATTATGACCATAAAAATCTCAACACAATACCCCATTATCAGATTAGGCACCACATTTTGCACCAGCTGAAGATCTCTTCAATATTAGCCCTACATAGAATGCATTGCAGCAAGCAAGGTGAAATGTAACCAAGAAATGGGTGAGACAGTTTGGTTCTGTTTGGTTGGTGCACAAAGCAGATGGATATCTAGGGATAGTGCAGAATCAAGAACTGCTCCCAGACTGCAAGCTTCATATTTCAGGAGAAGTGTAATCTCTTCTAGAACACATTGAATCCCAATCCCAAACTGGACAGCATCTGCCAGCAGCACCTCCATTTTCTCAGGAAACCAAATGTAACCATAACAAACATGAAATCAGTTAACTACCTAAACAGATCAATAATCATCTGTTCAGCCTCATCCAACCCATTATCAAATTCAGGTAGTGTTAAATAGCATGATTAAAGGGCATAATTAACATTACCAGAGGTGGTAAATTGCAGTAGGACTGAGTATTATTTACATACTGTAACAGTAGCATTTCATTTCAAAATACCTCTTCCAGTGTCTTCATGTAAATACTTACTAATTCAGAATAGAGCCTAGAGGGAAACATCTGCCAAAGTCCATAGTGTTGCTGCTCTAGCACCAACTTGTGAGTAAGTGCTTGTAGAAAAGATTGCACTACTGCCAATATGGTATTTCAAATACCCATTTTAGCCAGGCTATACAACATAATACCATAGCCAATGGTGTCAAAAGCCATCAAAAAGTTCAGGAGAAGTAATAAAGATGTGCCTTTCTATCCCAGTCCCTGGCATAGGTTATCTACCAAGGCTACCAAAGCACACAACCCTAGATCCTTGCTGAAAACTTAAATTAAATTGGCTCTTTAAAGGTATGTTCATAATAATGTGTGCTTTGACACCTGCTCTTTGAGAGAGATACAGGCAGACCTGCTGTGTCAATTCCAACACCTATAGAAGGCTCAGGATTCACACCTTCTTTAACAAAAGACAAGGGAAAAACCCACTATAGCTGTAAAGAAAGAAAATTATGGAGGCAGCCTTCTAACAATTCTTTTTGTGCAATCAATAGACCCTTTCTTCAATGATTTTAGCCAATATGTCAATTCACAGGTATGACCAATACTTGGTTCAACCTACTGGAAAAATTCAGAGTTACACATAGAACTCACTGCATGGAGAAGATAAACTTCTTGGTTCATTCTTAAGCTATATTTTGTAAACACTATTTTAACAGTGTAAAAAATTGCCTCACTAAAACAATTCAGAAATCCAGATATTGAAGTCCCTATGTTGGGGGATTGGCCTCTACATTTGAAAGCAGAAGCCAGGAAAGCAGATATGAAGCATCAAGGTCTATGTTCATGTAGAAAAAAGTGTTGTAATTGTTTTTATAAAAATACAATAAATCCCCTAAGACCAGGGAATTGTGGTTGAGAAAGCATGAGAGAAGAACCCTTCATAGCAGTGCATTTGTTTACCAGACAGAGAGGTCTATTAGACTAATTTTAGCAGCAGAGGAAAAGGAGGGTTATTGTATGAAGGATAGAGAAGAAAGTTCAAAATGCATTTTTTTAAAAAATCCTGGCATGAACCAGAGCCAGAATCCTACAGTTTGTGTAACTTGTCATTAGTCAGTTAATGAGATGCTGGGTCATGCACATGTAGATCATGTGACAAGTTATATACCCAATTAGCACAACTGATTTATGGCTGTGAAACATTGTCTCTTAGCTGCAATTATCCACAGCAAGTTATGCAGATCTCATGTGAATACCAGTAGGATGCTGGCCCCTGAAATATTTTTGAGTCAAAGACTCAATTCCTGTTTCCTAAAAGCAGGGGGAAGATAAACTATTGGAGCCAGTGGTGGGCTCCAAAAATGTTTACTACCACACTGTGGGCATGGCATGGTGGGCATGGCCAGGGGGAAAGCCATGCATTGCACCCGAATTAGGACTACTTTATTTCAAAACTTGGATGGGCGGTACCAGCCAGAATTTCTGCTACCGGTTCTGGCGAACTGGTGCGAACCTGTTGATGCCCACCACTGATTGAAGCTGTACTGAAAAAAAATGCTATAGTTATTATGAGAGGTCAATAAATAATTACAATATCAGCTCTTCTTATTTTAGCAAAATAATATTGAAAGTGTCAAAGCATGAGCATTTGAATCCATGCAGTATAAATGCTTCTTGCACGTTCTAAGACCAGCACTGGTGAAAAGCAGGGCTTTGAGTAGTAACAACTATTTGGCAGACAGATGTTCAACAAATTCTCTTTTTCTAGTGAATACAGTTAGCAAAGCAATTATGAGGAAAATGAACCATAATTCTCTGATATTCTGTCTAGTTTGTTACTTGTATATCTTTGACATATTCCCCCCTTGTGGTTTAATGGCTGTTTAGGCAAAACAAACAAATAAACAACTTTGTGCCCTCTTTTGAAGTCTTAATCCTGGGGTTCCCAACCTTTTCCTGCCAGGGGCCTGACCAAGCCCCTCAGTCAGCTGAGGGGCCAGTCATGTGGTTCTTCCCGGTGGTGGTGGCAGCAGTGGCACATGCATTTGCATCACATTTCTAGACATTTTCCCCACCTCCACTGCTTCCCTTGGAGAAGGGAGTGAGGAAAGAACATTTTTGAGTCATTTTTAATTTTTTGCTGCATTTTCATGGTTTTTAGGTGCAAAAAACACAGTGATATGGAAGATAAGGATAAAAAAAGAGTTACTATCTATAATATTGACAACAGGAAGACAATGCATTGCAAGAAACTGGAAAAATGATGTGAATTTAAAAATTGAAGACTGGTATAAGAAAATGTGGGAACTTACCTTGAATGATAAATTGACATGGGAAATGATTTAAAAAATGTTATAGTTAAAGAAAATAGATTTTGGAAAATTTGGAAACTGATTGTGGACTCCACATTGATTAGAGAGGAAGGTAGGTCAGTACCAGATCAAATGAGTTTTTTTGAATTATTGAAAGAACGTTGTGATACACTGCATCCCCCAGGGCAATGTATATATCACGGGGTGTGTCGAGTATCCTGTTTTGGCCAGGATTTCCCACAATTCACTACTCCTTCACGCTCCTTCCTGCCATTATCCCATATTTGAATGGCCAGGAAAGGGGTTACTTTGTATGCGCACCACTGCCTCTGATGGGCACGCATGCGCAGTAACCCCTTTCTTGATTGAAGGGGTTTCTGCGCATGCGCACAGAAGTTACTGTGCATGCATGGCAGGGGTTACTGCACATGCACATCACTGCCTCTATTACTGATTTTATGGTATTTTTGTTACATTTGGTTTTAGTCATGTAGTTAAGAAAGAAGAAACTGATAAGTGTTGGTTATATGAAGTATAGTAAATATAAATGTAACTTATAAGTATGTAAATGATCACAGAATGGGTTGTTAGGAGAGAATATGACATGAAAAAGGGAAAGATAAGGTATATTGATGAACGATAAATACATAAAAATGTAATGAACACTTTGACAAGTTAAGATGAAAAAGAGTAATGGATTATTAAATTTGAACTTTTTTGTGTTTGTTTTTATTTGATCTTTTTTGTTAGATTGTATTAGTAATGTTTTTTCTTTTGAAACTTTTTCTATTAATTTTTGCTCTGTTTTGTATTTGTATATTTCTATGTTATTGTTTTTCTTTGAAAATTTAATAAAAACTATTTTTTTAAACCACAGTGATTCCGGCACTTCCAGTGACATTGGGGCACTTCTGGCATCGGTGGCAATTTGGCCCAGGGGCCATATCCACTCTGCAGGCCATAGGATTCTGGCCTAATCCATGTGCTGTGTACTGTGCCCAAAATAACCTGCCAGCAATCCCGATTCCCCTTAATGAGGGATAATTTGTCCTATAGGGTTGCATTATCAATATATTCCCTGAGATTTCATGGCCAAAGGGGAGGAACTTTGTGATGTCACAGAGGCAGGGCAGACAAAGGTTGGAATTGGAAGCAAACAGAACACACAGGCAAACACCTTTGTGCTAAGCCCTTGAGCACTGGAACCTGTTGTGAATAGATGGATACAAATGCCTAGACTTTAAAGATATCTCATACAAAAAAAAACAAGCTTTCTCTTCACCCTGCCTGGAGACCAGAGAAACAAAACAATTTTCAAAGACTTAAGCCAGCACCCAGGCATGTAGCAGTATTACCTGCTCAAGATGCTGGTCAGCCAATTGACTTTTCAACCGAGAGCCACATTCTGCCTGCTAAGTTCTCCATTTCTATTACTAAGTGGCAAGCTGTATTCTGTAACATACTGAACACAGTCCATCTTCACTGGGGTGTTTTTGATGGGAAGGGTATATTTTGACCAAACAGGCCTCTTGCAGAGTTTGGAAAATTACTTTTAAAATTATAGTTCCCAGAGTCCCTTGGTCAGCACACCCATTGGCCAAGCTACCTGAGGATTCCTGGGAAGCTGCAGTCCATCCCCAATCCCCTTTCCTCCAATAATAACTTTTCTAAGCTCTGGCTTTGTTATTTTATTCAATATTCTTCTCTAAAACTCAGACTCAAAACTTCAGCAATCTCCAAGTGGTAATGCTACCTCATTTTTCACTGGCTATGGTTTGGTTCCAGTTGTGTCATCGCTCACCATCTAGCATTGCTGTTAGAGCGAGTGAGAGCTCCTTGATTTTTTTCTCCATGTTTACTCAGCTAATATCAAACCCATATCTCCACAATTTATCTCCACTGTATACCTTGAATCTAGCTTTTATACTAATAAAAAAGGTATTGTTGGGCTTCAGTCCATATTCCAAATACTTCACATGCTTTCATTGTACACAGGCTGCTCTCTAGGTATCACCATTTCTTCCCCTGCTGAGATGCTAATATCTGAAGCAGTGAAACCTGATCTGAAATGTTTGAATTTGGAATGATGACAGCCGCTGGTGAAGCAGACATAATAACCTATACCCCTGCACAAGTTTTGTTGTAGACTGAGGCGCCCTCTACTGAGAAATCTCTAGGAAAAGAAACCTTTAGGAAAATTACTAGCAAATCCTATAGATATTTTTATTTTCACCTAATATTCAAAAGTGAATGCTATGATTAAGGGCTCTGCATATTTTTTAAACCAACCTGATATATGCTGGTTTGTGTGAAGTATTAAAGCCTTGGAAATAAATACAAGAAAAATATGCATTTACCACTCTGCTTAACACAGCTCAAGTCTTGGCTTCTTATCCACAAAGGCCAGAATCTTGAAATGATTGTATGGGATAAATGACCCAAGGATGCACACAGTCCCACTTTTATAACTGGCTACTTGCTGTGAGCAAGGAACTGACAGTGCACCAGGTCATGCACAGAAGCATGATGGACAGAGAGAAAGAAGATGGAGTGCAATAAGGTAACAAAGTGGTGAGCTCTACTGGCCTATGTTTATTTGGATGGTGCACAAATGCAAGCGCGGCGCCAAAATGGCCGCCGCGCCCTTTGCGGCCCCCCCCCACAGGACAGAGAATCCGGGTAGTTAGGGGCGTGGCCAGCTCCCTTATAAAAGGGGTGGCCACGAGGCAGCCGAGCTGCCATTTTACCTCAGCGACGGAGCGGAGAAGTCTTTTCCCCTGTGTCTCCGTCGCTCTTTAGCTTACCGGGAAGCCTTTTGGTAGCGATTCTTCCTTTTCGGCTTCCCTTTGCTTCGGTGGAGATGCCTTCGAAGAAGGAGGCAGCTTGGAGTGCGGCTCGCGCTGTTAGGAGGCGCAACCCGGGTCGGAGGACCGCGGTGCCGCCTCCCCAGCAGCAGCCTTTGCAGGCCCCTGCCGGGACCGGCGGAATGGGGTCTATTGCCCCTTGGCCCGGAGCGGGCGAACAGTTTGCGGGCGCGGTAGGGGCTCCGGCCCGCGGCCCGCGAGCGGTGGACACCGCTCCTGCACCCGCCCACCGGGTTGGGCCTGCTGCTCTTGGGTCGCAGCCTCTCCCGGGGCCCTCTAGCCTTGGGGGGTGGTGCGGCCCCCTGCCTTGGCAGGTTTCTCCACCGACCCTGCCGGGCTTCGGTGTTGGCCAATGGCCATATTCGGGTTCTGGGGTACAGCGACCTGTACCCACGCCTTGGACCGTGCGGGCCGGCCGGCCCTTGGCCCTAGATCAACGTGGAAGCCTTACTGGCCCGCCTGGCGGCCCTTGAAGCGTCGTTGGCTCGGGCCAGTCAGGCGGGGGCCCTCCCTTTGGGGTTCCTTTTGAGGCGCTGCCGGCAGGAGGACAACAGCCGACAGGGAGGGTTGAGCTGCTGCAGGCGCGTGGCGCGGTTTCGCCCACTGCCTCGCAGCTCCCCAGCCAGCAGCCAGGTGCGGGTCAGGCCCCGGTGATGAGCTCTACGTCGGTCGTGAGCTCCGACGCCCCCAGTGGGCCGGAACCCCCGGTGGGGGCGGCCCGCGGGGGTGCAGCATGTGAGTATACGGTGTAAGCAAGTACATCCACACACATTCCCAATATGGGGGGGGGGCTTTTCAATGGCCTTGGCCTCGCGCGGGTGGTGCGGCGGTGTACCCGCTGACGCCTCACCCGGCGATGACAGCTAACACCCAGGGCCCCGTGGTGGGGGGTGTTCCCTACCCTGAGGGGAATGTTTTGGGTGGCCGGGTTGGTCCAAGCCCCTATTCCTTACCGCTGAGTGACCGCTTGGCACAGGCTGCCAGAGTGTAAATTTGGCGGGGGGAGTGCGTGGATATCTTCGTGCTCCTAAATAAGGTGCCCATCAAGGAGAGAGGGAGGGGCAGAATGAGAAGGATAGTGGCAGGCACGTTGTCTCAAGCCACCAAGTATGTGGGCCAAATGGTTGCCGGCCTGCATCATATGCATGGCGGTGTACCTTAGGGCCCGGCCGGATCTGGCAATTCCGATGGTCCAGTATTTGGACAACGTCCACCGGGCGATGGTTTACTTTCCGGGCCCAGCATGGTTGGCTTGTGACAGGGAATGCCGTAGGCGGAATTCCCCGCACCCCGAGATTAGGCGGGATTAGCCAGGCCGGAGGCTGCGGCTTTTGTACGTGACGCCCACGCGCCCTGCGCCCAGGGAGATATACCATTGTGGGCATGCGGTTGAGCAGGCGGCCCCAGCATAGGTCACCTGCCAGGGGGCGGGGCGGGGGGTTCCAGCCCGCCTGCTGTGCTGGACTTTCTTGTCCAATGGCTCCTCTGAGGGGAAGACTTGCAATACAGACAGAAGTATCCCAACTGTGTTGGCCCCCATGCGGCCTCTGCCTGTCCCAGGCCTAGAAGGATGCGGGGCAGAGGGTGGGGCAGACAGGGGGCTGGCAATACTGCCGCAGATGGATCTAGTTCACCGAAGGGCTCCCTCCCCAGTTAAGGTGGACATGTTGGAGCGTGGCTCACATGGTACCCGAAGGGAGAGGATGCGGGTTCTCTCCTTCAGGGTTCTAGGCAGGGGTTCCGGATCCCTTTCATGGGTAATAGGTCCCCTCAGGATGCCCCCAATCTTTTATCCCTTAAGGGGAGGGAGGAGGTGGCTGCTGCTAGCTTTGACAATAGGGTCTATGCGGGCAGGGTCGCTGGCCCTGTCCCTGCACCCCGTCCCGGGGAGCATATTATTTCAATGATGCCATGCCTTTTGGCTATTCCATGGGGGCTCGGTATTCGAGCGTTTCACCACTTTCCTAGATTGCCTTTTGTCCGCAGGTCAGGGTCCCGGTCTGTAGCCCATTCCCTGGATGGTTTTATTCGGGGCTGAACGGGGCTGGGACACGTACACACGTCTCCTCAACACATTTCAGACGCTAATGGAGGAACTGGGTGTCCCTTTAGCGCCCGAAAAGACCGAGGGCCCATCTCCACAGCTAGTATTCCTGGGGTGGAGAGTAACACGGTAGCGCAGGATTCTAGGTTGCAGTGGGATAAGGTCCCAAAGCTAGTGGCCCTTGTCTCAGTCTGGCTGGCCGAGTGCATGGCATCACTGAGGGAACTTTTGGTGCTACGTGGTCACCCCAGTTTAGCTGGCAGGGTCGTAGCACCGGGCAGGGCATTTGCTCTGCGCTGGTGCGATGCCATGGCGGGATTCTCCAGGCCCCACCATAGGCTCAGATTTACCCGGGGTATCGGGGCAGACGTGCTTGTTTGGCCATAGATCCAGAGGTGGTTCACCGGGGTGTCATTTTGGGGTCTGATCTCCTGGCTCCCCCTTGCTTTCAGATGCAGTCCGATGCCTCAGGATTCCTGGGTTTACGGGATGTACTTCAATTGGAAGTGGGCCTATGGTGGGTGGCCAACATACTGGGCAGGCAAGTGTCGCCTGCATGGTCTCACGTATCTGGAATGTTTCCCTATCCTGGGTGCTTTGATGCTATGGGGCAAGGAGTGGGCCAACTCAGTTGTGCAATTTTGGCATGGCAACGTGGCTGTTGTCCGCATCGTCACTGCACAGATTTCCAAATCGCCCGGGGTTATGGGGCTAGTGTGTTGGTTTGTGTTATGCAACCTGTGCCTCAACGTTCCCTGCAGGGCCAGGCATGTCCCAAGGGTTGATAATGATATTGCTGCTGCTTTGTCCCGCCTGCAGATCTCCCGGTTCCGTGCCTCGGCCCCCGGATGCGGAGGAATTTCCCTCGCCACTCCTGGACGAGAGATGGAACGTTGGCGAGGAGAGGTGAACCGGGCGATTGGCCTGTCACTAGCGCCATGCATGAGTAAGGCGTATCACCACGCATTTAGTTCCTTCAGAGTATTATGTACCCGATTCCGACTGCCAGGAACCTGGCCGATCCCAGTAGCCCATGTTCTGCGGTTCATGGTTTACCTGTATGCCTGGGGCCTTGCACCACGCACCATAGCATCTCAGCTGTCGGGTTGGCTTTTGTGGCCAAAGTGGGAGGTCGTGTGGACGGCACCAATGACTTCCGGGCGAGACATGTTTTGGAGGGGTGGGTGTGCGTGCGCGGGCGTTTCCTGGCCGACCGCCACCCCATTTACCAGGGGTTTTTTACCCAGTTGGCCCGGGGCTGGCCTGGCCTCTGTTTTGATAGATGAGGCAGCCCACTTCATGCGGCTACAACGGTGGCCTTTTTGGAGCCCTCCGCATCGGCGAGCTTGAGATGCTGAGTAAGGCGGATGCAAGATTTTCCCAGGGTTTTTACCCAATTGGCCCGGGGCTGGCCTGGCCTCAGTTTCGATAAATGAGGCAGCCCACTTCATGCGGCTACAACGGTGGCCTTTTTGGAGCCCTCCGCATCGGCGAGCTTGAGATGCTGAGTAAGGCGGATGCAAGATTTTCCCAGGGTTTTACCCAATTGGCCCGGGGCTGGCCTGGCCTCTGTTTTGAAATGAGGCAGCCCACTTCATGCGGCTACAATGGTGGCCTTTTTGGAGTGCTCCGCGACAGCAAGCTTGAGATGCTGTATAAGGCGGATGCAAGTTGTAGGGCACTGGAACTCGAGGATGTCTATGTTGCCAAAGACTGGGCCCAGTTGAGGATACGCTCCTCTAATACAGATCAGCATGGCGTAGGCAGTGGTGTAAGACTGCTACGGTGTTCTTTGGCAGACATCTGTCCGGTTGGTGCCCTACAGGAGTTCCTGGCACTGCGTGGCATGCACCACGGCCCGTTTTTCTGTCACCAAGATGGGTCTCCCCTTACTAAATTTCAGTTTTGGAAGGTGACAGCCAGAGCCCTCACCAGGGTGGGCCTACCAGGTGCCCGTTATGGCACACATTCATTCCGTACTGGTGCAGCCTCTACAGCAGCTGCTTTTGGGTACTCTGGGGCTGGCATACGCAGCATGGGGAGGTGGGGCTCGCAATGTTTTCAGTTTTATGTGCGCCCACTTCCGCCATGAGTACCAATCCAGTCACCTTCCCGTCTTTTTCTCAATTTTTCTCAATTTTCTTACAGACCCTGGGTGTCGTATTACACCGGTGACAGTATGGCTGGTGGGCCACAGCTATGTGCACAGGGCAGCGCGTTACGCTGCGGCGACAGAGTGGGGACCCCGACTGGGACTGGGTGAACACGCCAGTCTCACATGGCATGGTAAGCCTGGGATGTTATGGTGGGAGCTGTGGCCTTTCCTTTTTTCTGGCCTGGGTGCTGACCCGCCTGACATTCTCATTATCCACCTGGGGGGCAATGATTTGGGCCAGGTCACCGGCTTATCGCTCAAGCATGCGATTTGCGAGGAACTCGCCTACTTGCATTATGTCTGGCCTGCCACAACCCTGGTTTGGTCGGACATTGTCCCGCGCCATTCTTACAGAGGGGGCGTTAACCTCATGGCCCTTGACCGCGCTAGGCGCACGGTCAATAGGGCGGTGGCGCGGTTTCTTGCCGACAGGGCTTGGGGACGGGTCAGTCATCACCCCGATATTAGCCTACAAAATTATGACTTGTACGCAGGGGATGGGGTACATCTGTCACGAGGAGGTATGGACCTCCTGTTGGGTGATTGGCGAGCAGGCCTGTTGACCGAGCTGACGGTCTGGGGGGGGGGCGTCAGGTCTTCTTTGAAGCCCCTCCGTGTGGCGGGTAGCACTGGTAAGGTAAACAGTATGACCCACAAGTATCCGGCAGGTTCGCAATTGACTGGACAACACTAGACAGGAATAAATTAGTTAAACGTTGTCCGGTCAACGACGAACCAGGCGATGGGGTGATGACGATTGCTAACCAGCATGCATCACCCCTGTGATTTCACGGATACGCGTCAGAGGGTGGGGTCATGAGTTAGTTATTGACTACGGTCAACAATTTGTTTGTTGTCAACAAACAAATTGATACAAATTGATACATTGTAACCAATTGCCGTTGGCAATTTTGGGGTGGTACCTTACCAGTGTTACTTCGGCCTGCTTGCCTTATGAATTATGATTGGTCATTTTACCAATACAAATTTATAATTCGGACTAGGGCATTGAATCAATAAATGTGGCCCTATGCTGTTATCCACTTTCAATGTTGTCTGTGTCCGTTATTGGGGGGGTGCGCCTGCAATGCAAGCGCGGCGCCAAAATGGCCGCCGCGCCCTTTGCGGCCCCCCCCCACAGGACAGAGAATCCGGGTAGTTAGGGGCGTGGCCAGCTCCCTTATAAAAGGGGTGGCCACGAGGCAGCCGAGCTGCCATTTTACCTCAGCGACGGAGCGGAGAAGTCTTTTCCCCTCCACCCCCTCCCTAGTTAACAGTGTGATATTTTGGTCGCTTCGGGGCCGGGTGGGAATTTTTGGCTGGGACCCATATTGGCTTCCGGGTCCTGGCTTTTTTGCCCATCCCACACTGTTGCTATGGTTTGATATAGGGGTCTTTCTGTGTTCCTAATGTTGACTTTGGTCACATTGGCGGGTAGCACTGGTAAGGTAAACAGTATGACCCACAAGTATCCGGCAGGTTCGCAATTGACTGGACAACACTAGACAGGAATAAATTAGTTAAACGTTGTCCGGTCAACGACGAACCAGGCGATGGGGTGATGACGATTGCTAACCAGCATGCATCACCCCTGTGATTTCACGGATACGCGTCAGAGGGTGGGGTCATGAGTTAGTTATTGACTACGGTCAACAATTTGTTTGTTGTCAACAAACAAATTGATACAAATTGATACATTGTAACCAATTGCCGTTGGCAATTTTGGGGTTGTACCTTACCAGTGTTACTTCGGCCTGCTTGCCTTATGAATTATGATTGGTCGTTTTACCAATACAAATTTATAATTCGGACTAGGGCATTGAATCAATAAATGTGGCCCGATGCTGTTATCCACTTTCAATGTTGTCTGTGTCCGTTATTGGGGGGGTGCGCCTGCAATTATGTATATCTGTAATCAAACAGCATAATTATTTTTACAACAATAAAACAGTGCTCTGAATGGCTTTAAACTGCCCCAGAGAGGGCATGGACTAGGGGGAAATGAGAATTGTGGCACTTATATCATATTGGGATATAAAGTGAATTCTGCAGTGGTTTCATTCTAAAATTGTGAAAATCAAGTATCAAATTCTTTCCCCTCTACACCCGAAGGAGTAAAAAGAGGAAGCAATGAAGAAGAATCAACTTCTTTAGTCATGAGTGACCAAAAGGCATCATTCAGCTTTTTTTAAACTGCAACTCCCAGGCTACAGCTGGTCCAGAATGCGGCAACCCGGGTAGTGATGGGGTGTGGGCGTTATGCCCATGCTTCGCCACTGCTCCGGGAGCTGCACTGGTTGCCAGTTTGTCTCCGAGTGCAATTCAAGGTGCTGGTTTTAACCTTTAAAGCCCTATATTGTAGTGGGCCAGGATACCTAAGAGACCGCATCGCCCAGAGCAGACCGGAGGGGCTCCCTAATTGTTCCATCAGCCAGAGGGGCTCGCCTCTCTGGCACAAGAAGGAGGGCCTTCTCCATGTCTGCGCCGGCCCTCTGGAACCTCCTCCCAACAGAGCTATATCTCTGGATGGAATTGCTGCTTTTCAGGAAAGAAAACCTGGCTGGCAGCCCAAGTGTGGGGTGCAGGTGGAAGGGTAACCTCTATTGGGTGGCTGGTATAGAGGAAATTCCTTCCCCCATGGTGCCTTGGTTCCTGCACCCCTTGTTTAGGGGGTGGGTAGTTTTAATTGTTTTTAACATGTTCTTAATTGTGACTGTGAACTGCCCTGAGTTGGCCTTGGCTGAGTGGGTGGTATATACATTTAACAATTAAATTAAATTAAAATAAAATAAAATTAAAACTCTAGTTGGCATAGCCAAGGATGAGAGATGCTGGAAGGATTTGGTCAATATAAGGAGGGGCTGTATTTGAGTTCTAATTCTGCTGCTTTTATTTAGGAATTAAGATATGACATAATGACAATGACATAATAAGGCACATTTGGGCTCAGCCTTGTATTCAGTGCTATTACCCAGCTCCATTTATTCCTTTATTAATGAATAATTTGAACCCATTATGATATCAGCATGATCAATAAAGCAATCCCCATGATCTTGACTAGATGATGATTGTGCTACAATAGCACAATAGTACATGCTACGTGTATCTGTGCAAAACAGAGCAGCAGTTATGGGAAATTACCTATAGAGAACATTGTGATTTATTCTCAAATTTAAAAAACTCACTAGGAAATAGGCAAATAAAGTAGACATCCCTGTTGGTATGCTTGGTGGAATTTGTGTTGCATTTCATTGTTTCACTACAAAAATGGGTTTCAAGCAAGTTCTCCAAGAATTCCCCTGTGTCTAAGTAACCTTGCTGAAATGATCAGTCAGAGAATAACAAAATGAAACAAAATTTACTTTCAAAGACATAGCTCAATATTTTAACATGAACACATAGTATTTGGCGTGGTGAAAAGAAGAATAATGTTATTTATTTATTTATTTATTTATTTATATTCATCCCACCAATAATAAGTGTTAGACACCACCCTAGGTAACTCAAAATATTATCGGGAAAAAATCACACAATATGGGAATAAATAAAATAGTTACAAAAACAACTAAAGGACAATACTAAAGACAACCCAACCCTATGGACAAGATACAAATCACAATGGCACCAATACTAATACCAATAAATCTCAAAAATGAACTAACTCAAAAAAAAATGTAATAGCTCACCAGTATCAATATTTGTTATGATTAAATTTATTTTGAAAATGCGCCTGTAAACAGAAAGGTTTCCAACATTTTCTTGAAGAACAACAGAGTAGGATCTGTTTTGATTTTAGATGGCGAAGGATTCCATAATGTGGGTGCCACAGCCAAAAAAGCTCTACTTCTCATGGTAGATATTTTTACTTTTTTAGATGTAGGCAACTGCAACTTCATCGATTGTGTGCTTTGGGGAGAATTTCCCAGGAAGAGGCACTTCTGCACATAGCATGGTCCTATAGCATAAAGGGCTTTATAGGTCATATACATAATAAATGGTAAGGAAAAAAACTGTTTTCACTCTCTACTACATGGCAGTGGAGGGAACTCCACAGAGCAGAAGCCTCACAAAATGGCATACCTGTCAAGTTTCGGGAAATTTCTGTCAAATAAGGGAAATTTCCTGGCCAAAACAGGAAACTGGACAGCTATGCTTATCCTGTGCTGGCCACCAGTCTAATTCCAGTCTAATTGCAGTCTAACTAATAAGGGATGACGGCGGGAAAGAGTGTAAAATACGGGGGTTTGACAGAAATTTCCCGAAACTTGACAGATACACAAAATGAAGGCTCAGCTACAAGTCAGATAAAAACAAAAAATTAACTCAGTGTGAAGAAGGTTTTGCTCCTGAAAAAATGCAGGAAGACAAGAAGCCTATTGATTGATTAAATTAGAATAAGTAAACACACATACTAGTTTTGCTAGATAGATTCTTCTTCTTCTTCTTTGAATGTCATGTCACCAACTGTATTAGTAATTTAGTCCATGCATAACATGCTGGGTTATTACACGTTTCAACAACGTGTTTCTTCTTTCTTCTTTTTTTGTGTCATAGCATTGCACAATTACAGTGCAATGCTTCTGGATCAGCAGGATTAGCCAGCTCTACACTCTTGTTCAGAGGACACCCAAGTATACTGCAATCCTTTGCAGGCGCACCCCCCCAATAACGGACACAGACAACATTGAAAGTGGATAACAGCATAGGGCCACATTTATTGATTCAATGCCCTAGTCCGAATTATAAATTTGTATTGGTAAAACGACCAATCATAATTCCTAAGGCAAGCAGGCCGAAGTAACACTGGTAAGGTACCACCCCAAAATTGCCAACGGCAATTGGTTACAATGTATCAATTTGTATCAATTTGTTTGTTGACAACAAACAAATTGTTGACCGTAGTCAATAACTAACTCATGACCCCACCCTCTGACGCGTATCCGTGAAATCACAGGGGTGATGCATGCTGGTTAGCAATCGTCATCACCCCATCGCCTGATTCGTCGTTGACCGGACAACGTTTAACTAATTTATTCCTGTCTAGTGTTGTCCAGTCAATTGCGAACCTGCCGGATACTTGTGGGTCATACTGTTTACCTTACCAGTGCTACCCGCCAATGTGACCAAAGTCAACATTAGGAACACAGAAAGACCCCTATATCAAACCATAGCAACAGTGTGGGATGGGCAAAAAAGCCAGGACCCGGAAGCCAATATGGGTCCCAGCCAAAAATTCCCACCCGGCCCCGAAGCGACCAAAATATCACACTGTTAACTAGGGAGGGGGTGGAGGGGAAAAGACTTCTCCGCTCCGTCGCTGAGGTAAAATGGCAGCTCGGCTGCCTCGTGGCCACCCCTTTTATAAGGGAGCTGGCCACGCCCCTAACTACCCGGATTCTCTGTCCTGTGGGGGGGGGCCCGCAAAGGGCGCGGCGGCCATTTTGGCGCCGCGCTTGCATTGCAGGCGCACCCCCCCAATAACGGACACAGACAACATTGAAAGTGGATAACAGCATAGGGCCACATTTATTGATTCAATGCCCTAGTCCGAATTATAAATTTGTATTGGTAAAACGACCAATCATAATTCCTAAGGCAAGCAGGCCGAAGTAACACTGGTAAGGTACCACCCCAAAATTGCCAACGGCAATTGGTTACAATGTATCAATTTGTATCAATTTGTTTGTTGACAACAAACAAATTGTTGACCGTAGTCAATAACTAACTCATGACCCCACCCTCTGACGCGTATCCGTGAAATCACAGGGGTGATGCATGCTGGTTAGCAATCGTCATCACCCCATCGCCTGATTCGTCGTTGACCGGACAACGTTTAACTAATTTATTCCTGTCTAGTGTTGTCCAGTCAATTGCGAACCTGCCGGATACTTGTGGGTCATACTGTTTACCTTACCAGTGCTACCCGCCACACGGAGGGGCTTCAAAGAAGACCTGACGCCCCCACCCAGACCGTCAGCTCGGTCAACAGGCCTGCTCGCCAATCACCTAACAGGAGGTCCATACCTCCTCGCGACAGATGGACCCCATCCCCTGCGTACAAGTCATAATTTTGTAGACTGATATCGGGGTGATGACTGACCCGTCCCCAAGCCCTGTCAGCAAGAAACCGCGCCACCGCCGCGTTGACCTTGCGCCTAGCGCGGTCAAGGGCCAGGAGGTGAACGCCCCCTCTATAGAAAGGCGCGGGATAATGTCCACCAAACTAGGGTTGTGGCAGGCCAGACATAATGCAAGTAGGCGAGGTCCTCGCAAATCGCATGCTTGAGCGATAAGCCGGTGACCTGGCACAAATCATTGCCCCCAAGGTAGATGATGAGAATGTCAGGCGGGTCAGCACTCAGGCCAGAAAAGGGAAAGGCCGCAGCCCCCGCCATAACATCCCAGGCTCACCATGCCGTGCGAGACTGGCGTGTTCACCCAGTCCCAGTCGGGGTCCACTCTGTCGCCGCAGCGTAACGCGCTGCCCTGTGCACATAGCTGTGGCCCACCAGCCATACTGTCGCCGGTGTAATACGACACCCAGGGTCTGCAAGAAAATTGAGAAAAAAGGCGGTAAGGTGACTGGATTGGTACTCATGGCAGGAGTGGGCGCACATAAAACTGAAAACATTGCGAGCCCCACCTCCCCATGCTGCGTATGTCAGCCCCAGAGTACCCAAAAGCAGCTGCTGTAGCGGCTGCACCAATACGGAATGAATGTGTGCCATAACGGGCACCTGGTAGGCCCACCCTGGTGAGGGCTCTGGCTGTCACCTTCCAAAACTGAAATTTAGTAAGGGGAGACCCATCTTGGTGACAGAAAAACGGGCCGTGGTGCCTGCCACGCAGTGCCAGGAATTCCTGTAGGGCACCAACCGGACAGATGTCTGCCAAAGAACACCGTAGCAGTCTTACACCACTGCCTACGCCATGCTGATCTGTCTTAGAGGAGCGTATCCTCAACTGGGCCCAGTCTTTGGCAATATAGACATCCTCGAGTTCCAGTGCCCTACACTTGCATCCGCCTTATACAGCATCTCAAGCTCGCTGTCGCGGAGCGCTCCAAAAAGGCCACCGTTGTAGCCGCATGAAGTGGGCTGCCTCATTTCCAAAAACAGAGGCCAGGCCAGCCCCGGGCCAATTGGGTAAAAACCCTGGGAAAATCTTGCATCCGCCTTACTCAGCATCTCAAGCTCGCCGACGCGGAGGGCTCCAAAAAGGCCACCGTTGTAGCCGCATAAAGTGGGCTGCCTCATTTCTTAAAACTGAGGCCAGGCCAGCCCTGGGCCACTTGGGTAAAAACCCTGGGAAACTCTTGCATCCGCCTTACTCAGCATCTCAAGCTCGCCGACGCGGAGGACTCCAAAAAGGCCACCGTTGTAGCCGCATGAAGTGGGCTGCCTCATCTATCAAAACAGAGGCCAGGCCAGCCCCGGGCCAACTGGGTCAAAAACCCCCTGGGTAAATGGGGTGGCGGTCGCCCGGGAAACGCCCGGGCACGCGCACCCACCCCTCCCAACATGTCTCACCCGGAAGTCATTGGTGCTGTCCACACGACCTCCCACCTTGGCCATAAAAGCCAACCCGACAGCTGAGATGCTATGGTGCGTGGTGCAAGGCCCTGGGGATACAGGTAAATCGTGAACCGTAGAACATGGGCTACTGGAAAAGGCCAGGTTCCTGGCAGTCAGAATCGGGTACATAATACTCTAAAGGAACTAAATGCGTGGTGATACGCCTTACTCATGCATGGCGCTAGTGACAGGCCAATCGCCCGGTTCACCTCTCCTTGCCAACGGTCCATCTCACATCCGGGAGTGGCGAGGGAAATTCCTCCGCATCCGGGGGCCGAGGCACGGAACCGGGAGATCTGCAGGCGGGACAAAGCAGCAGCAATATCATTATCAACCCTTGGGACATGCCTGGCCCTGAAGGGAACGTTGAGGCACAAGTTGCATAACACAAACCAACTAACTAGCTCCATAACCCCGGGCGATTTGGAATCCTGTGCAGTGACGATGCGGAACAGCCGCGTTGCCATGCCCAAGTTGCACAACCGAGTTGGCCCACCTCTTGCCCCATAGCATCAAAGCACCCAGGATAGGGAAACATTCCAGATACGTGAGACCATGCAGGCAACCCTTTGCCTGCCCAGGATGGTGGCCACCCACCATAGGCCCACTTCCAATTGAAGTACATCCCAGAAACCCAGGAATCATGAGGCATCGGACCGCATCTGAAAGCAAGGGGGAGCCAGGAAATCAGACCCCAAAATGACACCCCGTTGAACTACCTCTGGATCTATGGCCAGACAAGCACGTCTGCCCCGATACCCTGGGTAAATCTGAGCCTGTGATGGGGCCTGGGTAATCCCGCCATGGCATCGCACAAGCGCAGAGCAAATACCCTGCACGGTGCGACGACCCTGCCAGCGAAACTGGGGTGACCATGTAGCACCAGAAGTTACCTCAGTGATGCCATGCGCCCGGCCAGCAAGACCGCGCCAAGGGCCACTAGCCTTGACACCTTATCCTGCTGCAACCTAGAATCCTGCGCTATCTTGTTACTCTCCACCCCAGGAATACTAGCTGTGGAGATGGGCCCTCGGTCTTTTCGGGCGCTAAAGGGACACCAAGTTCCTCCATTAGCGTCTGAAATGTGATGAGGAGACGTGGGTACGTGTCCCAGCCCCGTTCAGCCCCGAATAAAACCATCCAGGGAATGGGCTACAGACCGGGACCCTGACCTGCGGATAAAAGCGCAATCTAGGAAAATGGTGAAACGCTCGAATACCGAGCCCCAAAGGAATAGCCAAAAGGCATGGCATCATTGAACAATATGCTCCCCAGGACGGGGGTGCGGGACAATGCCAACGACCCTGCCCGCATAGACCCTTTCGTCAAAGCTGGCAGCAGCCACCTCCTCCCTCCCCTTAAGGGATAAAAGATCGGGGGCATCCTGAGGGGACCTATTACCCATGAAAGGGATCCGGAACCCCTGTCTAGAACCCTGAAGGATACCCGCATCCTCACCCTTCAGGCACCATGTGAGCCAACGCTCCAACATGTCCACCTTAAATGGGGAGGGAGGCCTTCGGTGAACTAGATCCATCTGCGGCAGTCTTGCAAGCCCCCTGACTGCCCCACCCTCTGCCCCGCATCCTTCTAGGCCTGGGACAGGCAGAGGCCGCATGGGGCCCAACACAGGTGGGACACTCCTGTCTGTATTTGCCAGTCTTCCCCTTAGAGGAGCCATTGGACAAAAAGTCCAGCACAGCCGGCGGGCTGGAACCCCCCGCCCCGCCCCCTGGCAGGTGACCTGTGCTGGGGCCGCCCGCTGAACCGCATGCCCACAATGGTATATCTCCCCGGGTGCAGGGCGCGTGGGCGTCACGTACAAAAGCCACAGCCTCTGGCCTGGCTCATCCTGCCTAATCTCGGGGTGCGGGGAAATCCGCCTACGGCATCCCTCGTCACAAGCCAACCACGCTGGGCCCGGAAAGTAAATCATCGCCCGGTATGCGTTGTCCAAATACTGGACCATCGGAATTGCCAAATCCGGCCATGCCCTAAGGTACACCGCCATGCATACGATGCAGGCCGGCAACCATTTGGCCCACATACTTGGTGGCTTGCGACAACGTGCCTGCCACTATCCTTCTCATTCTGCCCCTCCCTCTCTCCTTGGTGGGCACACTGATTAGGAATGAGAAGATATCCACGTACTCCCCCCGCCAAATTTACTCTCTGGCGGCCTGTGCCAAGTGGTCACTCATCGGTAAGGAATAGGGGCTTGGACCAACCCGGCCACCAAAAACATTCCCCTAAGGGTAGGGAACACCCCCCACCACGGGGCCCTGGATGTTAGCTGTCATCGCCGGGTGAGGCGTCAGCGGGTGCACCGCCGCATCACCCGCGCGAGGCCAAAGCGATTGGAAAGCCCCCCCCCATATTGGGAATGTGTGTGGATGTACTCGCTTACACCGTATACTCACATGCTGCACCCCCGCGGGCCGCCCCCACCGGGGGTTCCGGCCCACTGGGGGCGTCGGAGCTCACGACCGACGTAGAGCTCATCCCCGGAGAACCTGCACCTGGCCGCTGGCTGGGGAGCTGCGAGGCAGTGGCCGAAACCGCGCCACGCGCCTGCAGCAGCTCAACCCTCCCCGTCGGCTGTTGTCCTCCTGAAGACAGCGCCTCAAAAGGAACCCCAAAGGAGGGGGGGCCCCCGCCTGACTTCCACGTTAACCTGGGGCGAAGGGCCGGCTGGCCCGCCTGGTCCATGCGTGGGTACAGGCCCCTGTACCCAGGAACCAAAAGCAGGTGGAGGAGCGGTGTCCACCGCTCGCGGGCCGCGGGCCGGAACCCCTTCCGCGCCCGCACTCTGGTTGCCCACTCCGGGCGAAGGGGCAATAGACCCCATTCCGCCGGCCCCGGCAGGGGCGAGCAAAGGCGGCAGCTGAGGAGGCAGCACCGCGGTCCTCCGACCTGGGTTGCGCCTCCTAACCGCGCGAGCTGCACTCGGAGCTGCCTTCTTCTTCGAAGGCATTTCACCGAAGCAAAGGGAAGCCGGCAAGGCAGAATCGCTACCCAAAAGGCTTCCCGGTAGGCTCAAGAGCGACGGAGACACAGGGGAAAAGACTTCTCCGCTCCGTCGCTGAGGTAAAATGGCAGCTCGGCTGCCTCGTGGCCACCCCTTTTATAAGGGAGCTGGCCACGCCCCTAACTACCCGGATTCTCTGTCCTGTGGGGGGGGGCCCCGCAAAGGGCGCGGCGGCCATTTTGGCGCCGCGCTTGCATTCTACTCTTGAGAATGTTCCTTCTATGTGGCATTTCATTTAACACATCCCCAGTGACTACAGACACCATGAATTAATTCTTCTTTTAACCCATCCATTGAAAAAAGTGCTTCACTTAAGAAGGATTATTTTCTTTTTACATGTTTAGAATGTATCACTTTGCCCACCTGTGGCCTGGAAGTTATGTGTCTCATTGTCAACACAGTCAAACGTATTTGCAAAACACTCCCTAGCCACTTGGGAGTCTATGTATGATTTTTTTTGTCTCTGAAAGCTCAGATTCTCACATGAACCAAAGAATACCAAAAGATTAAGGGGGACAACTTGTTCCTTTCTTCTCATCCCTAACATCAGTTGTCTAGTTATTTATGATATTCAGTTGGTGGGTTTAAGTTCTTCAGAGGAATTAGATTTCCAAAAAGGTCTACTTAAAAACAGATGTTCATAATTCCATTTTCACTACATGGCTCTTTGATGAATAATGGATTATAAGATAGGAAATGTCATATCTTTTTATCATTCTTCGAGTCAAATCACGTGGTTCTTGAGCTAACAAGCAGTACTCTCAAACCTGAATACATTTTTCCAGCTGCAATGTTTTTGAAATGACAGAGATTTTCATAGAGGCATTGCCTTTTAATGGCTGTCTTTGATGATGTAATTGATCATCTACAAAACAAAAAAGAAATGTGAAGGAAATTTCCTATATTTCATTTATAGATACTGAAGGATTTAATATTTGATCTTTAGTATACTTTAAGTTTTAACATATGTTTTATTTTATTTTGCTAAAGGACTAGCTCAGTATACCTTTATGGAGGTATAATGCATAACAGAAGAAATTGTATGCAATTTATAAATTGATATCGGGCTTTCCCCCCTCTCTGTTTAACATTTAACCATGTGAAAATTTGTTCTTGCTAACATTCAACTGTATGAGGATTTGTCCTTAGGAAATGGATTTCAGATCTTTTGCTACAATCTATTTTGCTTGGAAGCCATTATAGGAGAAATTACTTGAGTGCTCAATTTATCCAAAATCAATGTTTCCTTCTTCCTGGCAAGGCCTTAGAGTTTACAGATGTTAACAGCAAAATGTTTCTGATTATTTTGGGCAGGACATCCATAGATACACATTGCCTTTACATTTTGATAATGCTTTCTTTAGGCTTGTTCATGAAGGGTTTTTAATTGGTTAGGTATTATCTGAAGAATTAAATTTTAAAATACATCACATTGCTCAAATTTTGCTATACTTCACTTTTCAAATACCAGTGGTGGTCAACCATGGCACTCCAGGTGTTCTTGGACTTTAATTTCCAGAAGCCCAAGTTAGGCACACCAGCTTATCAGGGCTTCTGGGAATTGAAGTTCAAAAACACCTGGAGTACCAAGGTTGGCCACCACTGGCATATACTTTACAAAATAAAAACCTGCCATATCAAGATGGGAAAGAAGGTAATTTATTAACTTTTTCTTTTTTGTTCCCTATTAAAAAAATAATCCAGAATTTTCATAGACATAAAACTGTCACTCAAAACAGGAACAGAATGTCATCTTAAAACTCCTCCCCATTAAAAATGCAATAGAGAACCAAAGTAGCTTCAATGGCAAAGAAATAATTTATTAATGTTCCATTTCAGAAATTTAAATTTTAACCTTAATTACCAAACTTGTCTCTCTCTGATCAGTAAAATAAAGCAGGGATCAAGAGACATAGGAAATTCATCCAAGAATAGTTAAATAGGTGGGATATATAAACTTCAAAATTTGATGAACTTTTGAATCTTGCAGGACTCTTCATAGGACAAGTTATTAAAGAGCTTAAAGCAGGACAAGAGACAGGAAAGTCCAGAAATCATCCCAGCTAGAAATTGTGGCTTCAGTGTCCAGGATAAAGTTCCAGTATGGAGACTGCAAACTTGTACAATCAGGCTTAGGCAATAGGTCTCAGCTCAGGTGGTGCAAAACCAGATGACATACTCTAGATCTGTGGGGAAAGGGCTATCAGTCACTTTGTGTTACCTGCCACATTATCCCAAAACATGGCAATCTCCATAGTCAGAGATTACATTTAGTTGGAGCACTGTCTGTCTGTCTGTCTTTCTTGATTTGTCAGAGGCTAACTTCTTGATGTGTTAGAACAAGTCTTCAGGCCCTAATCAACAGGATTTGTGGTTTATTACCTATGTGACATCAGCCACCATTAAGTCCTTTCACATCCTGTCCAGTTCCCCTGTAAGCAGATGCCAGCAATCCCTGTTGTTGAATCAGAAGGTTTCCTAGCAACTACATGGCCCACAGAAATTCAGCTGGGCTGGGGCCTTGGACCATATCTATAGTGTGGAACAAACTATGCTCTGTCCCATGGAATAAACTTGAAATTGACGAGTCTGGTCATTCATGCTGTCATAAAGGAATTAACTTTCAAGATGCTGCAAGGTTGTCTGTAATTCAAATGGTCATATGGTAGAATAATTGACCACAGGAATGGGCAATGTCCAAAGATCTGGGAGCTGAACATAGCCATCCCTGAACTTTAGAAAGCCACATCTAAGTTACTGTAAAACATTTCTCTTCCAAAAGAAGCCCTCTTGTGCCCTCTTGTGGCAGTTTCTTTTTTAAAAATTGGAAAACTGAGGAACCCAGAAGGCAATCCCGCTAAGCATGACAAAGCTGCTCATCATACCTGCTGGAGGCCACCATTGGCTTTCTTGAGCAAAATGTTCTAATTCTTTTAAATTTATAGACTTGTGGGCAGGGTGCTTGGGGACCACTTTGAGCTCTCTAGAGGGGTTCACTTTGCTCACCCCAATTTAAAAGAGTATAGTGTTTACCACCAGAACAGGGATTACCAGGCAGGGGTTTCTGATTCACCTGCTATGAGATTATTATGTAGCATAAAGGGAAGCTATCATAAATAGGTATCACTTTGTCAGGAAATGTAACAGTGTTCTGTGTGCTCTGGCGTCTAGTCATGCCTGCCATGTGACTGTAGATGCAGAATGCGCTGGCTCCTTGGCTGTAAACTGAGATAAGCACCACACCTAGGGTCAGATATGACTGCTTTTTGAGCAAGGGATAAATCTTCTTCTTCTTCTTCTTCTTCTTCTTCTTCTTCTTCTACTACTACTACTACTACTACTACTACTACTACAAAAGTGAGTGAGTGGGTGAGTGAGTTTGTGAGTGAGTGAGTGAGTAAGTAAGTTTAATTTGTAGTAAAGTCATATGCCCTGTGTGGTTCAGTGAACAGAGCAATGGACTAGGATGCAAGGGAGCTGGGCATGAGTCCCTAATGGACTAAGGAAAGTCTAATATGGATCTCACTTACTTCAAAATATCTTTTGAGACCACTACAAGCTCATAAAGAAGGCTGAGCAAAGAGATCAAATAAGTCAATCATGAAGGAAATTAACCCTGACTGCTGCTTGGAAGGACAACTATTGAAGATGAAGCTAAAGTACTTTGAACACCAAATGAGAAGAGAGGACTCACTCCAGAAGGCCTTGATGCTGGGAAAGATTGACGGCAAAAGGAGAAGAGGACAGTAGAGGATGAGATGGCTAGATGGCATTGTTGACACAATGGGCGTAGAGCTGAGCAACCTGCGGAGGATGACCTCGACCCAACTGTGTTATCTAACTTTTTAGGGAAGGTTTTGGAGAAGGCAGTGGCATGGCAGCTCCAGGGGGTTCTGGATGAAGCGGATTATCTGGACCCTTTTCAGTCAGGATTCAGGCCCGGATAAGGTACCGAGATGGCATTGGTCACACTTGTGCATGATCTCTGGCATGAGTGGGATGGTGGGAATCCATCCATCCTGGCTCTTCTTGACCTCTCAGCAGCCTTCGATACCATTGACCACATCACCACCTAAGCTGCTGCATTCTGGACCAGGTAGCCCCATGTAGAGTGCATTGCAATAATCAAGTCTGGAAGTGACCAGAGTGTGTGTGACCCTGAGTACCCGGTCTGGGAGCAGGTGGGACGTCTCCAAGGATTGGTGATCTAGGGCACTGTGTGGTCCTGATTTTCTGGGTCCGGGCAGGACCCAGTCAGTGTTGCTGGAGGGTAAGAAGTCCAGCCCTAGGCCCCTTCTATATGGGGTGCCTCAGGGCTCAGGGCTCTCGCGTCTCCTTTTTAACATCTACATGAAGCCATTGGGTGAGATCATCCGTTCCCACGGGGTGAGGTACCATCAGTATGCTGATGACACCCAACTGTACATCTCGGCCTGTGGGGATCCAAGTGATGCTGTCAGAGTCCTATCCAGGTATCTGGAGGCTGTTGGGGCCTGGATGGGGGACAATGGGCTACAACTGAGTCATGGCAAGATTGAGTGGCTATGGATTAGGGGCCCTGCATTAGCCCAGGAGCTACCATCTTTGGTGCTGGATGGGGTTGTGTTGCCTCTGACAGACCCAGTGCGTAATCTGGTGGTCCTCCTGGACTCATGACTCCTGCTCGAAGAGCAGGTGGCAGTCATGGCTAGGAGGGCTTTCGCTCAACTTTGGGTTCACCAGTTACACCTGCTCCCAGACCGGGTACTCAGGGTCACACACGCTCTGGTCACTTCCAGACTTGATTATTGCAATGCACTCTACATGGGGCTACCCCTGGTGACCATTTGGAGGCTGCAACTGATCCAGAATGCAGCAGCTTAGGTGGTGATGTGGTGCAGGCGCTATGCCCATGCCACACCACTGCTTTGGGAGCTACACTGGTTGCCGGTGTGCCTCCAGGTGTAATTCAAGGTGCTGGTGATTACTTTTAAAGCCCTATATGGTAGCGGGCCAGGTTACTTAAGAGACCGCATCACCCTAAGGTTATCTGCCCATCCAACTAGAGTGGTCCGGAGAGGCTCTCTGATAGTTCCATTGGCTAGAGAGGCTCACCTCTCTAGCAAAAGAAAGAGGACCTTCTCTGTGTCCGCTCCGGCTTTGTGGAACCTCCTGCCTACAAAACTTAGTCTCCAGGCAGAGCTTTTACCCTTTCGTAGAGGCGTGAAGACCTGGCTGGCGCAGCAGGTGTGGGGGGGGGGGCAGTTGAGGAAATAGCCATGGTGGGCTGGGTAGTCTGAGTAGCTGAGTTGCTGTCCTTGATGGTTGGAAGGTGGCCTTGGGGTTTTAAATAATTTTAAAGATATTTTTCAGATTTTAATTGTTTTTATATGTTGATGTTTTTATTGTTTTACTGTAAGTAAATAAATAAATGATGATGGAGGATAGGGGTGCCTGGCGTGCAGTGGTCCATGAGTTTGCAAAGGGTCGGATTTGACTATGCGACTAAACAACAACAAAATAAGCTCCAACGTCCTGGCACATAAGACACACATACTGTATATGAAATAATATTGGTGTATGTTCATATCCTCCACCTGCTGCCCCTAAACCATTTTTCTTTGGGTTCTTCAAATTTATGTACCAGCAAAGTGACGGGACATGCAGGAATGGTTGTGATGTCACAGGCATCCCATTCCCTGAGATTACAAGGACAAAACCTAAGATCAAGCATGGACATTGTGATGTCAGAGATGTGGGGCAGGTGGGAGTTAAAAGGCAGAAGGCTGTTATTTTGCCTCCCAAAAGGATGTTTTTTTTTCTTCCCAGGGCTTGTAGGAGAGGTAGACTCACACATCATGAGACTGGCCTTACTCTTCCTGCTGTTCTCCAATGGGCCGAATGTCTGTGTTAGGAGAAGGCGACTAGGGTATAAGCTGAGGAGTCCCTGCTCTTGGCCCTTTGGAGTAATCTGGAGTAATATGGAGACACACTGTCATTCTGGGCCAGCGAGCCCTGGGACAAACTGGGAATCTGTGAAGATGGGTGACCATATTTAAAGCTGCACAGAAATTGACATTTCCCTGCCTCCTGAACTGCTCAGGCTGTGGTTTTGTCTCCCCCTTGGAGACCCAGAGAGCTACAATAATTCTCCAAGGCTTCAACCACTGCCCTGAGAGCTGGCAAGCAAACCCACTGAAGGGAGGAGGAGACACTTCATTGTATCTGTACCTAAGGAGATGGAGTGATCAATTCCAAGCATCCATTGCAGCTAGCAGTGCTGCATGTCTAGAAATCTAATCCTGGCCAGTCCTATCTTGACAGAAATGTATTTATTAGATTTTTGAATCCTTCCTATTGCTTGGTGGGGCAATCAGATGCTTGGGGTAAAGGCCAATTCCTTGACACTTGACACCTTGCAAAGTAAGTTGGTAGAAAACCAGTGCTTAAATGTACTCAGTGGCATATTTGCAATAAAAACCTCAACCTAAACTACTTGCATCTAGTTTTGATTAAATCCCCCTCCAAAAAAAAACTCCCCATTAATAATTTTTCAGAAGCTAAGAAAACTGACTGGATAGGTAAGTAAAGGTAAAGGTTTCCTTTGCTTGAAAGCCAGTCGTATCCAGCTCTAGGGCTCAGTGCTCATCTCTGTTTCAAAGCCAAGAAGCCAGTGTTGTCTACTTCTGCAGACGTTTCCATCATCATGTGGCAGGCATGACTAGACACCGGAGTGCACGGAATGCTATTACCTTCCCACCGAAGTGGTCCCTATTTATCTACTTGCAATTTCTTGTTTTCGAACTGCTAGGTTGGCAGGAGATGAATAGGAGTGCATGTAAAATATGAAGAGGAGTCACAAGAACCCTCTCTTCCCACCTTTCAATATAACAATGGAAGTGGTGTTAATGCTCACTCCTGCTTGGTGACAGAGGAGGTCTTTTGAGCATCTAGTAAAGGTTTCCCTTGCTCGAAAGCCAGTCGTATCCGACTCTAGGGTGCAGTGCTCATCTCTGTTTCTAACCCGAAGAGCCAGCGCTGTCTGCTTCTGCAGACGTTTCCGTGGTCATGTGGCAGGCATGACTAGACACCGGAGCACACGGAACGCTGTTACCTTCCCACCGAAGTGGTCCCTATTTATCTACTTGCAATTTCTTGCTTTCGAACTGCTAGGTTGGCAGGAGCTGGGATGAAGACGGGAGCTCATTTCCGTCCTGCAGTACTCGGGAATCGAACTGCTGACCTTCCGCTTCCCAGTCAGCGTCTTAGCGACTTGAGCCACTGCATCTATGTGGTGCAAAATCCTATGCTACCAACATGTGCAGCTGGCTTATTTGCCGAACTTCACACCCCCTAGGTGAAAAATTATCTAAAGCAAGGTGTCTTGCTTTTGTATTTGAGGACCACATTTCCTCCCAGGAAAATGTGAGGTTCTCCGCAACCCCATCTCAACTGCCTGAACTGCTGCCAGCCTCTCACTCTTCTTTTTGCTTTCTTGAACACATCACTCTTGTGCTCATTATTTCCCTGTCCTCTTCACAGCTTTGTCAGTTCTGATGTCTGCTTTTATACCCAATCATCCTCAGCTGTAACCTGTTTTTGAATTGCAGTGAGACTGATTAAAGTGAGAAATAATCATAGTCTTCCCCTCCTTGTTTATCAGAGTGTAATCAAAACAAAACAAAACAAAAATGCTGTAGCACTTTAAAGACTAACTGTTCTTTTTTTAATGTTAGCTTTCATGGATCAAGTCTGCTTTGTCAGACATCGGGGTGAGACTTCAATTTATACACATAAGGTACAGAGGTTATGATTGGTTAGCATAACAGATAAGTATCCAAATCAATATGCTTTTTACAACTGGTAATAGCAGATGGTCTCTGGTTGTTATTCAGATTAGTTTTAAATTAATCACACTGTACCTCTGTACCTGATGTACAGTGGAACCCTGGGTTACAGAATTAATCCTTTCTGGGATGTTTTCTGTAAAGTGATTTTTCTGTAACGCAAAGCACAATTTCCCATAGGAATGCATTGACATCTTTACCTAAAAGAAGGGTGTAGGGTGGTGCATGTCCAGCATTAGCGGCCACACCTGGCCCAACCATCCCATACCGAGCTGGCCACACTTACCTTTAGACAGTCCGAGCGTCACCGTAAGGGTCTATTCACCAAGAGTGGGGCAATCGCTCCATAAACACGAACAAAAAAACCCTACATTTCCCAGCGTCCTCCATGCCGTGCAACCTGTCAGCCAATCAGGCTGAAGGGTGCAAGCATGGAGGAGGTGGGGCAGCGGATGCAGAAGTTTAAAAAAACCGCAGATGTGCACAAACCACTTCCCTCCGGGAGACATTTCGCCTCCTGGAGGGAAGCCATCCCCTGCTCACCACGGCGGGCGGGCATGTCGGTTGCTGGCTGGGCTGCCTGCTTTTGGTGCCCCCCGACCAACCAGTGAAGGCCTTGATGCAGGTGGGGATGGAGGGTAGGCCACACCATGGAGGCATGGAAGGTGAGTGGCCCAGCTAAGAAGGCCATGCCGGGGCAGTGCAGAGAGCAAACGGCTGAGCCAGCAACAGGTAAGTGAAGTGGGGTACATGGACTGGGGGAAATGGGTCTTGGGACCACGTGACCTGCCCTGGTCTGGGAGGAGAAAGGGGGAACATGAACCCGCCCCCCGCCCATCCCCCCTTCAGTCCCTGTCCCTCGCCCCACTTACCTGTTGCCGGCTAGGCCTTTCGCACTCGGCACGGCCTTCTGAGCTGTGTGTGTGTGTGTGTGTGTGTGTGTGTGTGTGTGTGTGTGTGTGGCCTTGCTGAGGCTTTGGGGGGGAGGGGGAGCCCCTCCTCTCCCCACACAGCTTTGGCATGTATGTGTGTGTGTTTGTGGTGTGTGTGTATTGTGTGTGTGATTGTGTGTATGGTTGTGTTATGTGTGTATTGTGTGTGTGGTTGTGTTGTATGTGTATTTTGTGTGTGTGTGGTTGTGTTGTGTGTGTATTTTGTGTGTGTGTGTGGTTGTGTTGTGTATGTGGTTGTGGTGTGTGTGTGTGTGTATTGCGTATTTTGTGTGTGTGTGTGGCTGTGTTGCATGTATGGTTGTGTTGTGTGTGTGTGTACGCAATACCACCCCAACTACCAACACACAAGTTATACCTGCCTGGCAGGGCCGGGCAAAAAAGGCCAGTTTTTTTAAAAAAAACATTCTGAAGGTTAGAAAAGAGAAAAACAACAACCATAAGTTTTCTTTTGAAAACTCTTTCTAAAGTGGTAAAAACACCACTAAAAATTCAAAAATGCACTTTAGAAAAAGTTTAGAACAGAAAAAACAAGTTGTTTTGGCTTTTTAGTGAGCTTTGGAGCTGATTTTTTATTTTTATTTTTCGAGGCATATTTGTCACATTTCTGTCAGTGCCACCTAGTGGCCAGCCCTGGTAACTGCAGGAAAAGTCCCCACCTAACAGCTGATGGTTGTGGGGAGAGCTTCTGCCATAGCCAAAAAGTAACAAAAATTTTCAAAAATACAGCAAAAATGCCCCAAACACCCTCCTGCCACCCTGGGAAGCATCGGAACACTGAAAACAACTTTCCATAAATCGGGACACCATTTCCTCAGGATTTCCTTCTGTAAGTCGAGTTTTCCATTCCCCGAGGCGTCCATAACCCAGGATTTTATTGTATATAAATTGATGCCATAAATTCTCACACCTATGTCTGAAAAAGTGGACTTGATCCATGAAAGCTAACATTAAAAAACCATAACAGTTAGTCTATAAAGTGCTACAATGTTTTTGTTTTATTTTGTTTACTCTCTGATATGCTTTTAAAACAGACTAACATGGTTGCTATTTTTTTAAAAAATCCCTCCTCATCTGTGTTTGTTTGAAGCACACAACTGCTCACCCCTGAGGTGTTTGCTTTATCACACTTCCTTCTTTCCCTTTCTCTCTCTGTTCCAGTAAAGCGTCATACTCCAGTAAATTGCTATTTCATTTCTATTTCAATAAATTCTTTATTTTTAGGGGGGCGAGCGGGAATTCTGATCTGTTTCTATTCCTCTCATGAATGGGGCTCCCGTCTATGAAAAGACAATACAGCACCTCCTCTTAGGTCTTCGCTATTTTGGTTCATATGTTTGATTTGATTTGATTTGAAATTTAATTTATATACCGCAATTCTCTGCCCAAGGGGCGACTCAATGCGGTTTACAAGTTACAAGTTCACAAGTTACAGCATAAATATCACAAAAAATACAGTATGTCATAGTGCAATACAGTAAATACAATAAAATACAGTTACACAATAAAACAATTCAATTCAAAAAGCAGGTACAAAACCCTAGCACATGCGAGGCTGGGGAAGGAGCTGGACAAGGTGGTGGCGGCAGATTATACAGTCTGTGTTGAGAAGAATCAATTCAACTACCCAAATCTTCAATGTTTCTTGGGATATATGTCTAAGGGGAAATGTCAGAATGAAATTGTGCACTTCAATAATTAGCACTACATTTTGGCTGCTAAGTTGTGGTCTTTCTCCCCTATCCTCCATCTTCCTCTTCTCTTTGCTCATTTTCTCCCTCTGCTGGTGCAATTAGGTGAAGTTAAAGAATAAGGTGAATAAGGTGAATGTTCCAGATCCCACAGTATTATCCTGCTACTCAATTTTGGATGGCTTCAGCATATAGTTATGTTCATTTTTCTTTAAAATAATTTCCCAAGATCAATCAGACTCAACATATGCACTGATAAAATGTACTATAGATGGAATATCACAGTATAGTGCCGTCTTATGCATGATTCATTTAAACGACTCCCCCAAAAGCAATTTCCCAGAACACAACTACCAGCAGGTATGAAGTCTGCATGTATTTTTCGTAGAGCAAAGAGAACAACCTTGCTTCACTGGGCCACAATTTGCATAGAGAGAAGTAGGATTTGAAATCCACATTTTGAAATGGTGTGCATTTTCCTTCTTCTGGTTCCACACTGCTCCCATTCAGAAACTTTTGATATCTGGCCTGGAGCCTGATGAGGAAAACCACATTAGCTCCATCAGAGGACGCTCATGTTCAATCTATTTGGGGATCGGCAGGCAGAAGCCTACAGTGTGCAGAACATCCCATTATCTTCCTGAAAATGGCAATCTAATCCCCAGAGCTAAGCCTTTATACTGCTGTCCATTGCCTGTGAGAAAATAGACCCTATCTGGGACATGAGCACACATGGCTCTGTTTTTAATCACAAAGAAGAAGCAGGTGCCTGCGTAGTTGGCAGAGGGAGCAGCTTCAGTGAATGAACACCAGCATCTTCGGTCCCTTGAAAAGCAAGTCAGAAGAAAGCATGATGTCCAGAGGAACTCTCTGGGGGATATGGGGAAAATACAAAAATATGTAAATGTAATTTCAAGAAAGATTGGGCTGGGCCTTGGGGGAAAGTATACCAACCACGTAAAAATAATTATTCTGGGAGACTCTATCTGCTTTTTCTTGATATCTAATGTATTCAGAGCTCAGCTGCAAAGCAGGTTTTCAGTGCCAAGAAAGATTTGGACACAGATGACATGATATTAAATAAAATAAATCAGGGTTCTGTAAGATGGGGGAAGGGTATAATATACTGGTAAAGCTGCATGCAAATGGTCCACCATCGGACCCCTGATGTTTTCAAGCTAACAGGATCTCAGCCAGGGTTAGGAAAGACCTCCACCCAAGAGGCCAGGAACCTATTCCTAGACACTCCTATCACCAGTATGACTACAACACAGACACCCATCTCTACCTCCATCACACTATGGTGTTGTCCTCTGCCACAATATATCTGGGTAGTGGCATCCCTGGAAGCCCCTCTGTTGTCAACTGTGGGATCATACACAATATACCCAGGATCCTTCTCTGCTTCTTCTCCATCCCCCAGTCATTGGTCTCTTATTGATCTCTTGACTTTCTCAGCTCAAGGTTCAGCTGCTGAGAGATGTGGCCAATGACAGTAATTGAGGATATGAGTGTGAAATATTCCAAGGTGAAATCATGCCCCAGAAACGGAAGGTCTCCTTCTCATTAGTACATACTCTGGCAGTGGTGAAATCCATGGGTGGGGTTGAGGGTGGAAAACATAGAAGCTACCCCTGATGGAGATGGCATGGGTGGCCACTGGGTCAGCACTTTGATAATCTCCAAGTGCAGCAGAATCGGGTAATGTGGTTTAGATAATCACATCCATTGACACTCTGTTATTTCTAAGAGTTTTCACTGGGGGGCAGTGGAGACATGTTTGTTATCAGGCTGCCTTGCTGTTGTTCCTACTCAATTTGATCATGTCTTCTCTGAATCCTTACTCCGAAAAGAATAGGGAAAATTTCTAAAACCAGAACAGGTACTGGAAGGGGGTGTTCACCATGACCTCAGGGGGTTAGATAAGTATACCTGATTCTTAGTGAATTAAGTCTTTCAGACATTGCCCTATGACTTTTCTAGTTATGACATCCAACCAAAATGTCTTTTCATGGTGGAAGTTTGCTGCCTTTTGCTGTTTGCACTGCACAACTGGGAGTGTAGGGAGCTGCTGTGCAATTGCACTTCATTTTCACAGGGCAGATCAGTTATTTTTGCATTGAATCATGCAAAAATATGGGTGCAAGCAAACACTGGTATTCACAAGGCTATACAAGGCTATGTGCAGCAACACTTTGGATTTTCAGACAGTTTCTGATGATCTGCAGACTGACATCCAGCGGATTTTTAAAAAAAACCTCTAATACATTTTGCATGTTAAATTCATTTTATGGTCACTAGTAAAGTCATGTGCGACAAGCTCAGAACACACATTCTCCTATAAAACAGAAGCTTTGGAATGATGTCTCATGTCAGTGGTATCATATTTGTATGCACACTGAATTATTAACATAGTACAATAGTACAGACACAAATATTACAGACCTTCATGGGGTATGCTATACTACATGTCATTTTCCCTTAAAGACAAAAATGATTAAGGGATTCATGTGCTGATGGCCTTCCTTGACACACAAAATGGAAGAAGAAGGTGCTGCTGCTGCTGATGACGCTGACGCCACTGCTGACCATACCTGTCAACTTTTTTATTTGAAAATAAGGGAAATTTTGGCCACACCCTTCTGTGGGTGTGGCCAAAACTGTGGGCATGGCCAAATATAGCCATGTGACTTGCTGGGCTCTAGTCATGCCTGCCACATGGCCATGAAAATGTCTGCAAACACAGCACTGGCTCTTTGGCTGTAAATGGAGATGAGCACTGCACCCTAGAGTTGGATACAACTGGCAGATTTTACTTTCTTAGGATCAAAGATCTCTGCAGATGGTGATTGCAGCTGTGAAATAAAAAGGTGACTGATGCTTGGGAAACAAGCTATGAGAAACCTGGGGAACATAGTTAAAAGTAGAGGCATCACTTTGCAAACAAAAAATTGCATAGTCAAAGCAATGGTATTCCCGGTGGTAATGTATGGATGTGAGAGCTGGACCATAAGGAAAGCTGAGCGCAGAAGAATAGATGCCTTTGAAATGTGGTGTTGGAGGAGATTTTTGAGGGTCCCCTGGACAGTGAGGAGAACAAATAGGTCGATCCTAGAAGAAATCAACCCTGACTGCTCCTTAGAAGGTCAAATAGTAAAGATGAAGCTAAAGTACTTTGGGCATCAAATGAGAAGAGAGGATTCACTTGAGAAAGCCTTGATGCCAGGAAAGGTGCAGGGCAAAAGAAGAAGGGGGTAGCCAAGAAATGAGACAGCTAGATGGAATTGTAGATGCAAATGGGCACAGAGCAGGGCAGGTTGAGGAGGATGGTGGAGGACAGGGGCGCCTGACAGGCAATGGTCCATGGGGCCACAAAGGTTTGGAATTGACTGTGCAACTGAACAACAACAACACATATAGTTTTCTCTCTCAGAGGCATCTGAGGGACATATTGGGAGGGAGAAGGTCTTCTATGGGGCAAGAGCCAGTGACATTGCTTGGGTCTCCTCTCTGGCAGGTGACAGCCTCAAAGAGCCTTTAAGAAGTTGAGGGGAAATGCCCTCAAGTTCTCTCTCATTGGGACAGAGGCATGCATGTTGACACACAAACACACACACACACACCCCACCAAGGCACCAGCGATTGCGTCGTAGGCGGGAGGCATCCCTCACTCGCCCTCGTTAAGAAGAAAGCACAGAAAAGTAGAGAGCACAAATCCAGAGCCTGCGCCGCCGCCGCCCCCAGAGAGAAACCCGTGGGCTCTGGTGTTTGGTGAAGGGAAGGGAGCCCTGTGTAACTAGTCAGCCTGGCCGATCGAGGAGCAAGAGATTGAGCGAGAGATAAAGAGAGCGAGAAAATGCGGAAGGGAAAGGAAGGGAAAGGGGGGTTGGGCTGCTCCTCCTCCTCCTCCCCCCTCCCAGTTTGTGCTCTCTGGCTTTCTGTGCTTTCTTCTTACCGAGGGCGAGTGAGAGATGCCTCCCGTCCACGACGCAATCGCTGGCGCCTTGGTGGGGTGGGGTGTGTGTGTGTGTTTGTGTGTCAACATTCATGCCTCTGTCCCAATGAGAGAGAATTTGAGGGCATTTCCCCTCAACTTCTTCAAGGCTCTTTGAGGCTGTCACCTGCCAGAGAGGAGAACCAAGCAATGTCACTGGCTCTTGCCCCATAGAAGACCTTCCCCCTCCCAAAATGCCCCTCAGATGCCTCTGAGAGAGAAAACTACATGTGTTGTTGTTCAGTTGCACAGTCGATTCCAAACCTTTGCGACCCAATGGACCATTGCACAAACTCGGATCACCACCCACCCACCCGGTGCAGATGGGCGCAGCTGCCTCCTTTTGGTGTCTTGCACAGGAGACAAAGAAGGAGTCGCAGGAAGGACTAACACAGGTTTATTCATTGATGGTCAGCATGAACATGAGGTAATGGCGGAGGTACATCTGATTATATACAGTACATAATACATTTGAATCTGGTTGCACGGTAGCTCATTGGCTGCTACCGGCGTGGCCTCGCCCAGGTCACGCCTCTCTTCTTGTAGTTGTTTTCTGTAGTCCTTTGTCATGCAGGGAATCTCCCGTGGCTGTTCGTGATTTGGGGAATGTGGACCATGTGAGACTGAACGCTCGCAGCTGCCCTTTATGGGCGGCTTGCTCGCGTTCCTTAGCAGCTGAGATACATTGTGATTGTGGCTGGTTACATTCATGCATTTAAAAAGACATTGTACATGCATACATAACACTCCTCCTCCTGCCCACTCGCTCGGGCACCTCCTGACGTCTGAGCCACACGCAGGAGGGTGGCAGGAGGAGGATCCCATCCCCGGGCCATCCCTGATGGCTCTGCCTGCCTGCTGCCCAGTTATGATAGGAGGGGAAGGGGGAGGAGGGGAGGGCAGGGAGCCACTGAAGAAGGAAAAAAGAGCGGAGAGGGGTGCGGAGAGCCAGCTGGGGAAGCCTGTCTGTAGGGCAATGCACCTCCTGTCCACCACTTCTTCCTGGCAGTGGCGGGGCTGGTGCAAGCTACCTTCTTCTGCTGCGGCTTAGATTGCGCCGCAGATCCACTACCACCGTCCTCTCCCCATCCGCCTGGCTGGGACTGAAAATGGACTCGGGGTGGGGAGGAGGAGGGTGAGGGTGAGCTGAGGCACCAAGCCAGCCCCAGCGGGACCTGAGGTGAAAAGCCTGCCACACAGCGACCTCTGGTGGCCAGAAAAAAACCTGCAACTTTGGTCAGGATTTTTTTTAAAAAATAAGGGGAAATACAGGGAAATTAATAAAATGGGAGGGGGTGGGAAGAGGGGTAAAAATAAGGGGTTTTCCTGGGTAAAATGGGATGGTTGACAGGTATGCTGCCAACGAAGAAGAAGAAGACAACGGCGGCGGCGGCAAAGATTATGAATAGAAGGAGTAGGAGAAACCAAACCCTCTGCTTAATATCCTAATGATCCTTTGCTTAGCAGCAAGTCCTGCCACTTGGTAAAGTGGGATCACACTGCTTGCACATGGGTTGCTGCTGGAGAAGCAAAGGGCAGGTTTTCCTCTGGACCTCCCTATCAACTTCTGCAACACTTGTATGAGCACAACCCTGCATTATTGCTTTATTTTATTCTTTGTGCTTCTGAACAGTCAGTGCGGCTAAAATCTGTGTTTGCAATTGAGAAACAAACTTATGATCGTTAATACTGAAGGTGGGAATTGTTTAATTTATTACATTATTACTATTAATCCATTAATTAAAATAGTAATAGGATGTATTCCCCCTGCCAAAGTCACACATCAGTCCATATTCCCTCTCTTTAAAATGAACAACAGCCATATTTCGTTTTCAAAACTAGATTTTGATTAGGTATTGCAACATTGGCCCTATAAATACATTTGGAGTACAATGCCCAGAAATGTTCATTAGAAAGATGAAGTGTCTAGGATATTTCTTAGGACATCTGGGAGTCATAGGTGTAAGATCATCAGGCGCCACAAGTCTAAGAACCATTAAGGTATAAAGAGCCATGCCTTGAACTATAATTCCTAGAAGCCATGAGAAATACCCTAGAGTCTGGGTAAACTAAGGTTTGTGGATGTTATAGTCCATATGCCTTTAAAGGGCCAGGCTTGGGCTACATAGTATACCGTAATTCTAAGAAAGGAAAATATCATTTGAGCAGAGGAAGAAAGTATGTTGACATATATGATCTGGAAATGGCATGTCAAAAATGGTCATTTTTAATAAGTAAAAGAGGCTTTATTATTACATTTGAAATACTCCTTTTTTGAATGCCAGATTTTAAAGACCCTTCTCCTGGCATTGGTTAAGAAAAATTACATGGATTTAAGGTGACTATGTTTATTCTGACATGTAACTTCCAAGTTTCTTATTCTTCCTTTGGAAGAGGGAATTGATTGTCCCCATGCCTTAACTCTAAATCCTTGTCCAATATTCTCAGCAGAATGATCAGAAGAACACAATAGACTTATAAATACTCTCCATCCCAAAAGGGGGGGGGGGAGGTTACTAACAGTTAATATTTAGAAAACACAATATAGAGTTTTATAGGTCCTGGTTGCTGTCCACTATGGTGAGAAGTGTGTACCATCTTATGTGGAACAGCTATTTCTGAGTTTGTACTTCAGTTTCTAAATTAGCATATGGAAATTTTATGTAAACATCTGTCCTCTTATTTTAGTGATGAATTTATTTTCTGTCTTTGTTTCAGTGTGTAAGATGTCACATAATACACAGGTCAGATTCAAGGATAGCAGATGTGATCTTATCTTGTTATCCTTTTTCCATCCCAGGACATAAAGGAAATCCTTGTCAAGAATATGCTCCACTGGGAGAGCAAAGACCACTTTCAGCCTAGTCTGATCTG
Organism: Bradypodion ventrale; assembly: GCA_035047345.1. Lineage (NCBI taxonomy): Eukaryota > Metazoa > Chordata > Lepidosauria > Squamata > Chamaeleonidae > Bradypodion > Bradypodion ventrale. The sequence continues at coordinate 296,049,379 of JAWDJE010000002.1, read as the reverse complement.
AAGACTCTGAAGAGAAATGTTTCACAGAACCCAGGCAGAAAATGTTTCCCCAGCCCATGTCCCCATCTCATTACCCACAGAGAGGTAAAAAAGCATGGCAACCTCCTGCTATTTTCTTCAATTATTTCCCTCCAATTATACTGGCTCCAGTAACACTGAATGTGACTGTTAGTGAATTGTCTGCCATTTTACATTGGTCTGGACTAAATCCAACAATGATCTGTCATTTCAGATGAAGTGAAGAACCATGCAAAGGACAGAGAAGTGACTTGGCATACCTACCCTGTTAAACTTGATCCTTCAAGCTTAAATTACGAGTTGGAGGGAATGGGGAATCATGTGCTTCAGATGGTTACATGGTAAGAAATATTGTGACTGTGATTATATAAAGGGTATGATTTGTATGTCTTTATATGCAACAAAAATAGAGCCAATCCATTAAGTAATGTAGTGGTTCCAAATGTTTTCCATATAATGTGTGTGCAGATCCAATCTGTCCCTTTAAAATTGCTCTAGGGTTCTTTTGGTCATTCAGAAATACTGAACAATAACCATGAATAAATCAGATTGTGCTACCACGGGTGCAGGAATACACAAGGGGTACAACCTCCCTTTCATTCAGCAAAATTAGCACAACCATCTGCCTTTTCCATGCAAAATATTACATCCATTTGACCCATGTGACTGGGCCTGTGTTGGAACAGATGGGAAATAGTGCTATACTCAAGCAAATACACTATAGCACTATAAGTTGAGGACTATGAGAGAGGAGTGGGAAGAATATGGTTTCTGAAAGGTGAGATCAAATGGCTTCAGATCATCAGATTTTTCAGAGTTTTCTGGAAGGTATTTTTCTTTCTGAAAGCTGATCTAGCCGCCATTGCCAAGGCATGTAGCCCCTCCTCCCAGTCCGGCAAACCGGGAGGAGTAAGAACACCTGCGACAGCCCCTGAGGGCATAAAGGACCTCTCATGGACACTGCTTCCTGTTGCCAGCGCTGAGGCATGGCATCTCTCCTCACGGTCTGGCAAACTGGGAGGAGTGAGAACACCTGTGATGGCTCCTGTGGGCATAAAGGACCCCTCGCAGCCACTGCCTCCTGCCTCCTTGAGCCTGCCTGCTCAGAGGATTCAAAGGAGGGACGCTGATTCTGCCTCTCCAGATGCCATTGCTGCCAACTTACCTCTCCTTGGAGTTGCCTCTAACGCCCACCCCACCACCATCACTGCCGCCGCTGCCGCCGATGTTGAGGCACAGAGCTTGGCAGGGGGAGGGGAAGCTTTGGCGTCGGTATCTCATGGCCAGAGGGACTGCTGCAGTCGAGGCTGTCTCCGAGACATTGAGCTCCTTCCCCCGATCTGGTGGGGGGAGTGGAAGCTCCTGCGCTGGCACCCCGTGGCCAGAAGGACCTTGTTGCTGTCAGACGCTGCTGTTACTGAGTACGTTGAGCCTTTGCTCCATTACGTTTGTGGTACTATGGCATATTTATTTTTGTATTGATATGCAGTTTTGTAACTTGTAATTTGCAACTGTATGCTTATTGTATTTTGTGCATTGCCCATATTGTTATATTGTTTTGTATTACTGTACTACTTTGTATTACTGTGCTATTCTATTGTGAAACCGCTTTGAGTCACCCGTGGGGCTGAGTAAAGTGGTATAGAAATTAAACTTGAAATGAAATGAAATAAATAGTAAGGTGATGATTTTTCATGATTCATTAGAATACTTGATCTATCTGAACTGTGGAGGGGTCAGGTTTTTATACCTCATTTAAAACACAGCATCATCACCCACCTTTGGAATCCATGCCCTAAACTGTCTGGCATTGTCTGAGGTTTCTGAATGATTTCAGACAAAGAATAATTAAAGCAGGGAGAAAAGGTGACTACAAAGAATGCTGTGTCCTAGGAACAAACCCATTCTAAGTTATGTGTAAGTGCATTTGAGTGTATAAACAATATTGAGAAGAACACACACATAAATGAACAGGAGACCATTATTCCTATGAGACGCTATACTACTATCATAAAGCACATGAGCCCAGCTATCTCTCTCTCCATAATGCCTTTCTATAGCAGATCCCTCCCTGAAATGTTGGGGGGGGGGGCAGGGGGCATACAATATTCAGCTAGAGTTTATATTATATAGATATGGATCAAGAAACAACATCTGGAAGCTCTAATGGGTTAACAACATAGTTCATTGATTAATGGCTTAGTAACTGGGTATTATGCATGCTCCCAAGTCAGCTACATGTTATAGGAGACCTAGGTGGAAGATTTTACATATGCCCTTACCATAGAGAATTGCAAAGGAGCTTTTGATGGATGAAAGATTGGCCAGGGTAGGTTTCAGCCCACTGCACAATCACAAAGAAAGACAAGAGGAAAATTATTTTTGTTGTCCACAACCCTCAGAACATGCCAACGGTTTTGCCTACTGGCATTCAACTCTGGAAGCTTCAGTCCAATACCAAAGGCAAGTATGGATAAAATCATAATTAGACCATTAAAATACACCAGAATAAGCTTGCTTTCAACTCTGTACAAGTTTCCACCAGGCTGGGCACCATAGGGCTGCAGATGGTGCTGCTTTCTCTCAACAGCTGCTCAGATTTTAGGTTGGGGATTCAAACCATAATCACATTGCTGATCAAATGAGACTTGAAAGTTATAAATAGAGTCACTATAATTTGAAGAGAAATTGAGAAGGGGCATATTTCTATTAGAGCAAAGCAATTCTTTATCTGCTGCTGTAGAGTACGTGCCCTGTAATCTCATTCGTGGGAGGAGAAACAGTATGGGTGTGTGTACAGAACTGAGACATATCTAATTTGGCTTTTTCTGGGGAGAAATGGCTTTATGCACTCTGTGCTCAATTCGAGACTCTTTTCTAAGATATGTCAGTTCAAGTAAGGGGACATGTCTTTTCCCATTGCATCATTTGGCTTTTGGGGGTGGGGAGATGAGAATCTGTCCTTTCAGTTTTCCTAAGGTTGTTTGAAATGTCACATTGAAAGGGGGTTGCCCCTGTGTGCTTTAGCAACTGAGGAAACTAAATATAAAAGACCTATAATGCTCATGTAGGGAGCGATGCAAGATCAAAAACTAGATGTTTTTCTCTCTTGTCCTGCAATGCCAGCAATAGCTAAATATAGCACAGTTTCGGCCTGGTTGGCAATATGCACACAACAGAGGGTTGGGTTTTTTGTGGTTTTTTTTTTTTGTTATCTTCAGGCTTTGAAGGACAAACAGAGGAGGCATATATGTGTTTAACAACCTTTTTAAACAGAGGATGGGAAAGGGTTTTGTCTTGTTCCAGTGGTAAAACAAACATTTATGCTGTACTTCCATACAACAGTGCTAAGTTTGACATCAGGTCAACCTTTCTTTTTCACTTCAACCCAACTTTCTGAAATCAGATAAATTGCTTTCATTTGCTCCCTGCAATGAAAGACTATTTCAGAGTCTGGGAAGTGCAACCACAAAGAAACAACACAAGAGTGAAGGAGGAGGGACCTACTCTTACATAGTTAAAGTGATTATTTTTGTACACCATATTTTAACAAATCACAGCAAAGGGTTGAAACCACTTCACTTCCATATTGGATTACTGCAATGTACTCTTTCAGAGGTTACAATACCAAAAAGGATTTCAGTCCAAGCATAAGAGCAATTCAACAATGGGATGGATTACCTCAGGAAGTGGTGGGCTCTTCTTTATTGGAGATTTCTAAAGAGAGACAGGGTAGCCATATGTCAGTATGCTTTAATTGTCGATTTTCTGCTTTAGTGGGGAATGGATTCAATCAGCCTTAGGGCCCTATCAAGCTCTACAAATCTGTAATTTTTATGGAGACTAGCAGGTAAAGCTTGAAGACCTAAGGCAATTCTGCTCCTGAATTTCTTACACATTCCAGTAGCACATGTTTTAATGACTAGCATTCCACTTACATATTTCACAGGTATCAATCATATTCTTTCATCATGGGAAAAGGCTATGAGCAATTTTTGTTAGAATGATGATCTTTGTAATTATAAAACTATTTCATGATAAATCCAGATTTCTACTTTTCTTTCCCCCCCCCCAATAATAATAATAATAAAACTCCTCAGAAGTGTTGAAGAAATTAATTCTGAAAAGCTGCAGAATTTAAGGAAAATAATAATATCATTTATTTATACCCCACCTTTCTCCAGAAGGAGTCTCAAGATGGCTAGAGAATAGAGAATTTTAACATAAAAGGAAACCTTCTGGATTATATCAATGGTCTACCTCCTCAGGCAGTATTTTCTCCCATAGGATGGAGGTTGAATTACTCCCAGAAGAGACTAGAAGCAGGCCAGAAATACCTGTTGCTGCCCCTCATGGTACTCTGTAGAGCAGTGTTTCCTAACCTTTCCTTGTTGGACTTCAATTCCCAGAAGCCTAAGTCAATTCCCAAAAGCACTGATCAGCCAATATACTGACTTAGAATGTTAGAATTGAAGTCCAAACCCAAAGGATGGGAAACTGATCTAGAGCCAAAGTCAATTCCCCAGAACACTGATTAGCCAATATACTGACTTAGGCTTCTGGGAATTGAAGTCCCTTTGGTAGTTTCACGTCTGACCTAGACACAGAATAATAATACTACAAGACTTTAAACATGCTTCGTAGATGGTGGGGTGCACAACACATGTTTTAAAAAGTGGAGCTCAGCTCAATGATTGGATAATAAAGGGGTATACGTACCAAAAGCGATCCGAAATTTTTCAAAAGTTAGACTTAAATTGGCTTCAAAAAATCCAGGTAGAAAAGTGGGCTAGCAAAATAAGAAGGAAAGATCAGCTTGGTAGGAAGTTATCGAAATTTGAAGAGCTGATCTATAGTATAAGGAAGGGGATTATGGTCAAGAGAGGGGTGGTAAGTAGAATATATAAAATGATAAATAAAAAGGAGGAACCGCAAAGGATATTGAGGAATATATGGGAAGAAGAACTAAATACAAAGATATGTGAGCAAACCTGGAAAAAAATGGAATCAACGTATAACAAATCAATTATCTATTAAGGAAAGGGAACATAATTTTAAATTAATCTGGATGTGGTATTTGACCCCAATAACAGTACACAATATGGATAAAAAAAGCTCAAACGAATGCTGGAGATGCAATAAAATGTTGGGTACCTACCTTCATATATGGTGGTATTGTGAATATACCCAGAAATGTTGGAAAATGGTGAAACAGGAGATTGGTAATATTTTTTAAAAAACTATAGGATTGAACCCCAAAGTTGCTATTTTAGGACAATTTGAGGATATAGATGTTGGTGATGAAAAGAAAGAGTTAATGGCTATGTTATTCTCCGCTACAAGACAGATTATAGCTATGGAGTGGAAGAATAAAATGAATATAAGCAAAGAAAAATGGTACAGTCAGATATGGTGGTTGGCTTTAAAGGATAAATTAACATTAGAAATGAAAATGGCAAGAGAAGAAATCAAGTATAATCCCTTCTGGCAAATTTGGAGACCATGGGTAGAATATGGCCTACTGGCCAAAGACAGAATAAAACCTGTGCAGGATGAATGCAGTTTTTGGGTGAACTGACAAAGATAAATTTGGTGTAAGAGGAAGACAAATTCAACATGTCTGGTACATGGTGTGGGTGGTGGGAGGGTGGTGGGAGGGTGAGGCTATGTGGTATGTTGTAATGTATGTTATGTTGTTTTGTATGGTGAATGTATTTGTATGAGGAATGTATTTTAATAAAAATAAAAAAAAAATAAAAAAAATAAAAAGTGGAGCTGAGATCAAGCAGACCCCGGCTATTGCAAAGACAGTAGTGCCAGCCAAGTGCAGCTGAATTATATGATTCAGTGGGAAAACACAGGAGCCAATGTCACCTTAGAAGGAGCCTGGCTGCCTAAGAAGTACCTGGATGAAGTCCCCCTCCCCAGGAGTCATCAGCCTTACAATGTTGATGCTGCATTAACTTATTATTTTCTCTTTCTGTGTCAGCACTTCCTGCAGTTGTTTTTATGGAGTAAGTCTGACTTCTGCTACAGAAAAAAACAGAAAATGAAACTGAATACATTAATACATTTTTCTTTATACATTCTCTCTATAGGGTTTATATGTTTTGTTACAGTTACACTTTTATCTAACATATGCTATGTTCTCACTTCTAAGTAAAGTTAACCTAGGGTGATCACTGGGAGTTCCATAACAAATGCTTCCACATTTCCTCCAAAAGAGAAAATTAGCATTCCCCTAGTGCTGCAGTCACTAGTCCGATTCACCTTCTCTTCCATGGGCTACTTTTAAAAATGACAGACATCACCTTAGCTTTGGGCCTCACTTGCCTTTTTCTCCACCTGAAGAGTTCAAATTGCCCCTTTGGTCTTGCTGTTCATATACAGTCCAGAGGCTGTGGCTAGTTGTGTACCCATGTAAATCTGTAGGCTGTGAGAGTATTTACATTATTGATGCCTTCACCAATATTCTTCACTTGATGGCTTTATAGTGCCATCTCTATATGTCTACTTAGAAGTAAGGCTTCTTCAATTCAGTGAGAATTATCTCCAGGAAAGTACATTGCAACCGTAGTATTTTTATCTTGTTTACCACCACTGAAATCCCTTTTTTAAAATAAGAGTGAGGCTTCTCTCAATTTGTTCAGCACAAAATGAACTGACAGTGTTGATAACATCAGTTAGATGTCTTCTACCAATAGATCTTACAGCCTTCAAATTGAGGTATAGAAGACTTTTCGCCTGCCCCAATTTCAGTACCTTCTGGCTGTATCTCCCTAAACTGTGGTAATCTTTTATTCTGTTTGCATGTCTTTCATTTCGCAGCTGGCTATGTGACAAGAAAATATAGCTCAGCTTGACGTAGGTTATAGATGTTCTTTTAGGAAAGAACAAATGGACATGGTTTTTAAAAAGGAGTGTTCAAGATAGACTTTCTGAAATATAGTAATTAATAATTGTATGCTGTCAAGTCAATTCTAATTTATGGCAACCCTTTCCTGGATTTCCCAGGTAGAAAACACACAGACGTAGTTTCCATTCCCTTCTTCTGGGGGCACCATGAGATTGTGTAGTTTGCCCATGACTACACAGGCTGGATCTTCTCTCTGAAAGCACAGTGGGGAATAGAACTCTCAACCTCTAGTTCCACAGCCAGATATCTAAACCAGGGGTTCACAATGTTTTCCCGCCATGGGCCAGACACGCCCCTGACACACAGCTGTGGGGGCCAGAGGTGGGTTGCTCCCAGTGCTTACGTTTTCGTCGTCATCGGTGGCAGTGGTGGTGGTGATTGCATCAGTTTTGTGGCTTTTTGCATAGTCTCTGCCATTTCTCCCAGCAGTGGGAGGCTTTGGGGAAGCATAATCACTCCATTTTGGGGGTCTTTCCAACACTCCACCATGGCGTTTTGGCAAGAAAAGTGCACGATTCTAGGACTTCCTGGTTCTGCACTGGGCACCCAGGCAATGTCATCATCACCTGGGTGCCCTGCGTAGAACCAGGAAGTCCCAGAACAGTGCACTTTCTCCACTGAAGTGCCACAGAGGAGCATTGGAAAGACCCCAAAACAGAGCAATTATGCTCCCCAAAGCCTCCCGCTGTCAGGAGAAGTGGTGGAGACTGTGCAAAAAGCTGCAAAACCAATGCAATTGCTGCCACTGCCACCACAGTAAGTGATGTATTGTGACTTCTGGCAGTGTGGGGTGGGGAAGGTAGGGTGGTGGTGGTCCTAGAGGTGCCCGGATGACCACCGTGGGCCAAAATAATAATATGCATAGGCCAAATTAAGCCTGTGGGCCATAGGTTGTGAACGCCTGATCTAAACCATTGAGCTATCCAGCCAGCTGAATCTCTTTAGACTCTGAACAATATTCCACATCAATGCTACTGGCCAGCTGGAACACCCTACTCCAAGAGGCCATATCATAGGGACACATAAGAATCACAACAACTGATAGTGATAATCAACAGGCCTAGCCAGTGCCCTGCATAAACTGAATATGGAGCTTATGGATTTCATAATTCAATCCAGGATCCTTTACATAATACATTGGGTAGGGATAAAGAACAAGTGAGAGCTAGTGTGGGGCAGTAGCTAGAGTGTAAGTCTAGGATTAAAGAAAATCTGAGTTCAAATCCTCATGCAGCCATGGAATCTATCCCCTGAACATCTCACATGCTTCCAAACACAGTCGCACACACACTTAGGGTTGCCATATTTTGGGAATGACTTGATAGCACATAGAAATAACAGATAATACATGACCTTCTGATGTTGAACTGCAAAGCCTATATGCTGTAGGCACCTGAGAAAATGATAGAAGACAATGGGAGATACAACAATATCCAAAGGGGCCTATAGGTTTCCCATGCCTGATACTGGGGTTCCATGGGATCTTTGCAAAATGAAACAGTTTCTTTCACATACAGTGGTACCTCAATTAAAGAGCATAATGTGCTCCATGGTGTTGCTCTTTAAGTGAGTTTGCTCTTTAAACGAAACACCATTGTGAGTGACCAATTGTGAATTCTGGTGGGGGGGGGGGAACTGCAAACTCTGATTTAGTTGTTATGTGAGTTTTTGGTTGGTTTTAGTTGTTAAGTGAGGTGACCATTCAGAGAAAATTCTGCTCTTTAAGTGAATTAGTCTCTAAGCAAGGCGCTCTTTATGCGAGGTTTACTGTACATGATTATAAAGTACTTTTCCACCCACATAATTCAGCAGACCAATAGGTCTGCAGATAAGCCAACATAAGTTTTGGACTCTTAAATGTTCTACTTCTTTAAGCATGAGAAAACAGAAGCCACATCTCAGGCTTTCTAAGCTGAGATTTTGTTGTTTAAAAGCACAGGGGAAAGATGTTATTATTCTTTCTGAGGCAGTGTTAACGATGAACGTAAATGTTCAAGCACAGCCATTTCTTTTATCACAAAACATTTTCCAGAGCTCTGAGAGTATAATTCTGCTTCCATCCATCTGGCTTAAATAAAGTATGCCAGTTGTGTGAAATAAATAAAAAAAGGTGGAAACAAAGATCAGTATTTCAGCTAGATTGATAGGGTTTTGTGCTTTCTTTATTAACATTTCTCCCAAGTATAGGCATTGATGGCTAATTCTCAGAGCTGTTTTCCCAGTGCAAGGCAAACATTGCATGGCTTCCCAAAATGTTTCAGTGATTTAATGACAGCTACTTCATGAGCTTTGGTGGTATAAACACATTTGGATGGCCACATCTTCTAAAAAAAAATATGGGACGGGGAGGCAAAGTCAGACTTCAATAAAATTTATTTATGCTGATTGACATGTACACATCAAAATTTGAACCTATTACACTATAGGCAGAATCCCACTGGCATAGTTATGCCTGCAACAAATTTGGGCACCAGAAATAATTAATTTAAAGGAATCTAATTTCTAAATTCCTCCTGAGTAAGGTTCTGAATAGTTTGCCCTATGGGAGCCTTGAGGAGCCTCAGGACAGGGTGGGTGAGCCTTTAATAGCAAAAAATAAAAATACAGTATTATCTGTCATTATGTTTAGAAATAATTATAGTATCTCTTTTCCAAGTATGGAAGATGAAAACCTGGTGGTGACTGCTGCTCAATCTGTTCTGTAGGGTCAACACGTTGATGTAGGATGTTATCTTCCCTTCTTACAGTTCTGCAAATTGAACTTGGATTGAACTGCCTCTCCTAGTAAGTGGGTACAGGGTGGGCAACATCCAAAGTTCCAGTGGCTGTGCAATGCCCACCCTGGATCTTGGAAATTTGAACCTGCTTCCCCACCCCATATACTCAAAAGGTCATTGAGGCAAACTGATTCTCTCTCAAAATGCCCCCTTTCACCTTCTAATAGCCAAATGTTTCTCTCCAATTATGGTGTTGTTAGGAACCCCATATCATGGCAAAATTACATTTACACTCTCTTGGGAGCACAACAGGACCTTGAGCAGAAAGGCTTTTTTTTTTAAATGGAGGTTTGTTGGGGGTCAGGAGTCCAGGCACTCTGGGGACCAAAGAGCATCTGTCGGGAGGGTATGTGTGTCAGGATTGGGGTTCTTTTCTTGCAAGTACATCAGAGGAAAATGAGACAAAGGAGCAAGGGGAGAGGACTGCATTGCAGTACTCCAATTATAACTATTTCAGTATCATAACAGCAAAGAAGGTATTTGTGTTTAATTTTAAATTGTTAACAACAATCATTTTTTTCCCTGTTGTATTTGTTACATTTATTATTTGTTTTCATTTATATTTATTTATTGGACTTATACTGTATATTAGCACAAAAGAAATGTGCATATAACACACACGGCAATTCAATACTTCACATAAGTGATAAAATCCAGCAATATCCTAAACAATTTTTATCTGATAAACATTGCCATTTAATGAATGCTCGCCACATGAGTAGTGAAATAAAAATTGTTAGCACGCAAAAGCCTGCCAAAACATTTCTGCCTTATGTCCTCTCCTAAATTCCTGCAGGGATGTCATGCTTTGCAGGTACTCAGGGACAGAATTCCAGAGCATGGGGGACAGCAACATCGAAAGATCTTCTTCAGACTCACCAAGCCAGACAGCTTTGAGATTCAGCACCTTCAGAAGGCCTTTTCTGCTCATGACCACTATTTCAACACAATTGATAAGATTTTGAGCTTTCTTTATTAACACCACTCAGAAGTGTAGACATTGGTTTTGATCAGATGGGGATTTAGCATACCTTTCAAGAGACACTGAGCTGAAAGCAAACACTTACTTGGCTATGCAAGCCAACACATCTGGAAAATGCCAGCACAGCTGTTTGTCCCTATGGGCCCTGAAAAAGGCTTGGGGATAAATGAATGAAAGGAAACCATCCAAACTTTCCTTGGTTATCAGTTTCCATTGCTTGTGCCAGAACTATAACTGAACACATTTGAACTGACACACTGAATATAGGTACAAATAGCAATCTGAACAGAGCACGATTGCATCTATCAAATATTGAAACAAAGCAGTAGAGAATGATTTATTTATGTTTTCTAAAGTCCTTTGGAAAGGGGATGACAGTGAGAAAAGTTCTTGTAAGCTCTCAAATGGTTGCTCATATAAACTAATCCACCAAAAGAATAAATATTTTAGTGGCATCTTATTAAAATGTATAAGAACAGGCCACCTGCTGTCAGTGAGGAGTTGTTTGTACTGTAGAATTAGAGGGTTACAGAACAGCTACATTGAGCAAGGGCTTATTTTAAACTAATTAGTCAAAGTGATGAACTCTAAATACACTATACTGTAAAACTATGTTTCTTTTCTTGGAGGAGAAAAAAGTTTTTATTTGGTTATACTATTGTCTTAAGCACCCTATACAATCATCCCAACATCAGTAAGAGAAAGTATGGATTAATTTTACCTAACTGGTTTGAAAAAGCTTCATAATTAAACATAAAAAGAAAGTATTCTCTATTGACAAAAACAAGTATTCACTGTAAGTAAAGCACTTTTTTCTATTAACCAGTGAGTAATTAAAGCTATTGACCTGCAGGATTCTTGAGGCTAGAGAAAGTGCGAAGGCAATGCAAGCGCGGCGCCAAAATGGCCGCCGCGCTCTTTGCGGCCCCCCCCACCGGACTTGGGCATCCGGGTAGTTAGGGGGCGTGGCCAGCACCCTTTAAAAGGGGTGGCCACGAGGCAGCCGAGCTGCCATTTTGTGAAAGCGACGGAGAGGAAAAGTTTTTAGCTCCGTCGCTCTCCGCGCTGCTGGGAAGCCTCCGTTCGGGCAGCAAGCAGTCTTTCTTCGCCTGCTTCTTAGGCTTCCCATCCACGATCGATGCCTTCCAGAAAGAAGGCGATGGCGAGTTCAGCTCGCCCAACAAGGAGGCGGCAGCCGGGTCGGAGGACCACGACTGCCCCCCCTCAGCTGGCCCCCTTCGCGGGAGCGACCACCGGGACTGGTGGAATGGGGCAGATTAATCCGTGGCCTGAGGCTGGACAGCCTCAGGCCGGCCCAGCGGGGGCTGCGGCCCCCGGCCCGCAAGCCTCGGCCATGGGCCTGGGACAGGTGGGTGGGCATAGCGCCGCTGGGCCTCCGGCCCCTGGCCTGCATCCCCCGGCCATTGTTTTTTCCCAGGAGGGTGGGCTGGGGCCACTTCCTTGGCAGGGTATTCCCCAGGTGCCTCAAGGGCAGGAGTTTCGGCCATGGCCATACTCGGGCCCAAGTGCATCTGCACCGGCCCCAGGCATGGCGGCCGGTGGGCCGCACGCCCCCCTTGGCCCACTTTGTGTCGGGGGCTCCGTCAACGTGGACGCCTTTCTGGCCCGCGTGGCGGCCTTGGAGGCGTCCATGGGGGTATCCACTCCATTGGGGGCACCTTTTGACCTACAGTTCACCGCGGCGCCGGCCAATCTTCAGCAGGCGGCCGGCCGGGTTGAGCTGCTTGAGGCCCGCTGGCCGGTGCCCGCCGCGGCCTCGCAGCACCCCGCGCAGCAGGTACCTCCAGTCGGTGGTGGTCGGGTTTGTCCGCCGAGCTCGGTTCCGGTCGCGAGCTCCGACGCCCACCGTGGGCCGGAACCCCCAGTGGGGGCGGCCCACGGGGGTGCAACTTGTGAGTATCCTGTTCAAACTAATGCACCCACACCACCATCCACTACAGGGGAGGGCCCACAGTGGCCGTGGCAACGTCAGGTGGGGGCTGGTGGACAACAACCCCCAGTATACCCAGGTACGGCCTTGCCGATGGCAGGCCGCTCATGGGGTGGGGGTCCTCATGTTTCAGGTAGTGCGGCGGGGGTTCCAGGGCAGGTTGCAGCCCCGTTTTTGATGCCCCGCACTGTCAACGTGCCGGTGTCGGCACTCCCCACGGCGGGGTACTCTTTGCCCCTTGGGGACCATTTGGCACAAGCCACTAAAGAAAAAATTTGGCGGGGGGAGTACGTTGACATTTTCTCCCTGCTCAACAGGGAACCCACCAAGGAAGAGAGGGAGGGGCAAGATGAAAAGGACAAGGAGCAGTCCCGCCGTCGTAAGCCACCACGCACGTGGGCCAATTGGTTGCCCGCATATCTCATATACATGGCGGTGTACCTCAGGGCCCGGCCCGATCTGGCCATTCCGATGGTCCAGTATTTGGACAACATTTACAGGGCGATGGTTGATTTTCCTGGCCCGTCGTGGTTGGCTTACGATGAGGAATTTCGAATGAGAGTGCCCCTACACCCGGAGATGAGGTGGGATGAGCCCTGTCAGAAGCTGTGGCTTCTGTATATGACACCTACGCGCCCTGCGCCTGGGGAGAGGTACCATTGTGGACATGCGGTCCAGCGAGCGGCTCCAGCCCAGGCACCCCACCAGGTGGCGGGGCAGGGGGTTCCAGCCCGCCTGCTGTGCTGGAGCTTCTCGGCCAATGGGGCGTGCAATAGAAAACAGTGCCGGTACAAGCACGAGTGTCCCTCTTGCGCTGGCCCCCATGCCGCTGCTGCGTGCCCACGAGCGGGCGGGTTCCGGGGCAGGGGTAGAGGTGGACAAGGAACGGGCAGACCTGCCGCTGAGAGTGCCGGTCAATCAAAAGGCCCCCTCCCCAATTAATGTGGCCATGCTGGAGCGTTGGCTCGCAGCATACCCAAGGAGGGAAGACGCTGCTTACTTGCTGGAAGGTTTCCAGCGGGGGTTCCGCATTCCATTTGAAGGGGATAGGTCCCCCCATGATGCACCCAACTTATTTTCCCTTAAGGGCAGGGAGGAGGTGGCCTCCCTCAGTATCACCAAAGAGGTCAATGCAGGTAGGGTGGCTGGCCCCTTTCACGCACCGCCCTTTCCCAATCTGAAGGTTTCCCCGTTGGGATTAGTCCCCAAAAAGACACCGGGGGAGTTTCGTCTGATTCACCACCTGTCGTACCCGGCTGGCCATTCGGTCAATGATGCTATCCCTGATGACCTTTGTTCGGTCAGGTATACTTCATTTGACCAGGCCCTGCGCATGGTGCGCTCCTGTGGCCCGGGTGCACTATTAGCAAAGTGTGACATTAAGTCGGCGTTCCGCTTGCTGCCGGTGCACCCGGGCGACTTTGAGTTGTTGGGCTTCAAATTCCAGGGCAAGTTTTATTTTGACAAAGCCATGCCTTTTGGCTGCTCCATATCATGCTCGGCATTTGAACGCTTTAGCACCTTTCTCCAGTGGGCCTTTGTCCGCAGGTCGGGATCTCGGTCTGTAGCCCATTACCTCGATGATTTTTTGTTCGGGGGTGAACGGGGCTGGGACACGTGCACGTGCCTCCTCACAACATTTCAGACGCTAATGCAGGAACTCGGTGTCCCTTTAGCGCCCGAAAAGACCGAGGGCCCATCCACCAAGCTCACGTTCCTGGGTGTCGAAATTGACACGGTTGAGCAGGCATCCAGGTTGCCCATTGACAAGGTTTCCCGGATCACTTCGTTGATCTTGGCCTTGCTGGCCAAATGCAAGGTTTCCCTCCGTGAGCTACAGGTACTGCATGGCCATCTTAACTTTGCCTGCAGGGTGGTCGCACCTGGCAGAGCTTTTGCTCGACGCTTGTGTGACGCCATGGCTGGCTTGTCCATGCCCTACCACAGGGTCCGACTGAACAGGGGCATGAGGGCCAACCTGCTGATATGGCTTCAATTCCTTAAAGAGTTCAATGGGGTCTCATTTTGGAGATCCGACCTACCGGTGTCGCCTCGTTTCCAGGTTCAGTCGGATGCATCAGGGTCCCTGGGTTATGGGATTTACTTCGAGGGGAAGTGGGCATATGGTCAATGGCCATTAGCTTGGAAGGGCATGGATCGCCTGCGCGATCTCACGTTCCTTGAGTTCTTTCCCATTCTGGGAGCGTTGATGCTATGGGGTGCGGAGTGGGCCAATTCAGTCGTCCATTTCTGGTGTGACAACGCTGCAGTTGTGCACATTGTTAACTCTCAGACTTCAAAATCACCCAGAGTCATGGAACTGGTGCGCCAGTTTGTCTTGCACAGCCTATGCCTCAATGTGCTATTTCGGGCTAGGCATATACCAGGTATTAATAATGACATCGCTGATGCTTTGTCCCGCTTGCAGATCTCCCGGTTCCGCGCCTTGGCCCCGGACACAGAGGAATTTCCCTCGCCGCTCCCGGACAACATATGGACGCTTGGCAAGGAGAGGTGAACCGGGCGATCGGCATGTCGCTGGTGCCCTGCACGCGTAAGGCGTATCTCCACGCATTCAGCACATTCCAGGCCTTTTGTGCCCAATTTCAATTACCAGGGATCTGGCCTATACCAGTGGCACAGATCCTTCAATTCATGGTTTACCTACACAGCCAGGGCCTAGCTCCCCGCACCATAGCATCCAGGCTGTCAGCACTGGCATTCATGGCCAAGGTGGGGGGTTATGCTGACAGCACAAATGACTTTTGTATACGACATGTTTTGGAAGGGTGGGCGCGGGAGCGTGGACGCTGCCCGGACAACCGCCACCCAATCTCTCCAGGGGTACTTACCCACCTTGCTCGGGGCTGGCATGACCTGTGTTTTGACAGGTATGAGGCAGCCCTGTATCATGCGGCTACCACGGTGGCCTTTTTTGGAGCGCTCCGCATCAGTGAGCTTGTGCTACTGTCTAAGGCGGATGCGACGCGTAGGGCACTGGAACTCGAAGATGTCTATGTTTCCAATGAGTGGGCTCAGTTGAGGATACATTCCTCAAAAGTTGATCAGCACGGTGTAGGCAGTGGTGTAAGACTGCTACGATGTTCCATGGCAGACATCTGTCCAGTTGGTGCCCTACAAGAGTTCCTTGCACTGCGTGGTATGTGCCCTGGCCCGTTTTTCTGCCACCAGGATGGGTCTCCCCTTACTAAATTTCAATTTTGGAAGGTGACCGATAAGGCATTATCCAGTGTTGGCCTCCCCAGGGCTCGTTACGGCACCCATTCTTTTAGAATTGGGGCTGCTTCTACTGCAGCTGCGTTTGGGTACTCTGGGGCTGAGATACGCCAGATGGGAAGGTGGGGATCGCAGTGTTTTCAGTTATATGTTCGCCCACTTCACTTGTGAGTACCAGTAAGTCACTGTCTTCTTCCTTTTTTCTTGACAGACCCAGGGTGTCGTATCACACCGGTGGCAGTATGGCTGGTGGGCCATAGCTATGTGCACAGGGCAGCGCAGTATGCTGCGGCGACAGAGTGGGGACCCCAGCTGGGACTACGTGCGTCTGCATGTTTAAGGTGGTACGGTAAGTGCAGGATGTTGTGGCGGGAACTGTTGCCATTCCTTTTCTCCTTCAGGGATGCTGACCCGCCTGATGTCCTGATTATACACCTCGGGGGTAATGATTTGGGCCAGGTCACCAGCCTATCGTTGAAACATGCGATCTGTGGTGACCTGGCTTACTTGCATTATGTGTGGCCTGCCACGACCCTGGTTTGGTCGGACATCATACCGTGTCACGTTTACAGGGGGGGCATTAACCTCCAGGCCCTTGACCGTGCTCGCCGCTCGGTGAACAGGGCGGTAGCCTGGTTCCTGTTAAACAAGGGTTGGGGGCACGTCGTCCGACACCCCGATATTAGTCTTCAAAATTGTGAACTTTATGCAGGGGATGGGGTCCATCTGTCGCAAGGAGGTATGAACCTCTTTTTGGAAGATCTGCAAGCAGGCCTGTTGACCGAGCTGACGGTCTGGGGTGGGGCGGTGAGACTTTATTGAAGCCTCCCCGTGTGGCGGGTAGCACTGGTAAGGTAAATATTTATGACCCACAGGTATCCGGCAGGTTCGCAATTGACTGGACAACACTAAATAGGCACAAGTTGGTTAACGTTGTCCGGTCAACGACGAACCAGGCAATGGGGTGATGGCACGAGCTAGGCAGCATGCATCACCCCGTGATTTTACGGATACGCGTCAGAGGGTGGGGTCAGTAGTTAGTTTATTGACTACGATCAACAATTTGTTTGTTGTCAACAAACAAATTGATACAAATGGATACATTGTAACCAATTGCCGTTTGCAATTTTGGGAGGTACCTTACCAGTGTTACTGCGGCCTGCTTGCCTTAAGAATTATAATTGGTTGAATACCAATCGAAATTTATAATTCGGACTAGGGCATGAATCAATAAATGTGGCCCAATGCCGTTATCCACTTTCACCAGTGTCTGAGTCCTTTTTTGGGGGGTGCGCCTGCAATGCAAGCGCGGCGCCAAAATATCCGCTGCGCTCTTTGCGGCCCCCCCCCCACTGGACTTGGGCATCCGGGTAGTTAGGGGGCGTGGCCAGCACCCTTTAAAAGGGGTGGCCACGAGGCAGCCAAGCTGCCATTTTGTGAAAGCGACGGAGAGGAGAAGTTTTTCCCTCCACCCCCTCCCTAGTTAACAGTGTGATATTTTGGTTGCTTCGGGGCCGGGTGGGAATTTTTGGCTGGGACCCACAATTGGCTCTTGGGTTCTGGCTTTTTTGCCCATCCCACACTGTTGCTATGGTTTGATACAGGGGTTTTATGACTGTTGACTTTGGTCACATGGGCGGGTAGCACTGGTAAGGTAAATATTTATGACCCACAGGTATCCGGCAGGTTCGCAATTGACTGGACAACACTAGACAGGCATAAGTTGGTTAACGTTGTCTGGTCAATGACAAACCAGGCAATGGGGTGATGGCACGAGCTAGGCAGCATGCATCACCCCGTTATTTTACGGATACACGTCAGAGGGTGGGGTCAGTAGTTAGATTGTTGACTACGGTCAACAATTTGTTTGTTGTAAACAAACAAATTGATACAAATGGATACATTGTAACCAATTGCCATGGGCAATTTTGGGAGGAACCTTACCAGTGTTACTTCGGCCTGCTTGCCTTAAGAATTATAATTGGTTGAATACCAATCGAAATTTATAATTCGGACTAGGGCATGAATCAATAAATGTGGCCCAATGCCGTTATCCACTTTTACCAGTGTCTGAGTCCTTTTTTGGGGGGTGCGCCTGCAAAGAACCTTTTTCTTTCTGGTCCGGGTCAGACTTTAAAATGTCAAAATGAAACCACCTGCTTAGCTTTATCATTGGCCAAAATCAAATCCTCATCAGTACATGTTTTCGATAGTAATCGACAGACCAGCAAATGATATGGATTCTGTATCTCTCCACATTCACACAGCATGTTGTTGTCCACCAATAGCCCCCACTTGAGCATGTTAGTCACTACATTTAGGCACTTCAACCTTCAGCCTATTCAGGGTCCTCCAAATGACATAGGAGAGGTCAGGTTCCTCAGCCATATCGTCTTTCAATGTTATTCTTTGTCCAGTGAACTACTTCCTCCATCTTCTAATTTGGTTTTGATCTTGAATTCCCTCAGGAGTGTTTGTTTTTGCCATAAAGCTCTTCCTGGATCTGAACCAGCAGACTTGATGCACATATTCATTCAAAGGATGGTGAGGGTCATTCTCTTGCTTAGTTCTCTCAACTACTTCTCTCCTTATCTTAGGTGGAGCAATACCAACAAGCGGATATATTTTTTCAACAGGTGTCACTTATATATACATTGTTTAATTAACAGCAATGTCTACTTTTTTGGATGGCAAAGAACCAAGAAATAGTAAGGGCAAAAGGAGAGATATAAATACAGAGAAGAAAAGGCACGATGACCTGGGATTTAGAAAGTCTTGATTTTTACATAAATTGTGAGATGAATTTCATTTTGACATGTATTCAGTAGCCTTAGGAGGAAATGAAGATCTTGGTGACCCTATTTTTTATGAATACTCTCATGAGTGGACAACTAGCTTCTCAGAAGCAATGTAGCAATGTGGGTCTAGATAAAACTCTCTAAAGGTCATAGGTTCTAGCCTGTAATTAGGGTTGGTTGTGGAGAACAAAAATGGTGCTAATTGCTATACTTATTAAGTGAATATTACTACCTGCCCAGCTGCCCTCTCTCCACACAAAAACATGCTCTGGGTTACCGTGTTACCTGTTTAGCTGGGTTTTACATTGATTTTCCCCAATACTAGAGTTGCCATAATTATCTACCACAAAACCGAGACAGAAGTATACTTGACAAAAATGGGCAGGTTATCTACAAAATAGCCTTTTTTTTAAAAAAAATGTAATATAATGACAGCTATAAAACCCTTTCACATTAAATATATCAATGCATAAATGAATTTATTTCCAACAGTTTATTCTTACTGTAAGATGATCTGTTGTACTTCTGAGAAGTCACGTCGTGGTCAACTCTTAACATCCTCAGTTCCAGGAAACAAATTAGTCACACTGATCGGGTGGGGGTGTGAGGCAAGGACATTAAGATTTGTCTCCAGGTATACTCCAACTCCAGTGTTGCAGGAAATCGCTCATTTGATGGTGAGAGTTTGAATTTATTTTAATGGTGTGTTATAATACACAATTAGTAACTTTTAAAAATCCGGGACTTTAACATGATTTTTATTGAACTGGCCAGGACAATTTTTCCAAACTTGAATCCGGGACAATCCTGGTTTTCCAGGATGTATGGCAACCCTACTTAAGACCATTTAAGTACTCTTTAGTCCAGGGATTCTCAACCTGCAGCATGCAGGCTGGATGTGGCCCCCACCACCTCCACCCCACCAGGAAGTGCCATGTGATGGAGGAAGGGCAAAGTGGCCATCCCACCACCAAAGCTGTCTGAGGGAGCATTACCTAGCCCCCTGCTTTAAAAGGCCGAGAACTCCTACTTTAGTCTATGGGGAGTCTTTGACTTCTTCCAAAGGAGAATCATCCGATTGGTGTCAGTTGTGTTGTCTCCTCAGAGGAACAGCCAATTCAACTCTTTGATATCACAAAGCTTTGCCATCCCCTAACACAGATTTTGGTTCTGAAATCTCATAGAATGAGATGCTGCTTCCCTATTAACCCTAGCTGTAACTCTCCCATTTCAAAGATTGTTCAAAAGAGCTATCAGAAAGGACAAAACTAGGCAGTAGCTCCTCTTCTAATCAAGCTGGAGCCAGAAAAGGTCTCACGTGCCTCATTTGTAAGGCAGAAATGCTTCTAAGCCTACTTAGGATTCCATTTGGAGCAAGGATCCATGGGAATCATCACAATTCAATCAGATGAAATGGGAGCCATTGGAAACCACATTTTCTATGTATCCCAGGAACTCATAGGATGTTCCAGATTATGCTGAGATGCATCTAGACTGCACGAATGTCTATTAAGATGTCTTCTGTTTTCAGGCTTGTTGTCATCCCTTTCCTACTTCATTAGATTTGCTTTGCTTGAGAAGAGAAGACAACAGGATGGCCTGACTAGTGCTTGTCAAGTCCAGGAAGTGTTTGAATGGAGGTGATATGCTGTGGGATCCGCGCACACAATTGGTCAACTGTCCCTGGCAGAACCCCAGTTTGGGAGATCACTCCTTCGAGCTGTAAGGTTTCGAGGGGACAGAAATTGGGGGAGCGGAATATTAGATAGAGTTTAATTCATCAATAGCTGATCTGACAGGCAGTTCGGACAATGGAGAGCTAATGACTAACTCGCTAGGCACGTAATAGGTAATCTCGCATCTGCGGATTCCTTAAAGCTCTAGAGTCAATGTTGGCCACTTGTTTACTCCCGATAACATGGAACAATGTATTTCCCCTGTAGTTAATTAAGTTAGTTAATGAACTTCCCCTGTGTAGACTTCCCCAATTAACTTGTGTAAACATGATGTGTGAAATCTGGTTTCGCACTGTATCGCTATGCTTATGCATGCAGCCAGAACAGCATAAATGCTCATGATTTGTGATCATTAAACTACTGGTCTTTGCTCCATCTTGCCTCGTATGTCTTTGCTTGACCAGTCTCCTCCGGGACCTACCTGCTGCTTCGTGGCCCCGATCCAGCTTGCACAACCCGCTTCGCAGCAAAGATCCAACATATGGTGACCCCGACGTGATCTACTCGTGAGTAAGCAATCTTCTTGGTCTGGTTCTTTTCCAGAACCGTGTCCGAGTCTTCCTGGAGGACAGCGCAGCAGCTCTGGTCAGAAAGCCATCTGATCCGAGTGACAGCTACACTACGAGGCATTCCAGAGGTGGCAGAGCGCACTCCAAAGCTCTGAGGCATCTTGCTTGGCAGAAACGCATTCCACTCAGGGTCAGCTATGAACCCTGACTTCATCGCAGAGGCCACTGAGGGCCTGTGGCCGAAGTCCACATTCTGAGTCCTACCCAGAAGGGCATCACGCCAAACCAGTTACCTGACTCAGATGTGTCGATTCGTCCAGAGGAGGAAACTTCAAAGGACCGGCAGGTAATATGGGGACTTGTCCGCAGCGACAAAGTGCAACTGCTAACCAGAGAATTCACTTAATGGAATTCAAGGCCCTGGCCAGAGTAAATTGTACACACATTCACGGCGCCCAGTTAGCAGATCTTTTGGTGTACTTGGGGGAACATTGTCTGTTTTATCCAGAGACAGGCATGCTTAGTCTCCAACTTTGGGATAGGATAGGAACCTGCATTAGGCAAGAACCTAGAGCCCCAGCTAAGATAATCAGCACATGGAGCAAGTGTAGGAAACTTCAAAGGACCGGCAGGTAATATGGGGACTTGTCCGCAGCGACAACGTGCGACTGCTAACCAGAGAATTCACTTAATGGAATTCAAGGCCCTGGCCAGGGTAAATTGTACACGCATTCACGGCGCCCAGTTAGCAGATCTTTTGGTGTACTTGGGGGAACATTGTCTGTTTTATCCAGAGACAGGCATGCTTAGTCTCCAACTTTGGGATAGGATAGGAACCTGCATTAGGCAAGAACCTAGAGCCCCAGCTAAGATAATCAGCACATGGAGCAAGTGTAGGAAACTTCAAAGGACCGGCAGGTAATATGGGGACTTGTCCGCAGCGACAACGTGCGACTGCTAACCAGAGAATTCACTTAATGGAATTCAAGGCCCTGGCCAGGGTAAATTGTACACGCATTCACGGCGCCCAGTTAGCAGATCTTTTGGTGTACTTGGGAGAACATTGTCTGTTTTATCCAGAGACAGGTATGCTTAGTCTCCAACTTTGGGATAGGATAGGAGCCTGCATTAGGCAAGAACCTAGAGCCCCAGCTAAGATAATCAGCACATGGAGCAAGTGTAGGAAGCTCATAGCAGAGGTAGACCCAGTCTGGATAGAGACCGAGAATCCCCCAGCACAGTCAGAGCCATCAGCCCCAACAGCTCTCTATCCATCACTTCAGTTCAAGCAGGGCAGTGTAGGGAGCTTTCCCTCAGTGACAGCTGCAGACGTCACTGAAGGAATGCATGGTATGGGAAATGCTGGTGTTTCTCTGACAGCTAAAAGTTCCCAGATCGCCAAGAATTCCATCCAGCGCATGATTGAGGAAGAAACCAGTAAGGGGGAGTTGTCAGCAGAAGAACTAGCTGAGTTTAGGCAGATATGCCCAGTCCACGTAGAAGTAGATGCCCTCACGGGGCAGCAGCAAACGACCCATTCGCCGGTTCCGTACAAGCTGCTTATGGCTATATGGAAGGCAATCACAGAGACAGGACTCCAGAGTCGCTTCACTAGGGGCACACTTCAGCAGGTGTGCGAAACTATGATGCTCATTCCAGTATTTGCTATGGGACAGCGAGTATCGACTTGAAGCACAGGTAAGGGCTGCCAGGATGGGAGGAGCAGTAATCCCTGACCAGCTATATGGGTCAGGACAGTTTGAATCCGTCGATGCGCAGATCACCTTGCCTCTCGCCACACTTCATTTGGTGGCTGAGACAGTCTTCAGGGCTTATCTGAAGGTCCTGGCAGCTGGCAAAGCAGCCAAAAATTACACAGCAGTCAAACAGGGTGCCCAGGAGTCCTACATGGACTTTGTTAACAGATTGGAGGAAGCAGTCAGTAGGCAGATAGACAATGAGCAAGCCCAACAGGAGCTTATGATGAAGCTGGCAAAAGACAATGCCAACCTTGACTGCCGTAAAATCTTGCAGTCACTGGGCAATCATCCCGATCTGACTCTTACCGACATGATTAGGGCTTGTGGCGACATTGGTACAGATTCCAACAAAATGGGTCTGTTGGCAGCAGCGGTGCAAGGCGGTGGGAAGTTCAAAGGCAAGACCAAAGGAGCATGTCACAATTGTGGCAAGATTGGTCATTTTGCTAGAGAATGCTGATCCAAGAAGGGCAACGGCCAGAGCACGGGTCGTCCCAAGGCTCTGACCATCCTATGTCCACGATGCAATAAGGGCTTCCACTGGGCCAGGAACTGCCTGAACTTGGGAAACCGGAGCGTGGGCTTGTCTCTGGCCCTGGTCGAAACAGAGACCACAATCGCTCTGGGAGAGCCAGAGTTGGATGAGATTCCGGTCACATTCCCTGCATTCCGGAGGCACAGGCCAGACCTAAGGGCAGTGCGGGACTAGATTGACTTGCCAGTCAGAAGTCACATGTGACTTACCAGGCACAGTCTATCTGATCAATTCCCAATACATGGGACCCCTGCCTAAAGCCTATATAGGTTTAGTTTTGCCCCGTAGTATTGCAGGAACGCGAGGAATCCTTGTGATTCCGGGGGTCATTGACTCCAATTGTTCGGGTGTACTCCAGGTTCAACTCTGGACACACCTACCCCAAACCATTCACAAGGGAGACACGTTAGCGCAACTGATCATGGTTCCTTGTCACTTGCCAGCAGGCAGCCAGGAAAGGCTCAGGGACAGCTCAGAGTCTGGGTCGGCAGACCGCTTGAGCACAGAAGGGGCAGTACAAGGATACCAGGACTTAGCAGCAGTGGAAACCAACATAGAGTGGAAGCGGCGGCCAGTCATAAAGGTATTTTTAAATAAAAAACATTTTGACGGATTATTACATATGGGAGCTGACGTCAGTGTGGTCAGCCAGAGTCAGTGGCTGCGTGAGTGGGTTCTCGAGCCGGTCTCCGATGGTTGTGGGGGTAAGCGGTGTTCAAGAAGTGTTTAGTTTAGAAGCCAGGACTGGGTAGAGGTCACGATCCTCGAAGCTGACGGCACAGCGGTCATTCGGCCACACATTTTGGGCGTGCATGTCAACCTTTGGGGGCGAGACATTCTACAGCAGTACCGTGCCACTCTTACCTTCGGGTAATGGCTTTACCGCTTAAATGGCTTACCAACATGCCAGTTTGGGTAGAGCAATGGCCGGTAGTAGGGGAGAAGTTAGTCACCCTGAAACAGCTGGTCAAAGAACAGCTAGACACAGGACATATAGAACAGTCCACTAGTCCCTGGAATTCGCCCATATTCATTATCAAAAAGAAGTCAGGAAAGTGGCGATTCCTTCATGATTTAAAAGAGATCAATAAATGTATCCAGCCAATGGGTCCGCTTCAATGTGGCATCCTGAATCCGAACATGATCCCTGAGGGTTGGGAGATTTTGGTCGTAGACTTAAAAGATTGTTTTTATACCATCCCTTTGGATGTTAGGGATCGGGAGCAGTTCGCTTTCACAGTGCCAGTCATGAACCACAGAGAGCCCACGCAACGTTACGCGTGGAAATTTTTGCCACAGGGGTTGCTCAACTCGCCCACCCTGTGCCAAATTTACATTCACGATGCACTGGAGAAGTTCCAAAACCTTCACCCCACAGTCTTAGTGTGTCATTTTATGGATGACATCTTGGTTGCAGCGCCGCAACTCGGCAGTGAAATGTTTAAAGATCTCCAGACCACTCTGGGGGAGAAAGGGTTACTGATTGCCCCGGAGAAAGTTCAGAGGACCTAGCCCTTTTCATACTTGGGCCATCGGCTTCTCCGTTCTTTCGTGGCACCAGTTTTGCCACAGATCAATCTCAAAGATTCAGTTACCCTTGTAGAATTGCAACAGATTCTGGGAAATATCAATTGGGGTAGACTGTATTTTAGGCTAGATACAGACCTTCTGAAGCCACTCTTCTCACTGCTAATGCTAGGTAAACAGCCGGCAGACTGGATACACATTCTACGAGAGGCTCGCTTGACTCTCGAAAAGGTCAACCAAGTTCTCATCCAGAGATGGGTGGACAGGATTAGTCAGGGGCCATATGCTCCTGTTCTTAACCTGTACATAGTCCAGACTGGATCCATGTTCACCGGAGCTCTAGGAGTAGACTCAGAGCGGGGGGTGAATATCGTGGAAAGGGTGTATTTACCGCACACCTCTTCCCGAAACATCATTCCTCCACAGGAACTGGTCTCCACGGTGATTTACCGAGGAAGGCTGAGAGCAAGGGATATCTCAGGGCACGATTTAGCGAAAATCGTGGTCCCATTCACAAAAGATCAAATCCAGCAGCTGATGCAGCTCGGTGACTCACTTCCGATCGCATTGGAAGGATTCACTGGATGCTTTGCATACCATTTGCCGAAAGTCTCCAGACTCATCTCGCTTCAAATGCAGTCAGTTTGTGTGAATTAATGTCCCTGGTTCCACTTCAGGTGGCTAGGACAGTCTTCACTGATGGGGGTCGAACATACGGTGTTCTTACTTGGCAAAAGGGCCAGGCTTGGTGCACGCTTCTGACTCTTCAGCAGAAATCCACGCAGTGGGCAAAATTGGCAGCAGTGAACCTCGCCTTGCGCACCTTTGCCAAAGAACGCTTAAATATCATAACTGACAGCCAGTATGTCCGGAATTTGCTTCACAGTCTACCGGGAGTGTACATCACTCCTGCGATAGACAAGAATTT
The DNA here is from genome assembly GCA_035047345.1 of Bradypodion ventrale. Classification (NCBI taxonomy): domain Eukaryota; kingdom Metazoa; phylum Chordata; class Lepidosauria; order Squamata; family Chamaeleonidae; genus Bradypodion; species Bradypodion ventrale. Next base: position 296,023,705 of record JAWDJE010000002.1, on the reverse strand, counting down.
GTTAAGTCTTTTCCTCACAACTCAATTTCATTTGCAGAACCGCACCGAAGCGCTCTATATCACCCAAATCAGAAGTCACCAGGATTTGCCTGGACCGATTTCTGCGGGCAATAGCAGAGCGGATATGGCCACAAAGGAAATTCAGCAATGGTCAGTTTTGGGAGTCTTCACGACTCCGATTCAGAGTCATGAATTTTTTCATCAAAATGCCAAAGCACTTGCATGGCAGTTCAACCTGCTACTTTCCCAAGCCCAGGGCATAGTCCATTCCTGCCCACATGGTGCAGGGGCAGTGGGGGGGGGCCCTCATGGGGGGTCAACCAATGAGGGACAGAGGCCAACCAGGTGTGGCAGATGGATGTCACACACGTTCTGCAGTTTGGCAGATGGCAGTACATGCACGTTTGCATTGACACGTTTTCACAGTTCATTTGGGCTACAGCCAAGAAGGGAGAAATGGCTTCCCATGTGTAGCAGCTTCTCCTTTCCTGCTTCGCTGCCATGGGCAAACCACGGCACATGAAGACCGATAACAGTCCAGCTTATAGCTCCAGGCAGCTGGCCACATTCATGGCCACCTGGGATATCAAGCATACTTTTCGCGTTCCATACAATCCGCAAGGGCAAGCGATTGTGGAGCGGGTGAATCAGATGCTTAAGTCCTACATTGACAAACAAACAGAAAGGGGGGAACTAGCCCTCCCCAAAAATCAGGGTCAGGCACAGCATTGACTGAACAAGGTATTGTTTATGTACAATCACCTCAATGTTTTTTCAGATTATGCTCTGCAGGAGAAGCTCTCCTGCTGCCGATGGTGCGTTACCAAGTGCCACCGGATCCTTCCTGGAAGGGAGACCACCACTCATAACATGGGGAAGAGGGTATGCTGCAATTATGTCTCCCACAGGTGTCATCTGGATTCCAGCCTGGTGTGTCAAGCCTCACTTCAAATCCAATGGCGTGGACCCAGGCACTCCCAGACCGGATACCAGAGATGGAGGGAATAACCCTGACCAGGAAAGCCAAGCAGAGGAGGTGACGACAGCCGATGCCAGCACCGAAGATCACCTGGGGGATGGCCAAGTCCCTGTGCCAGGAGGTGGCGGACAACATCCGGTGGGAGAACATGGAACCAATGCCGGAGAACTTCATGGCTGCAATCTTGTCCCAGATCACCTTTAACTCCTTGACAACCATCATCTTGATCCTTTCCCTGCTTGTGGGTGGAGGCGTTCAAGCAGCTTCACTGGAAGCAGACAACCTGATGCCAGGCGGAGATCTCTCTGCCCGGCTGCACTACAACGTTTGGGAGAGATTGGCAAACCTTGTCAATCAGTCCGATTTTTGCCTGAGGTAGACCACCGATTCTGCCTCTGTTCTCAGTACTTGTCTCATCCCGGTGTGTCACTCCCCAGATGCACGCATCAGGAACAGTGACTGGTTGGTGAAGCGGATATTTAGCCCATTTCACAAGACTGCTTGTTCAACATATGTGCATTGAGGAACTCAAGTCACGAAAGTCCTACCGGCTGATGCGGCCACTCTGTACACCCCCCAAGTGGCGGTCAGCCCGAACTCAACTTGTGCTCGCATGACCGGCTGTTCCGCGGTCGAAGGGCCACAGCACCGTTGCCTCGACCCCGGCAACAGCACTTGGACTTGTAGTAACCCAGAGACTATTAACTCAATGTTTGTTCACGTCACTTTGCCTTCAGGATGGTTTTTTTACATATAACCAGTACACTTGGAACTACATTCCTGCAAATGTATCAGATTCATTTTGTTGTATCAGTCGTTTGACACTGTTGCTCCCCACTAAAGACATGGTTGCCCCAAGCATTAATGTACCTCCCCACATACGGCACGCTCGTGCTACCCAGTTAGACAGTTCATGTGATAGCAACATCAGAGTTCTGAGTAAAGCTGAGTATGCTTCATTGCCAGTCAGCTTGTTTGGCATGCCAGGCTTAGCCATAGGCAACGCTCGGAGAATTGGTCAATTGGCTTGCACTTTGGCAAAAGCCATTAACCACACCTCCTCGGTGATAGCGCTGGTTAATCAAGAGCAGACGAAGCTTCGCCATGCCATATTGGATAATCGAGCAGCCATCGATTACCTCCTACTGTTACAGCATTTGGGTTGCGAGTCAGTCCATGGCATGTGTTGTTTTAACCTCATGGACAACTCGCGCAAGGTACAAAGTCAGCTCATGGACCTCCATACCTTGGTTAAAAACATCAAGGAAGATGCTACGTGGGGGTGGTGGAATTCGTTATGGTCCTGGTTCCCATGGGATTGGCTACAAATGACACTCAAGGTGATTGTGGGGGTGATAATACTGGGAACAGCGTTATGTTGTTTCGTGCAATGTATTCCCTCATTAATGTCAAGGTGTCCCCCATGGAGAGAACCCTGGAATGTCCTCATTCTACGTCAGTTGATGCTGCTCCTACGTCGAGCCGTCTGTCAGGTCCAATTTAACAAATAACGGGGGAGTGTGGGATCCGCGCACACAATTCGTCAACTGTCCCTGACAGAACCCCAGTTTGGGAGATCTCTCCATCGAGCTGTAAGGTTTCAAGGGGACAGAAATTAGGGGAGCAGAATATTAGATAGAGTTTAATTCATCAATAGCTGATCTGACAGGCAGTTCGGACAATGGAGAGCTAATGACTAACTCGCTAGGCACGTAATAGGTAATCTCGCATCTGCGGATTCCTTAAAGCTCTAGAGTCAATGTTGGCCACTTGTTTACTCCCGATAACATGGAACAATGTATTTCCCCTGTAGTTAATTAAGTTAGTTAATGAACTTCCCCTGTGTAGACTTCCCCAATTAACTTGTGTAAACATGATGTGTGAAGTCTGGTTTCACACTGTATCACTATGCTTATGGATGCAGCCAGAACAGCATAAATGTTCATGATTTGTGACCATTAAACTACTGGTCTTCGCTCCATCTTGCCTTGTGTGTCTTTGCTTAACCAGCCTCCTCCAGGACCTACCTGCTGCTTCGCGGCCTCAATCCAGCTTGCGCAACCCGCTTTGCGGCAAAGATCCAACAATATGCAACCAATGTATGTGGAGAAAGTTACCTAGCCTTCTAAAAGTATCTGAATGAGAATGTTACACCACATGGAGTCTCAATAATTCTCTTCAAAAACAGATGGATACAAAGTAAACACATTCTAAGAGCTGCTCTGAATGGCTGTATTTACATTTCTAAACATTGTGCAATGAAGCCCATAGCTGTTACCAGCCAGTGGTATTTAAACCCATTATCCAGTTTGACAGCTCCAGACCTCAAGGCAGTTCTTCCAAATGCTGCTGTTAATTTGCTGCAAATGTTAAGCAAGCAGACATTGCAATTATTTGTCAGCAATATAACTTTCCCCTTTTGCTCCTGGTCATCAGACACATATGGAGATGTGTGAGCCTCACTGGAAACGATACAGCCTCCAACCAGGCAACAGAGAGTGCCAGTGGCCCAAGACATGACAATTAGATAGCAAACAGACTTTAGCAAGAGGTGGTTGTCTATCAAGAATGCCTCTCCATCTGGTAATGTCTGCATTTGCAAAATCCTAGCCCTGTGTTAATGCTAGGTCTTGATATCTGCTTCTCCTTTGGGTATAAAACATTAATTCTTCATGGAGGGCTGGATCAACTCTTGAACACATAGGATGGGGGAGAGATCAGGCTTAATAATAAAGAATGAAATTAGGAAAGTAGGAATGGTGGTATCATGGATTTTCTGCACATCAGAGAAAGATGACCTGATTATAAGGTTTTAAAGTTTAACAATCAGATTAATTGAAAAATATTTTTTTTAATTGAGCAGCAGGAGTTAAATATACAAGAGACTAAATTCCATTTTACTCCCACAAGTGTACAAACATTAAAATGACTAAGACTCATCATTAAGATAATTAAGAAAAGTTTCACCTGTCTATTTCAGCCTATATACCAGCTGATCTTATATATAAAGTTATAGCACAATTTCTAATAAAAATGCTAGATGGCTTGTGCAATCATTGCTCTGTTAGTCTTCAAGTGCTGTAAGGCTATTTATTGTATTAATCGGGATGCATCCCTGCTAGTTTTGGATATAAACAGCAAAGACCTCTGAGAAAAGTTCACACAACTTTAATAGAACTTCTCTTGTGTATAAAAAGGAGGACCTGGAGAAATATAGGTAAAGTTAAAGGTCACCCTTGCTCTAAAGCCAGTCATATTCAACACTAGGGTTCAATGCTCATCTCTGTTTATAGCATTTGCAGATGTTTCTCTGGACATTTAGCAGGCATGACTAGACACTGGAGTGCACGGAACACTGTTTACCTTCCCATCAAAGTGGTAACTATTTTTCTACTTGCAATTTCTTGCTTTCAAACTACTAGGTTGGCAGGAGCTGGGACAGAGACGGGAGCTCACTCCTTTGTGCAGTACTCGGGTCTCAAACTGCTGACCTGGTGACTTTCCAGTCATCAAGTTCAGCATCTTAACCACTAAGCCACCGCAGTTCCACCAGACAAGTATACTCTTACAGAACATGTGTAACATACAAAAACACCATTGAGGCTAACAGGTTTCCTGTGGTGTGAGCTCTTCTGATGACAAATATATATTTGTTTTTCTTTTGTTTGTTTAAACAAAAAGTGATCTCTTTGTCTAGAAACTATGTGATCAGTAGAAATGAGATATCAAAGAAAGAACAAAAGAAAACAACATTAAAAACAAAAAAGAGAGGAAAATATAATGGCATCTTAAAGACTAACACCTAAATAGTTCGTGGCTTAGATATCTGGCTGCTAAGGTATAGGTTGGGTGGGGGTGAGGGGTGTTCAGTTTTCCACTGTGCATCCAGGGAGAAGAGCCAGCCTGTGTAATCATGGGCAAGCTGTGTCGTGATACCTGGGGGAACATGGGACAGAGTTTCCCACTAATTCTTGCTCCACCATGTCGTGAAGCCACCGGTAGACAAGGGGTTATGCTTCTTGCTTTAGAAGCTGGGAAATATGGTAGATCGCCTGAGAAACAGTCCTTTTTAAACAGTCCCCTTTCCATCTCTGCTTCACTCTCTCTCTCTCTCTCACTCACTTACTCACTCACTCACTTTCTCTCTCACACACACAGAGCGGACCCAGCCATGGGAAGCTGCCCTGCTCGAAGATAGCCTTTATCTTCAAAGACTGGGATTCCCCGGCAGATAATATTCCCAAGCCTGGCAAGGGATGCAGGTGTCCTCCTCAGGATCACTATGGCAACCTTATCATTCCCAAAGTGAATGTCCTCTTTGAGAAGAGTTGTTTCTCAAGGTTAAACCCTTGCAAAGATGTAGCCTTTAGCTTGGCCACAGTCCCTTATCTTGGCTCCTCTCCACTCCACAAATTACTCCCTCTTGGTTCAAAGATGAGGCTTTCTCGGTGACTTTGAGGCTTTTTATTGAAGAAGTATTTTCAGTATTTTAAGAACTCTCTCTTCTTCTTTTTATAGTGGGTGGGATGGGTGGGTGGGATATGGGTCTTTTAAAGTGGGTGGGATGTGGGTCTTTTAAAGTGTTTTTATGTGTTTTTAGAACTTGTTGTAATGCCGCCCTGAGTCGGGTTCTGCCTGAGTGGGTGGCATATATAAATATGACTATTAAATTAAATTAAATTAAATCCTAAAATATATCAAAATGCAGATCAAAGCAAACAATCTAATTCTACTTTGAATACTATCTATGCTAAGCATAGTCTTGAGATAGGACTCCCTATATCTATCCTAACTTAAACAAGCTGAATAAAATAAGAAATAACTAACTCTTCTAAGTTGGCATTTCTTCTGTCAGATCCTAAGTACTTTGCCCCAGATGGTTTCGGCAAAGACTCAGTGACTAATGCGCTGCTGCTTTGGGCTGGACATCTCCATAGGATTTCTTCCTACGGTTCCTAAAGTTCCATGTTCCAGATTCCATGGAACATAGGCTCGCGCCAATTTCAAAATGGGTGCTTCTCCAAAGGAACATAGGCTCGCGCCCACTTCCAATTGGTGCTCCTGAACCCTCAAATCTCTGGGTTTATATTATATTTTGACCACTCACACCTCCCCCCCCCAGAATGTGAAGTATCTGGTTGCTTTGACTAACAGGTGTTTATCCTGGTGTTTTCCCAGACAATGATGTAACCCCTCTCACAGGTGTCGGGTATCCCATAGTCCTCTTCTATGAGAATGTCACCTTTTCCCTTTCTAAGGTGATGGTTGAAAGTGTGAATGTCAAAGTGTGAAATGACAGGTGAAAGTGTTCTCCTTCCTGTTATGGCTTGGGTAGAGTTTCTTTTATCCTCTTTCTGGCTGGATGAACTATTGTTACCTTGAGTTCATCTCCGTTCAGATGTTAATATGCAAGCGTGGGCTGCCTCACATGTGTTTAACTGCTGCTTAGCAACCCAGATGCTTGATGATGTCTTGATGTGTGGAATGCAAATGATATGTGTACTGGAATGCAGCTGGCTCTGACTGCCTTTCCTATTGAGTAAGCCTTTCTCAACCTTACAGAGAATATGCTATATGAACTCTAATACTTAATAAATTTAAAGAAATTAAAATGTGTCAATGTCCCTTGGGATTATCATGACAAACTGCATAGTCCAATGGTGCCCCAAGAAGAACGGAATGGTAAACTATTTCAGGGGAAGTGTTCATTTTGGTGATATCTGGAAGTACCATGTCTAGCACTTCACAATTCCAGCAACATTTTCCTGATAAAAGAACTATTATGCCCAGCTCCTCCATAGGGAATACATGTGTGCATGAGCACACACTGATAGACTGCTTTCCTTTTGCATCACTGTCATTGTGACCCCGGACAATTTAAAATGGATATATACACACACAAAGAAGTTCCCCATTGTTTGTCAATTACCAGTATCAGAAGCATTGCTGATACCATATGTTGACAATGGAAGCAGCTGTTAAAGCTGCAAGACTCCCTTTTATCAGAAGGCTAAGGTCATTAACCAACTGAGAGTGGTTTTCTTTGAGTAAAAATCTCTATGATATCACCTCTTATATTTTATCAAAGCAAAAAAGTTTACTAGCAAATTCAATTCCAAATACCAAAATAGATTTTATAAGTTTTATTTAAAATAAAGACACCAAAACGCAAAAGGTAGAGAAGAACCATTGGCAAAAGGGTTGCAAACTTCCCAGAAAGATACATAGATGGAAATTCACAACAAGCACATGGCCAAATAATAGATTCTATCTTCTTATGGTGGCCCCTTCCAGGGACTTCTAAGTATAGGTTGAAATTTCTTTGATGTTACTTAACACTGTACAACTTGGATGATGAGCAAAGAACTGTACTGGTAAATATATAAATATTCCCATTGGATTTTTGCCTCAGCATGTTCACTAGTTAGAACTAGATCCCCTTTAAAGATCCCAAAAGGTCTGGCCTACTGGGAGAAAACAGAAGTAAGAAAGGCCCCTGAAGCTTATTTGATTCCTGCCAGCTTACCTGTAACTTAGCAGTAAAGAAATAACAGGGTGATTCTGGTGGAGGAGGAGTTTGGACAAGATAGCCAGATCCAAAGTTAAAGTCCCTCATAATTTTCACTTGCTGGAAGAACTTGATGAAAGTCAGAAAGGAATAGGAGATGGTACAGTAAGCTGGGGCCTTGAAAATGATGAAGATATGACACTTACAAAATGGACAGGCATGATTTAATTTAATTTAATTTAATAGTCATATTTATATATGCCGCCCACTCAGGCAGAACGCGACTCAGGGCAGCATATATTGGGCCACCAAGGACAAATTATGAAAACAGAATATACAGCAGGGGTGGCCAACCTTGTTGCTCTAGGTGTTATTGAACTTCAATTACCAGAAGCTCAAGTCATCACACGTGCTGAGCTGGGCTTCTGGGAATTGAAGTTCAAGAACCTGGAGCACCAAGGTTGAAAATAGAGTTTGGGCCTAAATATCCAGAAGCACCTCCAACAGTAACTAAAAGTAATATGAATGGAATAAATAATTCCAATGGAATGGTGGATGTACAAAGCATACCAGTGTTAGCAAAATGGCAAGATTCTTATAGTATTAAAATTGTACTTCAAGAGCAAAGGTGTCTAATGATATACAAAGAAAACATGAAGCTTGCACAACCTCCAGAAGGACAAACTTACAACAATTAATTGTAGCTTAATCTATATAAATAGCTTTCTAGTTTCTTTTTCAGTTTATATAAGGGCCTTGTTAAAAAACAAAAATAGTAATGAGCCCTGAAATAGATTTGGTCTTCTTAATCTAATAAGCAAAAGTCCTTTGGGTAGCAGGTCGGATCCAAGTCCTCCGGTATTATTCTGTTTGAAGATGAGATCTCTTGTCATTTATCATTCTGTTTTAATTACAAAGTATAATCTATATATAATTACCTTTCTTATGAGCAGGTGTCTGTGTAGTTTGCACTGCCAACATTGCCATGCAGACCAAAGCTCAATGCATTTTTGTGAGATAGATCAGTGTACTTTTGTTTCTGTTTGGTTGTAGCTTGGGAGTGGGGTGAAACTCCATTTTGCTCCTAAACATTTGTTTCTGAACCACTTCACCACTTCTGCGATTGTGTTTGATGGTGTGTGTGTGTGTGTGTGTGTGTGTGCGTGTGTGTGTGTGTGTGAGAGAGAGAGAGAGAGAGAGAGATATCACCATTCAGCACCCTGTTTGTCATTTAGCCTTGGTCTCAACATTTTAATTGATACAAGGAATATATGCTGCATTTGGTGTGTTAGGGACAATGGAAATCCTCTCTCCAGCTTAATTTATCACCCCTACATCAAACCACATTTTCTTCCTTGCCAATGAAACAGCCAGCTTCTGTGATAATGTGTCTGTTTTAAGGAATCATAGTGTCAGTGCAGAAGCAGTTTGCCTGCACATGTCATCATACATTGATCATGCATGCACAGAGGTTAGATCTCAACAAGGGCCATGTGCAATCATGTTAATATCAAAACCTTGGATTTACATTTCTGAATATATAGGGCTTGTTTGCTGGAATGGAAGCTAGCAATATACTGCCGGTAGAGACAGAAGGCCTGGATGTTCTTAAGTAGGGGAACTGATGACAAAATTTTCACTCCTGATGCTCCCCATTGATATGTCAAAAATAATAAAAAAATAATGATCCAGAATTGCCAAAAACTAGTAGTGGGGTGGAGATCAAACAGGAAGCGATTAAACACCAACTTACAGTTTTTGTTTAAATAAATATTTTTGGGAGGGAATTGATGGGATTAGAAAGCTTTGTGAATTTGCAATGCAAATAAATGAATGAATAAATAAACAACAGCTCTTGGATGCCTTAAAATGTGCAAAACTTGCTACACAGCATGACAGGTTCCAAAATGAGATGGAACAGAGTGAAGAAATGTCAATATTACAAATCATATAGTTGTGATAACAAGTATAAATGCCTTGAGGTACCAGAAGCAGAAAAAAGATCTGACACAAAGAAAATACATCAAAAATATTGCAGAAACTTTTAAAATCAAATTTATGTGATGGAAATATAGTTAAAGCCATAACTAGCAGGTTAGTACCTGATCATTTCTAGTGATCAGATACCCACCTGGAATTACAGATTGGACCTAAAATCAGTTAGAAAAGTTGGATCCAGAAACACAGCAAAGAATGAACCAACAAGTGATGTTGAAAGGTTATACTTAATGGAAAGAGAAAAACCTGAGGGTGTGATAATTACAAATACAGCAGGTCATAAAGGAAGAAAAAAGGAGCCTGAATAATTATATCAATAGAAGTAGAGAAAAATTAATTAGGGTGGTGAAGACAGAAAACATTTTGAAAACAACAGAAACAACGGCATAAGAAACAATTTGAAGATAAGTTCAATAATGAGAAAATAACCATTAAAAAGACAACACCCGAGAAATACTGATGAGGAACATGATAACAACTAAACATGAATGTGGCTAAAATGGGACCATCAAGAAAAAAACCAAAGGTTTGATTTTTTTGCTGCACAAGAACAAGCACTCCAAAATAATGATATGAAAGCTAAAATTCAAGTAATTAGTGCAAACAGCAATTGTTGACTTTGTCAAGAAAAGATGAAAATGTGTTACATCTTTTCAATGAATGTTCAAAGATTGCAAAGACCGACTACAAAGTAAGGCATGCTAGAATGGCAAAATTAGTATACTGGTCACTATCTAAAACATAGTTAACCAGTATACAAGAATTCATGGGATCATCAAGTAGAGAAGCTGTTAGAAAATGACCACGTTAAGATTTTGCAGAATTTCTAGATCCAAACTGACAGGCACTTTGAGTATAATACACCAAACATAAGAGTAATAGAATGAAGATATGTCTGAATAATTGACATTGCAATTTCAGAGGATGCCAGAGTTGAAGATAAAGAATTGTAAAAGTTTACAAAATACAGAGACCTGGATATAGAAATAACTTGATTATAGATTGTTGTGTATGGAGTGTAATGTGCCTTTAATAATGTAACCACATGAATGAGTGAATGTAACAATCTCAAAGAGTAACACTGTAACCTTCTGTATGAGGACACGAGCTAATGACCGCTGGGGGTAGTAGCGAGCATCCAGCTCACATGGTACAAATTCTCCAAATGCCTACAGCCGCAGGAAGATTCATGCCACTACCTCACCTGGACAAGAAGGGCGTGACAGGGGGTGACATCACGCAGACAGTAGCCAATGAGCTACCGAGGAGCCACATTCAAATGTATAGCCACTGTATATATTGAGCTGTTCGTACACCATTACCACATGTTCCCTCTGACCATCATGCAATAAAGATGCGTTAAGCCAGACTTCGGCTGCTTCTATTGTCTTGGTTGTTAAACACTAAATTGGTGATGAAGGTGGGATATGGCTTCCCACGGAATCAAGACAACGCAGGCCGGTTTCGACAGCAATAAACCGGAGGAATGGGAACTGCTCGAGATGGACTTCAAAAGTGCACTGAAGGTGTCCGACATCTCGGACGAGGGGAAGGAAAGGGTCACCCTTATCAGGAGGCTCGGTTTCCCGACAATGAAGGTTTTGGTGGACCTGGTGTCTCCAAGGAAGGTAGATGAGGTCCCAGTCAAGCAGCTCCTGAAAGCCATGCGGGACCATTTCCAGCTCATGGTCTCGATGTTCTCGGCTCGGGACACCTTCTGGAAGAGGGTTCAGTCACCCGGTGAGTCCGTGGTTGCCTTTGCAGCGGCCCTCCATTTGGCTGCCGGCCCATGCAAGTGGGAGAACTTGGAAATCGCCCTCAGGGACCGCATGCTGTGTGGCCTGTGGGACGAGGAGATCCAGTGAAAGCTAATGAACAAAGAGCCACCCCCAATGTTACAAGAGGTCATAAAGGAGGCGCAGGCGGCAGAAGCCATGAGGGCCGGGGTTAAGGGGTTCAGGACAAGGCCCCCACAACCTGACAGGCCAGCAGGCCCCGTACAAGTGGCCAGGCGGGCACCACACTCCTCCATGGAGAGCAGCGAGGACGAGGACATCCAGAAGGTGCGGAAGGACGGCCGACGTTGCGACGGCTGCGGAGCATCCCACGACTGCAGTAAGTGCCCATTCCGGAAGGTGGAGTGCCATAACTGCGGACGGCGGGGCCACATCGCAAAGGTTTGCAGCCGGCGGGACAAAGACTGAAAGGGATCGACAGACCATTCCCCAAGGAAGTAGGAGGGCGCCCGGCCCTCAAGAAAGCAGGATGGCATGGGCCGCATCTCCGACGACAGCGACGTTGAGGTGGAGTACACCGGCGGGTTCCCAGCAATGACAACACGGCGGTCCAAAGCGTGTCCTTGGGACACCCATGTTACTTTGTAGAGGTACTGTTGCAAGGGGTCCCCGTTAAGATGGAGATAGACTCGGGTTCCTCCTATTCCATCATTTCCCAGAGCGAATTTTTGTGAATTTCCCCCAACGCGCGGCCCAAACTCAAAGCACTGAGGTCTACTTTGCGAGACGTGCAGGAAAATAGCATTCCAGTGTTGGGGGTGGGAAAATTCAAGGTCCAATACAAGCAACACACCTTGGAGCTCCCTCTGGTTGTCCTCAAGGGGGGAGCCTGTTGCCTCCTGGGAACACAATGGTTTAAGCCCCTGGGTTTGTTCATAGGGGGGGTGCATACTATCGGAACTGACCCAATACAGGAGGTGTGTAACGTGCATCCCGAGGTATTCAAGAAGGGACTCGGAAAATTCAAGGGGCCCCCAGTGGCGTTCAACCTGGACCTGGAGATCCGCCCGATAAGACTCAAACCGCGAAGGGTGCCTTTTGCACTAAAGGACAAAATAGAGGCGGAGTTGGACAAGTTGGTGGGCCAGGGAATTCTAGTTCCAGTTGACTCTGTGGAGTGGGAAACTCCGATTGTAACAGCGCTAAAGGCCAACGGGGAGGTTCGAATTTGCGCTGATTACAAATGTACCATTAATAAGGCAATACGCCCAAATGCGTATCTGGTGCCGGTAGTCAGCCACCTGTTGGCCAGGTTACATGGGGGAAAGTGTTTTGCGAAGCTGGACCTGGCGCAGGCTTATCAGCAGCTCTCGGTAACCCCAGCTGTAGCTGCTGCACAGACAATAGTTATCCACAAAGGGGCGTTTAAGGTGACGTGCCTACAGTTTGGCGTGAACTCGGCTCCAGGCATTTTCCAATCATTAGTGGAGCGTCTGTTGAAGGGTCTGGAGGGGGTCTTGCCATATTTTGACGACGTATTGATAACAGGGGGGAGTGAGTCAGACTTGGCTGAAAGGCTGGGCAAAGTACTGACAGTATTCGAAAAAGCGGGTTTGAGGCTGCGGAAAGACAAATGTGTTTTCATCGCAAAAGAGGTAGAGTTCCTAGGTTTCCGGGTGACCCCTGTTGGCATAAAACCCTCCGAATCAAAGGTGGCCGCTGTTCAAAATGCTCCTTGCCCCACCTCCAAGCCCGAATTGCAATCGTTTCTGGGGCTCCTAAACTTTTACCATTCCTTCCTGCCTAGGAAGGCATCGGTGGCAGAGCCACTTCATAGATTATTAAAGAAGGATGAGGTTTGGCGATGGGGCGGGAGTCAGGAGAGAGCATTCAATGAGCTAAAACAACTCTTATCCTCAGAGACCATCCTGACCCATTTCGATCCCAAGAAGCCAGTGGTTCTAGTATGCGATGCTTCTCCAGTGGGGGTGGGGGCGGTCCTGTGCCACGTGTTGGAAAGCGGGCGGGAAGCCCCAGTGGCATTCTACTCCAGATCCCTGTCTAAGGCAGAGTGCAACTATGCACAGACAGACAGGGAGGCACTTGCAATAACCGCTGGGACAAAGAAGTTTCATGACTTTCTATATGGCTGCCCTTTCACAATAGTGACTGACCACAAGCCCCTCCTAGGCATTTTCACCGCAGACAAGCCCACACCGCAGATCCTGTCCCCTCGAATGCTAAGGTGGGCCATTTTCTTAAACGCGTACCAGAACACGCTGGTTTATTGCCCCGGAAAGGACATAAGCCATGCGGACGCACCCTCGAGGTCACCCCTGCCCCACGTGGGCAACCCCGTGTGTGAGGTGGAACAAGACCATCAAGTGCTCATGATAGAGGTCCTGGATTCACCCCCAATAGTACCCGCAGAAATCGCCAAGGCGACAGGCAGAGATAAGACGTTGTCCCTGGTTAGTTCCTGGGTGCAAAAAGGGTGGCCAACGTCTTCCCCAGTGGCAGAATTTGCTCCTTTTTTAGGAAGAGGTTGGAACTGTCCATGGAGAGGGGTTGCTTCCTTTGGGGCCAGTGGGTGGTCATCCCTGAATCCCTGAGAGCAAGAGTGCTCAAGCTGCTGCACGTCAGCCAGGGATTGTCCGCTCCAAGGCATTGGCCAGGAGCTATTTCTGGTGGCCCCAGTTAGACGCTGATATTGAGCACATGGTGAGCACTTGCGAGAGTTGCCAAAGCTCTCAGCCCGAGGAGGCCCGGCTTCCGCACAGAGAATGGGATGCGGCAAAAGGGCCGTGGTCCCGCATCCACATTGACTTCGCAGGTCCCTTCAGAGGTTCGCTTTTCCTCCTCATAGTGGATGCTTATTCCAAGTGGTTAGAAGTTATCCCAGTGGCAAACACCTCATCAGCCGCAACCATTAAGCAGTTGCGCAAGGTGTTCAGTTCGTTCGGTATACCCGATGTACTTGTGAGTGATAACGCAAGCTGTTTCATGTCCGCGGAGTTCCAGGCGTTTATGACATTAATGCCACCTCCGCACCATTTCACCCAGCAACAAACAGACAGGTAGAATGCCTCATGCGTACCACAAAAGACGCGCTGAGGCGCATGGGCCTGGGGGACCTGAATCTGCAGTTATGCCAATTCTTGCTTGGCTATAGGGTGACCCCCCTGGCCTCAGGTTACTCGCCCGCAGAACTCCTTATGCGCAGGAAGCTAACTACGATACTGACCAGACTAGACCCCACGAGGGTGGAAGATACGGGGAGGAACATTGGGATAGCGGGCACAAAGAGTTTCGAAATATGCATCCCGGTCCATTGCAGAAATTACGCAACCGCAGGACTAGCCTGGGTTCCGGGAGTAGTCATTGGGCAAACTGGACCTGTGTCGTACTGCGTTGAGACCAGCACAGGTCTACTCTGGAGGCAACATGCGGACCAACTCCGGCGATGGGTTCCTGGTAACCAGGGCGTGGAAACCGCACATCAAGACTCAGCGTTAGGGTTCTCCCCCACCCATTCAGCCGAAGGGGGAGGAGAGGGGAGCCAGTGGTCCCCACCGAGGGGGGAAGGGAATAAGTTTGTCCCTGCAGATATCCTGGAGGATGCCCCCATAGATATCCCAGAATATGAGTTTGACTTTGAGTTACAAAACCGGGGGAGTTTTTCGAAGTGGTCCCCCACCCGTCCAAGCAAGGAGCGGGGTTTTTCATTAATCCGCAATGCCCCCGGTTTTCCCACAATGGAGTTTACCCCTACCCCAAAAGCCGCAGAACCACAGCAAGTCGCTAACGAGTCTCCCTCTCCCGTTGCAGGACAAGAGCCCAGGGAACACAGAAGCGATAGCACCCCCGGGACAAGCCAGCCAGATTTGCGCCCAAAGCGCTCATGCAGTAAACTGTATTGGATGAGAGACTTCGTCTCATCCTAGGGGGGAGGGGTGTTGTGTATGGAGTGTAATGTGCCTTTAATAATGTAACCACACGAATGAGTGAATGTAACAATCTCAAAGAGTAACACTGTAACCTTCTGTATGAGGACGCAAGCTAATGACCACTGGGGGCAGTAGCGAGTGTCCAGCTCACATGGTACAAATTCTCCAAATGCCTACAGCTGTGGGAAGATTCCCGCCACTACCTCACCTGGACAAGAAGGGCGTGACGGGGGGTGACGTCACGCAGACAGTAGCCAATCAGCTACTGAGGAACCATATTCAAATGTATAGCCACTGTATATATTGAGCTGTTCGTCCACCAATCCCATCACCTGTGTTCAAGCCAAATTGAGTTGCTTATGTGATCAGCTTCTGTATGTGGCATGAGGGGTCAGGGTGAGTGCTGTCTTGTTCTTTGGTTCAGTCAGTAAAACATCCTGGGCAACCCTGTTAACCATACCTGTCAACCTTCCCGATTTGGCCGGGATTACCGCGTAATCCTGTGCCGATTGACGTCATTTCCTGACCCGCACTGCCAAAACCCCGTAATTTGGCAGCGGGGGGAAAGGAAGTACTGCGCAGCCCTTCTGCGCAAGTCACCTTCTACGCATGCGTAGAAGGGTTTTACACTCGTGCAGAAACCTTCCACGCATGCGTGGAAGCCTATGCCGCTTGCATAGGGGGCTGTGCAAGCGGCGTAGCCTTCCACGCATGCGTGGAAGGCAACCTGTGTGGAACCGCTCTGCACAGGTCCTGTTTTGTCCGGAGCCGCGGGTTGACAGGTATGCTGTTAACAGCTCTACAGATGTTATACTAATGAATGGGATCAGCTGTGCTATTGGAAGCTGAGGGGGAAAGGGAAAATTATCTTTAAAATAAAAATCAGCCATTGGCACCTTCCAGGAGTGGAAGACCTTACTGCAGGAGGAACCTATGCAGGTTCATACATCTTTTTGGTAACACTTATGAAAAATCTGCTGATTACAGTTGCAGGCAAAAGAGGAGAGTCACCTTCTACCTACTTTATTCCACTGGCATTTCTTTCTGTGCAGCCCATTGCTGTTGTTATTAGGTAAAGGTCTCCCTTTCTAAAAAGACAGTCATATCCGACTCTAAGCCAAAGAGCCAGCACTGTCTGTGTCTGCATAGTTATGTGGCAGGCATGACTAGATGCATGAAATGTTATCACCTTTCCCACTGAAGTGGTATCTATTTATCTACTTGCAATTTCTTGCTTTTGAACTGCTAAGTTGGCAGGAGCTAGGACAGACAACGGGAGCTCACTCCAACATGATGCACTCAGGTCCAGTTGTCAAACTCAGCATCTGAAACACTAAACCCACTGTGGCTTTTATTACTTTCTCCCAAAGGTTAGCGATGACTCTCCTTTAAAAAATTACGAGTCCCAGAATCCCTCAGACTTCATTATCACCTTGCTTGGTTGGAGCTTACAGAGTAACTTTTCCAGTTTCTGCTTTTTTGCCAGTTTTGTATGTAAAGCAAAGAGAGAAAGAAAGAAATGAGGAAGGATGCTAGATATCACTAAGGTATGCGGGATTGGGAGTGGGAACTGGGAATCTGAGTTGGGGAAAATAAGATTTAATTCAAGAGAGCAGCTAGGTAGAGATTCATGTCAGTTATAATGCAGGTGGTGTTCTGGGATCTTGCTCTATCCTGCTTTTCTATTAATGGAATATAATAAAAGAGAAACATCTTCTCTTACATATGCTGATTACAACAATATTGGGGCAAAACTGTAGACAACAGTTCAGTAGATGGGATTCGAAATTGGAAGAACCGGCCCTGAGGGATAAATGAAATTGGGAAGGAGAGGCAAATGTATATCACTGTTGTCTGTGGTACAGAGAAATGAGGAAGAGGTTGGGAATGTAAAATAAATGGTAAATTACTATACAGTAACAGGGCTAAATGAGTGTAGTGCTAGAGTTAACTAGAGACGTTTTCCTCTCTTGTGTTGAATTACTCTTGAATTGAGTTGTGCCTTTACTTTGATCCAAAAAGTAATTCCTCCTCCTGCTAATGCAACAGAGTAAATAGACAATCTTCCTGTTAAATTCAATCCTCCCCTTTCAAAACTGCAGCAATTTATTGGGGCAGAGAGCAGGTGGCAGAAAAGGGCTGGAATGGGAAGATTTGATTGAAAAGGATTTTATCTCCACTATTATGGCAGGTTGCTGAAGTGGAAAAACTAGCTTTCAAAAATCACTATAGAACTAAGACTTTTCATGTTCTCATTAAGCATTGCCATTACCTGTTACTTTTCCCCCTCCCAAACAAAGAAGGTTTTTCTTCTTGAGTGAAGAAGACCACAGGAAGCTTAATCATCCTTGCCTAACCCTCTCTTCCCCAAGATATCATTAGATATTATTCAAAGGTGGCCCCTCAGGGTACCCTTCTACCTGTGTTTAAATGCAATTTTCGCTCTTCCTTAAATAATCTACACATGTTAATTGCAAGTCAGCAAAGAAACTGAAATGGTGTGACAGAATGAATTATTCATGCAATTTGTCAGCTGCTGTATTTACAGACCCCCACCCCCACCCATCTGCTGACTCCTAATAGGGTTAAAGATAAATTTACAAGAGAAAATGATGCATTGTTCTAATCTAAACTAAGGAGGAAAGCAGTCTCATCTTTTCCTCAGACTTTCTTGCTTGTCTTCCTTTGACTCTTCAACCCAGAGCTGGCCAGAGATACATTGCAATAAGCAGGATGGCATTCTATTTTATATATGTAGAGGAACAGTTAAATCTTAATTCAGTGACATCTCTGCAGATTTCATGGGGCAACTAGATTGCCGCTGCTGCTACATTTAGGGACTTGAGAAGATTAGTCCCCACTCATTTTTCAATAGGAAAGTATCTGTTAACCACCCTCTCTTCCTGTTTACCAACATGCTTTGTTTCTCCCCAACAGGATGTTGAAATCAATGCAGGTTCTTCATGTGGTGGAATTGCTCAGTAAGCATTCTAAATATTAATATCGGTGTAAAGCCTGCTCTCTCCTCTCCTATTTAACATCTACATGAAGCCTCTGGGTGAGATCATCCATCCCCATGGGGTGTGGTACCATCAGTAAGCGGATGACACTCAGTTGTACATCTTGGCCTGTTGTGATCCCAGTGATGCAGTCAAAGTCCTGTCTGGATGCCTAGAGGCTGTTGGGGTCTGGATGCAGGACAACGGGCTCCAGCTGAATCCTAGCAAGACTGAGTGGCTTTGGGTCAGGGGTCTGGGGTTATCCAGTGAGTTACCACCTCTGGTCTTGGATGGGGCAGTTTTGCCCCAGACAGACCCGGTGCGCAACCTGGGGGTCTTCCTGGACTCACGGCTGTTGCTGGAAGAGCAGGTGGCGGGCGTGGCCAGGAGGGCTTTTGCTCAACTTCGAGTAATCCATCAGTTGCGCCCGCTCCTGTACTGAAACTCCTTACTCATGGTCACTCATGCTCTGGTCACCTCCAGACTAGATTACTGCAATGCACTCTACATGGGGCTGCCTTTGATGAACATTCAGAGGCTACAGCTGGTTCAGAATGCAGCTGCCTGGGTGGTGATGGGGTATGGACATTATGCCCATGCCTCCCCACTACTCCGGGAGCTGCACTGATTACCAGTTTGCCTCTAGGTGCAATTCATGGTGCTGGTTTTGACCTTTAAAGCCCTATATGGCAGTGGGCCAGGATACCTGAGAGACTGCATCATCCCAAGAGTGTCTGCCCATCTGACCAGAGTGGACCAGAGGGGCTCCCTAGTTGTGCCTTCAGCTAGAGGGGCTCACCTCTCTGGCACACGAAGAAGGGCCTTCTCCGTATCCACACCAGCCCTCTGGAACCTCCTGCCAACAGAATTGAGGTTACAGACAGAATTGCTGCCCTTCAGGAAAGGTTTGAATATCTGGCTGGCAGGGCAAGTGTGGGGCCTTAATGGGAATACAGCCCCAGCCCGTTGGCTCATCTCCAGTTAGTGTCCAGTTAGTGTCCCTCCTTCTGTGTTGCTGTATTCCTCCTATTTCCTTTTATTCTTTTTTAAATGAGGAGGGTTTTGAGAGTCCCCTGGACAGCGAGGAGAACAAATAGGTCAATCTTAGAAGAAATTAACCCTGACTGCTCATTGGAAGGTCAAATAGTAAAGATGAAGCTAAAATACTTTGGACATCAAATGAGAAGGGAGGATTCACTTGAGAAGGCATTGATGTTGGGAAAGGTGGAGGGCAAAATAAGAAGGGGGAGGTCAAGGATGAGATGGCTAGATGGTATTGTAGACACAATGGGCACAGAGCTGGGAGGGCTGAGGGGGATGGTGGAGGACAGAGGCGCCTGGAGGAAAATGGTCCATGGGGTCGCAAAGGGTCGGAGTCGACTGTGCGACTGAACAACAACAAAAATGGGGTGGGATAGGAGGGTGGGTAGGTGGGTGGGTGACATGGGGTTTTTAATTGCTGTATGCCGCCCTGAGTTGGGTTCGCCTGAGTGGGCAGCATAAAAATTTAAAATTTAAATTAAATTGAAATGTAGAGAAGGTTACTGGCTCTGCATTGCTTCTCATCCATGCATTTTCTTCTTCATTCTCCACGGTTAAAGCAACTAGAGATACAGTGCTGTGATTCTTTCCATGTCATTATTGAATTACCATTTGGTGTCATCTTTTTCCTGACTAAGTAAGAAAAAATAAGGAAGATGAATTATAGGATTTTTTTTAAAAAAAACAATTTTGGACTTAATGAAGGTTCTCTAAATTCAAATAAATATAATTTAAGAATAATTAGACATATATGGCTAAATTATCCCCATAGGAACTGGTATTTATAGCTTAGCCAAAAAAACTGCTCAAAATGTAGCAAAATGTATTGTTCAATTATTTCAGTGTCATTTCAGCCCCCTTTGGATATGTCCATTTAGTTCCCTTGTCTAAATAATGTTTTATTTCTAGTTCGGATGCTGGCTGTTCCCTAGAACTCTTGCTTGTTGTTTTTTTGTTCCATTCTTATTGTTCTCCTCTATTTCTTTGTGATGATTAATTCAATAGGTCATTATATTTTGATTGTATTAGATTCTTGAGGAAGGAACTTCGGTTCTGAAAAGCATTTTCTTAGCCGGCACAGGCTTCGAATACGTTCAAAGCACTTCTTCTTAAACATATATGCTTTAAGAATTACATTACCATTTATGGTTGCCTGAAGTCAAGGATTTTGTGTTTAAATGCCTATTGGACTACAGTTATTGCTTATTTCTGAAGAATAAGAAGGGACATTACCTGTTGACAAGGATTTTCTGTATTTTGTTGAACTTTAGATATTTTATTACCATCACAAGAAATATATTTTCAAGATACAATCTATATAAAAATATACAATATTGCACTTTTTCAGTGTCTATGTGTTTTTGCTTCACAACGGGTTTTTTTCCTTGCTTCTCGTGTAATACCGTTGGGCCACCTTTTTGCACAATGTCCATGTACAACCATGTGCTGGATTGCCTGCAGCATATATTTGCCATAAAGAATAATTGAGTTCACAGACTCTTATTTGTTTTAATTTCTTGTTTCTTACCACTAGCTAGAGTATATGGTTAGATTCATAGGCTTCCCATGTAGTTTGACTGCTATTCTTCAGTTTAACTTTACATTACATCCTCTAGCTGCCTGTGCTACTGTCACTTGAAAACTCTCTAAAAGCAATAAGTTCTTAAGTTTCTTTAATCTGTTAATAAAACAGCCAAAGAGGTTTTGAAGGAAAAAGAGATTTTTATCAACAAGATCAATTATGACATAACGTATGAATATGTGGTGCTAAAATCTATGCAGATTCAAGGACCCTAATTAACAATTCAACCAGGCTTATATACTTTAGACACATTGCACACACATGTTCTTGGCCCAGGTGAGGCAGAAGGGCGAAGGCATTTCTTGTTTTATCTTGGCATTGAATACTTTTGGAATGTTAAAAAATGCACAGTCATATATGTAAACTTCACTTAAATAAATGACACAGGACTTTTGTACAACTGGCTTTTCATAAAATGGCTTTCTCCAGGCCACACTATAGATCAGCATAAATAATTACTTAGAATGCTTATGCAAGCTTTGTTGTGATCTCTAACTGCATACTGTACTTAATTTGTCAGGGGGAAAGCGTTAATAATTTCAGCTCATTTTGGTGTAACACTACAGCTCTCTTCACTATTAGAGTTCTGCTGTTTCTCCCACCTTTGCCATTTCTGGGGGAAAATGCTCTATAATTTCCTATTGTTTATCATGTCCTATTCCTGTCTACTTCAGCTCTTTTACCCCAAGTATGGGTAAATTCAAATGCTTCTTTCTTTAACATTTCAAACTGACTTTGGCCATACTTCTCACATTTCATGATCCAATTATATATGCTGTGCAGCACTGGACCATCTGTTTACCTCTATACATATCAGCAACTACACATCCTTTCAGCTTGGAGCCAATTGCTTCATTAGTGACAAATTATATTTGTGCTTAATCTTGGTTCTGCACTGGGAATTGTGCAAGCAAGCAAGCTGCCTAGGCCTGCTACACTCAGGTTCGTTAGGATTCCAGAGACAATACACACTCAGTAGTTGAGGAAACAATGCTTTTATTAGGCAAATCTTAAAGCAAGAGATCAGCATGTTTAACAACTAACATAGAATGAAAAACATAAACAGACAGATGAATATCAAACAATCCCATCCTAACAAGGAATTTCCAAGCCCCGCAAAGATTGCTGTCTCTAGTACAACCACTGACAGACAGAGGCTTTTGCTATTTACACAAAGTTTATGTCCTTTCCCATTGGGAAGAAAAGTATGTACACAGGCATGCGTGTGCGCACACACGCATGCACGCGCACATGCACACACCCACACAAAACACTGACTGTTTAAAAAGGATGCAAAAATCCCACGTAATACTTCTAATTTTTGAAACTCTACTCAGCAAGTTTTGAGCAATTTGTGCAAAGTAGCCTAACATCTTTGAAATGGCTTCTGACTGTCATGAGAGTGCTCCTCCTTGGACCCAAAGATAATTCTCCCTGCCCCATATCAGGAATGACAACATTTTTACATTTCTCATCTTATATGGGAGGAACAGTCTGGCAAGAAATTGCATATAATGGAAGCGTGGCGCCAAAATGGCCGCCGCGCTCTTTGCGGCCCCCCCCCCCACCGGACGAAACCATCCGGGTAGTTAGGGGCGTGGCCAGCACCCTAATAAAGGGGCTGGCCACGAGGCAGCCGTGCTGCCATTTTGGCGAACCGACGGAGCGGAGAAGTTTTTCTTCCTGACCTCCGTCGCTCGTCTCCTTTTGGGGGAAGCCTTTTCGGGCAGCTTTCTCTTGTTTTAGGCTTCCTAGCTACCTTAGCCATGCCCTCGAAGAAGAAGGCAGCCGCGAACATGGCTCGATCGGCGCGGAGGCGTCAGCCGGGTCGGAGGACCGTGACTGCGCCCGTTCCGCAGCCACCTTTAGCGGAGCCCACCGGGAACGGTGGGATGGGATCGGTAGCTCCTTGGCCCGAGGCGCGGAGTATACCGGCTGCCCCGGACGGGGCCTCGGCCCTTGGCCCGCAAACGGCGACCACGGCCCCTGCCATGGTCTGCGTGGCTGGGCCCTCTTGCCCGGGCCCACAGTTCCCCATGGGGGGTGCGAGTCATGGAGGGTGGTTGGGTCCCCTGCCTTTGCAGGGCGTGCCCACGGCTACCCAAGGGCCGAGCATGGGCGCTTGGCCTTATCTGGCCTCGGGGGTTCAGGGACCTGGACAGGTACCCGTGACTTATGGGCCGGCTGCCCATTTGCCCCCGGTCGGGGCCGGGGCCTATGTCGACGTGGAGGCCCTCCTGGCCCGGGTTGCGGCCCTTGAAGCGTCCTTGGCGAGGGCCAACCAAACAGGGGTGTCTCTGGGATTTCAGGTGCCCCCTTTGGCCGCTGAACAGCGGCCGGCGATGGGTCGGGTTGAGCCGCCCGAGGCGCGTGGGCCGGTGGCGGCCACTGCCTCGCAGCTCCCCACCCCACAGGTGCAGCAGTCTGGTGCTGGTCTGGCCCCGTCGACGAGCTCAGCTTCGGTCGTGAGCTCCGACGCCCCCAGCGGGCCAGAACCCCCAGTGGGGGCGGCCCGTGGGGGTGCATCGGGTGAGTATGCAGTTCAAGCTAATGCACCCACACAACTGACTTCCTTGGGGGGGGGCTGTCCAATGGCCGTGGCCTCGCTTGGGTGGTCCGGCGGTCCAATGGCCCCCGGCCCACCAAGCGACTTTACCTTTGTCACAGGGCCTGGGTCGGGGTGGCGCCCCCAATGTGCTAGGAAATGTGTTGGGGATCCCCGGGCTGGCTCAGGCCTCCTTTGCTTTGCCCGCAGTTCCCTCTCTGCCGGTGTCGGCTTTGCCAACAGCAGGGTATTCCTTGCCCCTGGGGGACCATCTGGCCCAGTCCACCAAGGAAAAGATTTGGAGGGGCGAGTATGTAGATATCTTCTCCCTTCTAAATAGGGAACCGACCAAGGAAGAGAGGGAAGGGCTGGACGAGAAGGATAAGGAGTAGGCACGTCGTCGTAAGCCGCCACGCACGTGGGCTAATTGGTTGCCAGCGTACTTGATTTACATGGCCGTTTACCTCTGGGCTAGGCCGGATTTGGCCGTACCCATGGTCCAGTATCTGGACAACATTTACCGGGCTATGGTTGACTTCCCGGGTCCGGCGTGGCTGGCTTACGACGAAGAATTCCGCATGAGGATTCCACTGCACCCAGAGATGAGGTGGGACGAGCCCTGCCAGAAGCTGTGGCTTCTGTATATGACCCCCACGCGCCCGGCGCCTGGGGAGAGATACCATTGTGGACATGCGGTCCAACGAGCGGCCCCGGTACAGGTCCCCCGCCAAGTGGCGGGGCAGGGGGTTCCAGCCTGCCTGCTGTGCTGGACCTTCTCGTCCAATGGTTCTTGCAACAAGAAAAATTGCAAGTACAAGCACGAGTGCCCCTCTTGTGGTGGCCCCCATGCTGCCTCCGCCTGTCCCAGGCCGGGAGGATATAGGGACAGGGGTAGGGGCGGACAAGGGGCAGGTAGGACTGCCACGGAGGGAGCGGGTTCACCGAAAGGCCCCCTCCCCAATTAATGTCGACATGCTGGAGCGTTGGCTCGCATTGTACCCGAGGAGGGCAGACGCTGTGTACCTCCTTCAGGGTTTTCAGCTGGGTTTTCGTATTCCTTTCATGGGGGATAGGTCACCGCAGGATGCACCCAACCTGTTGTCACTTAGGGGAAGGGAGGAGGTGGCTGCTGCCAGCATTAATAAGGAGATTGCTGCGGGCAGGGTCGCTGGCCCTTTCCCCGTGCCCCCGTTCCCCAACCTTAAAGTGTCTCCTCTAGGACTAGTGCCCAAAAAATCTCCGGGCGAGTTCCGCCTGATTCATCATTTGTCCTACCCAGCCGGCCACTCGGTCAATGATGCTATCCCTGATGACCTTTGTTCTGTCAGGTATACATCCTTTGACCAGGCATTGCGCATGGTGCGCTCATGTGGCCTGGGTGCACTGTTGGCTAAGTGTGACATTAAGTCGGCTTTTCGCCTCTTGCCCGTGCACCCGGGTGACTTTGAGTTGCTGGGTTTCAAATTCCGGGGTGAATATTAGTTTGACAAAGCCATGCCATTCGGCTGTTCCATTTCCTGCTCGGCCTTCGAGTGTTTCAGTACCTTCCTGCAGTGGGCATTTGTCCGTAGGTCAGGGTCTCGGTCTGTAGCCCATTACCTGGATGACTTTTTATTCGGGGGTGAACGGGGCTGGGACACGTGCACACGTCTCCTCAACACATTTCAGATGCTAATGGAGGAACTTGGTGTCCCTTTAGCGCCCGAAAAGACCGAAGGCCCGTCTAATAAATTAGTGTTCCTGGGGGTGGAAATTGACACGGTGGCGCAGGCGTCTAGGTTGCCCGAAGACAAGGTGTCCAGGATAGTGGCCCTTATATCGGACTTGCTGGCTAAGTGCAAGGCATCCCTTCGGGAACTGCAGGTGCTACATGGACACCTCAATTTCGCTTGCAGGGTGGTCGCACCTGGCAGGGCATTTGCTCGGCGCTTGTGCGACGCCATGGCAGGCTTATCCAGGCCCCACCATAGGGCGAGATTGACACGGGGCATCAGGGCAGATCTGCACGTATGGCTACAGTTCCTGAGGGAGTTCAATGGGGTCTCATTTTGGAGGTCAGACCTCCTGGCTTCGCCCCAATTTCAAATTCAGTCTGATGCCTCGGGATCCCTTGGTTATGGGATGTACTTCAATGGGAAGTGGGCATATGGTGGATGGCCACCAGCCTGGTCAGGCACGGGTCGCCTGAGGGATCTCACATATTTGGAATTTTTTCCCATACTGGGGGCCTTGATGCTATGGGGTGAGGAGTGGGCCAACTCTGTGGTGCATTTCTGGTGTGACAATGCGGCCGTTGTCCACATTGTCAACTCACAGACCTCTAAATCTCCCAGGGTCATGGACCTTGTGCGCCAGTTTGTATTGCGCAGCCTGCGCCTCAATGTACTGTTCAGAGCCAGGCATGTCCCGGGGGTGAATAATGATATTGCTGACGCTTTGTCCCGCCTGCAGATCTCCCGGTTCCGTGCCTTGGCCCCGGATGCGGAGGAATTTCCCTCGCCACTACCGCAGGAGATATGGACCTTTGGCAAGGAGAGGTGAACCGGGCGATCGGCATGTCACTGGCGCCACGCACGTGTAAGGCGTATCACCACGCGTTGGTTTCCTTTCGGACCTTCTGTACCCAACCTCACCTGCCAGATACCTGGCCGATCCCAGTGGCCCACATCCCCCGTTTCATGGTTTACCTGCACGCTCAGGGCCTGGCACCCCGCACCATAGCATCCAGGCTATCAGCGCTGGCTTTTATGGCCAAAGTGGGGGGTCATGCGGACAGTACCGCTGATTTCCGTGTGAGACATGTTTTGGAGGGGTGGGTGCGGGAACGTGGGCGTTGCCTGGACGACCATCACCCAATTTCCCCTGGGGTACTTACCCAACTGGCACGAGGCTGGCAGGACCTATGTTTCGATAGGTATGAGGCAGCCCTGTTTCGTGCGGCTACAACGGTGGCCTTTTTTGGAGCGCTCCGCATCAGCGAGCTTGTGATGCTGTCTAAGGCGGATGCAAGTCGTAGGGCACTGGAACTCGAAGATGTCTATGTTTGCAATGATTGGGCTCAATTGAGGATACGCTCCTCTAAAACAGATCAGCACGGCGTAGGCAGTGGAGTAAGACTGCTACGATGTTCCTTGGCAGACATCTGTCCGGTTGGTGCCCTACAGGAGTTCCTTGCACTGCGTGGCACGCACCATGGCCCGTTTTTCTGTCACCAAGATGGGTCTCCCCACACTAAATTTCAGTTTTGGAAGGTGACTGGGAAGGCACTGGCTAGCGTCGGCCTCCCTGGGGCCCGTTACGGCACCCATTCATTTAGAATTGGGGCGGCCTCTACTGCGGCTGCTTATGGGTACTCCGGGGCTGACATACGCAGCATGGGGAGGTGGGGCTCACAGTGTTTCCAGTTTTATGTTCGCCCACTCCCACCGTGAGTACCTTTTGAGTCACCATGTATCTCTTCCTTCCCTGTTTTTCCCTTGACAGACCCTGGGTGTCGTATCACACCGGTGACAGTATGGCTGGTGGGCCATAGCTACGTGCACAGGGCAGCGCGTTACGCTGCGGTGACAGATTGGGGACCCCGACTGGGACTGGGTGCATACGCACATCTCACATGGTACGGTAAGCCCGGTATGTTGTGGCGGGAGCTTTTGCCATTCCTCTTTTCGTCGAGGAATGCCGACCCGCCCGACATTCTGATCATACACCTTGGGGGTAATGACTGGGTCAGGTCACTGGCTTATCGCTCAAGCATGCGATTTGCGGGGACCTCACCTACTTACATTACGTATGGCCCGCCACAACCCTTGTTTGGTCAGATATGGTCCCACGGCACGCTTATCGGGGAGGCTTTGACCTCCAGGCCCTGGACCGCGCTCAGCGCATGGTGAACAGGGCTGTGGCCCGATTCCTGTCGACCAAGGGCTGGGGGCGGGTCAGTCATCATCCCGCCATCAGTTTGCAAAATTACGGGCTTTATTCAGGGGATAGGGTCCATCTGTCGCGAGGAGGTATGGACCTCCTGCTGGATGATTGGCGAGCAGGCCTGTCGACCGAGCTGACGGTCTTGGTGGGGGCGTCGAGCCTTTATTGAAGCCTCTCCGGGTGGCGGGTAGCACTGGTAAGGTAAACATTGATGACCCACAGGTATCCGGCAGGTTCGCAATTGACTGGACAACACTAGATAGGCAT
The DNA here is from genome assembly GCA_035047345.1 of Bradypodion ventrale. Taxonomy (NCBI): domain Eukaryota; kingdom Metazoa; phylum Chordata; class Lepidosauria; order Squamata; family Chamaeleonidae; genus Bradypodion; species Bradypodion ventrale. Next base: position 295,996,179 of record JAWDJE010000002.1, on the reverse strand, counting down.
AAGTTGTTTAAACGTTGTCCGGTCAACGACGAACCAGGCGAGGGGGTGATGGTTACCACTAGACAGCTGGAATCACCCCCTGATTTTACGGATACACGTCAGAGGGTGGGGTCATTAGTTAGATATTGACTACGGTCAACAATTTGTTTGTTGTCAACAAACAAATTGATACAAATAGATACATTGTAACAATTGCCGTTGGCAATTTTGGGTGGTACCTTACCAGTGTTACTTCGGCCTGCTTGCCTTAAGAATTATGATTGGTCGTTTTACCAATAGAAATTTATAATTCGGACTAGGGCTTGAATCAATAAATGTGGCCCAATGCCGTTATCCACTTTCATTTGTGTCTGAGTCCATCATTGGGGGGGTGCGCCTGCAATGGAAGCGTGGCGCCAAAATGGCCGCCGCGCTCTTTGCGCCCCCCCCCCCACCGGACGAAACCATCCGGGTAGTTAGGGGCGTGGCCAGCACCCTAATAAAGGGGCTGGCCACGAGGCAGCCGTGCTGCCATTTTGGCGAACCGACGGAGCGGAGAAGTTTTTCCCCTCCACCCCCTCCCTAGTTAACAGTGTGATTTCTTGGTCGCTTCGGGGCCGGGTGGGAATTTTTGGCTGGGACTCGCAATTGGCTCTTGAGTCCTGGCTTTTTCGCCCATCCCACACTGTTGCTATGGTTTGATATAGGAGTTTGTCTGTGCTACTGTTGACTTTGGTCACATTGGCGGGTAGCACTGGTAAGGTAAACATTGATGACCCACAGGTATCCGGCAGGTTCGCAATTGACTGGACAACACTAGATAGGCATAAGTTGTTTAAATGTTGTCCGGTCAACGACGAACCAGGCGAGGGGGTGATGGTTACCACTAGACCGATGGAATCACCCCCTGATTTTACGGATACACGTCAGAGGGTGGGGTCATTAGTTAGATATTGACTACGGTCAACAATTTGTTTGTTGTCAACAAACAAATTGATACAAATAGATACATTGTAACAATTGCCGTTGGCAATTTTGGGTGGTACCTTACCAGTGTTACTTCGGCCTGCTTGCCTTAAGAATTATGATTGGTCGTTTTACCAATAGAAATTTATAATTCGGACTAGGGCTTGAATCAATAAATGTGGCCCAATGCCGTTATCCACTTTCATTTGTGTCTGAGTCCATCATTGGGGGGGTGCGCCTGCAATGCCTGATTGCAACTAACTGCTCCCTTCTAAACTGAGTTCATTAGCAATTTGAAACATCCAGGAGCACCTCCCCTCTAGTCTATTCAAAGGCACAGCATCTTACAATATTAGGAAACAGTTACTGTACCTCTTTTTCATGATCAGTGTATACAGACTTACTCTTTATACATAATTTATAAAATATGCATATCAAGAATCCAGCTGGAGAGAGAGATTTAGAGAAATGCATCTTTCTTCTCAAAGTCATTAACATATCTCAGCATGCAGCATGTTCTCCTTTCAAAGGTTATTTGAATAAAAAATTAATCACACTTTTTGTCTTAATTTGGTAACTCAAGTCTTAAAGTTGTCCTCTGTGTTATAAACTGTAAATCTCCAGTATATTTTATTAAGTATGCTGTTGAGGTCCTGGGGGCAGGGAAGTGATGAATTCTAATAGCAGAAGCAGCAACGACCGCCAACCACCTGGACCAATGTCAAATACTGGACAGTTTGTGGGTGGTGGATAGCAAAACAGCCTCCATTTATGTAGGTGAGCAGGGGTGGCAGAATTCTTTAGCTGAGGTGACAGTACAGGCAGAGTTTGGGAATGCAGTCCATGATGGGACTGTGCCCATTAAAATCAATCAGCCTTATTTATGGCACTGTGACATGGCAAAGAAGTGTCACTATCAACTAACTGCTGCCCCTGATACCTTGCAGACAGATTTTAGGTCCCCAATGGCTAAGAAAGGGAAACTCTGACAGAAAACCACTGGCCATTTCGCACACTACGTAGGCAGTTATCAACAGTCATCTGCCCTCAAGTTAGAGGTAACCGATCTCAGTCCCTGGCTGTGGGTAATAATGGCAAACTGCTTACGTAATGTATTTGAGTATGTGTCTCATGTCTCAAAATAATTCTTATGCTAGCATGGCTGTCACCTGGATGAACAATGGCTACACTTGCTATTTAGTAGGTGGGTCATGGGGAAAATATATGCTGCATGAAACACCTGTTGCCATTGAGCAAGAGCACAGTAACTGTATCAATAAGGCCAGTGTCGTAATGCAAGATAAGATATGGCCCACCTCTCCTACTGGGACCTTGTGCTGGACCACGACCTAAACCCGAGTTTGCCTTCACAGTCAGGAGTTTCAAAGAGGGCCACTCCAGAATGAAGATGGAGGCATGAGAAAATGACTTTCCACATATTATTTATTTATTTATTTATTTGATTTATACCCTGTCCATCTGGGATGAATCCCCACTTTGAGCAGCTTACACCATTAAAAACACACATCATTAAGACAATAAAACAACCCTCAACCACCTAATCAAAATGTTGTTTATGTTTATTCGATTTATACCCCGCCCATCTCAGCACAGGGCTGACTCAGGGTGGTCTACAACATGTCAATTAACAATAAAATACAATATACAAATACAGTTACAAGAAATTACATCGAAGTTAAGTCAATTTCAGAACCAAGGACCCCAAACACTTGTGACAGAATGGCAATGCTAAAAAGGTCTCCTCAAACAGAAAGATTTTCAGTTTCCCTAAGGAGTCCTCTAGCAGTGCATTCCAATGAGCCGGAGCTGCCACCAGGAGAGCCCTATGGCGGGTAATAGACTTTCTAGCTCAGGAGTTCTCAACCTTTTAAAGCTGGGGGCCGGGTCATGCTCCCTCAGACAACTTTGGGGCCTGGATGGCCATTTTGCCCTTCCTCCACCACATGGCACTTCCTGGTGTGGTGGAGGTGGTGGTGGGCCACATGAAATAGCACTGTGGGCTGCATCTGGCCCATGGGCCACAGGTTGAGAATCCCTGTTCTAGCCAATCTGGGAGTCAGAATTTGGAGTTGAGTTGTCTGAGAAGAACAGGTGAATTAGGCCTGATTTCTGAGGGGAAATCACATTATTATGCATGCCACTATGTTTACAAAATTCAAAACTAAAAAAAGAAAAACCTGTTACCAGCCTGCATGGCAATTAAGACTCGAGTGGAGAGAGATACAAAAGAGCTGCAAAGCCAAATTAGGGGGGGGGGATTGCTTTTCTTAGAAGGGGAAGGGGAAGCAATCTAAGGAAGGACACAGGACTGTCTTCAGAAAGCTAAACATCAAATTTGAAACAATGCAGCTGAATAAAGGTCAACATCTTCCTATGTTGACTCTCTGAAATAGAAGTTTAAGGCAAAAGCAGCTCAGTTGTCTAGCAGTGTGAAAATCACCAAAAGGAAGCAGCAGAACGGTATGTTTTGACCAAACCAAAATCAGTTTTATTGCAATGTTTCCTAAGCAGGAGAGAAATTGAAAGCTACTGTACCACTCAAATTGGATTTTGAGAAGTATGTGGTCTTGCACAACCAGACACAATTTAAAAACCTTCTGGCTCCAATATGTGCATGAACTTTACAGCTCCCTATCAGGTAAAGTTTCCTCTGAAATAAATGATGAAGCTGTATTTCAACCACTGGACAAGACACATAATTAGAAAGCCCCCAAACTGGACAGGATCCATAATTTTTCATGGAAAAAATTACCTTCCATTCACTCACTCTCATCTAAAAATTTTAAGTCCTTGCCAACTCTGATTTTATTTCAGAATTTTTCACACAAGGAACTCTTTACTTTTACAAATCACCTGTTTGTGAACAGTTTACAAACTGTTTAGATAAAATTAGTTCCCAAAACATTTACAGTTTTCTTGAATACAGCTGTGGCCTAGCAGAATAACAAAGAGTATACATTCAGAATCCTATGGTTGAAAAGAATTGTACCCTATTGCTTCCTGAATATCAAATCGGCCTTGAAGGAACTCCAAAATTTTATTAGTTGCTTATAGCTGTTGTTCAGTTGCACAGTCAATTCCGATCCTTTGCGACCCCATGGACGATTGCCTGCCAGGCACCTCTTTGTTTCCCACCATCCTCCTCAGCCCACCCAGCGTTGTGCCCATTGCATCTACAATACCATCTAGTCATCGCATTTTTGGCCACCCCTTCTTCATTTGCCCTCCACCTTTCCCAGCATCAAGTGAATCCTCTCTTCTCTCAGCTGGAATGAGAGAGAACCTCTGTGTAAGTTACTTCTATTAAAAAGTTCCTCGGTTCAGCAAGCTTCTGGGAATTGTGAGAGCTAATTGGTGGAAAGATCTGGAAAGAGGCAATGAGTATAAAGAACACAGGATATTGCTTATGGCCTGATGGTAGAATCTTGCTGTCTGCTTGCTAATGGAACTCTTCTTGTGGTCTGGTATTGTGCTCTATGTAAGTAAAGGCTAGAGAGTCTGTATTATTTTATGAGGAATTGCTAATTATATGCATACTGATAATTCTAAATTACAGGATGAAGTGGCTAATAAATAGAGTTAGATAATGAAGAATGTATAAAAGTAATAACATCAGAAGATGCCCTATACCCAAAAAGTTATGTTGGTCATTTATACCTTTACTATACACTCTTACTTGGGAGTAAGACCTATTCAACTTAGTTAGATTATTGCCCCATGTGTATTTAATTTGGCTTCTTAATTTGATCTTCATGCATTTTCTCTCTTACAGCACCCTAATCAGCAGAAATTCTGTGCCTATTGGTTGGCAGTCTGACCAGGTAATCATGCTATGGTAATAGAGTAGATCATACTTCCAGCGACTCAATGCAGACTGTCAGGTGTTGGTTAACTAACCTGACAACCCTGAGGACTAATGGCCTTGGGTGCCAAAGTCCACAGGGAAGGGTGATGGTCCCCAAGTGGATTAAATCCAACTTGAATCAATCTTGATGAAGGGCAGCAGCTTCATCAATACTGGCCTGGGGCTGATGAGGACTTTGCGTGCCAAAAGGACTCAGGACCAGAAAGTAACACACAGAACTGGATCAGTGGTACGGGTGTCACACTGTGATGTGGAAGGCAGATGAAAGGCCACTATATTATCTTTTCAGGACAGTCTTCATGGCTGATCACCATGATGATCGTCAATATTCGGATTTGGATATGGCAGAAGAAGAATTGATTGGGGAGCCATTTGCACAGAATTAATTGAGACACATTGTCAGATCCTAGAAACAATTCACACACACCTACATTATTCATTACTCATGGTCAAATCAACATATCTAGAATCAGGCTGGGTATTATCAAATTATTTTTGAGCACAGAGTGCATCACATGTGCTTATAACAGCATTAAAATTTAGCTTTGCCAGTGAGTCTCCAGAAGTAACACAAAAATGGATTTCTTAAAGGAGATTCCTTAAGAGCTGTAGAGCTTTATAACAAGCTATTTAAGATTCTACACCAGTACTAAGAATGTTTGCAGACTGGAAGCCACAAGGCATATACTTGGCTGAAAGCAAAATATTTGAAAAAGACTTTTCCTTCTTGCTTTACCAACACTGAAAAAATAGTTGTTAGCTTTCCTGTGATATTCAGTGTCAAGGTACATACACTATGTAAGTATTCTATTTTCAAATATGTTCAGGAAGCAGTTGGGTAAATGGAGTAAAGCTTTTGCAATGGAATATGACAGGGATCCATGGTGAGGACAAGCACATGGAAAGAATTTCAAAGCTCAGAGGGGGGGGGGGTCTGTTTATGGCTTGTTTTTGAATTTAAAAGTGTGAAAAATCATGACTTTTGAGTTTTCTCAACATTCATTCTCTTCAGGCCCAACCTAAAATATGTGTTAGCTGAGTCAAAATAGAAAATGGTGCCTCCCACTAGCCATCCTAGTAAAAAGGTACAATGAGCAAACCAAACAAACTATTTTGGTATGTGGAATGAAATACTGTACCTTGTAATTACCCTCCTCCCTGCCAGTATAAATGCAACATAGAAATAAATCTAAAAACCCAGAAGATACTCTTAAAATAGAGACCTGTTGTCTGTAAAAGTGGCATGTGGCTATCTTATCACAGGTACAGGAGATGTGAGGTACACAGGTTATCAGTACATCTGAAATACCAGTATATGTTCCCCGACTAGGACATTACTGAAATTTTTGAGCTGGGGGCCCTGTTTATTCTAAAGCAGGGGGGGAATTTTAGGGAAAATTGAAAAAAAAATGGAACATTAGCACCTTTTTCTTACAGATTGAAAGCCACTGTTACTTTACAAATATAAAATATGACTATGTACAATTTGATTTAGCATAAAATTATCACAATTGTTATATTAAAAATAAAGTGTATTCAAACAATTATTACAAATGAAAGTAACTTTTTTAAAAAGTTTTTATTTCTAATTGCAACAAATGATGCAACAATATCCTGAAATATATGGATGGAACCTTTTTGGTTTTGATAGATTATGTGGAGCAGGAAAAAACACAAGTCTTTAAAAAAATGGAAGAAACCATCAATATTAGTTGTAGTATGCCTGCGTGCCTAGATTGGCCATTACTCTTCCCGATGTGTTCGCTCGCTAACGCACATGGCTTGAAAATCAATTAGTAATAAAGAAATTTATTTATATTTCCTCTCCACAGTATCAAATAGACATAAAGCACCCATTCCCATAAAAACAATTGAAGGGGGAAGTGTGTGAAAGGGACTAAGAGTAAATGAATAGGCATGAGAATTAATCAGACACATTTTCTGAGCTACAGTTATCAGTATCAATTTCAACCTCTGCTTCTGCAGCTGTTTTGTAATATTTGCCATCATTACAGTTGTCATGGACTTCTAAAAACTGAAGGTTTATCCTGATTGAAACAAGCTTCTCTACCCTTTCACATGTCAGTTTATTTCTTGATTTAGTAGGAGTATTTCAAAACATAGGCCAGATTCTTTCACATGCTGAAGAAGATGCAGGAATCTGAAGAAGGTGAGAAACAAAAAGAGTCAAAGACTGAGTTGTGCAGAATTTGAGACTGAATTCCTGGTCCAAGTACCTGAAGATTTATTTATTTATTTATTATTTCAATTTCTATACCGCCCACTTGGCCAAGGCCAACTCAGGGCGGTTCACAATCATAATAAAAACAAGATTAAAAAACTGCTTTAAAACTACCTACCCCCTAAAAAAAGGGTGCAGGTACCGAGGGGGACGGAATTCATTAGATGTAAGATGTTTTATATTATGCATCATTTGAAAGTACCTTCCCAACGTCAAGTCCTAAGTGTAATGCTTGTTTTGTCATCTAGTCAATGCAGTATATAATCTCTTATATTTCCACATTTAAATCTTTGATCTAACAGATCTGCAACAGCATGAATTAGTTGGCAACAAAATTATTCCGTTATTTTAAATGAAATCTTTCACTTTACTTTCTTCTATAGTTGTAAGTGGAGATGCCATGAGATTCTAGTTGTTTTTATCTTGGCCATTTGATAATGAATTTCTGACAGAAGTGCACTGTCTGATCAGATGCAGCGATTGCTGCAGAAATTTGATTTATAAACGTCAGGGAATTCTGCACCTGAACCTAGAAGTCATTCTCATAAAGAACCGTGTTTCTTACACTCATGGGTGCTTTAAGATCTTCAACTATTTATGTTTCTGGAATAAATTATTTGGTGGGTTTTTTTTAAAAAATAAATTTCCAAAAGAGATCACCATCCCACCAAGTTTTACCACAGAGCTTCAGGGTCACTATTTCATTCTTTCATCCCCCCCCCTCCCCACTACTTGCTTCTTCTTGAAAACTGCAGCTACTATATGAATCTTCTTTTGCTCGTCTATAGATCATTTGGTGTCCAGTTTCATAATATCATTAAGAAGCAAGTTTATCCCATGAGATGCAGATGCTATTGCAGTAATATGTGGATACTCATCCTTTATGATCTCCCATGCTTCTTCCATATTGCTAGCATTGTCAGTCAGCAAAGTCAATACTTTACCGCTCCCAATTTTCTGTATGACTTCACATATTTTACAACTGATATACTCTGCAGTATGTCTGTTTTCTCCTTTTTGAATGCTTCTGTTAAAAACTTCTTGAGGTGTTATCACAAAATTTGTAATTCCTTCTCCTCTCACATTTGTCAATCTATTTGTAATTAGTGCAAGACATTATGCTTCTTTGAATTTTCATTGCACAGATTCCATTACGCATTTGTATTCTGACTCCAAAAGAAGCTTGCACTGAGTATATCTGCTGTGCAAATATGATGGTCTTAATAAATTGTAAAGCTTCCTGTCAGTATGTATTTTCTGTTATTGAGAATTGCATTCCAGAAGAATATATTGCTCTTGCAAAAGCTTGATCATTTCCCCCTATGATCTTCAGGTGTCGTCTTGTCTACAAATGGAATTATAAAGTATTTTTTGGCTGAAGTTGTTTTCAATATTTGTTTACTTTGCATAGCTGCTGATGAGACAATTTGTGATACTGCTGATGTTACAGATGGAGCAGAAAGAGGACTTCTTGAATGAGAACATTGAGGAAAGCTATGTGCACTTTCATAATTATGGTCCTCTTCACTTAGATCCGTGAAGGATTTTTTAAAATATCAACAAGACTCTTGTTACATACAAGAATGTGTTTTGTCATCCTAGTAGCATTTGGAAACACATATTTCATCTGACAGTATTTGCAAATCACATTTTTCTTCTCAGAAGAACTTGTAATGTGAAAATGCCTCCATATGTTAGCTGTTGGTCTCACTATTTTCCTGAGGGGAGTAGGAAAGAAAAATAATTTAGTGGCTTGCTTGCAAGAAAACAGTAGGCTATGGTTGGGGGTGGGGGAAGTAAGGAACCAGATGAGTAGTAATTAAATTAATATTTACATAAAGGTCAATTTTCTGAAACCAGATACATTTAAACTCTTCTTCTTCAGGTGCAGCATCACTTCTGAATATTGGCTGTCATCATGGTGATAATCTTCCTGTTCTTAACTCCTCGGAACAGTTCTTCCAAGGACATGCCACACAAGTTTGTCAGATTATTCAGCCATGAATTGGAAGACGACGCCGTGCCTTCCCGGCTCTATCATCGCCGGGAGGTTTAAAAGGAGCTCCCCTTGGCCCAGGGAGCTCGAAGCTGCCAACGTCATGAGCCGCCGTGACCTCCCAGCTCTGTCATTGCCGGGAAGATTAAAAGGAGCTCACCGTGGCCTGGGGAGCTTGAAGACACCGCTGCCATGAGCTGCCATGCCCTCCCAGCCTGTTATCGGCCAGGAGGAGGACAAGGACGGTGACTTTTGACTCTGTTTCTTGGGGAGGTTCTGCTGTTGGCGGTTTTTGTGGGGCTTCTGAAATGAGGTTTCCCTTTTGGTTTGAAATGTGTTTGATATTATGTATTTTGCTGTTCTTTATACCTTGTATTTGAATTGTAACTATTGAGTGTTGATATTTTGATGCTGTGTCTTTGTACTATTGCGAATTTTTTCTGATTATTTATTTGGTTTATGTGATTATGTCTATTATTATATTGTAGTAATTGTATGTGTATTGATTTGTTGTAGCTGCTCTGAGTTGGCCTTTTGCTTGAGTAGAGTGGGGTATAAATCCAATTATTATTATTATTATTATTATTATTATTATTATTATTATTATTATTATTATTATTATTATTATTATTATTATTATTATTATTATTATTATTATTAATAATAATAATAATAATAATAATAATAATAATAATAATAATAATAATAATAATAATAATAGGATTTATACCCCACTCTACTCAAGCAAAAGGCCGACTCAGAGCAGCTACAACAAATCAATACACATACATCCAGGGCCTCTCTTTCCAGGGATCTTTCCATGCATATCCTCATGATATGGCCAAGGTATTGGCGCTTTCTTTGCTTAATGGTCTTAAACAGTTTTTGTTCTTTATCCATTTGGCTCAATACCTCTACATTAGTCACATGGTCAACCCATGATATCCTTAGCTGCCGTCTGTAGATCCACATTTCAAAAGCTTTGATTCTCTTTTCAGATGCTTTAGTCAACATCCAAGTTTTGACTCCAGTGGTGGGCATCAGCAAGTTCACACCAGTTCACCAGAACCGATAGCAGAAATTCTGGCTGGCCCCGCCCATCCAAGCTTTGAAATAATGTAGTCCTAATTCAGGTTGCATTTTTAAATTAAGTATGCATGTTTAAGTCATTTTGTTGCTCAGTACTTTTTTCCAGTGTTTAGAGGCCTAGTGAAGAGGAAAGAACAGAACCAAACAAACCACCCACAAGCAAAAATGAAACCTTTTTCTTCTTTGTGACAATAGCAGTGCCCCCTAAAAGAAGAAATGCATCTTGCTCTTGCATTGAAGAGTTCAGTTTGTAACCTAGGACTTGCTTGTCCTCAGTGCAAAGAAATTAGAATAAACTGATACAGTTCATAGTTTTTAGAAATGGTTTAGAGAATATATGAAAACCTTGTCTTAAGTTTTTTATTCATCATGCTGAAATAAAACATTCAATTTTCTTCCCTTTAAAAAGATAAAGAAAAAAGAGAGGGGGAAAAACATTTTTCCTGAGTTTTTTTCCTGGGCCTTCACATTTCTATCCAGGTCTCCTTAAACGTAATATTGGGACATGTACATTCCCAGGTCATTTAATGCATCAGATAGATGTCTCTAAAAATCCATGGCCCTTGCATTTTTTATCTTGCAAATTATTAGAGGCGTTGCAAAGAGATCTCACATGAAACTTCTTCATCACCTCAGGGACAATGCCCAAGCACTTGTGGAGATATAATGAACCGTTTGCAGTCTATCAGGTATCAACAAATGATACCAGGAACCAGTGTGAATGTTTTCACATTTTGAGAGAGAAGAGAAACTTGCTATATTTTTCACAACCATTATTGAGAAGAGAATGAATTAGAACACCACTGGATGGGATCTATTGGACAGGTAGTAGTCAACTAAAACCAAATGTGTTGTTTTTTGATTCTTTCCAAGATCTAGATGCAGAACGGCAGTTTTAGGCTTCCTTCATTCTTTCTCTTTCTGTTTCTTCTTGTTCTTCTGAATTAGCTAGATCTGCAAACATGGGAGCCACCTATAAAACTCTTTTGGTACCTTCCTTTACTATTATTAAATAGATTTCCTTGAATATAATAAACATCAACCTCCAGTTTAGCAAATTCTTTTGAGTAATCACAAGCTCATCACTAGGCTGCTGCATTCGACAAATAGAGTACCAAATAATCAGTGTCAGCCTCAGTGATAAGTGAGTCAGTGCTAGCCATGCCAAGAGTACAAATGACATCAACCTTTAAAACAGAATCAGACATGACACAAATGACATTTTGATTTATTTATTCATTAAAACAATCTGCATTATGTGGATGCATTCCTCATTGACGAGATGGTGTATTGGCTGTCATTAGATAATACTCTCCTGAGCAATCTGGAAAATGTACAAACAAAACAAAGGTTATCCAAAATACTTATTCCCATCTCCAGCAGGCCTTCCACACACACAACTGGTAACATAGTTAGTTGTGCAACCAGTCTCACAACCTGTGCAAAATTGGACGTTGCAAAAGAAAGCTTGCCAGAAAGTATGTCGGGGGATGGTGTTTACATGATTTTCCTTCAACAATGATGTAAAACTCACCAGGATAATGAATGTAACCATTCAATTTCATGGGAAAGAAGGAAACTTCTTAATAAATAAAGAGAGGTTAAAAAAAAAAGAACAGCTTCAGCCAGTGGGTTGGTATAAAAATTGATCAATCGAAGAGATGGATGAGATGCTGAAAAGAAGAGTCTGCTTTAGTTTCATTCACTTGTTCCTTAGGTAGTAGTGATATCAGAAAACATATTTCCAAATTGTGATGAAGGAGTAATTGGAGGCTCAGGACCTATGTAGCAATGTAAACTAGGGACAGGCATGAAAGCAGAATTGTTTCCTAGAAAGAACTCTAGATACAGGGTAGAATTAACTTCAGCATGACCTGAATAGTGCTGGAGAGAATGACAAAGTTGATTTCATTCTATGCAGTCTAAGTGCCAAGCAATTTATTTATCTCTTTCCACTAGTCATAACCTTGTAACGAAATGAGAACTGACATTGCACTGCAATGTTATCAAAATCAGGCAAATCAAACCCTGCATTGCAATGCAGGAAGGATGTGTATTTGAGATGAAAAAGCAAGCTAGGTCACCTGAAAATAAATGAATGAATACATTATTAAATAAATATGCCTGAAGTTTTCCAACACATTGCAGAGGAAAACTCATAATTTCCTTATGGATCAGGACAATGTGTACTGATCTAAAAGAACAAGATGCTAGTTCTGATTTGATGAGCAGTGCCTGAGATGTACAAAAATATATGCAAATCCTAAAAGTCTAGGCATCCTCACCTGGTAGACATATTATGGCTTTTGTACTGGCACACTGTCAATACCTCCCCTCCTTAGTCCCAGTCTGGAGCACGTTCCTTAGACGACAAAGACTTAGTTCTTACATTATCTGGGGCAGAATTCTTCTTGACATGAGAAAAGGGGGGTCTTTCTTCTCTCGTTGTATGCAGATGAAGGATAGCCAGATCTGAGTCTAAACTCTCTGGTAATTGCTGTGTTTTGCTGGTTCTTTAGTGAGTGACAGACCTCACGGCAGGTGATACTAGGTGAGGAGCTTTAAAACCTGGGTGTCTATCCAACATTCCCTCCTAGGTGGGACCAGGCTCCATATCAAGGTGTGTGTGTGTGTGCGCGCGTGTGTGCATGCGTGTGTCTGTGTGTGCGTGCGCGTGTGTGCGTGTGTACAATTGGACATTCTAAAATGAAGGGAGAGGACTGGGGAGAGCTAGTAAATGCTTATGTTTGGGTCCAGCATACTATTAGGAGCAAGGCAAAGAGTTCTGATTTGTGAGTCTTCTTGATACATAAGACCTGACATCAGAGAATCTGGAGGAAAAAGTCCCTCATGGATTGGTTGTGAACCTTCCACAACCCCTAGCAACAGTGTAGAGCAGTGATGGCAAACCTTTTAGAGAACAAGTGCCCAAACAGAGGGGTGGGGCAAAATCTGTGCTGGGGGGATGAAGCGCTCCCATTGGGCTGCTGGGCAAAGGGGAAGGGTGAACTTTGTGCTGGGGGAGGGAGGAAACACTCCCATTGGGCTGTTGGGCAGAGGGATGGGCAAATCTTTGCTGGGGAGAGGGAGAAAGTGCTCCCATTGATGTGGGCCGGAACACCCAGTGGAGGCGGCTCACGGGGGTGCACCCAGTGAGTATCGGGTTCAAGCTAATGTCCCCACATCACAGTCCACTTCAGGTGTTAGTTTTCAGTGGCCATGGCCTCGTCATGTTGAGGCGGGTGGGTACCAGTTCCCAGCTTACCCTGGTGCCAATGGGTCCCTTACTGGCACAACATTGGGTGGGGGGGTTTCCGCCCCCAGGACTGTACCGGGCATCGCAGGGACTGTACAGACACTGCTGCCGATGCCCTGTGTGAATACAGTGCCGGTGTCGGCATTGCCGACGGCAGGGTATTCCTTGCCCCTCGGGGATCATTTGTCCCAGGCCACGAGGGAAAAGATTTGGCAGGGGGAGTATGTTGATATTTTCTCCCTATTGAACCGTGAGCCCACCAAGGAAGAGAAGGAGGGCCAGGACGACAGAGACAAAGAGCTGTCTCGTCGTCGCAAGCCACCGCGCACTTGGACCAACTGGTTACCCGCATATCTCATTTATATGGCGGTGTACCTCAGGGCCCGGCCCGATTTGGCCATCCCTATGGTCCAATATTTGGACAATATTTACAGGGCGATGGTGGATTTTCCTGGCCCATCGTGGTTGGCTTATGATGAGGAATTCAGGATGAGGGTGCCCTTACACCCGGAGATGAGATGGGATGAGCCATGCCAGAAGTTGTGGCTTTTATACCCCGACGCGCCCGGCACCTGGGGAGAGGTACCATTGTGGCCATGCCGTCCAGCGAGCTACTCCAACGCAGGCTCCCCGCCAAGTGGCGGGGCAGGGGGTTCCAGCCCGCTTGCTGTGTTGGAGTTTCTCAGCCAATGGTGTATGCAATAGAAAACAGTGCCGATACAAATACGAGTGTCCCTCTTGCGCTGGCCCCCATGCCGCCACTGCGTGTCTGCGAGCCGGTGGGTCATGGGGCAGAGGTAGAGGTGGACAGGGAGCGGGCAGAACTGCCGCTGAAGGAGCTGGCCAGTCAAAAGGCCCCCTCCCCGGTTAACATATTTATGTTAGAGAGGTGGCTCTCGACTTACCCGAGGAGGGACGAGGCGAGGTACCTACTCGAAGGTTTCCAGTGCGGTTTTTGTATCCCATTCAAGGGGGTGCGGGGACCCCAGGATGCTCCTAATTTGCTTTCCCTGAAGGGTAGGGAGGAGGTGGCCGCCCTAAGTATTGCCAAGGAGGTAAATGCAGGGAGGGTAGCTGGCCCCTTTTCTAGGCTTCCCTTTCCCAATCTTAAGGTTTCCCCTTTAGGTTTGGTTCCCAAAAAGGCCCCTGGTGAATTTCGTCTAATTCACCATTTATCATACCCGGCGGGTCATTCGGTCAATGACGCCATTCCTGATGACCTTTGTTCAGTCAGGTATACGTCATTTGACCAGGCCCTGCGCATGGTGCGCGCTTGTGGCCCGGGTGCACTTCTGGCAAAATGTGACATTAAATCGGCATTCCGGTTGTTGCCAGTGCACCCGGGTGACCTTGAGTTATTGGGTTTTAAATTTCAGGGGAAATTTTATGTAGATAAAGCCATGCCTTTTGGCTTCTCTATTTCCTGTTCAGCATTCGAATGCTTTAGCACTTTTCTCCAGTGGGCCTTTGTTCGCAGGTCTGGGTCCCGGTCTGTAGCCCATTACCTCGATGATTTTTTGTTCGGGGGTGAACGGGGCTTGGACACGTGCACGCGTCTCCTCACTACATTTCAGACGCTAATGCAGGAACTTGGTGTCCCTTTAGCGCCCGAAAAGACCGAGGGCCCATAAACTACGCTCACATTTCTGGGTATTGAAATTGACACGGTCGCGCAGACATCCAGGTTACCTATGGACAAGGTCACACGGATCTCTGCGATGGTGTTGGCCTTGCTGGCCAAACGTAAGGTGTCACTTCGTGAGCTCCAAGTTCTACATGGTCATCTTAATTTTGCCTGCAGGGTGGTCACGCCTGGCCGAGCTTTTGCTCGACGCCTATGTGACGCCATGATTGGGCTATCGAGGCGCCACCACAGGGTCCGACTGACCAGGGGCATGAGGGCTGACCTGTTGGTTTGGCTTAAGTTCCTGCGGGAATTCAATGGGGTATCTTTTTGGAGGTCTGACCTCTTGGTCTCCCCTAGGTTTCAGGTTCAGTCGGATGCCTCTGGGTCCCTCGGATACGGGATTTATTTTGAGGGGAGGTGGGCCTACGGCCAATGGCCTCCAGCATGGTGGAGCACGGATCGTCTACGCGATCTCACATTCCTCGAGTTCTTCCCGATATTGGGAGCTTTGATGCTATGGGGTGAGGCCAATTCAGTAGTCCATTTTTGGTGTGACAATGCTGCGGTGGTCCACATTGTCAATTCTCAGACATCTAAATCACCCAGGGTCATGGGGTTAGTTCGCCAGTTTGTGTTACGCAGCTTGCGCCTCAATGTGCTCTTTAGGGCCAGACATGTACCAGGCATTAATAACGATATTGCTGATGCTTTATCCCGCCTGCAGATCCTCCGGTTCCGCGCCTTGGCTCCGGACGTGGAGGAATTCCCCTCGCAACTCCCGGACGAGATTTGGACATTTGGCAAGGAGAGGTGAACCGGGCGATCGGCATGTCACTCGCGCCCCGCACACGTAAGGCGTATCAACACGCATTTAATCAATTTAAACAATTTTGTGTGCAACTCCGGTTGCCCGAAGTCTGGCCCATTCCAGTTGAACACGTCCTTCAATTTATGGTTTACCTACACAGTCTGGGCCTAGCTCCCCGCACCATAGCATCCAGGCTGTCAGCACTGGCATTCATGGCCAAGGTGAGGGGTTTTGCTGACAACATGACTGATTTTTGTATACGACATGTTTTGGAGGGGTGGACACGGGAACGTGGACGCCACCCGGACACTCGCCACCCAATTTCCCCAGGGGTGCTCACACACCTTGCACGAGGCTGGCCTAACCTATGTTTTGACAGGTATGAGGCAGCTCTTTTTCATGCGGCTACCACGGTGGCCTTCTTTGGAGCGCTCCGCATCAGTGAGTTGGTACTACTGTCTAAGGCGGATGCGGCTCGTAGGGCACTGGAACTCGAAGATGTCTATGTCTCTAATGAGTGGGCTCAGTTGAGGATACGGTCCTCAAAAGTTGATCAGCACGGTGTAGGCAGTGGTGTTAGACTGCTACGATGTTCCATTGCAGACATCTGTCCGGTTGGTGCCCTACAGGAGTTCCTTGCAGTGCGTGGCACGCACCCTGCCCCGTTTTTCTGCCACCAAGATGGGTCTCCCCTGACTAAATTTCAATTTTGGAAGGTGACCGGTAAGGCACTGTCCAGTGTTGGCCTCCCCGGGGCTCGTTACGGCACCCATTCTTTTAGAATAGGGGCTGCTTCTACTGCGGGTGCTTTTGGGTACTCTGAGGCTGATATACGCCATATGGGGAGATGGGGATCTAAGTGTTTTACATTATATGTTCGCCCTATTCAGGTATGAGTACCAGATAAGTCACCATTCTCTCTCTTTTATCTTACAGACCCTGTGTGTCCCCGCACACCGGTGGCAGTATGGCTGGTGGGCCATAGCTATGTGCACTGGGCAGTGCAGTACGCTGCGGCGACAGAGTGGGGACCCCAGCTTGGACTGCGTGCTTCCGCATGTATCAGGTGGTATGGTAAGCGTGGAATGTTATGGCGGGAACTGTTGCCATTCCTTTTCTCCATCAGGGATGCTGAACCGCCTGATGTCCTGGTGCTGCACCTCGGGGGCAATGACCTAGGCCAGGTCACTGGTCTTTCTTTAAATATGCGATTTGCAGCGACCTAGCTTATTTGCATTATGTGTGGCCTTCCACAACGCTGCTATGGTCGGACTTCATACCGCGTCACGCTTACAGAGGGGGTATTAACCTCCATGCCCTTGACCGTGCTCGCCACTCGGTGAACAGGGCAGTGGCCCGGTTCTTTGCAGACAAGGGTTTGGGGCTGGTCATCCGACACCCCACCATTAGTTTACAAAATTATGATCTTTATACAGGGGATGGGGTCCATCTGTCGGCTAGAGGTATGAACCTCTTTTTGGAAGATTTGCAAGCAGGCCTGTTGACCGAGCTGACAGTCTGGGGGGGGCGGTGAGTCTTTATTGAAGCCTCCCGTGTGGCGGGTAGCACTGGTAAGGTAAATATTTATGACCCATAGGTATCCGGCAGGTTCGCAATTGACTGGCCAACACTTAGACAGGTACAAGTTTAATAACGTTGACCGGTCAACAACGAACCAGGCAATGGGGTGATGGCAGGAGCTCTTCAGCATGCATCACCCCGTGATTTGACGGATACACGTCAGAGGGTGGGGTCAGTAGATAGTTTATTGACTACGGTCAACAATTTGTTTGTTGTAATCAAACAAATTGATACAAATGGATACATTGTAGCCAATTGCCGTTGGCAATTTTGGGAGGAACCTTACCAGTGTTACTGCGGCCTGCTTGCCTTAAGAATTATAATTGGCTGAGTACCAGTTGAAATTTATAATTCGGACTAGGGCATGATTCAATAAATGTGGCCCAATGCCTTTATCCATATACCGGTGTCTGAGTCTTTCTTTGGGGGGTGCGCCTGCAATGAAAGCGCGGCGCCAAAATGGCCGCCCCGCTCTTTGCAGGCCCCCCCACCTGGACGCAGACATCCGGGTGAGTTAGGGGGCGTGGCCACCCCTCTATAAAAGGGGTGGCCACGAGGCAGACGAGCTGCCATTTTAGAAGAAGCGACGGAGAGGAGAAGTTTTTCCCTCCACCCCCTCCCTAGTGAACAGTGTGATATTTTGGTCGCTTCGGGGCCGGGTGGGAATTTTTGGCTTGAACCTACAATTGGCCTCTTGGTTCTGGCTTTTTTGCCCATCCCACACTGTTGCTGAGGTTTGATACAGGGGTTTTGCTCTTGACTTTGGTCACATGGGCGGGTAGCACTGGTAAGGTAAATATTTATGACCCATAGGTATCCGGCAGGTTCGCAATTGACTGGCCAACACTTAGACAGGTACAAGTTTAATAACATTGACCGGTCAATGACGAACCAGGCAATGGGGTGATGGCAGGAGCTCTTCAGCATGCATCACCCCGTGATTTGACAGATACACGCCAGAGGGTGGGGTCAGTAGATAGTTTATTGACTATGGTCAACAATTTGTTTGTCGTAACAAACAAATTGATACAAATGGATACATTGTAGCCAATTGCCGTTGGCAATTTTGGGAGGAACCTTACCAGTGTTACTGCGGCCTGCTTGCCTTAAGAATTATAATTAGCTGAGTACCAATTGAAATTTATAATTCGGACTAGGGCATGATTCAATAAATGTGGCCCAATGCCTTTATCCATATACCGGTGTCTGAGTCTTTCTTTGGGGGGTGCGCCTGCAATGACTGAACAATGAAAACCTTAGGGCTGTTCTCCACACAAAGGCGGCTGATGAATAATTAGGATAAACCTGAATTGCTGCTTGAATGGTGCTGATTAACAGGTATAAGTGATGCATGGGAGAAAAAGTCAATATTGCTTAGATTTGCAAAATGCCTACATTTCAAAACTATTTTCGGTATCCTATTTAAAACACTCTACATTAGCAAGAGGAGGAAAACTGGACAACTTCAAAAATTGTGTTTGGATTTTTAGACCATAACTCCCAGAATCCCCTGGTTAGCTGCAAGATTCTGGAAGCTATAGTCTGGAGAGGGCAGGGGAGAGACATTTCCCATCTCTGCATTTTGCACACTGCAATATCAAATCGATCAATCCTAAAGGAAATTAACCCTGACTGCTCCTTGGAAGGACAAATACTGAAGCTGAAGTTCAAGTACTTTGGCCACCAAATGAGAAAAGAGCACTCACTGGAGAAGGTCCTGATGCTGGGAAAGATCGAAGGCAAAAAGAGACAGGGCAGCAGAGGATGAGATGGCTGGATGGAATTGTTGATGCAGTGGGTATAGATCTGGGCAGACTACGGAGGATGGCAGGTGACAGAGGAGCCTGGTGTGCTGTGGTCCATGGGTTACAAAGGGTTGGATGTGACTGTGTGGCTGTTGTGTCTGGAGCTGACGGAATAATCTAGCCAGCCATGCCAAGTCAAACAACAACATAGTTTATTGCAAGGGATCAGAAAACTGGGAGCAACAGGTGCAGGGAGGCTAACTTATATACAATGCATAAACCATTACAGCATAGCTACTTTTACCCAGGCTTCCGAAGAAGTGGGAAACATTGACGAATCAGCTCTTGACAATAATCTAAGAAGGGCACCTTTTTGCAAAGCGCGCTATTCTGCCGCAGACCTAATAAAGCATAACTAATGCTTGTAAACAGCATTCCTTCCTCCTTAGCGAGGAACCCACTCTCCAAACCTTTGAGGTGGACTGCAGGTTCATTTAGGATGGTCAACATGTGTGTGGCCCTGGGAGGTGGGTTTGGAGTGACCAGAATCCACAGAGTTGTCAGCAAACCCACCAGAAAACCCAGGCTGACTAAGTTCTCATGGAGACATTTGAGGGGTTCGTGCTGAACCCGTAGCGTGATGAACTACCTCCTCCATGGAGTCTGTGTAGTCTAATTCAGGGGGCTCACTGGGGAGGAATTGGCTGGCAGAGAAATAGAGGGAAGTGGCTGACTGAAGAATTCTGAATTTCTCTCAAAATCTAGGGGCTCCCCTTCTTCCTCGGAAGGAACTGATTCAAGGGACTCATGGGACCCTGTCTCTGTGGAGACGTTTTGCCCCACCACTCGGGTGCTTTCTCCAGATTAACCCATCATTCATAAGCACCTTATATGATACTGGTCCAGTTTGTTATAGTACTACCCCCCAACCATTGGGATCCTGGGGCATAATTCCGGCAATGCACAGCTTGTCCTACTAAAAACCCTTTAGAATTACACACATCTACATTCCGCCCCTTATCCTCTATGCGATGCAGGTCCAAATGGTCAAAAACCATAGACAAATTCCTTTTCATTAGTAGGTCAGCTGGCGAAAAACCTGAAGCCAGAGGCGTAATTCTGTGCATCAACAGAAATTGGCATAGCTGCAACTCTAAATCACCAGAGCCCATTCATTTGAGGGATTCCTTAACCATTCACACCTACCTTTCTATTTGTCCATTTGTAGCAGGGTGAAAAGGGACAGCAGTTATGTGCCTCACCCCATTTTGAGTAAGGAAATCCTGAAATTTGACCGACATAAAAGTGCAGAACAATCTCCTTAATTTATTAATTGTGACTTCTAACCATTTAGAATAGGAATCAACAATTAATAGGAATTGGGAACCTCGAAAAGGGCCGGGGAAATTAATATGGTCCTGCAACCAGGGGCCCTAAGCAGTATCCCCTTCCCTGGTGGACTGGTGTGTCTTGTCCAGCCTGGATGATTGACATTCCCTACAATGCCCGACCCAATCCTCAATGTCCAAATCGAGTCTGGGCCACCAGAAGTAACTTCTGGCGAGAACCTTAGAGCAAACAATACCAGGGTGACTCATGTGTAATGTACGTAGAACCTTGCCCTGAAGCACTGATGGGATAACCATTCTATTCCCCCATAACAAACATCCCCTTTCTAGCGACAATTCATTCCTTTTCATGTAATAAACCCTGAACTCGTCAGAAACTGGTGATGTTGGCCACCCCTTTTGCACCCATGCCATGACCTTGAGCAATAGGGGATCCTTCTTAGTAGTGGCTGCAATGACTTCAACGGACATGGGCGGGGAATCGAAAACCTCAATCATGAGGACCTGCTGGTTCGAATTAATCTTACCCACAGACTCTATTGGAGACCACGAGAGGGCATCAGCATTAGAAATAGAGGACCCCAGGTGATGTTGCAATGTGAACTGGTATGCTTGTAAAAACACCCAGCACAGCATTCTAAGATACAAAATTTGAGGGGTGGGTTTATCAAGAGCGAAAATGCCCTGGAGCAGCTTGTGATCAGCGATGATCGTAAATGAAATCATGAAATTTCTTTGTCCCAGCGATGATAGCCAGGGCTTCCCTATCAATTTGAGCATACCGTTTCTCTGTGTCTGGCAAGGACCTTGAAAAATAAGCAATCGGTGCCTCCCTCCCCTTTCCCAGATCGTGACAGAGTACTGCCCCTACACCGACTGGGGAAGCATTACAGACTAAAAGAACGGGCTTACTAGGGTCGAAATGAGTAAGAACAGCAGTAGAAGTGAGAAGTTTCTTAATCCCCTGAAAAGCCTGATCCTGAGTGGACCCCCAACACCAGACAGCCTGTTTCCTACGAAGGGAGTGCAGAGGTGCTGCCATGGTGGCCTTTTGAGGGAGAAATGAGTGGTAAAAATTTAAGAGCCCTAGGAAGGAGTGCAACTCGCCCTTTGGTGTCAGATGTGGCAGTCCAAAACAGTGGCGACTTTGGAGGTGGCAGGTTTAACACCTTCTGGGGTAACCTTGAAACCCAGGAAATCAACCTCCATAGCATAGAAATAGCATTTTTCCTTTTTAACCCAAAGACCAGCATTCTGAAAACGCTCGAGCACCTTGCCCAGCTTGAGTACGAGGTCCCCCTTATCTTTACCAGAGATAAAAACATTTCATTTATTTATTTATTTATTTATTTATTTTATTAGTTCAGTTTTTTCACTGCCCACTCGGCCGAGGCTGACTCACAATCATATATAAAAATGACATAATTAAAACTGAATTAAAAACCACCCACCCCCTTAAAAAGGGTGCAGGCACAGAAGGTACCGAAGGGGGAGGTTTTCCACTAAACCAACCACCAAACGGAGGTCACCCTTCCACCTGCACCCCATACTTGGCCAGCCAGCCATGTTTTGAATTCTTTCCTGAAGGGCAGCAATTTCCATCGAAATAGGGCAATATCCCAGGGAGACCCTTCAGCAGTCTTTCCACTAACCCCTGGAAAATACCAGGTGGTGCATTGAAACCGAATTGGAGGCAATTAACCTTAAATGCACCCATGTGTGTCATAATGGTTTGGAATAACACAGAAGCAGGCGTAACAGGCAGTTGCTGGTAATCCTGGGACAAATCCAATTTTGCAAAACACTTGCCCCCATGAAATGAAGCCAGCAGGTGGCTGACCACCGGTGCAGGATAGGATAGGATAGGATAGGAATTAGGGCGAATCACCTTATTTATAGTACATTTGTAGTCCGCACAAATACGAATGACTTGATCGCAGTGACTTGATCGCAGTGACGATTGGAGTTTCCCACTCAGCCGAATCCACCAGTTCCAGGATGCCCTGTGCTACTAGTTTATCAAGTTCGGTTTCAATGTGGTCCTTGAGCTCAAAAGGCACCCGACGAGGCTTCATCCTGATGGGCACAGCATTAGGGTCTAAATCAAAATGAACAGGGGGGCCCTTGAATATACCCAGCCCTGAGTGGAATACATCAGGAAACCTATCACAAGGAGACTGGGTGGGGTCACTCTCAACCAAATAAATGCCAGAAAAGGAATACCAAACCACTGTGTCCAAACCACTGTGTACCTAGGAGATTGTTATCAGTTTTAAGCACCACAACCAAGGCTCGCAGTAATACCTTGAAAATGCACAAGGAAGGTGCCAATGCCAAGCACAGGAATGTGTCCACCTTGTATGTTACTCAACCTGACCTTCAAGGCCCACAGCTTGGGGCGGTCAGCTGGGGAGAGATGGTAGAATTCTTTCAGTGTGATGATAGAAAAAAAGTTCCCGAATAAATTTCCATGTTGAGTGGATAACCCTGGATGTGGACCTCGACAAAGAATCTGTCTGAGACCGGCAAAACACTTGAATGGACACCACGACTGGCAAAGACCTTGGAGATCGGTTGCTCCTTCTCTCAGCAATTGCTATCCTTAGAAAAACCCTCTGAACCCTGCCGGCACACTCTGGAATTGTGCCCCTTTTTTCCACATTGGTGGCACTCAGCATTCTTGAATGGACAATGTGTGCAAAGGTGTCGATTTCCGCAACCCTGATATGGCGCGATGGCACCCTTGGTCACAGTCGATGGTGCAGCGCAACGTCCCTGGACCTGGCTGACATCATCCTCTCCCTCTGAGCCATTGGAAAATGTGGATTGACTGGCAGTATGATGCTTGTGAACAGCAGACACTTTCTGGACATAAGTGATGGGCCTTGCCTGGAGGAACTGCAGCCTGAGCCTCTTCAAGCACTGCCGCAAAAGTTGGGATGTCCCTCTTCATAAGGCAACGCTACGTGGCCTCGTCTCCAATACCCACTATAAGTTTGTTCCTAAGAGCAATATCAAGGTTTTCCCATTTGCAAGGAATTGCTGCATGTCACAGCGCGGCAACGTACTCGGCAACAGATTCACCAACCTTCTGGTCTCACCTGTAGAAGGCCACATGAGCATGAATCACAGCAATCTTGGGCTTGAAATGGTCCCAAAGAACAGTTAAGATATCTTTGAGCAAGGTGTCCTCAAGCAGCCTCAGCAGCAGGAGATCATTTAGGAGTTCGAGCATGGTCAACCTGCATTGGGTGAGGAACATTGCTTTTTTTAGTGCCAGGTCCACCTTCTGAGAAACACAATAATTCTTGAACTGCACCTCATACATCGTCCAAGAATCAGGTCTCGAAATGCCGAACGGCCCAATTGAAGTAGGGGCAGCCGCCACCATCGCTATCCCACTTTTGTCACCAATATATTGTGTCTGGAGCTGACGGAATAATCTATCCAGCCATGCCAAGTCAAACAACAATGTAGTTTATTGCAAGGGAACAGAAAACTGGGAGCAACAGGTGCGGGGAGGCTAACTTATATACAGTGTATAAATGGTTACAGCATAGATACTTCTACCCAAGTTTCCCAAGAAGTGGGAAACATTGACGAATCAGCTCTTGACAATAATCTAAGAAGGGTGCCTTTTTTGCAAAGCACGCTATTCTGCCGCAGATGTAATAAAGCATAACTAATGCTTGTATATAAAAATAGCTGAACAACAATATGATTCTATCATACCTGTAGAAAGCAAACATACATTATTCCTGTAATGCAAAGCTAAATCAAACAGGTATCAGATTTAGAATTGCATGCTCTAACTAGGGTTTTCCCCATCTTGGATCACTACTGGCTGCCTTTTATGGCTGGTAGAGAAATTTGGAATGTGCTGATATTGCTGTATCTTGGCTCCAGTAGCTGATTGAGTGCTTTCTGACCTGGGAGTCTCATCTTCCAGTCATGTTTCACTTTGGATTGTCGCATCATTGATTTTCATGATAAGGAAAGTTCAGCAGGAGTTTACCATTGCCACCTATGGAGCAGTACACACAAATTTGTTTTAGTTCCTTTTGTAAAAAAATAATCCATTTTTCCTATCATTTGAATGAAAATTTAAGGTTCGCCAATGGTTCTTATGCTAATCAGAATAAAATGTAAGATGATGATGTTCACTGCCAAAAATGCAAAACCTCTTAAAAGCGCTTATAACCCAAACATTAAAGACAGAATAAATTAGCACAAGAAACCAGCCTACCCATCCTTTTCTTGAAAAACAAACCAAATTTCCAGAGATAGCCTAAATACAAAGGAACTTGGAAGCCTCTTTGTTGTTCATAAGCCAGAAAAACTGAAAGGTGGTCTGTTTGTCTTGCTTTTTCTGTTCATGAATAATTTGCTTTCTTAGATCATGAAAAGTGCTTTTAAGAATGGATTCACTGCAATGGTCTTTGTTGCTTAATTCATTTGGCTGTCTTTTCTTGCAAGAACACACGAAATCAAAGACCCTGGTTTTTGTTTTGTTCTCCTGAGCACCCTGTTGTGCTTGTGTGTGCTTGTGTGTGTGTGTGACTTTTTATATAGTTGATAACCACACTCTATTAACCCTAAAATGTACCCAATAAGAAGACACAAACAGCTTTGGTTTTCTGAGTATTGTTTATTATAAGCATACAAATAAATGATGTAGAGTGGAACCTTGTATAATGAAAATAATTGGTTCCACAAGGCACTTTGTTATACGTGGGGGTTTTTGTTGTTGTTGTTGTACGATGCATGCATCGTACAACAAAAAATCCTATGGAATGCATCATACAATGAAAATCTCTGTGGGGAAAATCATACAAACAAAAATATTTGTTGTACAATTTTCCCTGTAGAGATTTTCGTTGTACAATGCAACATTTTTTTTCAAATTCACTTCGTTGTATGATTTTGTGTTATATGATGCATTCATTATATGAGGTTCCACTGTGTTCCCAGTTACTGATCATTCTTTATATTTACAAATGTATATAATGCTTCAAATACGTTATGATTCACTTTGAAAATGCAGTCTTGATTGGGGTGCCTAAACATCTGAGACTCTGTACAGGCTCTCTTCTTATTTTTAAGAAGAGAGCCTGGCAAGTAGCCCATCGTGCCATAAATGTTTGCACTTTCATTGGTAATTTCCCTGCCTTACCCACAAGAAACTGAGCATGATGTCTGAAGAAGTGATCTTGAATTACGAAAGCTAGCAATGAATTTTTTTTAGTGATCCAATAAAAGTATCGCTTCCCCCTTCTACCTTTGTTTTATGTATGGATCACACAGCTGCCTTTGTTTGTTTCTGTAAAGAGAGACATTCTTATATTAGTAATGGCTCCCCAATAAATACAAGCAGAACCCAAAGGCCTACCCTCTGTCTGCCTTTCTTTTCCCAAACTGGATTAAAAAAGCAAAAAGTAAACAAACTAATGGTTGGCCCTTACACAGTACAGTTGAACTAACCCAGTTGACAGAGTAACAAAGCAAAAATCCACAAGCGTAATGACAAGTGCACAGGCAGTAATTTCACCATTTGCTAGATGTCTGTTGTGTGCCCAGGTCACACACCTGGTTGCATGGTTAGTTGCACAATGAGAATACTGACTGAGTATGCAACATACAAAAAATTAAACACATGTCTTATTTGGTTGACCACTTCCATTTTGCAACTCCAATAGGATTCTGGCCAGAGAAATTGGAGGTAAAGGGTGTAGAATGGCTAATGTACAAAACCAGTGATGCACTGCAAAAAACTTTTACTACCTACGCAGTGGGCTGGCCAAATCAGTGGGTGGGGGCAAATCTGTGGGCGTGGCCAAACATCCTGCATTATGGAGGTGAGCGTGGCCAACCAAGTGGCCGTGGCATGGGGGAATTTCCGCTACTGGTTCTGCAGAACCTGACAGAACCTGCTGCAGTGCATCACTGAACATAACAAAACCATTCTTCAAAGTCCTATGTAGAGTGTATATACTAATAGGGAGAGCAGTATGTAATTCACTCATTCTGGATCAATATGTATACTTTCTCCATGAGCCATGGTCAGCACATACCACAGCTATTATTATACATATTAGCTATTCAGCTCACATTGCCCCAGCATGGACACTATGCCTCTATTTCCAATAAAGTTGATTTTGCATATTAACTGGGAGGCAGATTTTGTTTTCCTCTGAATGAAGGGGAGCCTCACTACAAAGATATAGACTTTGTTTTATTTTTACCTGTATTCTTCTCTGTTGAGTAGCAGCAGGCAAAAGTACACAAAGGCAAGTGATTAGGCAAAAGTGTTATGATAGTGCCATCACATTATAAACGGGTGAGAGTGTGCCCAGTGAAGATTGCTATAAAAAGCCAATATACAGGATAACTATATTTTCCTTTCCTGGGAAGATCTATTATTAATTTATTGACATTGCTCATTCAAAATATTTTAAATGTGTGGGGTTTAAAAAAATACCGCACACAACTTCACTGCACACAGAAAGCTTGCCCGCCATAATAACTGGATCTGAATTAATCTGGAAATTCTAGCACACACAATACTAGGATTCTGTAAGTGGTGAATTTCTGATGTTTAATCATGCAGTCCCCAAAATTGCATCAAACAAGTTTTCAAGTATATTACACTCATGTATCTTTAGGATTATAACTACCTGTATTTCAGAGAACCACTAGTCTCCCATTTCTTTTACAAATGTATTTCTCTGCTTAAAATGTCTGAATATCATTATACACTGTTTTCTACTGAAGTTAATGCCATTAGTTACACAGGAGCCTTCATCCACCCTATATCACTCATTTAGATAATGCTTAGGAAGCACAAATTACTATACAGTTTTTATCTCATTCATCTCTACAATTGAGGAAGAGAGAGATCATTAATCTTATACTGTAATCACATTATAGATGGGGAGCTAAAATTGAGAAAGGCAGGGCTTGCCATTCACAATTTTATTGGCTTTGCCCATAAGTAATAGGGGAACCTATTTCAGATATATATCTTCACAGTACCACCTCTGCCACCAGCAGCTGTATTTGCAGAAATATGAGGCTGGACTACATTTACCTTTGGAGTTATTGTAGGAGCAGAGGGTAAGGGTTGGTAAACAGCAAATAATTACTGCAAGGGTGCTTTTAAAAATATGCAAACCTAGAAAGTGTAACAAAAGTGTAACGGAAACCCCAAGCAAACTGTGGTACTTGAAGACTAACATACTGTATGTATTAGTCCATTTTCATGAATTAGAGGGCACCTACTCAAACACTTTACCTAATCAACTTCATACCATAAGACGTGTTGTAACCCATGAAAACTCTCCCACAGATCAATCTGTTAGTCTTTCAGGTGCCACACTGCCTTTGTTTGTATGTTAATTCTAAAAGATGAAAAAGCCTAACATGGCTACCACTTAAAAACTAGCAGAAATATTTAAAAACTGCCCCGGAAATATTTCCACCCTAGAATAGCTGTGAAAGCAAAGCACCACACTCACTTTTTCAAGTTAGCACTGGATAAATAGTTAAACACAAAGATATATTGTGTGATCTAGTATTGTGGTTATGTTTGGGGGGGGGGGGAATTCCCACCTAAAAACCTATCTTCCTAATGTTTTAAGGATCTGGAATTCACTTAACCAATGATGTGTTAAAGGAAAGACTTTCTGCAGGGCCCAACTCATGTTAATGATTAAGAGCACCCCCACCCACCACCGGCAAATGAGAGCAAACCGAGAGGGCACCCTTCAGGTACCATCTGTTGGTGAGGCTCGCCTCTCCAGCACAAGGAAAAGGGACTTCTTGGTTGTAGCCCCCACACTATGGTACTACCTCCTGGTAGAACTATGCCTCCAGGCCCAGTTGCTACCATTTAGGAAAGAATTGAAGACATGGTTGGCAAAATGGGTCTGGGGGCCAGGATTGTCACCAAGCTCCCCTTTTTGGCTTGTCTGAGGATCCCCCCTCCTGTAATTAATTTTTTTAATGTTAAGGTTTTGTAGATTTTATATTTGTTTTTAGATAGTAAATGGCACAGCAGGGGGTAATATTGCTATGTTTTCAATGTTTTTTTAATTGTTTTATATTGGTTTTAACTTGTGCACACTGGCCAAAGTCCATTGGATAGGGCGGTATATAAATCTATTAAATTAAATTAAATTAAATTAAATTAAATTAAATTAAATTAAATTAAATTCACTCATTCTATGATTCTATGGCTGGGCTACTACTTACCACATTTTGAATGATTACACATTTCCAACTAAAGAAATTACAGACTGAAATTCAGAGTCTACAGTTATCTAAACGCACCACTCTGACATAATTTAGGGGAAATTATCCTGATCTGGAATTTACTAAATCCTGCTTTTACTTCAAAGAAGTCAAGGAAGAACATTATATCTCTTTAGTAAAGGTCACTCTTGCTCAAAAGCCAGTCGTATCTGACTCTAGGGTTCAATGCTCATCTCTGTTTACAGCCAAAGAGCCAGCACTGTCTGCATCTGCAGACGTTTCCATGGGCATGTGGCAGGCATACCTCAACACTGGAGTGCACAGAACACTGTTTACCTTCCTACCGAAGTGGTCTCTATCAACTTGCAATTTCTTGCTTTCAAACTGCTAATTTGGCAGGAGCTGGGACAGAGACAGGAGCTCACTCCATCATGCAGTACTCAGGAATTGAACTCCGACCTTCCACTCGACGAGTACAGCATCTTAACCGAAGACCATAGCCAGGGGGTGGCCAGGGTGGGCTGTAGTCATGTGGCCCACCCTGAGTTAGCAGTTTGCTTATATATTACACACACACACACACACACAATTGTTGCCCATCCTGAAAAAATATTCACCCACCACTCACATCTAGAATCCTGGCTACGGCCCTGTCTTAACCGCTTGAGCTACTTTTACAGCCTCACAATAATCCTGTGAGGTCAGCTCAATGTATAAAGATTCCATGATCCCTTTGTCCTCAAAGAAGAAATCAACCCATTAATTGGCCCAGGAATTTCACATTTGTGACAGACCAGGAATTTGAGCACAGGTATCAACAGAATAATGACTTGACCCACTCAGATTATTGCAGTGCACTCTACATGGGACTGCTTTTGAAGAATGGAAACTTCATTTGTTTCAAAGTGCTACAACCAGTCTGTTCACCGGGACTCTTTCATGCACCATATAACTCCTCGGTACACCAATATGTTGGTGGTGTTGGTACACTTCAAGTTCCCACTTAAAGTGGTGCTTGCGACCTATGGAATTCTATATGACTTGGATCCAAGCTATCTTGAGGACCACATCTTCCCATTACCTCCAGTGGAGGCCCTTCTCTCAGACCAAATTCCCTCACAAACATGTCTGCTGAAGATAAAAGAAATTGTCTTTTTAGTGGTGCTCCCAAGCCATGAGAGGCTAGGTTAACCTCTTTTCCATCTTTCTGCTTACATGCAAAGACCTTTCTCTTCAGGCAGGCCCCCCATAATGAAGGAGCTGCCAAAGAAAGACAATAAACCCTCTCATGTATTTTTAAATGTTTGCAATGACATTATATGTTTAACTAAATATCAATACAGTACTATATTTTAGTAGTATTGGCTTTCACTCCACCTGTCCCAGCTTCTTCTTTGCACACCACTACACCAGCTTGTGTCCAAATGACAGATTGAATATAAATTGTAGAAAAGCAAGGGGATGTGAAGGTAAAGCACTTCCACAGTCTGGCCAGGTTATCCTGCTATGGTAATAGAGTAGAACATACCGACACCGAGAGTCAGGCAGTGGTTAACTAACCTGACCACCCTCAGGATTAATGGCCTTGGTGCCAAAGTCCACAGGGAAGGGTGATGGTCCCCAAGTGGATTAAATTCCACTTGAATCCATCTTGATGGAGGGCAGCAGCTTCATCCATACTGGCCTGGGGCCAAGGAGGACTTTGTGTGCCAAAAGGACTCAGGACCAGAAAGTGACTTGTGGAGCTGGGTCAGTGGTATGGGTGTCATGCTGCGATGCAGAAGGCAGATGGAAGACCACTGCATTATATTGCTCCCAGGACAATCTTCATGGCTGATTGCCATGAGGATTGTCAATATTTGGATTTGGATGCAGCAGAAGAAGAATGTGAAGGGAATGCAATCCCACAACTAACAACATCACAACTGACATCAAGAGATTTCCTACTGTGTATGTCCTATAGCAGTGAGGGTGAACCTTAGCACTCCAGGTGTTCTTGGACTTCAATTACCAGAAGCCCAAGTCAGCACTCCTGCTGAACAGCTTCTGGGAATTGAAGTTCAAGAACAGCTGTAGTGCCAAGGTTAGCCATCACTGCCCTATAGGAACTGAGATTATTCAGATTCAGGAAACAGACTTGGATGATAGATCTAGAAAAGAGAGAGAGTAATCCATAAATAGAACACAGGAAGTGACTGATTCAAATTTGCAGAAACATCATGTGGATAAATTAAACTAATCCAAATCAATGGGGCAGTGGAACTTTTAAACAAAAGCAAAAACAGTGTGTGAATAAGCTACAGTGACAGCTGCACTGTTAGAGTAACCGTAGAAGTGTGTGTGTGTGTGTACACCTGCACACGCTATTTGTGTGTTTTTTTGTTTTAGTTATTTATTTATTATTTTATTTATTTATTACATTTTTAATGCCTTTCTAAAATATTTCCCACCCTGGGTAGTGTAAGGCTGCCCTTGCTCAAAAGCCAGTCATATCTGACTCTAGGGTTCAGTGCTCATCTCTGTTTATAGCCAAAGAGCCAGCACTGTCTGTGTCTGCAGACATTTTCCGTGGACATGTGGCAGGCATGACTAGACACTAGAGTGCATGGAGCACTGTTTACCTTCCCACCTAAGTGGTACCTATTTATCTACTTGCAGTTTCTTCCTTTCAAACTGCTAGGTTGGCAGGAGCTGGGACAGAGATGGAAGCTCACTCTATCATGCAGCACTCAGGTCCTGAACTGCTGACCTGCCAACCTTCCAGTTATCAAGTTCAGTGTCTTAATCCACTAAGCCACCGCAGTCCCTATGGTATACAAATAATTAAATAAAAAACAGCAACATATTGCAACAAGCAACAAAATAAAACAAATGACAAAAGACTACTAAATAATCTCCTCTTTGATTCCTTTTTTTAAAAACCTACAAATAAGATTCAGTGACCAAAGGAGAGAATACTTTAATTCTCTAAATAACAGGTAGCAATAGTTCTCTCTGTGTGTGTGTGTGTGTGTGTCTTTGCAAATGGTGATCTAAAATGGGACATCGACTCCCTACGAGCTGCCCACAATATAGTCCTCCATTTTAGTATCATTCAGGAGCCTACTATTTGAACTGAAACATTGTTTGGATATACTTACTTGCAGCCGCCCACTATGTTATGTCATCTACTTTAAGGTGCCACAACAGTTTTGTCTCTTTTTTTGCTGTTTTGTTTTGTTTACTCTCTGTTAGACAAATTAGTATCCTCAGACTTACTCCAACCACAGTCCATGACCAAATCCAAAACATTTTCTCTCTTGGGTCCTGAGTGAAAAAGGGAAAAAATGTAATCCCCAAGGGAAAGGGGGAAGGTATGTGGGCTTCCATTCACCTGGTGGAGTAAGTAGGGCTTCCTGAGAAGCAAAATGTCTATTGATTTTAACTATCATTCAGCTTAACTAATGAGAAAGGAAGGCTGCATTATGTCCTATGTTTGTGAACTAAATCTTTCCCTTTGTCTCTGCCTTTTGATTTTTTTTCCCAAATTGTCATCCTTTATATGGCATGTGAAATCATTCTAGTTACAAAGCAAAGAAAAATCTGCACCTGACTGGATTCTGCTGGTTTAATTATAAAAAGAAAGCTGTGATAAACAAATGGTGGTGGCTTCTATGGCTCAGGGTTAAAAAAAATGTGCTCCCCAGATCAGCAAGTCTTTTCACCCGGTAAAATTTTGGGCATGCAAAAGAAAGGGTGATAGAGTGAAAGGAATGAAGAACAAAGAGTGGGAGAAACTGCCAATTATTAAAAT
This sequence comes from Bradypodion ventrale, assembly GCA_035047345.1. NCBI lineage: Eukaryota > Metazoa > Chordata > Lepidosauria > Squamata > Chamaeleonidae > Bradypodion > Bradypodion ventrale. The sequence continues at coordinate 295,963,612 of JAWDJE010000002.1, read as the reverse complement.
TTGTGAAAGTGCCATGCTATTTTTACACGGAGAATGAGTAGTTTAGGTCAATACAAGCCAAGCTCAAATCATGTGCCATTAGTAGAGAAGAGATCAGATGGATAGACCCACAGCTAAGGAAGGGCGGGGCTCCCCACAGCTGTGGGGAGCCCCTTCCTTCCTTCCTTCCCAGTCCATCTGTGGGGAGGATAAAGGGCTGTGGGCTACCAGGCTGAGCCGAAGACCTGCTGCCGCCTCAGGACTGCTCCCACAGCTGTGGGGAGCCCCGCCCTTCCTTCCTCCCCAGTCCATCTGTGGGAAGGATAAAGGGTTGTGGGCTACCAGGCTGAGCCGAAGACCTGCTGCCGCCTGAGGACTGCTCCCACAGCTGTGGGGAGCCCCGCCCTTCCTTCCTCCCCAGTCCATCTGTGGGGAGGATAAAGGGCTGTGGGCTACCAGGCTGAGCCGAAGACCTGCTGCCGCCTGAGGACTGCTCCCACAGCTGTGGGGAGCCCCGCCCTTCCTTCCTCCCCAGTCCATCTGTGGGGAGGATAAAGGGTTGTGGGCTACCAGGCTGAGCCGAAGACCTGCTGCCGCCTGAGGACTGCTCCCACAGCTGTGGGGAGCCCCTTCCTTCCTTCCTTCCCAGTCCATCTGTGGGGAGGATAAAGGGCTGTGGGCTACCAGGCTGAGCCGAAGACCTGCTGCCGCCTGAGGACTGCTCCCACAGCTGTGGGGAGCCCCTTCCTTCCTTCCTTCCCAGTCCATCTGTGGGGAGGATAAAGGGCTGTGGGCTACCAGGCTGAGCCGAAGACCTGCTGCCGCCTGAGGACTGCTCCCACAGCTGTGGGGAGCCCCGCCCTTCCTTCCTCCCCAGTCCATCTGTGGGAAGGATAAAGGGTTGTGGGCTACCAGGCTGAGCCGAAGACCTGCTGCCGCCTGAGGACTGCTCCCACAGCTGTGGGGAGCCCCGCCCTTCCTTCCTCCCCAGTCCATCTGTGGGGAGGATAAAGGGTTGTGGGCTACCAGGCTGAGCCGAAGGCCTGCCTCCGCCTGAGGACTGCTGCTGCTGCTGCGGGGGGAAGGGGGAAGTGCCTTTTCTTTTCTTCGCACTCCTGGGTCCTGCCTCAGGCCGATACGAAAAAGCTGGACTGCTTTGCCTCCACTCCTTCGCCTGGGGAAGTATACCTTGTGTTATTAGGGCTGTGGTCTGTGAGGCAAGACGCTTTGTATCGCACTGTATGGGCTTATGATCTGTTGTACATTGTATCTCTGGGGATCTTATCTATTGTTACTATGTTATTGATTATATGGATTTGACTGTATTATTTTGTATTTATTTATCTTTCATTTTGCTGATTATTGTATTGTTATTGCTATTTGTTCTGATATTGTAATGCTGTATTTTGTTTTAGTGTTTATTTTACTGTTGTGAACCGCCTTGAGTTGCCCATTGGGGAAGAAAGGCGGTATAGAAATAAACCTAATAATAATAAATAATAATAATAAGTGCTTGCTGACTCTAAAGTCTTTAGCTGACCTGCCTATTCTGGATATGAAAGAATTTAATACAGAATCACTTTGCCTCCAGAAAACCAAGAATCAATCTGGATCAGTGGAATCCATCTAGGCCACCAGTAGTCATGTGGCACAAATGTCCCTAATCTAGTCTTAGTTTTGTACATTTGTCCAAACAAAGTACAGGCCTAGTTTATTTTCATTTTAAGTTAGAATGACATGTCTGAGATATGTTTATTTATTTTTAAGAAGTCCTCTAAGCTTACCAAGATATTAGGGAGAAAAAACTGACAAGCCCTGCTTTTGTGCCTTTTACCTGCCTGAATACCAAAGCTAAAATTAGTATGAGGAACAATACCATCAGGAAAGTGAGAAACTAGACATGGGGAGCTCAACCATCAGCTTTGATTGATTGGACTTGTATGCCACCCAATTGGCTACGACTCAGGGTGGCTAACAACAATCGCAATACAATCTAGTTACAATACATCTCATAATTACAATACTACAGTACAACAGAATACAGTAGAATCAAACAATATCATATCATCATCACAAATCACAGTATCAAAAAAGCATTATAAAAGAGAAAAACACTCATTTGAGAAGTCCCACAGCAACAACACAAAAACCACCGCACAAATACATCATGGCACCCCAACCAAAACCACCAGTGGAAGGGACAAGGAGGGCACATCGGCATCTTCAGCATCCTGTAGCCATGGGGGCTCTTTATCCTCCTGGCCGGTGGGAGGGCCGAGGAAGGTGTGTCAGCGTGGTGGCATCTTCAGCCTCCCACAGCTCTGAGTCTCTCTGCAGCAGAGTATGCTGCTCCAGTATGGTGCACATTTGCACATGTAAAACAAGTTGACATCGCTGTTAATGATACAAGGAATATTTTGACAGGATGTCTCAAACCAACACCAGTTGAGAAAATATATCCTCTTGTTGACATCTCAGTCACCCAGGATGCCAAGAGAACTATGCAAGTGAATGACCCTTGAATCTTTTGAATTGATATTTGCCTCAGGTCTGCCAGCTCACAACTAGGAAGAGCTTTATGGCAAGAACAAACATTCTTGAGGGTATGCAAGAGCAAAATCAAATTAGAAGATGGAGATAGGAGTTCACTGATCAAGAATAACATTAAAGGAGGATATCACTGAAGAAACTGACCTCCCCTATGTCACTTTGAGGACCCTGAACAGAATCTGGTTCAGTTGCTGGTCTGCCAATTGATACTGGAAACATTTACCAATGAGGATTAAAGTTTGGCAAACGACAAAGCCAAGAATGTGGCTTCATTTTTCCAGTTCAAAGTATGACCTGGACATGAAAGAAGAAGAAGAACTGCCTGATATTGAGACATTAGTAGATGAAATTTTTTGTAGCCTAGAGATGAATGTTTTCTCCTCCACCACATAAATCACAGCAGCAGTGGATAAATTTGGCAATTAGGATCACCACACTTTCTGCAATGGTAGCAGAAACTCAGGCTGTTGTTAGTTCTTCTCCCCTTGTATCAACCAACAGTATTGCTTGTATGAAATTGTGGGGAAAGTGAAAATTGGAAGAGGATTGTGGAAAGGAGAACTTTGTTGCTAAAGACCCTTAGAGAATAATTTGGTTGCAGAATGGCATTCTTATTTAGAGATGATACCTTTGAAATCAGAATAGTCATGATGAGGTTCACACGCCAATAGGAGTGGAGCAATAAGAAGATAGATTTTAATCTAACTCAAGGAGTGACATAATTTATTTTTTAAAAGGTGGGACCTAAAACAGAAGTGCTTGGCCTTAAATATCCAACTGTGGATCAAGATGTGATAAAGTGCATGTAGAATATGGAAAATTTATGGTGTTTCGGAGGTTTATTGTTCCATCTGACGCAGAACACTTGACTTCATGTGATATTATGAGGCACCAGTGCTGTCAACAATTTTCTCACTGCAGTTTTTTTGTTTGTTATTGAGGCAGAGAGGGGACTTAATCAAATGATTGAGAACAAATTTGATTCTTCTCTCCAAATTCATAATAATCAGGTCTAATGAGAAATACGCTTGTCTGATTGCTCAGAGACGCCCCCCCCCCCCACTGCCTCACAATGAAGCTACAATGAAAGCTGCTTTAAATGAAAGCTGTGTCTAGAAAAGATTCAAATGTAACCTGCCACTGTCTTCAGATGGAAATTGCAATAGAAAAAGTCAGCAAGTCTTAATAGAGAATATTGTTGTGTGCTGAATAGTAAAAGGCTGGTCTTGAATATTGCTGTATAATTTATATGAAAAACAGATTATAGCATAGTTGGGGAAGACCACATTAGGAAGTAGATCTCCCTTTCTACTGTTCTTCCTGAGCTTAGTGTGGTTTTACAAGCAATTTGCACATTTTAAAATGCTGTATAGTAAAGGTTAATGATAAAGGTTCAGCAAAGGTTAATAACTAATGCAGCCTACACATTCTGAGAATATGAAAGAGACAATTCAAAAGGGAGTTTGCATTGCTTGCCTTTCTAAAGAAGAAATATCTATAATTCTAACCCGTGACGGTTTGGGATATTGTTTTCCTTCTAATAATGTAACATAGATAGTTGATGATCGTAAATCAAATTTTGTTCCATTTCTGCACCACCAAATTATTTGAAGCTTATGGCAACTCTATAAATTAATAACCTACAAAAAGGTACAGTCATTAACAGTCAAGTTTTGAAAACTCATGGTCATCGGTTCTAAGTCAATTGATTTTGTGTTTGCTCTTACTCTTTTGCTAGTGTCTTCCACATTACTGTTTTTCCACTGAGTCTTGTCTTCCATTATATGTCCAAAGTATGATAGCCTCAATTTAGTATTTTGATCTTCTAGTGAGAATTGAGGCAATTTGAGGTAAAGTGCACTTACTTGCCTTTTTTTTTTTTTGGCAGTGCACAATATCTGCAACACTCTCCTCCAAGAGAAGGAGGAATTAATTGACTCAAATCCTCTTAAATAGTTATACTGGCTTACCAAAAGATGCTTTAAGGGCAAGTTGGCCCAGGTTAAGAAATAACTGTAGACATTATTTGTTGCATACCAAGTTGTATGATTCAGTGTGCAACTGATAATGTCTACAGTGATTTCTTATCTTGGGCCAATTTGCCACCAAAATTTGCACCATTGTCATAACTATGCAAGAGGATTTTGACCATTGATTTTTTTTTGTGAGTCTTCTTTTTTCTTCCTGCCAGCTTTTTTTTACTGTCTAGCTTTCACATCCATACATGGCAATCATGAAATCAAGTGAATGATCTTGGTCTTGGTTTCCAATGAAACATCTTCATGTTTGATTATTATTTTTTCCTAATTCCTTCATTGCTGTTGTCCATTTTGATTGAAGATGGAACACAGACACTGAAAATCTTTAACAATTTCAGTATATTCACTGTCAGTATTAAACTTATGTAATTCTTCTGTGGCTATTATTTTTTGACTTTTTATTAATGTTTCTATTCTTAACATTAATGTTCTTATTACTTACTTATATCCCACCCCTTTAATGACAACACATTACCCTGAGCAGTTTGTAACAAACAATATACCCCATGCACCAACCTAAGCATACACACAGCTTACAATCTACATATATAAAATATTTTAAAAAATAATATTGATGGCAGTTGTCAAATTTATTAAAAACATACATGGGTTGGATAGGAGGGTGGTACAAAGTGAGAATGTCAGAGATTTAGCTTCCTTATAGAGCTCTATTTCCAGCAATTTATGGAATGTTTGGATGTCACAGGCCACTAATATTATTGTTTTTAATGTTACAGCTCACTGACTGGAGAGATCAGTGAGTTAGGTACTTTTCTACAATTTTCCACAAGGCTGTTTGTTTCTGCTATTCTCCCATTTTACATCTAAGAATGAACTTGGCTGGACTTCATACCCCATGCCACGCTAGCCTGAAGAAGTAGTCACGAACTATGAAAGCTTGCGAAGTTTTGAATTTTAAAGTGACCAGAAAGAGGTATCATCTCCTTACTGCATTTGTCGGCTCTGCTATCCTTCAGTAAAATGTTAAAGACCTGGCTATGCCAGCGGGTGTGGGGCATGCTTGATTCCACCACGCAAGCCTGCTGGCTCATATAGTCTGTCTGAGGGATCCTGTGTATTTTATTTTATTTTGTTGCTGTATTTTATTATGAGGGTGGGAGGGTGAGGGTAGTCTTTTTAATATTTAACTGTTTAGGTTTCTGGGTTTTTAACATTGTTTTTAACACTGCAGGGACTGCAGTGGCTCAAGTACCTAAGATACTGACTGGGAGGCGGAAGGTCAGCAGTTCGATTCCCAAGTACTGCAGGATGGAATGAGCTCCTGTCTTTGTTCCAGCTCCTGCCAACCTAGCAGTTCAAGAGCAAGAAATTGCAGGTAGATAAATAGGGACCACTTCGGTGGGAAGGTAACAGCATTCTGCGTACTTCAGTGTCTAGTCATGCCTGCCACATGACCATGGAAATGTCTGCAGCAGCAGACAGCGCTGGCTCTTTGGCTTTGAAACAGAGATGAGCACTGCACCCTAGAGTTGGATACGACTGGCTTTCGAGCAAGGGAAACCTTTACCTTTACTAACATTGTTTTTAACGGGTTGATTTTTTTTAGCTAATGCTGTTTTAATTGTGTTATTGTTTTGTATTGTATTGCATGTTGTTAGCTGCCCTGAGTGGTGTCTCCACCAGGAGGGTGGGAGACAAATCCATAAAATAAATAAATAAATAAATGTTTGAATTTTTGATGGGTCACACAGCTGGGCTTTGTTTATTGAGTTAGATACCTGACTGTAGAGCCAGAGGTTGGGAGTTGAATTCCCCAATGTGCTTGCTTTGGGCAAACTGCACAGTACCATGATGAGCTCAGAAAAAGGGACTGATCTATGGTGATCTTTTTCATGGTTGTCTAGGTAGACAGTATTCAGAAGTGGTTTAACAATGACTTCTTCAGGGAAGGCCCTGGGACTGGGCATCTTGCCCATGGCTAAATAGGTTGGCTCTTCTTTATTGGGAGGCCCAATGGGGATTTGAACTACCAACCTCTGGCTTCACAGCCAGATATCTAACTCATGGAGCTATCCAGCAAAGAGTTTTCAAAATGAGGCAGTCAATTCTTTGTGGAAGATGATCAATGAGTTTGTATCACTGTTACACTCAAACTTATTTATCCATGGATAGGAAGTTTCCACAGGCAACTTCTGAATATTTTGGTTTCTACTCACACTCATCAGCATTTCTGACAGTAAGGGTTTATGCAATCTGCAAACTGCTAAATGTTGCCTATCCTTATCCCTGCTGTAATAGCCAAACAATGCAAAATTATGACATATTCAGCAGTCCTCTTTGACATACAGGGCTATGGATCAAAACTGATGTGCTATCCAGTGAAGAAATAGAGTAAGAATGAAGCTTATGGATACCAGGTCTTCTGCTGCTGAAATTCAATATATGACTTTTCTAGCTTAGAAATGTCCATCACACAGTCTTTAATGGAACTGGGACCCTGCTGAAGGGAGAGATCAGAAACCAAATGAAACTCTGGATGCTAGAGTACAGAAAACAAAAACATCATTAAGCATACTCTGTTTAAGACAAAAGTGGTTCTGCAATACGTTAAATTGTAGAAGAGGTATAAAGAGTAATGCTCATTATCACCAGTATTGTCACAACTCATTTGGAAGGGTTAAGTAATATACAGCAATCACCAAGCCTCCTGAGAACTTAAACAGTCAGAAAAGAGAGACTTTCCAGTAATGTGATGAAAGCCCTGGAATAAATAACAGGAGAAGGCAATTACTGAGGCAACAACCATCAACATGTTTGACATCTTCACCCTTGACTTATTCCAGAATGTTGACCTTATTTTAGCTTTTTACTTAATAAACTGAAGGAATGTTGGTGCTCAAAGTAATTGACTCGGATTTTTGCCAGTGAATTGTGCTTGGGCCATCAGTAGGAGCTGGAAGACTGAACAGGCTGGAAATACTATTTACCGCTGGTTTAGAAAATATTGTCTCTCCCCCTCATCACTACCCTTTTGGCTTCAGGTTATGGACCATTTTCATGTTGGAAAACCACAGCCAGCAATTTGAACCAGTGTTCTTTCACTCTTAAAAGGGATGGGAGAGGAAACAGTAATGCCAACAAAAAAAAAGTAACTTTCTGTCCCCAAACGGCAACAGACACATAGGCAATTGAGAGAGTCTATTTAAGGAGCACCCAGTTTGGCATAATGGATAGAGGGGCAGATTAGGACTCAGGAGACCTAGGTTCAAATTACCACTTGGTCATGGAAATGCATGCCTTAAATATCTCACTTACTATTTAAGTAAAGGTCGCCCTTGCTCGAAAGCCAGTCATATCTGACTCTAGGGTTCAGTGCTCATCTCTGTTAACAGCCAAAGACCCAGCGCTGTTTATGTTTGCAGACATTTCTGTGGACATGTGGCAGGTATGACTAGACACCGGAGTGCACAGAATACTGGTTATCTTCCCACAGAAGAGGTACATTTTTATCTACTTGCAATTTCTTGCTTTCGAACTGCTAGGTTGGCAGATGCAGGGACAGAAATGGGAGCTCACTCCGTCATGCAGTACTCGGGTATCGAATGCTAACCTTCCAGTCTTTAAGTTTAGCATCATAACTACTAAAGTCACCAGTCACTTACTTGTTACATGGTCACTATAAGTCAGTTCCAATTGGATGGCACATCACACACACACACGCACACGCACACGCGTGCGCGCGCGCACACACACACACACACACACACACACACACACACAAGGAGCAATTAAGGAACTATTCATCACTAGCCACTTTTCTTTCCTTATTAAGAAGCAATACAATGAGCTAAAGCTGGAAACTGATTGAATTTAATTAAGGAGAGTCTGATAGCTTTAGTCCCCAAATGAAAGCGCGGAGCCAAAATGGCTGCCGCGCTCTTTGCGGAGCCCCCCCACCCGGACTCAGACATCCGGGTGAGTTAGGGGGTGTGGCCACCCCTCTATAAAAGGGGTGGCCTCGAGGCAGCCAAGCTGCCATTTTAAAATAGCGACGGAGAGGAGAAGTTTTCTCCGTCACTGTTTCTTCATTTCCCCCTTCCTTCCCGGTGGGGAAGGAAGGATTTACGCATGGAGCCTTTGGCTTGCTGGCTCCTCCGTGCCTTTTTTGCGCTCTTCGATCCCTGGAAAGGGATCCTGCTCCTTCTTTAAGATATGCCTCCCAAACGGAGGGCCTCGGCGACGAAGCCGTGGCCAACGGGGAGGACTTTTGGCCCTGCGCAACGCGGGGGCAGCCCTCGGGTCGGAGGACCAGGGCTGCGCCCCTGCAGCAGGGCACGATACTGGTTTTACCCACCGATACCGGTGGAGAGGGGCAGGCTGGAGTATGGTCCTCGGCTCCCCAGCCTCAGGCCGGCCCTTTGGGGGCTCCAGCCCTCGGCCCGCAGTTGCCGGCCATGGGCCGGGACAATGGGGGAGGGTCTGGTGCTGGCACACGGCACGGTTTACCTCCGGCCCCTCATGGGCCGGAGTTTGGGCATGGCCCTATTCTGGCCTGGGCTCTCAAATTGGGGATCCTGGTCTAATGCTTAGCGGGCCGTCCGGCCCACCTGGCCCACTTTATACTGGGGGTTCTGTGCGGTGCTGGAGGCACCCTGGGGATTACACACAAACCCGTGGGAGGGGGCCCTTCCTTATATACTGGGGGCCCTTCATGCCCGCCGGTTACCTCGACGGCTGCCACACTTCAACAGGCGGCCGGCCGGCTCGAGCTGCTTGAGACACTTCGGCCATGCCTGCCGCTGTCTCGCAGCTCCCTGTTCGTCCTGAGCTACAGCCGGGGAGTGGTCGGATGTGGCTCCAGAGCTCGATTCCTGGTCACGAGCTCCGACGCCCACCGTGGGCCGGAACCCCCAGTGGGGGCGGCTCACGGGGGTGCACCTAGTGAGTATGGTTCAAGTTAATGCACCCATATCACAGTCCACTTCCAGCGGCGGGGTTCAGTGGCCATGGCCTTGCCAATTTGAGGTGAGTGGGCATCAGTTGCCAGCTATCCCAGTGCCCCTTGGTTGCATACTGGCACGACATTGGGGGTGGGGGTTTCCGCCCCCGGGTCAGTGCCGGGCATCGCAGGGGCTGTCCAGGTCCTGCTGCATATGCCCCGTGTACCTCATGTGCCAGTCACGGCCTTGCCGACGGCTGATTATTCATTGCCCCTTGGTGATCAGTTGTCCTGGGTCACGAGGGACAAGATTTGGCGGGGGGAGTACGTGGATATATTCTCCCTATGAACCGAGAGCCCACTAAGGAGGGGAGAGACAGACGGGGTGACAGAGACATAGAGCTGTCCCGCCGGAGTAGGCCACCATGCAGGGGGGTGTCGGCCCCCGGGACAGAGCCGAGCATCGCAGGGGCGGTCCGGGTCCTCCTGCGTATGCCCTTTATACAGAATGTGCCGTCGATGGATTTGCCAACGGCTGTTAATTACTTGCCCCTGGATGATTATTGGCCGCAGGTCATGAGGGGTAAGGGCTGGAGGGGGACAGGTGGATATTCCCCCTATTGAACTGTGAGCCCACTGCGGAGGAGAGAAAGGGACAGGACGACTGAGACAAAGAGCTGTCCCATCGTCGTGAGCCACCACGCACCTTGGGCCAACTGGTTGGCGGCATACCTTGTATATATGGTGGTATGCCACAGGGCCCGGCCTGATTGGGACACCCTGATGGTTCCATCCATCGCTAAGATTTACAGGGCGATGGTGAGGAATGCGGATGAGGGTGGCTCTATACCCTGAGAGGAGGTGGGATGAGCACTGTCAGCAGTTGTGCTCGTGTACATCACTCCCACGTGACTGGTGCCTGGTGATAGATACCATGGTGGCCATGCTGAGCAGTGGGCTGCTCAGACACAGGCTCCACGTAACTGGTCGGGCAGGGGGTTTCAGCCCGCCTGCTGTGTTCGACCTGCTCAGCTGGCGATGTGTGTGCTAAGTGCCAGTGTCGTTACCGACTTGGTGTCACCTTTTGCGCTGGCCCTTACGCCGCCTCCGCGTGCATGCGGGTTGGTTGGTTACGGGGCAGAGGTAGGGGTGCACAGGGGTGATCAGAGCTCCGTCTAAAGAACTAGCCTTGACAAAGCTTCCCCCCCTCCCCAATTGGTGTACTCAGGCGGGAGAGATGGCAATCAGCTCATCCAAGAGGGGATGGGGCGGGGTACCTGCTGGAGGGTTTTTCCATGGGGCTTTTTGTATTCCATTCAGGGGTGTTAGGGGTCCCAGGATGCTATTAATCTGGTTCCCTTGAAGGGTAACGAAGAGGGGGCTCCACTGTGCACAACTGAGGGAGTTGGGGCTATGGGAGTAGCGGGGCCCTTCTTGGAACCACCTTTCCTAAGTCGACTGTCTCCCCTATTAGGCTCGTACCGAGCTAGGACTGGGGTGAATGTCATTAATCCTCCATTTATCTTACCCTGTGGGTTATCCATTCAGGGATGCCATTCCTGATGACCTCACTCAGTCAGGTACTCGTAGTTGGTTCGGCCCCTATGGGTGGCACGCTCACCCAGTCCTGGTGCTGTTCGGGCACAGTGCGATATGCACTCGGATTTCAGATTATTGCCAGTGCACCCAATGGATGTGCAGCTATTGGGTTTTTAGGTCCCGAGGGGAATTTTAATTAGATAAGGCCAACCCCTTCTGACTGAGTTAATACATGTTCAGCACTCGAACGATTCAGGATTTTCGTTCAGTGGGCCTTTCCTCATGGGTAGGGGTCTCGGTCTCTAGCCCATTACCTCGACGACTTTGGGTTCGGGGGTGAATGGGACTTGGACACGTGCACGCATCTCCTCATTACATTTCAGACATTCAGGTGGGAACTGGGTGTCCCCTTGGCACCTGAATAGACCGAGGCCCCAGACTTATATATCTGTTTAGATAGTAGTACACTTTCATGTTTGCATTATGTTGTAGATACTTGAAAAAATTACTCGAAATGTCCCGCTACCGGATGGACATCGGAAATCCGTCTACAACTGCTTGACGTGGCCCGCCGCACGACTACCATCCGTCAACATAGCTTTTGTGGCTTTCTCCAAGGACTTTGTGGTGTTAACCATAAATAGAATCAGAAGTTATACACTGAAATACAGTTGAGTCCACTCATACAGTGGTCGTCATCGCGCGCAATATAGCGTTAGGGCCACCAGACTTTGTTAGAATCAATATTCTGTTCATGCAGTGTTTGTGATCGTATTAGTACAAGCCGTCCTGATTAGAGACATTGAGTAATGATTTTGTGTAATTGATATATTACATTCTTATTGCACATGTATGCTTTCTGGAACTATAGGATTATATACCATAGATTATTCTATCGGCATACGAGTCAGCATACAATTGGTGTTTGAATTTAAAGATACAGTTTATTTCGCAACGACTACGTCTTTTGGGAGTGTTTTGTTTTTGCTCTCCATTGTATATGCTGCGGCGACAGAGAGTGGACCCCGACTTGGGCTCTGTGCATCTGCACGTATGCGATGGTATGGTATGCGCGGCACAAGAACTGTTGCCATTCCTGATGTCCGTCGGGGATGCTGGACCGCCCAATGTTCTTAATAGGCACCTCGGTGGCAACGATCTTATATGGATCACTGCTGTTACTAAACTGTCGAGGGGCTGTGACCTGGCGCTTTTTTCACGTATGGCTCACACACGGTCGCTATGGTCTAACATTGTGCCGAGACACTGATTTAGGGGAGATGTGGATCTCCGTGGTTCGGACTGTTCCAGCAGTCAGTGGACAGGGCTGTTGCTCAGTCCCTTGCTGAGCATGGCTGGGAGACAGCCATTGGATACCTGAGGATAGGCTTACAAAAATTTTGCCGGTAGGCAGGGGAAGGGGTCCACCTGTCGGCTGGAAGTACGTACCTCATTCTTGGTGTGGTGCAAGCAGGCCTGGCGACCGAGCTGAAGGTCTTGGGGGGGGGCGGTGAGTCATCATGGACGCCTCCCCGTGTGGCGGGTAGCACTGGTAAGGTAAATATTTATGACCCATAGGTATCCAGCAGGTTCGCAATTGACTGGCCAACACTTAGACAGGTACAGGTGTAATAACGTTGACCGGTCAATGACGAACCAGGCAAGGGGTGATGGCAGGAGCTTTTCAGCATGCATCACCCCGTGATTTGACGGATACACGTCAGAGGTTTGGGTCAGTAGATAGTTTATTGACTACAGTCAACAATTTGTTTGTGTCAACAAACAAATTGATACAAATGGATACATTGTAGCCAATTGCCGTTGGCAATTTTGGGAGGAACCTTACCAGTGTTACTGCGGCCTGCTTGCCTTAAGAATTATAATTGGATGAGTACCAATTGAAAGTTATAATTCGGACTAGGGCATTATGCAATAAAAGTGGCCCAATGCCTTTATCCATATACCGGTGTCTGAGTCTTTCTTTGGGGTGTGCGCCTGCAAAGTGACATTTAACAGTATAGAAGCTGAAATGTCAGTGAGTGAACACATCTTGTTTGTTCTTTTTCTTGAGTATGGGGTTTAGCGAGATATTGTTTTTCTGCCTTTGAGAAGTTCATAGCAACTATGATCTGTTCAGCTGAAAACCTGTGTAGTGAGAGAGATAGACTGAGAGGGTAAAGGGACTATATGTGACTGTCTGTTTTCAGCAATTTTCGGTGACAGCCTCATCACTGGAAGCAAACTTGATGAGTATGCCATCCACTGTAACAGAAAATTTGGAATGAGCCAGCTGTAGCCATCAGTGGACAGAAAAAATACAGTCACAAGGACTTCAATACCCACTTCACTATTACTTCTCTCTGAAATTGCTATTCCTTGTTCACTTACTTTTACAGAGCAGGCAGTGTAAAAGGTGATCCACTGCATTTAACCTTCTGTGTATGTTTCCCAAGTTCTTATTTTGGTAAACACAAGGCTGATTTAATGTGATGATTTTTTTCTTTGAGTTTATTTGGCACGGAACACCAAAGCATGACTGAGTTGTTGAAGAGGGAGGCTTCTTTACCTTTCATTAATTGGAATTTGTTTGTAAGATCAGCCCACTGACTGTTTCTTAATAAGGCTTGGTAGGTAATTAGCAATGAATGCTCTCTTAATTGTTCATAATTTTTGTTGTTGCATGCCATCACTCCACTTTTTTTTTTGACTTATGACTTAGATTTTCAAGGTTTTCAAGATTTTCAAGGTACTGTATTTTCTGGCGTATAAGACTACTTTTTAACCCCAAAAAATCTGTGCCAAAGGACAGGTACTTAACTGCAGCTTGTTTCCCCTTGCTTCATATGTCCGGCACATATGGTGGGGGGTGCTGCGGCCGAGTCCCTGCTCTGTGCGGGGAGTATGAAGCAAGAGGGAAGCAAGCTGCACACATCTTCCTGTACCTCGAGGAGGAGAACGTGAGCGTGGATTGGCTCTCCACCAGAACCTGCCCATTCGACTTGGAGGGCTGCGCGTCTTTGGGTTGAGTGTGGGTTAATTTTTATTTGGTGTGCATTGGAAGAGAGGTAGTCTTATACGGCAAGTATATTCCAAACTCTATATTTTAACTGGAAAAGTTGGGGGTCGTCTTATACGCCCAGTCGTCTTATACGCCGGAAAATACGGTATGTTCATTGAGTGGTTTACCACTGCCATTCCGCAGAGAGCATTCCATGTCTGAGTTGGGATTCGAACCCAGATCTCCTAAATCATAATCTGACTCCATACTGAATTTCATTATTCTTGCCTTTCTTAATTGCCTAAACTTCAGTCTCTGTTTCAGGTTAGAAATCTACTGATGTCTTATCTCTCCTTCCCACCCTTTACAATTTCACTATTGTTTATAGTAGATCAATAATAAGAAATCAATAATTAAAGCTTCCCACCCATTCCCATTTACTGACATTGACTATTGATGTGTCAGTTAATACTTCCATCCTGGTTTCTACTCCAAAAGAAACAATAACAGATGGAAGCTGCGGGAAATGGATAATTGAGGATTTTTGGACTGCTGTAAAGCTTTGCTGAATGGGATCTTGGATAAGAGAAATGATATTGCTAGCTCAAATAGTGCTACATATAGTGATAACTGGTACACTCCTGGTATATTGGATTATAATTCACATCATCCTTAGCCAATATGGGTAATCAGTTGGGGGTGATGGATGTTGTTGTAGATCTGAAGGGCAGTAGGTTGGGCAATGCTGCTGCTGCATGCCGTGGAAAGGTAAGAGTTCTAAACATTAATGTTGAGTTCATGCGCCACCTATTTAAAAACTCTTCTTCCACCTAACTGTGGAAAAGCAATGCCCCAAGAATGCTAGAAGGCTTTAGCAGGGAAGCTCTAATCAATAAGTCAAAAATGGGCTCTCAAAACATTGCCAGGTCAATATTGTCCATGTGGTCTAAATGAGATTATTGTTTTGTTTCCCTCATTTTCAATGCAGTGAGAAGTTCAAAGCAGTCACTGCAGGTGCCTTGTTCTTCTTCCGAGGAACAAAGACCGGTGGCTGCTCTACTAACCTTTGGAAAAAGGCACCTTATAAGAGGAATTGGAGACATATAGGAAAAAACCATGATGAGACCCTTTTGTTTACATGGGAGGTGTGATTAGGTCAGGGCATTCTGCTGCCTGAAGCAAAAAACCAAGAGGAGGCCAGTTTTCAGCTATGCAAACAGAGCACAAGAAGCAGCAAGACCATTTATTGGCCTAGAAGAGACTCAGCCCCATATACACCTGTATCCACAACAGCAAAAGAGTCCAGCAGGAATAGTTATAAATATATAGACATTGTCTTCCAACATCTGCTGCCTGAGGCAGTCACCTTACTCTGCTTAGAAACAAGATCAGCTCTTTGGGAATGATGACTCCACACATTCAGGGAGCAAACATTAGGTAAGGAAGCATCATGATGGTAGGAATGAATAACATGTATTCCAAGGTCTGCAGCTCCCAGGCCCCTATTATATCCCTTTTCCTAATCCCTGAGCCAGTTGTTCCCATTCCCTGTCATGTTCTGTGAATTTTCACAAGTGCCCACTTGTGTGTGTGTATGTAGGTGCACACACCATTACACGCGGATCACACCAATGCATGTTTATATGAGTATTCTGAGCCAGCGCCTTGGGATCTCAACAAATGGAGACCCTAACCCACCCACACCTTTCACTTAGAGCTGCCCAAACTTTAAGTCTTCAGCATCCCTTAAATCAGAGGTTCCCAAACTTTTTGTGCCACGGGCTTGTCATGTGGTTGAGCAGGCCAGTCACTTGGTTCCTCCTGCCATTAACACTACCATAAAACGCATCCGTGACTGCCGTAAATGAATTTTACGGCATCTTCTGCCCCCTCCTCTGGCCCGGCTGGTCAGGGGTGGGAAGAGGAGCCCAGCTGAGCCTCGTCTCTGCAGCTGGGCTTGAAAAAGCCGCCGCCAGTGCACCAGAGATGCCCGCACCATCTTCGGCTCCCTCCTGTGGCCCAGCTGGTCAGGGGAGGGAAGAGGAGCCCAGCTGAGCCTCATCTCCACAGCGGGGCTTGAAAAAGCCACCGCCAGCGCACCAGTGACGCCTGCACCATCTTCGGACCCCCTCCTCTGCCCCGGCCGATCAGGGGAGGAAAGAGGAGCCCAGCTGAGTCTCTCCCCTTGGCCCGCCTGGGCAGGGGAGTATAAAGGGCATCAGAGTTGCTGCCACGCCACTGCCACAGCTGGAGGACTTGCTAGCCTCTCCCAGGACTCACGTCAATGGCCTCGGGATGGGAGGAAGCTGCACCTGGTGACCCTCCCCTTAGCCCACCTGGGCGGGGAGTCTAAAGGATGCTGGAGATGCTGCCCCTCGGCCGCCGCAGCAGAATGGGAGTTAGGTCCTGTAGGTTTGATTAGAGACCTGCGGCTGGACTATAGAGGGTTTTTTGATGTTGCTCTCTTATCTCTCCTGTTTTTGATATGGATCATTTTGTAATGATGTATTTTTATTGTATTTATTGTATATTTAAGGAAGCTGATATGTATTATTGATTTTTTATGATTTATCTACCTTGTATTATTGTACTGTTCTGTATTGGTTTGCCACTGTTGTTTTTGCTGCTTTGAGTCACCCTTGGGTTGAGGGAAGCGGGGTACAAATGAAACTATGATGATGATGATAATGATTTGCAACAGCTGCAGGTGCATTTACGGCAGGCACAGGTGTGTTTATGTGTGTGCAGTTGCATTTTATGGCTGTCGTAAACATCCCTGCTTCTGCTTCTGGTAGTGGCATGGGCAGCGGCGTGCCACATGAAATGGTGCCATGGGCCAGGTCTGGCCCACAGATCGTAGTTTGGCCACCCCTGCCTTAAATAGTTGGGATCTCTGTAGGTACAAGCCCCGAAGGTCCCGTGAATGGAAGGAGTCCATGGATTGGCTGTTTTCCTTTGTTTTCGTTCACACAAACAGGATGATTAAGGAAAGGTTAAGGTTGTACTCTGGCTTCCTTTTAGATCATAATTATTTCAGCTTTCTAAAGAGGGTTTTCTGGCTGAGTGACAATCCTAAAATGTATTAGTGTTTGCGTGAAAGCTGCAGATTAATTATATCTGAATAAAATACTTTGATATTAACGTATGGTTCTGCTAAAGCTCCAGTAAACTGAGCAAACTGGTAGCATCTACCTCTCTAAAAAAACCTTTACCATCCCCCCCTTGCCATGTGAATGATAAAGAGATGCATTGGAGGTGTTAGTTCTCCTGCTTAGACTGCAACCAAACAAATATACTATTTAGTGGTTTTGTGTCAGTTCATAGGGCCAGGAATATTATTTACTAGCATTTTTGCCCGGCCTTGCCAGGCAGGTTTTTATTTTGTGTTGGTGGTGGGGTGATTTTGGGGGTGGCTTATGTGGAAAGAGTGGACACACAGCACACCCACCTGACAAACAACATCCCTGACACACAACACCCACCCACCACACCCAGACACATCACACATGACACAGCACACCCACACAACCCACACTGACACAACAGACCCCCACACAGGACACACACACAGCACACACAGCACACACACACAACACAACCACTCACACATACACAGGACACACACACACAATAAATCCCCCACACAATGCACACACACAGCACACACATACAACACAACCACACACACCACACCCAATACAACACACTCACGCAACAAACCCCCCCTATTACCTGGCCTTGCCTCCTCTGTGCCATTTCCAGCACCCCTCTTCTCCGGTGGTGTTCTGGCTATAGGGCTGGCGGGCTGGCAATGGTGGTCCCTCTTGAAGTCAGGCAGGGGTGGTGGCTTTTTTAGGTTGCCTGTTCATGGTGACTGGCAAGGAGGGGTAGTCAAGGATGACTTGGTTGGCGCTATTCCCCCCTCCTTCCCAACGCCTTGGTAAGGAGGCTGAGAGGGGGGAGAGGCGGAGTGGATCCACGTTCGTTCCTGTTCTTCTCCTTCCTCCCAGCACCTCAGTAAGGAGGCTGGGAGTGGGGAGAGGCAGGCTTGTCCAGCGCCCCTCTCCCTCTGCTCCAGGGGGCAGGAAGGGGTGGGTGAGGTGGATGTGACCGATGCTCTCCCCCCCTCCCTACACCTTGGTGAGGAGGCAAGGAGGGGGTGAGGCAGACGCGAATGGCACTCCTTCTCCCTCAGGGTTTTGTTGGTTTCGCCAGGGAGAACCCAGTTGATGTGGCTGGGGGGGAGGCGTGTGAGTCAGCCATTTTTCTTCTTCATGCATGCCAGTTGTCCTGCCTCCTCCGCGCTCGTGGCATCCTGCCTGATTGGCTGAGGCATGCTGTGGCGTGGAGGACACTCGAATTTGTAGTTTTATTTTTTTGTCTGCATTTGTGGGGTGAACGCCCCACTCTCGGCTACCGGACCCTTATGGGAGTGATGTCGGGGACGAAAGGTAGGTGTGCATGGCGCATTACAGGATGGTATGGATGGGTGTGGACATGCATGCCAGACACACACGACCACATCCCATTCTTATAAATAAAGATTTCTGAGTAATTAATGCAAACCAAACATTCCTTCTTATGAATATTCCCATAAATTTCATCTAGAAGTCTAAGATATATAAAGCATACAGGTCTGCTTTGTCTACAGTACAGAAACATACCATATGCGTCAAATTAATCATATCCCTCTCCTCCCTTGTCACTTCACCAAAATAGATTGCAGTAGCTGTTGCCTCCATTATTCTTCACCAGCTGTTTACTCCATCCAAGGTAAGCAAAATGTTTATCTTCTTCTCGTTCTTCATCTCCTATTGGATGGAAGATATCATCGCGGCTATTTTGACTTTGGATGTGGCACCTCTAAGCAATGACACTGTGTTGCGCCCAAACCAGTTTCCAGGATTCATTGGTGAATAAATTCTTCTTCCCTGCACTTCTTTTCCCATGTACAGTATTTACATTGAATTTCAATGTAATTCATTTATTTATTTAATTTCCATCATCTTCCCCCCCCCTCTCCTTGTAGAGGGACTCAAGGCAGTTTAGAAATAATGTAAAACCATAAAAATAAAGACAACTGCAAATTTTAAAAACTGCTTTATTAAAAAACAAAATAATTATTAAAAAGCATAACAATCTGTACTTTCTGTTTCTCATATGCCAAGTATTCTAGCTTTCGGCATTCTGCTCATTTTGTGATTTCTTGGTCTATACCCATTTGTTGGTCATCTCTCAGTTCAGAAAATTCATAGTATCCTATGCTTGATTTGATTTTTATTTGATTTGAATTTATTTTTGTATACCGCTTTCCTCGTCTTGTGGACAACCCAAAGCGGTTCACAATATACAAAAACATAGAACAATACAATGTTATGATAATGCAATGCAAAAATACAATTTTACAATAAAAAAATCCAAGGTTACATAGCAGTACATAGTATTACAGCAATAGTAAAATAGCAATACAAAAGTACAAAAAACAAATATTCCTGCTATGAGTCAACTTAAACATGTTTTGCTGAATCCACATTTCAAATGCTCCTAGCTTTTTATTTTTGTATTCATAGCAGCCTCTGTTAACATCCATGATCCCATGCTATGCAGTGGAAAGGAGAATATATAGTGCCACACAATGTGCATTTTAAAAACTATGAGTTTCCAAGTACCATCCACTTCAGCTGAGTCAGAATTATTTTTCTTATAAACAGCAACCAATTCGCTCTGAGCCTATCTCTAGTCTGTTCACTTCAATTTGTACCCAAATGTTCAAAAGCATTCATACATTTTTGTATGGGCTTAAATAATGGGGAAGAAACACATGTGAAAATGGGGAATCTAAAGGGTGGGGGAAGAGAGTGAAACTCAGTGCTATCGACTTCTTTTCAACCTTTGTGGCACACTCAAAACCCTCATAAGTTTCTTTCCTTTCCCTTTCCCCACTAGGAACTGGGCAATTTACCCATATTTACCAAACAAAACTGTTTGTTGAATGGAAAAAAAAAGAATGACCCCAAATGATCATTTCATGGCCCCAGTAACACATTATTCACCCACTCTGTCAGGAACACAGGAAAGCAATTGGGTGCATAGGCTAACTAGGCTGCAGCCTATGGGCCCGCACCACAAAGGGAGGCCTGCACCACATGATACTGTATAGGAATGTCGTACGTAAATTTTCTAAAATTTAATAATAAACTTTAAACGTTTATTTTTCAGTTTTTAATTGGATAGTTGCTGAAAATGTGGTTTTTGTAGATTAATTTTTTAAAAATACTTTCCCCGGTAGGGCCCGCAGCACAGGTTCAGCCTAGGGGCCCACATATCCTAAATACAGCACTGGTTGGGTGGGTGGTTGGGGGACAAAGTGCTGCAAAAATAAAAGTAAGCAGTAGTCATTCTTTTAAAAGTATGAAATAGGAGTGGGGAGGGATAGTTGCCCTAATGTTGATTTAATCTGCCCCTCTCAAATACTGCATGAGAGAGCCAAGATTTCCCCGTTGTATGTACACCAAGGGCAATGAACTGCAGCATTTTAGAAAGAGAGTGCTTGTAAACATGGCACAGTGAGGCACCTATTTTGAAGTGGAAATTGAGCTATTGAAGTATAGAAAATGCTGTTTTTGCAATTTCCTCCATCAGTGATAAACATACTGGCATCAGTTAACCCCTGTGGGATACTGGAATGTGTATGTGCACATGTACAACTTTGCGGCCAAAGTATTGCACACTCTTTCCTGCACAGCAGTTCAGGACAAAGCCTTTTCAAGTGTCCTCTTTTCTTTTTCCAGACCTCTGTGGTGATCATGTGGGAACAAAAACACCCCTTCACCACTACCTAACTCTGAAGAATTCTGTCTATGGTCTTCTCTTTTCTCCCTCTTTCCCACACCAACATCTGGGTGAACCTTAGAAAAAGTACTTCCTTGAAATTTGTTATGCAGTAGAACCCCGTATAGCGATTTTAATCCATTCCACGGAGCTGATGGCTATGTGGTTTTTGTTGTTGTACGATCTTCCCTATGGGAAAATCCATACAACGATTTTCCCTATGGGGAAAAACCATACAACGGTGTTTGGCGCTAAGCAGTTTTTCCCATTGGAAAATCATTGTATGGATTTTTCCATAGGAACTATCGCTATGCTGAATGGCTTTTCCCCCTCCAAGCCTCATCACTATGCAATTTCATTGCTTATAGGGCGATCGTTATACGGAGTTCTGCTGTAGAAGACTCAGCTGTTAAAGATTCTGGATTTTGGAAAGAAGGAGAATTGAAGAAAGAGCTAGGGCATATACCACCATGTTTAGTATGTTCACAAATCATAGTTTGTTGTGCAGATGGAAAACAGGCAAACCATCTTCAACCTTAGGTGAGGGAATGCTTGGCCCACTATGGGCAGTTGTATTCTAATTGTCAATATCCTTAACCAATAGTGCAGGTGATTAAAACTGCAGTTCAAAATATAGTAAAACCTTGCATAAAGAACACCTCGCTTAGAGACTAATTCACTTAAAGAGCAGAATTTTCTCTGAATGGTCGCCTCGCTTAACAACTAAAACCAACCAAAAACTCACTTAACAACTAAATTGGGGCTTGCCACAATCCTCCCGCCAGAAGTCACAATCAGTCACTTACAATGGCAGCAGCGGAGCTTTTTCCAGGTGTTTCATTTAAAGAGCAACTTGCTTAAAGAGCAATCCCATGGAACACATTATGCTCTTTAAGCGAGGTACCACTGTACCGATTGGACCACACATTCTAAATCCATTTGTTCGGCCATGGCTTATGAACTTAAGTCTAAACAATCATCCCAAGAACAGCATGTTTTCTTGAGATGCCTCAAAAGGTTATTGCCACTGCAAAAGTAATATCTAAAATGTAACTCACAATCAAATGCATACATAAGTTCCTGTGAGGACTCTGAAAATGTGAATTCATGTAGATAAGCATGGCTGAATCTGATCTTTTTCTGCCTCAGGTTTAATAACATCCAGTCTGATAAAATCTTCACATTTTGGCAGTTCTGAGCAAATACATACCCAACTCAGCAGCAAAATGAGGTTCTTTGAGGTTAAACGTGACTTTAGCCAACAGCATGAGATGTGCACGATTCAAAGGAGCTTAGTAGTACAGAATTAGTGGTCTGGGTGGATTTAACAATGTTATCCTCTATGATGTTCTGCCTGAAAACCATAGGGGTAAACGTGAAAACCACAGGGGTAAGCGTGAAACTCTAGTTCTATCAACATGAAGATGGCAAAACATGTTCACCACCTTTCCATCTCCCTATAAGGGACTTAATGATGGTAGCACTGGCAATGTAGCTTTTCCTGATCACTGACTTTTAGAACCCAAACCCACCTGATGTCAGATAATTCTGAGCGACTTCTTATTAGGGATATTTGGCATTTTTATTTCCACACTGCAAAGACTTAGACAACATTCTTGTGATTACTTCTGAGGGGTGACCACAAAAATATTAGGTAATATGGTTTATTACAAAAAGAACCCATTTACAGATTGTGGCAAATGATAAATTTAATGAGGTTACTAACATTGACTTCCATGCATGCAGGTCTGCTGGCAATTGTTCATACTCTCTCTAGCTAAGATGGAGGAGCAAGAAGAATTGATAAGAAAGATAAAGGAGGAGGCTAACAGTCTGTTCAGGCAGGGAAATAGCTCACATTTTGGACAGCTTGTGGCTCTGTCTGGTGCAAGCTATTTCCTATCAGTCACAATATGTAGGGCAATAGTGATCCAATCCATCTCTGATCTGTGGCCAGGCTGATCCTTTTTGGTCCAACTGCAGGGTATGTTTTTTTGGGCTGGGCTGGGCTGGGCTGGAGCAATTCCCAAGTGGATGGAAGGCCCATTTTAAGGGAGATCACTTCTAGCAATGTGACTGCTTCCAGTGCAATCAGACACAATCATTTCTTGCCATCTACTTGCACCTAGACTGGCAGTCCAAAATAGAGTTCTCAGGTCTATCTGTTCATTGCCAATGCTATATACCAGTGATGGCAAACCTTGGCACTCCAGCTGTTCTTGAACTTCAATTCCCAGAAGCCCTGATTTGCAGGAGAGCTGATTTGAGCTTCTGGTAATTGAAGTCCAAGAACAGCTGGAGAGCCAAGATTTGCCATCACTGCTATATACCAATACATATGGGGAAGGATCACTCCCTTTTCATGTCCTCACTCTCAACTATCCAGGTGAACCAAATCTAATCAAGAAATTTAAACTCACTTATTTGCCTCCAAATAGCATCCCAAAAATTTCATTTTCTTTCTTTCAGTTCAAATGATTGTTGTGTTTTGAAGCAGCAAGGAAACAGCTTTTGATTTCTTAAAAGGAGAAGTCAACAGAACTCTAGTAATGTTTGCAACCACTTTTTTTGATTCTGCATTTTTGTATGTCTCTAAAATCTATGTCGTTGGAAAGTGAGCAATGAGATGTAATACTTCAGGGAAATTAGGTATTTTTCTTTCTTTTATGCATTTGTTTCTTGTTAAATCTAAGTACAATGATCTGTGCCAATTGCATTCCATGAGATTTACTGGCATTCAGATTCTAAAAAAATATAAATAAATTATTTCAATCTATTTACATATCTGTTTTTCTCTTCCATCACAACTAGACATAGAAACTTGATGATGTGGTCAGTTTTTAGCTCCCTCCCCCCCTCTGATTTCCTTCCCTCATACCTTTCCCCTGCATTTTGTAACACAGTGTTTGATGAAGGAGCAGGACAAGCTTTTGCTTGAAGATAATGGCACCAGGGTGACACGGAAATTGGATTTGGCCTTTATTTATTGGCAAACATGGCTGCTTCTGTGCTGTACAAAATGTAAAATGGAAGAGGCCTATGTGTCTTTAGCCAATGCTAAACTTTGTCGTCATCATCTACACTTCTTCAGATGAAGGAAGGACAGTCAGGAATTAAAAGGAAAGTCTAGAGAAGAACAGTTTCCCGACACAGGAGGCTACACTAGGTAAGTGAGCCAAGAAGTATGTGAGAAGTTAATAAAGAGTTCTGTGAGGATGTTCACAGCACGATCGCTGTGTCTATTGGCAAACCATGGTCATAAATCGTGGGTGATCGTTCTCCTGCCTCATCTGTTTATGCCGAAACTTAGATGCCTGGTGCCTAGGCCTGGGCCCCCAGCTTGGGCCTCTGATACCATGACTCAAGGCTGTCAAGCCCTCCCTACTATACCCAGGGATGGCACGTAGTTACCTAACCAACACGCAGCTGCTTAACCAATCAGTAAAGTGTGCACGAGGCAGGCACGCTGATATTTAGCCAATTATGTAACCTTATGTTATCGCAGGTAACCAATAAGGATATATTGCATACTCTTCTCTGGAATGTCTTTGTCCTGTTATTCCTAATAAACTCTGTCCGGGCTATCTATGCCCTATGCCTCTTCATGAATCAAGCCTCCGTTGTCTCCTTGATCCCCAAACACTTCATCTGGTGACCCCGACGTGATTGCTGGATCCCAACTCCCCGACTCACCAGCTGGAATAGCCCCCTGGTGCACCTCAGCCTTCAGGCTCCCTCAGCTTTCGAGCTCCCGATTGTGAGTATGGGGGGGGGTAACTTTCTTTAGGGCAAAAGACCCATGCAAAGGAATTGCAGAAAATCATCAAGGAGAGCGGATGTCCAGACATCACGCTTAATAGTCTTGAAGACTTCATTAAGGAAGTCGAATGCCAATGTCCTTGGTACCCAGAAATTGGATCACTCAAACGGGATGATTGGCAATGAATTGGAACAATTTTATTGAAAGAACCTAGGGCAGCGGTTCACCATTTATTGATTTGGCAAAGAATTAACGAGGCAGTCAGGAAATTAGTACCAGCAGAGGCATCCCTCACCAATCCTCTGACTCATCCACCCGAGGACCCACCACCTCCTTAGCCAAAAGTGCTGCCCGCTATTTTACCACCTACGGCACCATTGGTGCCGCCCATCCCGAGCCTGGTTCCCCAGGCGCCGCCTGCCTACCCTGGCGGTGTGATGGGAAATGTTCGCTCCGCTATACATCGAGCCAAGAGCGATGGGGTTTTGTCCCTGGAGGAGGCGGAAGAGTGGCAAGGAGAGAGTCCTTCTGCTTTTCCCATTACGGTTGAGGTGGGGGTGGGGGCGGATGGGAATCCAGAGGAACGTATCCATTGGCAAGCTCTGTCATATACAATAATTAGGGAACTTAATAAAGCTGTTAGAGAGGCTGGTGTCCGATCAAATTTTGTGCAAGGGTTGCTTGAGGGAATTGGGAATGGGTACACGATGCTGCCCCAAGACTGGAAGGATTTGTTTCGAATGATTTTGACTGCTTCACAGTATGTTGTTTGGGATAGTGAATTCCGAGCGGCTGCGGTGGTGGCTGGTACGCCACAAAACACCCCTGAGCAGATTTACGGAGCAGGTGCATTTGCTACCCTCCAACAGCAGATGCAACTCCCTCGGGAGACTTTCCACCGCACCTTTATGTGCATCATGAGAGCTTTTAAAAGGGTCCCCGTCTCTGGGAAACCCACACGCTCCTTTACTTCCACATGGCAGCAGCCCGCTGAACCCTACTCACAGTTCATTGATAGATTGAAGGAAGCCATACAAAGACAGATAGACAACCCTGATGCCCAGGGAGAACTCCTGAAACGGCTGGCTTTTGAGCAGGCCAATGCCGATTGCAAGAAGATTTTGCAAAATGTTATTCACCGCCCTGAGTATAGTTTAGCTGACATGATTCAAGCCTGTATGGAGGTGGGCACTCAAACACATGCAATGGCCCTTCTGGCTGGAGCGCTTCGTGCTGGAAACAAGCCCACTGGCAATTGTTTCAACTGTCAGAAACCGGGCCACTTCAAGAAAGACTGTCACGCCCCCGGAGGGGGAGCGCATAAGGGAGGTGGAAAGGATGTCAGGTGCCCCAGCAAGAAGTGTCCCCGGTGTGGCAAAGGCTACCATTGGGCTAGCCAGTGCAGAGTCAACCCCTCACCACAGGGAAACTAGATACCGGGCCCTCCCCGGGCCCCGGAAAAATAAAGGGGACACGGGTCGATCAGCGCTGCTACTGCTGGCAGCGCTGGTCTCGATCTCGTTAACACACAGGACATGACAACTGCGTTGCCTGGGGAGCTTATCCTGATGCCTGCCGACCTTACTGGCCCCTTGCCAAAAGGGACCGTTCGTTTGGTACTGCCGCGTTCATCAGTGGGCAAACATGGCATCATGATAGTTCCTGGCGTGATAGACACAGACTACACAGGCATCATTTATGTACAATTTTGGAGTCACCTCCCATTGCAACTGCGCAAGGGGGACTCCTGGGCACAATTGATCATCGTTTCTTATGAGACCCCAGGGGGAGCGGAGCCCACCCTTCGCAGAGGGGGGTTTGGTTCCACCCGTGCCGGGGCCGATGGAGACACCTATCATCCACAGGTTGCCGCCCTTTGAGAGCAGATAGGACAACAGAAGCCGACCCGTAAGTATTGGGTAAACGGTAAGTTGTTGGAGGGATTGTTGGATACGGGGGCGGATATCTTTGTGATAGCCGCTGGGCACTGGGATCCCTTGTGGCCAACCGAAACCACTCCCTCAGTTTGGGGCATCGGTGGTAGCCAGGCCTCCCGGAAAAGTTCTCAGTGGTTATCTGTCAGTCTCCAACCTGGCGGGCCTGAGATTGCTCGCATCAAGCCCTGTGTTTTGCAAATTGATCTCAACTTGTGGGGGAGAGATTTGCTGGCACAAGTTGGCACCACCCTCATAACTCATGAATAGCCATCAACATTGTGCTCTTCCACTCACGTGGAAGACCGATCAGTCCGTGTGGGTGGAGCAATGGCCACTTCCGCAGGAGAAGTTGACTGCGCTTAAGCAGCTCGTTCAGGAACAACTGGACGCGGGTCACATTGAACCGACTAGTAGTCCGTTCAATACCCCGGTATTTGTCATCAAAAAGAAGTCCGGGAAGTGGTGGTTGCTCCATGACCTGCGGGAGATTAATAAGATAATCGAGCCGATGGGCTCGCTCCAGTGTGGAACCCCGAACCCAAATTTGATACCCCATGATTATGAGATGGCTGTCATTGACCTCAAGGATTGTTTTTATACCATTCCCCTTCAGGAAAAGGACTGGAAGTATTTTGCTTTCATGGTCCCGGTGTTGAATAACTCCCAGCCCACAGTCCGGTACCATTGGAAGGTATTGCCAATGGGAATGCTCAATAGCCCCACCATGTGTCAGTTTTATGTAAATGCAGCTCTCATGCCGTACAGAAAGGCTTACCCTAATTTGATCATATATCATTACATGGATGACATCTTGGTGGCCGGGACCTCCCTCCCAGAGGGGTGGCTCCCTCGCCTTCAGGAGACCCTGAGCCTTTATGGCCTAATAATCGCCCAGGAAAAGGTTCAGTTAGCCGACCCTTTCGCCTATCTTGGGCACCGCATGATGGTTGCGTACTCTATGCCAGCATTGCCGCGGATTGAAATTCCACCTACTGTCAGTTATGTCACCCTGCAGCAGATACTTGGAGCTGTCAATTGGCTCCGCCCTTATTTTAAGCTTACCACCGCTGCGCTCAGCCCCCTCTTTGACGCTCTTAAAGCGGGGAAGAATCCAGGAGATCTGATCACCCTTACCGCCCCGCAACGGGAGGTCCTTTCCATGGTTAACTCTGCCATGGCCAAGGTCTGGGTTGATAGGGCTGAGCCAAATTGCCCCCCCAAGCTCCTTTGCTTGGGAGACGTGAAACAATTATATGCTGTCATACATCAGGAGCCTTCAGATGGGAAAATTCGTATTTTAGAGTGGTTGTATCTTTCACACACCACAAAAAATACCATTACACCCTTTTTGAGCATGCTGGCGCAGGTCGTCTCTAGAGGTCGCAGCCGCTGTCTCGCCCTGTTTGCCCTGGATCCCATGGAGATTGTGGTTCCCGTACCCCTCGCAGTTTGGGAAGCGGGTCTGCACTCTTCTAGCGAGCTGCAACTTGCTATGGCAGATTTTACAGGCCAGGTAGTGTACCACTCTCCTAAGGATCCTCGGCTCCAGGTTGCTCAGCATATACCTTTGAAGCTTTTCCACCTCCTCTCCCCCACGCCCCTTTTGCCGGCTCTCACTGTCTTCACTGATGGCAGCCTGAGCCGTGGGGTGGTTGCCTGGCAGGAGCAGGGAACATGGAAAAGTCAATTTACGCTGCCGCAGCGCTCGCCACAGCATGCAGAGCTTGCGGCGGTTGTCCTTGCCTTTAGTCTGTTTCAGGATCAGCCTGTTAACTTGATCTCTGATAGCCTGTATGTCACCAATGTCGTGTCCAACATTGTGGGAAGTTATGTGTCACCTTCAGTAGATAGCAACTTGCTGTCACTGTTCCTGTCTCTACAAATGCTGCTCCAACGGAGAACAGTACCCTTTTTCATTGCACACATTCGTAGTCATCAGCCATTCCCCGGCCCCTTGACCGAGGGGAATGACCGTGCAGATGGCACATTACGTGCCATGTATTGTTCTCCCATTGAAAGCCATGCTTTGCATCATCAAAATGCCAAAGCTCTTGCTAAAGAGTTTAACATTCCCCTTGCGGATGCAAGGGCCATAATTCAGCAGTGTCCACAATGTTCACAACAGCCCCAGAATCCTGCTGCAGGAGTAAATCCTCGCGGTCTGGGTGCTAACCAGCTTTGGCAGATGGATGTTACCCATTTTGAGCCTTTTGCAACATGGAAATATTTACATGTTTGTGTTGACACCTACTCTGGCTATATCTGGGTCACGCCCCAGAAGGGAGAAAAGGTCAAACACGTTTGCAATCACCTTGTCCGCTGCTTTGCGGTCATGGGGAAAACTGACCGTTTGAAGACCGATAACGGCCCCGCCTATTGTTCTACTGCCCTAGCGGAGTTTTGTACCCGCTGGCAGATTGTCCACACATTCAGCATCCCTTATAATTCTCAGGGACAGGCCGTGGTCGAACGGGCCAATAGGACACTGAAGGATGCACTGGATCGCCAAAAAAGGAAAGGGGGAACTGTCCCCCTTTCACTTCCGGAAAAGGAGGAGTGGCTTGCTAGTGTACTGTTTACTGTAAACCACCTTAACTTATCTCAATTTAATTCTCAATTTTTATCCAGGGCTCAGCGTCACTACCGCCAGCTTGAGGTACTGCCTGCCCCCCAGGTCCAGTACAGACACCTGCCAGACCCGGAGTGGAAAGGGCCTGTTCCCCTCATAACCTGGGGAAGGGGCTACGCCGCCGTGTCTATGCCAGAAGGTCCTCTTTGGGTCCCTGCCCGGTTTGTTCGACCGTGGAAACATGGCATGGCATCAGGGTCTCAGCAACCCCATTCCAAACTTCAACCTTCACCTGCACGAGTTCCCGGAGGGGAGACGGAACCGAGGGGGAAGGCGAAGGGGGCAAAACCCGCCGATAACCTGGGGCCAGGTGAAAGCATTGTCGGATGAAGCCCAGTCCGTGCTGGACGAGATCCGGGTGGAAAAGACTCCTGAGAACTTTGTTGTTGCTATCATAGCTTGTCTAAATGCTAATTCTATAATGATTCTTTGTTGCTACATGCTTCTCTTTCCAGGGGCGCTTGCCGTCCAAGGTGAGCTGTCCCAATGCTTTGAGTATAACCTGTGGTATGAGCTTGCCCGCATTTCTAATCAAACTGAGTTTTGCCTTAAGCAAAGCGTTGACTCCTATCACCTGTTAAGCACCTGTCTCATTCCCATTTGCTACACTCCCCAAAACATCAGTAGGTCAGTGTTGGGTTACGATATGGCCAACTTTGATGACAAGGTCAAAAACAAATATGCTCTTAGCCCCCTTTGGGGAAAGGCAACCAAAAGGCTGCCCCTTGATGCCCTGTCTCTCTGTACTCCTATTGTAGCTGTTAGTAATGCTAGTAGATGTGCCAGGGTTGTGAACTGTACTCAACATAAGTCAAAGCCTCGCTGTTTCCAGCCCGGTCGCAGTCTTAATTGCACCGGGAGAGAAACAGAGGACCTTCATTTTAACTTTCAGCACATTCTGTTGCCTTCTGGGTGGTTCTGGACCTGTGGGTCACGAACTTGGAACTATATTCCTGCTAACCTCTCTAAAACCACTTGTTGCCTTAGTCGTATGATTGTTGCTTTGCCCAACAGCACTACGCTGGTCCGTCAGCGTCCCGCCTGCAAACGCATCACCCGGGGTACTGCCGCTGAGCAGTTACCCTCTGATTGCAATAGCACTGTTAAGGTGCTTTCCCAGGCCGAGTACACATCCTTGGCCATCAGTCTTATTGGCGTGCCTGGCCTGGCAGCCGGGAATGCAAGGCAGCTTGGAAAGCATTTGTAAAAGCCGTTAATCACACTTCCCAAGCTATTAGCCTCCTGAACAGGGAGCAATTTCAGCTTCGCAACGCCATTTTAGATAACCGCGCCGTGATCGATTATTTGCTGATGTTGCATCATCAGGGTTGTGAGTCTGTGCATAATATTTATTTATTTATTTATTTATGATTCACATTTGTATATGCCGCCCACTCAGGCAGAACCCGACTCAGGGCGGCATTACAACAAATCTAAAAAATACATAAAAACATTTATAAAACCTTATAAAAAACCCACATCCACCCCAATTAAAAAACCCATATCCCACCCACCCATCACACCCACCATACAAAAAGGGAAGAAGAGAGAGTCCCTATAAAAGCCAACCGGCGGGGACCATAGTCCCGTTCGGGCCCCACACCTGCCCTGCCAGCCAGGTCTTTACTCCTTTCCTGAACGGCAGCAGTTCACTTTGAAGTCTTAGATCTATTGGCAGGAGGTTCCAGAGGGTTGGTGCGGACACGGAGAAGGCCCTCCTTCGGGTGCTAGACAGATGTGCACCCCTCGTTGACGGCACCACTAGAGAGCCCCTCCGGTCCGCTCTGGTTGGACGGGCAGTCACTCTTGGGGCGATGCGGTCTCTAAGGTATCCTGGCCCCCTGCCATATAGGGCTTTAAAGGTCAAAACCAGCACCTTAAATTGCACCCGGAGACAAACTGGTAACCAGTGCAGCTCCCGAAGCAGCGGTGAGGCATGGGCATATCGCCCACACCCCATCACCGCCCGGGCCGCCGCATTCTGGACCAGCTGCAGCCTCCGAATGGTCGTCAAGGGCAGCCCCATGTAGAGCGCATTACAATAATCTAGTCGGGAGGTAACCAGAGCATGAGTGACCATAAGCAAGGAGCCCCGATCCAGGAGCGTGCGCAGTTGGCGAATCACCCGAAGTTGGGCAAAAGCCCTCCTGGCCACAGCCGCCACTTGTTCTTCCAGCAGCAGCCTTGAGTCCAGAAGGACCCCCAAGTTGCGCACTGGGTCTGTCTGGGGCAAAACAGCCCCATCCAGTACCAAAGATGGTAACTCCTTGGATAACATGGGGCCCCTTATCCACAGCCACTCTGTCTTGCTGGGATTCAGCCGAAGCCCATTGGCCCCCATCCAGACCCCAACAGCCTCCAGGCATCCGGATAGGATTTCAACAGCATCACTGGGGTCCCCACGGGCCGAGATGTACAGCTGAGTATCATCCGCGTACTGATGGTACCGCACCCCGTGGGAACGAATGATCTCACCCAGTGGCTTCATGTAGATGTTAAATAAGAGAGGAGATAGCACAGAGCCCTGAGGCACCCCATACTTGAGGGGCCTAGGGCTGGACCTCTCACTCTCTAACCACACCGACTGGGTACGGCCCTCCAGAAAAGAGGAAAACCAGGACAACACGGTGCCCTGGATCCCCAGTCCTTCGAGCCGTTCCAGAAGGATACCGTGGTCGACGGTATCGAAAGCCGCTGAGAGGTCAAGAAGAGCAAGGACGGATGGACAACCCCCGTCCCGCTCCCGCCAGAGATCATCCATCAGTGCGACCAATGCCGTCTCCGTTCCATACCCGGGCCTGAATCCTGATTGAAAGGGGTCTAGATAATCCGCTTCCTCCAGGACACTCTGCAGCTGGTGCGCCACCGCCTTCTCCAAGACCTTACCCAGAAAGGGCAGGTTGGAAACCGGCCTGTAGTTGTTAAGGACAGCTGGGTCGAGGGACATTTTCTTCAGGAGGGGGCGCACCAAAGCATGTTTTAACTGTGCAGGAAATACCCCCTCCCGTAATGAAGCATTTATTATCCCCCCAACCCAACCCCCTGTAACCTCCCTGGAGGCTTTCACCAACCAGGTGGGACAGGGGTCCAGAGGACATGTAGTGGCACGAACAGCTGCAAGGAGCCTGTCCACTTCATCAGGGACAACAGGATCAAACTGATCCCAGATCGTACAGCAAGACTGTGCACCGGCACCCCCCCGACCCTCCCCATCCACGCCAGGATTCAATCCTGAACGAATCCGATCGATTTTCTCCACCAGATGGTCAGCAAAGTCCTCAGCCGAACCCTGCCAACCGGGCACCGATCCCCCTCTACCGAGGAGGGACCTGGTTACCCGGAACAGGGCGGCTGGGCGATTATCAGCGGAGGCAATAAGGGCGGTGAAGTATTGCCGCCTCACCACCCCCATTGCCACTAGGTAGGCCCTAATAGCGGCTCTAGCTAGTGTCCAATCGGAGTCATCCTGGGTCTTCACCCAGCGGCGCTCTAGGCGTCTCTTTGCCCGTTTGAGTTCCCGCAGTTCCTCTGTGAACCACGGGGATGACCTAACCCCACGGGCGCGGAGAGGCCGCAGTGGCGCGATTTCATCCAAGGCAGCTATAGTCATCCTATTCCACAGGTCGACGAGTGCCTCGGGTGAATCGTGTAGCCGATCCAGAGGAACATCCCCCAGTTCCCTCTGGAATCCGTCTGGATCCATTAGTTGCCGAGGGCGGACCATTTTAATAGGCCCTGCCTCCCTACGATGAAGTGTCGCCCCCAGAAAGTCAAGAGTCACCAGGTAGTGATCCGACCATGGCACAGGTGAGATGGCTAAATCCTGTAATCTCAGATCACTCTGCCACTGCTCCGACAAGAAAACTAAGTCTGGCATGTGACCACTGCCCCTGGTCGGACCCCGCACTACCTGAGTCAGGCCCATGGCTGCCATGGAAGCCATGAACTCCCTTGCCACCTCAGAAGCCATCCCCAGCGATGGCAAATTGAAGTCCCCCAGCACCATAAGCCTCGGGAACTCCAACGCCAGCATCGAGGCGGCCTCGAGGAGCTCAGGCAGGGCATCCCTTACCCTGCAAGGGGGCAGGTACAGGAGCAAGATCCCCAACTGACCCTTGGGGCCCAGCCGTAGGAGCAGGGCCTCACAACCAGACACTTGTGGAGCAGTGGCCCTAGCAACTCCCAAAGACTCCCTGGCCACAATGGCGACACCACCGCCCCTCCCCTCACCTCTAGGCTGGTGCCAAATACCGAACCCGGCTGGACACATGTCCGAAAGAGGTACTCCATCTTCAGGAGTCAGCCAGGTTTCGGTGATGCATGCCAGATCGGCCAGCCCATCTTGGATGGCATCTTGAATCAGGGGGGCCTTATTACAGACCGATCTGGCATTCACCAGCAGCAGCCTAAGGGCGGGGTCACTCCGGATCTGCTGCTCAGGACCCAGAGATGTACCTGCAGGGCTGGAATGAGGGACCGCACTTAAACATCGGACCCGCATTCCCCGAGTGCGGCCCGCCCCACGGTACCCGCCATACCGCCCCATGCCCGTCACAACACCTATACGAATCTCCGGAACCTCCCTAGACGGAATGCTGCCCCTCCTTCCCGGCCGGCAGGACCAACTCTCTCTCTTCCCACCCCATCCACAATCCCCCCCCAATTCCAGCATCGAACATGGGCTCCCAGAATGCACAGAAATCGCTGGCGAGTCCTGTCGTCCATCTCTCCTTTTTCCTCCCCCCAGATAGGGAGGACGGAGGCAGGGGGCTGGAGGGGACGTCCGTGTGCGGAGACAATATCCACAGCGGCGTCTTCGGCTCCCCAATGCCACGAGGAGCCCTCCTAAACTCCCCGCCCGATGGCAGGGGGCGAGGGGGGACGACCTTGCGCGGCGGCGGCGGCGGCGGCAACGGCGGCGTCTTCGGGTCCCTTGGCCCGGGGGGCCCTCCCACCTCCCCGCCCAATGGCAGGGGGCGGGGAGGGACAATCCTGCGTGGCGGCGGCGGCGACGGCGGCGGCACCAGCGTTGTCTGCCTCCACCTCCCACTCCCATTCTCGGGCCAAATGACGAAGGCCCCGGGAGGAGGCAACGCAATGGTTTCCGGGCCTCCGGCGGCGCCTCCTCCTTGAGCCCCCCAACAGGCAGGGCCCAGAGGGCGGTGCGACACACCTGCTTCCCATTCCCGGGCCGAATGGCGTGGGCCCCGGGAAGAGACAGCACCTCTTTATCTCCCCGCCGGTGGTGGGGGCGGGGAGAGCGCAGCTGTGGCCGCGGCTGCGGCGGCGTCCCTCTTCGGAGCCTCCCGGGCCACGGGAGGCTCCCTTTATCTCCCCGCCGGTGGTGGGGGCGGGGAGAGCGCGGCTGTGGCTGCGGCTGCGTCGGCGTCCCTCTCTGGAGCCTCCCGAGCCACGGGAGGCTCCCTTTATCTCCCCGCCGGTGGTGGGGGCGGGGAGAGCGCAGCTGTGGCCGCGGCTGCGGCGGCGTCCCTCTTCGGAGCCTCCCGGGCCACGGGAGGCTCCCTTTATCTCCCCGCCGGTGGTGGGGGCGGGGAGAGCGCGGCTGTGGCCGCGGCTGCAGCGGCGTCCCTCTCTGGAGCCTCCCGGGCCACGGGAGGCTCCCTTTATCTCCCCGCCGGTGGTGGGGGCGGGGAGAGCGCAGCTGTGGCCGCGGCTGCGGCGGCGTCCCTCTTCGGAGCCTCCCGGGCCACGGGAGGCTCCCTTTATCTCCGCAATATGTGTTGCTTTAACTTATCCGATAATTCTAACAACGTACAAAACCAATTGGATTCTCTAACCAAAATTGTTTCTGATATTAAGCAAAATCCTCCGCCTTCGTGGTGGAGCACTCTTTGGTCCTGGCTTCTGCAGTATGGTTTAATTATTCTTGCCATTCTGATAACTGCCTGTTGCTTTATTCAATGCATACCTTCATTGCTAGCCACCTGCCTGGAAGGATTTCACTTCCGGTCTCGTGCACGCAAGGACCAAATTTATTATGCTTATAAGCTTCTTAAAAACAGAAAGGGGGAGATGTGAGGATGTTCACAGCACGATCGCTGTGTCTATTGGCAAACCATGGTCATAAATCGTAGGTGATCGTTCTCCTGCCTCATCTGTTTATGCCGAAACTTAGATACCTGGTGCCTAGGCCTGGGCCCCCAGCTTGGGCCTCTGATACCATGACTCAAGGCTGTCAAGCCCTCCCTACTATACCCAGGGATGGCACGTAGTTACCTAACCAACACGCAGCTGCTTAACCAATCAGTAAGGTGTGCACGAGGCAGGCACGCTGATATTTAGCCAATTATGTAACCTTATGTTATCGCAGGTAACCAATAAGGATATATTGCATACTCTTCTCTGGAATGTCTTTGTCCTGTTATTCCTAATAAACTCCGTCCGGGCTATCTATGCCCTATGCCTCTTCATGAATCAAGCCTCCGTTGTCTCCTTGATCCCCAAACACTTCAGAGTTCACCTCACTAACTTAGGGAACCTTTTGATTTAGCACATTTGATTATGTGGGTAACAAACTATGGAAAATAATTCCATAAATTTAAATAGGAAAAACAGGCTCAGGGACTCGTACTAATGTATTAATCCATTAACTCCATGTTAATAAATTGCAGCAAAAACAACAGGATGCTCTCTCTGGAAGAGCTACTGTACATACTAAGAAAGGTGCCACAGGACTACAGGGAAAGCTTACAATTCCTCACAAAGTAGCAGGCTTATTTATGGTCACCATGGCCTGCTGTGCTACAGCATTACTGTGGCATTACTGTATCTGGAATTGATTTTTTTTGTTAATGTAACAGTACAGCACAGCTCTCTCCATATTGCCATTGTTAATTCTCAGCCCTTTGCTTCTTCAGTTTCCAGTCCTTTGCAGCTAACTCCACCCTCTTCCATTGTCTGCTGAATACTAATATGCTTGAAAGCAGCTTGGTTCTGCCCTGACAACAGTATTCTTGCAAGAAGAATGTGAACACTCTTACAGATGGTATTCCTTTGAATTTAATAGATAAACAGCCCTTGATTAAGCTCCATATACCATTCAGAGAAGTCTGTAGAGTTATGCTTTTTAATTTTTAATTTTTAAAAAATACTAAACAAGATGTCCTATTACATAGCAGCAAGCACAGAGGTGTTGCCTAGGATTTTGGTGGGATTTAGTAGCCACAGAATGAAATGAAGCCCAATAGCAAAGCCTTTACAAAGATGCAACATGTACCTTTTCTGACATTTCTATTGGTAATATCTTGGGAATTATATTAGATTGTCTATATATCCTGAGGTTTTCAGTCACTAAGCTTTTGGATCAATAGCTGGAGGTGAAGCCACTGGCAATAATAATTTGGACATTTTCTTCAAGTTACTAATCTCAGTATAGGAAATCAGGATAAGTCTCAGGTTGGAAAACAATATGAGGTACTGTTTGCATTGTTGGTTGAAGTGACTAGGAAATCAAGACATACTTTTTGATCAAAGGGCATAGCCAGTTCTCTGAGCAGTAATAAGGATGTCCAGAAGCTTGAAATATTTTTCTAAGGCCAAGAATTTAAAAGCTGGCTCTCTTATGGTCACACATGCTCTTGTCACCTCCAGACTTGATTATTGTAATGCGCTCTACATAGGGCTGCCCCTGATGACCATTCAGAGGCTGCAACTAGTCCAGAAAGCAGTGGCTTGGGTGGTAATGGGGTGCGGGTGCTATGCCCGTGCCTCACCACTGCTTTGGGAGCTGCACTGGTTGCTGGTGTGCCTCCGAGTGCAATTCAAGGTGCTGGTGATTAACTCTAAAGCCCTATATGGTAGTGGGCCAGGATACTTAAGAGACCGCATCACCCCAAGGATATCTGCCTGACCCACTAGAGTGAACCGGAGGGGCTCTCTGATAGTTCCATCAGCTAGAGAGGCTCACCTCTCTAGCACAAGAAAGAGAGCCTTCTCTGTGTCCGCTCCGTCCCTGTGGAACCTCCTGCCTATGGAACTTCGTCTCCAGGCAGAGTTTTTATCCTTTCGTAGAGGCATGAAGACCTGGCTGGTGCAGCAGGTGTGGGGGGTAATGGGGGAAATAGCCACTGTGGGCTGGCGAGTCTGAGTAGCTGTCTCTTGAAGTTCAGGATGTGGCTTTGGTGGGTTTTTAAAAGAAATTTTCAAGATTTTTAAAAAAGATTTTAATTGTTTTTAAATGCTGATGTGTTTTTATTGTTTTACTGTAAGCCATCCAGAGTCGCCTCAGTGGGTGGGGCGGCATTAGAAATATGATAAATAAATAAATAAATAAATTGGAAAAGCAGAGAGTTGCCATGGCCAAAACTGCCTTTTTTGCAACATATGCAGATTTCCCAGCTGTGCCTCACTCCTCAATGTGAGTTCTCTGATGACATTGGGTCACAAATTCACAATCATGAGAATTGGTTAATGCAATGTTCTCTAAGTGGAGCTTCCTTTGATTACAGTATGGAAGCTGCAGCAGGTGCAAAACACTATAGTCAGAGTGATGGTGAGTGGTTAAAAGTTCAACCATATCTCCCTCATCCTGACTCTCTTGTGTTACCTTCTATGCCCTCATTTTTTGAGACCTCATTACTTGGTGGAATGTCTACTCCAGTTAAGTTCAGCCCAGACAATCTGGTATCCTAGTATCCTAATATTTTTTTAATGAACAAAAATACTTTGAGGTGACTAGGGGGGAAAGATTGTGGGGGTAGATATTCCTGCTGTCCTTAAACATCATGCTCCAGCTTAATACATCACAGTAACACCACACTACCCGGTGGCGGTTAAGAAGACCGCTTATTTATGAGTGGGCCAGACACGAAACTGCCAAAATCAAGACAATTTTGGGGGAGTTCATTCTGCAGTTCCTTTTGCCTGACCTAGTGTGAGAAAGATTAGCCAGCGCAACAAGGTTGCAGTTACCAAGGAGGTGAGCGGCGGGAAAGCCATCCACTGCCGCTGTGAGGCCTCCAGAACAGGGGACTCCAAGAAACCACCCCCAGCCGGGGAGGGAGGAGGACCAGGTGAGCAATGGAAAAGCCAGCCATTGCTGCTGCCGCCATGAGGCCTCTGGAGCCAGGGGACACCAAGAGACCACCCCAGCCAGGGGGTGAGGAGGACCAGATGAGTGGTGGGAAAGCCATCCATCACCGCTGCCGCCATGAGATCAATGGAGCCAGGGGACACCGAGAGACCACTCCCAGCCTGGGGGTGAGGAGGACCAGGTGAGCGGCAGCCACGGGAAAGCAATCCACTGCCACCATGAGGCCGACAGAGGCAGGGGCCACCCAGAGCCTGGGAAAGCCACCATCCACTGCCTCCGGGTGCCAGTCAAGCGCCGAAGGAGAGGACCACGCAGCAGAAGGGAAGAAGGCTGAGGAGGAAAGCCAAGGGGCAAGAGTCCGTTAAGGATAAGTAACTGATATGCAATAATGTAGCTGACAATATAGCAACTAACATAGAGACTTTATACTGATTTAATATAGCAACTGACATAGAAACTTTATACTAACTTAATATAGAAACTGACATAGAGACTGTGTTTTAAATTGTAATCATATGCATGATAATACGTTGTTTAAACTGTTTTCAATTTTTTTAAAAAAACTGTGATAACATGTATGATGGGTTGAAAATGGCATAGAAACCGGCAAACCATACCACAAAGCTTGCCAAGAGAACCCTATTGACCAAAACAAAAGGCAAAACAAAGGAGCAGTCTAGATGATACAGGATGCTTAGCACAACAGAGTGGAGGAAGGGGAGGGACAGGAAAGGGGGAGGAGAAATACAGTGCAGCAAGAAACAATACTGCCTAGGGACATGGAATGTGAGATCAATAAATCAAGGTAAACTGGAAGTGGTTAAAAATGAGATGGAAAGAATAAGTATTGACATCTTGGGAATCAGTAAGCTAAAATGGACAGGAATGGGCAAATTCAGCTCTGGAAACCATCATATCTACTACTGTGGACAAGAAAACCTTAGAAGAAATGGAGTAGTCATAATTGTCAACAAAAGAGTGAGAAAAACAGTAATGGGATACAATCTCAAAAATGACAGAATTATGTCATTCAAGGCAAACCTTTCAATGTCACTGTGATCCAAATATATGCACCAACCACTGGTGCAGATGAAGCAACAATAGACCAGTTCTATGAGGACCTACAACACATCATAGAACAGACACCAAGAATGATGTCCAAATTATCTGAGGAGATTGGAATGCCAAAGTAGGAAATCAAAAAGTAGATGGAATAATAGGCAAATTTGGTCTTCGTACACAAAACGAAGCAAGGCAAAGACTGACAGAGTTCTGCCAAGAGAATCCACTGGTCATAGCAAACACTCTCTTCCACCAACACAAGAGGTGACTTTACACATGGACATCGCCAGATGGCCAACACCGAAACCAGCCAAAGATGGAGAACCGACATACAGTCAGCAAAAACAACACCTGGAGCAGACTGTGGCTCAGATCACAACCTACTGATCACAAAATTCAGGCTTAGACTAAAGAAAATAGGGAAAACAAGTAGACCAGACAAATATCACCTAGAACATCCCTAAAGAATACATGGTGGAGGTGATGAACAGATTTAACAGATGAAACCACACCATGAAGTAAACAATTATCCTTCAATTCAGTTTAAATATTTCATCAAATCTTAGTGTAATCCAATTCTTTGTAATTATAATGATCCAATAATCCAATTACCCAATTCTTATAATGAATTCAATAATCCAATGCTTCACTTCTTATAATACAATTCAATTTGAATTCTTATCCGATAAAAAAGATTTTTCGAGAATTTCTTCTTCAGGAAAATATGTTTCTGTATAAGACATAATATACATAATACTTATTAACCAAATAAACATCAATGATACAGTAACTGTTGTAATATTTACTTAATTAAAAGTGTCCTTTGAATACCAGAGCTGACCTATATTTGCGTCCTACTGGCCTCAACTGCTTGCTCTTTTAGTGCCAAGAGACATTACTAGCTAAGTGTGTTGTCTAAAATACTGTTGATAATTACCCCATATTCTCACCTGTTCTGAACCTTGCGCTACTCTCATGAAAGTCCTATCACTGCGTGTAAATTTTAACACTCAAAAACTTGAGCGTATGGATCTAATAACCATCAAATTATACCCTTCTCATTCTCTCCATAAGCTCCAATTATCAATGAAGCATGTCCCCCTACAAGAAACATTTGTATTCAATCTCTTGATTGAGGCCCTTGGGGGCTAGCATCTGGAATCAATGGATATAATATGATTCACTTTTTAAAAGCAGCTTGTCCAAATCTACCCTGTTATATTCCTCTGGTCTCACCGTTTAAATAATAACAAATCTAAAGTCATGATCGGAATGATTTTTTTCTAGATAATGCTGAACCAGGGGGCCCAGCATATTCTGATTGCATATTCTACTTCTATGTTCCACCAGCCAGACCCAGATTGGCTGTGACATCTTCCCCACATAAAAGAGGCCACACCCACAAATCCATAGATAAACACAGAATGAGGTTTTACAATTAGAAAACGTCCGTAGTTTGTGCACTAATCCCAAATGGGGGGTATCAATTTCTTTAGTCTCCAAAGAGTATCTACAGTAATTACAGTTTTGACATTTATAATGTCCCACTATCAAATTCATGGATGGAGTCTTAATAAAGCTGCCGCTATGTGTCACCATATTGCCTATCGTGCGTGTTCTCCTAAAACCTATCATAGGATATTGATCACATCCTGGAATAGCCACAACCAAGTGCCAATGCTTCATTATGACTTTTTTGATTTGATTGGCCAATGACCAAAAGATTTTCCTGCCCTCTTTAGATTGTTTCCTATTGAAGAATTGTCTTCTAGGAGTAGAATGGACCTTGTGCTGTGCTTGGGTGACTATCTCAACTGGCTAGCCCCTAGATACCAATTTGTACTGTATGTCAGCCGCCGCTGATCTATAATCTTCTTCTGATGTTGATTTTCTTTTGGCCCTGGCTAATACGCTAAAGGGGATACTCTTCCTAAGGTGCCGTGGATGAAAAGATCTATACTCTAGATAGGCATTATGATCAGTAGGTTTGTTATATAGTCTCATATTAATTCTATGTTCTTTATCTATAAACACCCATAAATTCAAGAATGATAAAACCCATGCATGATGTGAAAAACTTAGATGTTGGTTAACCTTTCCTAACCAGGAAACAAAATCAGGTATGATCTCAAAATCTCTAACAATGAAGAAAAGATCATCTATAAACCTTCAATAATATATATATATATATATATATATATATATATATATATATATATATATATATATATATATATATATATATATATATATATATATATATATATATATATATATATATATGTGTGTGTGTGTGTGTGTGTGTGTGTGTGTGTGTGTGTGTGTGTGTGTTGGCCACTGATGGCGCTAGTGGGCTGCCCATTGCCACCTCACTTGTTTGCAGGTAAAAGTCTCTTTAAAACCTGAAATATTTTTTTTCAGGCAAATGTCCAATAGATCAAGCCAAAAATGGGTTGGGGGCCTCTGAATAGTCTGTATGTCCAAAGCATTCTGAACCACCCTCCTGGCTTCTTCTATAGGAATGTTGGAATAGAGTGCCTCTACATCCAAAGTGATAAGCCCACCCTTGTTGGGTATCTCCACGCCTTCAATTTGTGTGATGAAATCCGTGGCCCCCAACCCATTCATGCATGCCGCTTTCCTGGCCTCCTCCATGCTCGCGTCCCTCAGCCTGATTGGCTGATGGGTTGCGCGGCGCAGAGGATGCTGGGAAATGTAGATTTTTGTTCATCTTCATGGGTGAGTGCCCCACTCTCGGTGACCAGACCCTTGTGGTGGTCCTCGGATGGTCTAAAGGTAAGTGTGGCTGGCTCAGTACGGGATGGTTGGGCCAGGAGTGGCCACTAATGCTGGACACGCACCAACCTACCCCCTTCTTATAGGTAAAGATAAATGTCTTCTAACACTCACCAGACCATTTTCCTAAGAAAATGTTGAGTCAGGGATTGTACCAGCCAGGATGCTTTTACCTGCGAAGTCTGGCCTGGATTTTTCTAAACTCAAAGCAAGCCCTTGGGATATTCAACACCTCAATCCTGGCTTTGCCTTAACAAATTACAGCCACCC
Organism: Bradypodion ventrale; assembly: GCA_035047345.1. Lineage (NCBI taxonomy): Eukaryota > Metazoa > Chordata > Lepidosauria > Squamata > Chamaeleonidae > Bradypodion > Bradypodion ventrale. The sequence goes on along the minus strand of JAWDJE010000002.1, from coordinate 295,921,270 downwards.
CTCTCCCTAGGGTTAGCTAATAAACAGTGCTTTGGCGCAGTCTTGATAGCATGTAGGTAAACTAAAAACAAACAAACTCCCTTTACTTGTGTGAAGAAACACAAGGGCTTGAATTTTGTAAAAGGCTTATTTTAACAAAACCGAGGTATTTACAAACAGCAATGGTAAGAAGATATCAAAGAGGGGGACAAAAAGCAGCTTCATCAAACAGTCAAAAACAGTGAAAGGTAAGACAGATATGTAATTTACCCACACATTGGCAAAATAATAAAGCTATCTTACTATTCAAGGAGAGCCTTTTTACCCCTACTCAACTGGATGATTACAGGACGGCAGCCATTTTTGAAACAACTTCATTTTCTTCTCCTCTTTTCTCCTCAGGGTTTCTGGAACATTCCCCATCAATCACTAAATTCTCCACCATTCCTAGTCCAATATGCAAATGAATGACCTCTTCTCTAACATTCTGCTTCTGCCCACTTCTGGCAGTCTTCGCTGTCTTTGTCTGCACTTCTACAAAAGCAACTTTCTATCCATTCTTACCCAACACTCTGCACATGATCTCATACATCCATTTACCCTAAGCACAGTACATTCATTTCTTAAAGGTAAAAGTTGTCCTTGCTCGAAAGCCAGTCATATCTGACTCTAGGGTTCAGTGTTCATCTCTGTTTATAGCCAAACAGCCAGAGCTGTCTGCGTCTTCAGACATTTCCGTGGACAAATGGCAGGCATGCATCAATAGAATGCTGTTTACATTCCCACCAAAGTGTTACCTATTTATCTACTTGCAATTTCTTGCTTTTGAACAGCTAGGTTGGCAGGAGCTGGGACAGAGATGGGGGCTCACTCCATCATGCAGTACCTGGGAATCAAACTTCAACCTTCTAGTCATCAAGTTCAGTGTCTTAAACACTTGAGCCATTCCTTAAACTTCTCTTATTCATTCCTTATACTTCTCTTATTTAGTTTGTTTTAGAGTAATATTTGAAAACTCAGTAGACTAAACACAGCAAACTCAATTGATGCTCATCATTTTAGAGCCCTTACCATTATTACTAACTCATAGAGGGGGAAGGAGTTTTCCCATTTAAGTGGTAGGTGGAAATCCCATACACTTGCCAGCTGGCTCTTGGAACCAAATTGTTTCAAGAAGTACCATGTACGTTTGGCCTGTTAAGGTCAAGAGAAGCTCAATCACTAACCAGGTTTCAAACTCTGTATTACTGACCACACCAGAATAAACAAGCTGGTGCCTTCCAAATGTTTTGGATGATAGCTCCCATAGGTCCCAGCCCACAAGGCTTATGGTCAGTGATTAGATACTGTGGGAGGAAAAATTCTAATCCAAAATATGTGAAGCACACCAGTGGCCTAGGATTTACACAGTAATTCTGGGGATTCTTTGTAGCCTTTTCATCCATTGAACCCCACAAAATCCTTATTTCATGCAGGTTTTTCTACAGCTTCAGGAAATGGAATTATTTCCACTCAAAGGATTTACAGAATCATCATTTGTCAATTGTATCATGCTGGCTTTATGATGAAAAGGAAAATAACATGATTTTAAATATGCAACATAAATTGTTTAAAAAATAAATTTGCTAATAATTATACAAAATATGTCCTTCTTCCAACTTTGTTTCATTACTCTTGGTTGTTGAAAGGGTCCTTCAAGAATAATTAATATTATTAATGCACAAGTAGTCACAATGGCCATTTCTACTTTTGATTTAAATTGTCTGTAACTTTGTAAGAATCAGTTTGGAAACCTCAACTATGTTTAAAAAGTGATGTTTGCTACTGGAGGCTGCAAATCATACCTACCACTCAGAACTGTTATTAAAAGGCCTTTCAACACATTTTCCTCCTCCTTATTAATAATGAACTTATCTAGTGATGTGGCATGCTGAAAACCTCCAGGCAGTCCAGCCATAGATTATTAAGTGTTAATTCACACAAATATGCACAAACAGCTAAACAATTTAAAATGATTTAATAATAGCTAAAAACCAGCAGTGGGTCACAATGTATGGAGGAGCTGACTCACCAGATCCCCACTGATTCAATGAGCCTACTGTGATTTCCTCATGGATTTCAGCCAATAAATGTTGTTGGCTGCAACTTATATTTGAAATGCATTTTTTTCTGAAGCAGGAAAAATGCCATTAGCGTGGCTCCCAGCATGCTATGAAGTGACCACACACTATGATCATGGAACTATCTCCTGTGATAAATATGAAATGAGACATGCAGGATTTAACAGCAGGACTACAATGGACTGCCACAACCTTGAGGATATTATCAAGGTTTGCCTTCACAGGCAGTCCATCTGGCATGGCCTCTTCCACCTCCATGACCATTAGGAATCAGAGTTCCTCCTCCACTCATTTTGCCATTGGGCCCGATATGATGGTTTCCAGAGGCATTTCCTTCACTGAGGGGGAGGAAATGAAAACATTATCAAAGTAACAATAATGAAATAATGAACAAAAAGCATAGATTAAAACTTCTTGTGATTAGGGAAGCATATTTGAAGTGGGGGGGGGGGGAAACATAGCCTTGTTATACTTAGAAATAATAACATTAGAGGCCCTTACGTTACTTCACAAAACCATGTTGTGTCCTCATTGCCCCACACCCCCAAAAAAACCTTAGCGTGATATGTTACAGGTAACATTGATATTTGAAAAGTGCTACGTCCAAGCATATCATTGTCACAAACTACCCAAGGCTGGCCTGAATTATTTTAATCTTCTAAGAATGTCCTGCTTCAGTACAGAGGATACCACAAAGCAACCTGTACATTTTGCATAGTAGTTTTTTTCCCCTGACTGCTGCATGTGAACTGAAAGTTATGTTTTTCTCATCTTCTGCAGAGTCACAAGAAATAATAGGAAGTTTCTAAAAGGATGCTTCCCTTGGGTGTGGTGCAGCTGTAAGAACTGTTGGCTAGTGAAACTACTTGGGACACTTGTGTCATCGCACCACTCTTTACAATATCCTCACACTTAACTAATATAGCAACCATGACCAAAATATGTGCAGGGAACCACACAGTTAGAAGATGGAGAAAGGTGCTCACTGGATAAGGAATAACATATAGCTGAGGAACACGACCTGCCCTACATCACAGGACACTGAATAGGCTGAGGGCCAGGATCCCTAAATGAAAGAACAACATGCTCAAGTGGGGCTACTGGCAGACAACAACATGCTATGTGAATGTGGAGAGATACAGAATCCTGCTCATTTGATGGTCTGCCAATTACTGCTGGAAACACATATTGATGAGGATTTAAGTATGGCCAATGACAAAGCCAAGGAAGTGGCTTCAATTTGGCAGTTTAAAGTTTAACCTACGCATGAAAGAAGACCACACACTTAAGGACAATAACACTAGCAGTTGTCACTCTCTCTCTCACTTTCAACCACACAGCCAGGCATGCAGCTTTTTTCCAGAGGAGTGGGAGAGCACAAATTATGACCAGCTTCACAAGTAGAACAATTTGCAGTTCAAGAATGGGTTGTCCATTTATGATGTTGTATCCCTGCAGAATTCTAGCCAATGACAATGTGTCTAGTAACATATGAAATGTAGGCCTACAATATTGGTCCACAACCTTCTGGGCCATGGAGGCTGCATTAGAATGCCCAATGCCTAAAGAGAGCCACATCTTAAATCAATATGGAACCAAATTATTAACCTACTGATTTAGGTAAAAAAAATAAACAGTCAGAGGTCAATGAAAAAATGATAATATTATGAGTATCTGCTGGCTAACAAAGCACCCAGAATGGTTAAAATGCTAGTATGGAGGATAAAGACCACAAGGGGGATGACAGAAGAAACTATGGAAATCAGAAGAAATAGTGTTGCTAGTGTACTTTTTTGTAACAAAAGCATAGAAGCAAGCAGTACATGTTGTCACTTGAGGCAGGAAGAATAGTGTGGGTCTGAGGGGAAATGCTTTGATATTTGCCATGATAGCAATAAACAAGCAGGTTGGAGGGCCACACAGAAAGAGCTTGGGGGGTCTCCTCTGATCTAGGACATCATTCTGCATCCCATTGCTTGGCTTTTGATGACAAACACAGCAGAACAACTCTTCTGTTACTGTGCATGACTAAAATAACTAGGGAGTTCAACTCCTAGTATATCATATTTGTTAAATTGGATTTCTTCAGGATCATGGAGCAGGTTTTTATTATAGTTCCATAAATGACCTGAATTCCATTTCAGCAGCTGTAGATGGAAACAGCACTTAAGATTAGGTGGTTGTTGCTGAAGTCACTCAAAAGGAGGGATTTTTCCAAAATTTATTGTTCACATTAAGCAAATATGAACAGTCTATTTTATTTGTCATTGCCTTATAAGACTCTCATTTTAGTCGCAGGAGTTTGAGAAAAAAAATTGCTCTCAAACATAAAATTATTTTGCAGGAGATGTCTACACACCCATGAAAAGAAACTTTATTTTACTGCAACTATTAAAAAACATAAATGATTTGAGCTGTACACATATTGCTTGCTATTACACAGTTAACTACTATGAATCATATGAACAGTACAATGCAGAATGATTTCTCAGGTGAAAGACAACTGGACTACATGTGGCCATTGACTGTCATTTAATTTAATTTAATTTAATAGTCATATTTATATATGCCGCCCACTCAGGCAGAACCCGACTCAGGGCAGCATTACAACAAGTTCTAAAAACACATAAAAAACACTTTAAAAGTTGCATAACCCACCCACATAATAATTAGTGACCCAATGATCCAATCAGTGACCCAGTGAAGCCAATGTTTTATAATTTTAATTAGAATTAAAGCAAAATACATATGGAACTCTATACAGGTTTAAATTTAAACTCACATGTCCCTCTGAAATCAAGGTTAGTTAAAAGCCTGTTATTATTTAAATAATTCTATGCTTTAACTTTAGCAAAATAACCAGACTGACAGCTAAATGGGGCTGCTTTTCTGCTTTCTGCCCTCCATATTATTTCTTTGGAATGCTTTCATTTTTTTGGTTTTTTTTTTCATAATCAGTATGAAACTCTGGGGTTTATTTCACATAAAGCATTTCACATAAAGTATTTAACATAAAGTAAAGCAGTGGCTCAAGTGGCTAAGATGCTGACTGGGAGGGGGAAGGTCAGCAGTTCGATTCTCGAGTACTGCAGGATGGAATGAGCTCCCGTCTTTGTCTCAGCTCCTGCCAACCTAGCAGTTCGAAAGCAAGAAATTGCAAGTAGATAAATAGTGACCACTTTGGTGGGAAGGTAACAACATTCTGTGTGCTCTGGTGTCTAGTCATGCCTGCCACATGACCATGGAAACATCTGCAGAAGCAGACAGCACTGGCTCTTTGGCTTTGAAACAGAGATGAGCACTGAACCCTAGAGTCGGATCCGACTGGCTTTCGAGCAAGGGAAACCTTTACCTTTAACCTAAAGATCTTCACATATATCGGTATGGTGCAGGAATTTCCCAAACTCATCTTCCTTGTTGAAGCACTATTTACTCTTCTGAAGCCAGGGCTATTATCAAAACTCAACACCTGTGTGCAATGTCTTCATTTCCAAGTGCCTCCCAGTCCAAATGCTAAGTCTTCATTTTCCTATGGTCTTGAAACTGCTGGCTAGAACTGACATTGGTGGCTGGGGCCAGTATGAATTAGGTTGGCTGTTTTTGCATTCCTCTCCCAAAGTGTTGTGTATGCATGTAATTCAGCTGCCCGCCAGAGCACAGCTGGGGGAGCTCACCTCACGTGGCTCCAATCACCCAATGAGTAACAACCGCGGGAAACCTTCCTGCCACAGGTGAGCCATGCCAGGTATGCAGTATGTCAGAATGACGTCACTGGTACCACAACCAATGGGCACACTGCGGGGGGAAGTCAAATGTGTTGTACCATATATAAGGAGGAAAGCCTCCGCCATTACCTCATGTACAGATTGATCATGCTGCAATAAAGAAGTGTTTGCCCCACCTGCTGGCTTGTGTGCAATCAATCTGCCTACATCGAATTGGCAGTGCTTGCTCTGATGTTGCTTGTTAGCATATTGTTTATCAAGCTGATAGCCTTACTAAGATCACAGGCAGGACTGGTTGCTCACTGTTGATGCCAAATCCAAGACCAACCTGTTTGCTGGAATAGAAATCATGACTTTAGGTAAAACCAGGCACTTTGATATTTCATGCTCAAGATAAAGCTGTCATAGCTATGAATATAAGAATGCTTTCCTGCTTTCCTTCCTCTCACTGAAGATAGTGAATGTAGAAGAGATAGATATATAAGAGAGGGATTTAAGGTGTCAGTCTCATAGGCATTAGCATCATCAGTTGGCACTCTCAAGCAGCTCATTCCTGCTGACACATGCCCTTCTCTGGGCCACTGTACTTGACAGGTAAAATCTTGATCAGGAATTGCTACCTAATGCCTCATTTAGTGAATCACCTCATTGCAGCTCCACAGTACGGAACTGCTGGTCACTGCCCTATATGGCAAGACTGTTCTCAGTGACTGACTCTAGCCAGGCTCCTGAGAAGGAAGGAGTATAAACTTATCATGTTCTTGGCTGGTCCGGCCCGGAGGGAAGAAGACTCAGCTGTGCAGGGGGCTGGTGGTTTTAAAAACTCTGCCACCACCCTACCAGACTCCTTCCCTCAGTTGGTCTGGCCCAGAGGGAGGAGGACCCAGCTGTGTGGGTCTTCTCCCCCCCTGGCTGGGGAGGAGGGGAGCAGAATCTGTGCAGCCCAGCTAGCTTTAAAAACAGCAGCGTGCTCACACGCCGGCAGACCTCACGCATGGGAACGGACGCATTCCACAGCAGGGGAAAGCCAAGCTCCACAGCAGCAGAAGGTAGAGCAGCGGATGCGTGGCAACCGTGGCCGTGATCCCTATCCATCCACCAAACCTGAGGGACATCATCCTGTGCTTCACCTGCCCAGCCGTACCACTCAGATTCGTCCGGTGATCACATCAACTCATAAGTTGTGTAAGGCATCTGGGAAATGCCCCGCCGGGTGGTAATGGGGGCATGCTTGGGGAAGCACTTGACTGTCAGGCAAGAGGCTCATTGCGGTGACCTCGAAGCCCTGGCCAGGCGGCACCACATCGGTGTCAGTCGACAACGTCTGACGGCGCTGGTGAAGCATCTGGGAGAGCATTGTTTGTTCTACCCAGAAGCAGGCACGATGGTGCCTGAGGTTTGGGATAGGATAGGATACTGCCTTAGGCAGGAGCCCAGGGCTCCTGCCGACATCATTGAACATAAGAACAGCCTTGCTGGAACAAGCCACAGCCCATCTCTTATTTGTTTGAGAACTAGTACCCAAAAGTTTCATCGAGTGTCCCCTAGTTCTAGTGTTGTGCGATAGGGAAAACAGTTTTTCTTTATCTACTTTGTCCACACCGTGCATGATTTTATAAACTTCAATCAGGTCACCTCTTAGATGCCGTCGTTCAAGAGTGAAAAGGCCCAATCGTTGCAGCCTCAGATGGTAAGGAAGGTGTTCCAGTCCCCTAATCATTCTGGTTGCCCTCCTCTGCACTTTCTCCAACTCCATAATATCCTTCTGGAGGTATCGCAACCAGAACTGTACACAGTATTCCAGATGGGGCCTCACCATAGATTTATAAAGAGGCAAAATGACACTTGCTGACTTATTTTCTATACCCTTCCTAATGATCCCTAGCATTGAGTTTGCTTTTTTCACTGCTGAGGCACACTGGGCTGACACCTTCATTGAGTTGTCCACCAGGACACCAAGGTCCCTTTCCTGGTTTGTCGCAGAGAGTTCAGACCCCATCAGTTTATAATTATAATTGGGTTTTTTTTTTTGCCCCAACATGCATCACTCTGCACTTACTAATGTTGAAGCTCATTTGCCACTGTTTTGCCCACTCCCCAAGTGTCAAGAGATCCCTCTGGAGCTCCTCACAATCTCTCAGTTTTCACTACCCTGTATAATTTAGTGTCGTCAGCAAATTTGGCTACCTTGCTTTTTACTCCTACCTCTAGATCATTTATGAAGAGGTTGAAAAGCAGGGGTCCCAGTACTGAACCTTGGGGGACCTCACTCTTTACTTCCCTCCACTTGGAGAAGTGTCCATTTCGTGCTACCCTCTGTTTCCTGTCCCTTAGCCAGTTGCTGATCCAGGACAAGACCTGTCCCTTTATTCTATGACTGGTAAGTTTATTCAAGAGCCTTTGGTGTGGGACTTTGTCAAACGCCTTCTGAAAGTTCAGATAAACAATGTCAACTGGATCCCCCTTATCCACATGCTTGTTGACACTCTCAAGAAATTCCAACAGATTAGTGAGGCATAATTTGCCCTTGTAAAAGCCATGCTGGCTCTCCTTTAGCAGCACCTTCTCTTCTATGTGCCTATTAATTCCATCTTTTAGGATGGTTTCCATCACTTTACCTGGGACACATGTCAAACTGACAGGTCAGTAATTTCCTGGATCACCCCTGGATCCTTTTTTGAAACTTGGAGCAAGTGTAGGCAGGCAATTTCAGCAGCCAATTCAGCCTGAGCAGAGATTGATACTTCCACGGTACTTCCATTGTATGAGGAACCATTGGCCCCAACACATCTCTGCCTGATCATCCACTTTAGGCATGGGGGCTGGGAGGATTTAGGCAGCCTAAGCATTTCAAAGCCAGTCAGGAGTCCTCCCCAACAAAGGAGTGAAAAATATCAATGCAAGGGGAAATTGCCAGCAGTGCAATTAGCTAACACGCAGCTGCTGTGTTCAGCCTGCCTTGAGGCAGACGTATTTTTGAGCAGACAGACTATTGTCCACATGCCTGCCTTATGTAGACTGCTCCCGGAGACCTACACAGCCATTGGCAGCATAGAGTTCCAGGGCAGATACACTAAGGAACTCAAAACCAGAGCAGTACAGAAGCCAAAGGAGCTTGTTTCCAGTGTGGGAAGATGGGGCACCTTAAAAGAGAATGCCGGTCGAGGCCAGGCAGCAGAGGGAGAGGTTCCCCCCCCCCCAAGGAGGGAAAAGGCAGATCTTCCAGGGGCTGTCTGAATAAGCCTACCGTCGAGTGCCCACGCTGGCTTTAGGGCTTCCACTGGGCCAGCCAGTGTCCAAGTCCGGGAAACCAGCCAGCAGGCACGCTTTCAGCCCAGGTCCAACAGAAGGAAGCCACCACTCTGGCTACACCAGAAGAAAAATCCCAGCAATAAATACCCCAAGCATTCCTGAGGCACAGGCAGAAACGGTTTGTCTTGTCTCAAAGTAGCACAGTAACTCACTCCTCAGTAAGAGTACAAGCCCAGACGGTCCTGCAGCCATCTGTGAATTGCCTGAATAGGCAGCTAGGAATTATTTTTTCATGTATTAGATATATGATTCAAATTTTTGTTGTTGTTCAGTCGCACAGTCGATTCTGACCTTTTGCAACCCTATGGACCATTGTTCTCCAGGCACCCCTGTCCTCCTCCATCCCCCTCAGACTTCCCAGTTCTGTGCCCATTGTGTCTAAAATACCATCTAGCCATCTCATCTTTGGCCTCCCCCTTCTTCTTTTGCCTTCCACTTTTCCCAACATCAAGGCCTTCTCAAGTGAATCCTCCCTTCTCATTTGATGTCCAAAGTACTTTAGCTTCATCTTTACTATTTGACCTTCCAATGAGCAGTCAGGGTTGATTTCTTCTAAGATTGACCTATTTGTTCTCCTCGCTGTCCAGGGGACTCTCAAAACTCTCCTCCAACACCACATTTCAAAGGTATCTATTCTTCTGCGTTCAGCTTTCCTAATTGTCCAGCTATCGCATCCGTACATTACCACTGGGAATACCATTGCTTTGACTATTCTAATTTTTGTTTTCAATGTGATGTCTCTGCTTTTCACTATGTTCCCCAGGTTTCTCATAGCTTGTCTCCCAAGAATCAGTCGCCTTTTTATTTCATGGCTGCAATCCCCATCTGCAGTGATCTTTGATCCTAAGAATGTAAAATCTATCACTGCTTCTACTTCTTCCTCATCTATTTTTCATGAACTGATCGGACCTGTTGCCATTATCTTGGTTTTCTTGATATTGAGTCTGAAGCCAGCTTTTGCACTCTCCTCCTTCAAGCCCAATCAAGAGATTATTTTGGTCTTCCTCACTTTCTGCCATTAGGGTGGTATCGTCTGCATATCTCAGATTGTTGACGTTTCTCCCAGCAATTTTTATCCCATATTGTGATTCCTCCATCCCTGCATTAAGCCTGAATTTTAGAATGAATGAACGGTGCACCAGAATGGATGATTTTTAGAATATTTCCCTGCTATGATATGTGTTCGAATGATTGTGTTATAATGATTGCAACATTAAATGTGAAATGCCAGGTATTGTATTCTAAACAGTCACCTCTATTCATGTGTAAACTACATTGTTTCAATGGCCACTGAATGGTTAACCCAGCCCTGTTCCATTCCAGGGGCAGGCTGGGGAAACTACTACGAGTGGCAGGAAAAAACTTCCCTGGTCCCTGGAATGCCTGCTTAGGCAACAGGGATGAGGGAGTGGGGGAAGAGAAGGGGCCGGAGTGACCCCCCTCCCTGCCAAACCGGTTCTTCAAATGAAGGCTTTTTTCCTTCTTCTAGGAACTAAGCTGTGACTCCCTTATTCCAGAGTCCACTTGACAGATTGAGCACCTGGGGCAAAGAAAGGTAATGAGTAAGTAGAGAGAATGACAGAGAAGGTAGGAATGAAAAGGGACAGTACGTTGAGAGGAGGAAAAAGTGTCAGCGAAACAGAAGTCGGAGCACAGGCAAATGTAGGACAGAAGGAAGAGAAACAGGGATGTTGATAGGAGTAGAGGCATGGATTGGGAAATGTTAAAGGAAGAAATTTGGCATCATGGAAAGCCTTTGCTGGAGCGGGGGAGGCAGTCTTTCCACAGCATCGCGAACTGTGAATTGACTGTCCCTCTGAGATTTTTTTAAACCCAGCTAGCGTTTTCTTCAAAAAGGAATAACTTCCATGGAATCTGGAGCTCCTAAATCCCCCAAAACCTTCATAATAGTATGTCTCATTTCTGGTTAATGCATGTTACTATTGTCTAAGTAACTGTCTGAACGTTTCTAACTCTTTGCTTTTTAGAGCAACACCTCACGACTGGAATTTATTTACACAGCGATGCCTAATCCATTTAGATGACATGAATAATCTTTTTCTTTTTGCAGACTTTTCTCCAGAGCATCACGTTTTAATGACAATTTATTTTTTTTACATACCAAGTCCAAGTCTTTGGTGTATGCTATAATATTAGTGTTTATTTTACAGCTACTTCAGTTAATTAACCTTTCATGAATAAGGGTTGTTATCTTTCTCCACAGTGAAAGGAATTCAAGAGGTGTTAACTGATAACATGTTTCTTCATTCTATGTTTGCAGCCAAGGATTGTCCTTCTAGTTTGTTTATCCTTCTGAAGTTTTTTAGTCTGCCCTTTTTACAGGGGGAAGAAAAGATTAACCTAGCTCCTGAGATAGTGCAGAGTGCAAAATAAGTCTTGTGCAAAACTAGTTTTGCCTGAGGTCCATATTTCACACTCAGGAGAACTCTAGCAAAATTCTGGGGAACCCTGATTAGACAAAGTCATAATTCCAATCAGATGCAGGCCTCTGAGGGCCACTTTTTTGCTGTTAGATAAGGCACGTGCCAAAATGAGGTTAAGCAAAACTGGTACCCCTCTTCGCTGGACCCTCTCATGAGCTCCAGCCCAGGGGCCCCACAGAAAATAGTGGAATGGATGCTTGCACCAAATCCTTCTTCTGCAGCAGGAGTTGGCAGTCACAGTCATTCACATTTCAAGATAGGATTTGGCTGAAATAATTGTGTTTATCTGTAAAGGGCTTTGTTGTTGTTATTCAGCCCTGTGCTTATTCAGTCTACACTACTATCTAGATACCATCTGGCCATCTCATTTTTGGCCGTACCCTTCTTCCTTTGCCCTCCACCTTCCCCAACATCAGGACTTTCTCAAGTGAATCCTCTCTTCTCATTTGATGTCAACTTCATCTTTGTTATCTGTCCTTCTTAGGAACAGTCAGGGCTAGTCTCTTCTAATACCTATTTGTTCTCCTCGCTGTCTAGGGAGCTCTCGGAGCTCTCCTCCAGCACCATGTCTCTAAGCCGTCTATTTTTCTTTGTTCAGCCTTTCTAAATGGTTTAGCTTTCACAGCCATACATTGCCATCAGAATGCCATTGCTTTGACTATGCCGACCTTGTTTTCATTAAGATGTCTCTATTCTTCACTACGCTCCCCAGGTTTTTTATACCTTGTTCCCTAAGAATCAGTTGTCTTTTAGTTTCATGGCTGCAATCCCCATTTGCAGGGATTTTCATCCCTAAGACAGTAATATCTGTTGCTGCTTTTACTTCCTCCCCATCTGTTTTCAGGGTCTCATATGGCCTGTTGCCATTTTCTTCATGTTGAGTCTCAGGCCAAAATCAGCTCACACTGTGCTTTCTTTTAGACAAAAAAGAAAGGGGGGATTAGCCCCCCCGCATCCACAGTTATGCTCAGTCATATTATTGCATACTAACCTTCTCAAGCTGCATCGCAGCTAGTTTTTTCTGTCTAATGCAGGTCAATTTCTGAAACCTTGTCAGAACCACCACCTCGATAAACCAAGCCCATCAGGCGCAAGAATTGCTTAAAGATGACATCAACTGTCCTTAAGATGATTTTGGCATGCTTCTTACTTCAAGGGGGGTGGATTTGGGATTGGACTTTTTGCACACAGACATTGGACTTTTTGCACACAGACATTGGATTTTTTGCACACACATGGATATGCAATGCTACTTTCATGAACAATGCTCTCAGTGAACACATTACTTTGCCTAAAATGTACTGTCACCTTCTATGTACGTTCTGAGTTATAATTCACACCAAAAGGACAATTCATAAATATCTTACAGAGTTTCACCACAGAAGCTCAAGTGCAACAGATGAATGTCTACTGCCATTGCTTGTATTATTTTCATATTTCAATGCCTTTTTCATGCCTTTGTACCATGATTTGGGTTTCTCAAGGGTTAATTCTTGTATACATAATTGCATGTTACTCACACATTTGCCCCTTTTCGATGCTATCCTCACTAAGAGATATCTTGGCCATGGGTGGGAGAAACATCACAGGGCCACACCGAAGGTTGAGCTTTCTGGAACCAGAGTAACCCCTGGCTATTGTAATTCATTATCTCAGTGTCTATCACTCCTCTATTGTGTTAGAGAAGCATTTACATAGTTACCAGAAGAGGTCACCTTGCAAAGTAGCCTAAGCTGCCACCGGGATGGGGGTGGGGGGTGGGGAGAGATTAATCCCTCCAGTTTAACATCAAACAGAAAGCAAGCCACGATCTTTACAATTCCCTGATGGTTGCCTTATTCCTTCCCTTGCTTAAGGGGGGAGGGGTCCGGCCCTTTTCAGGAGACTTAACGCCAGGTTCCAGTACAACATTTGGAAGAGACTTGCCAACCAATCTGACTCTTGCCCAAAACAGGTGACAGAAACTGTGCCCACTGATGCAGTCATTCTAGCCACACTCCAAGTGGCCATTAGCCCAAACACACCTTATGACTGGCTGCTCCTCAGTTGAGGGGCAGTGTCCCCATTGCCTTAGCCCCGTTAAGGAGTCCTGGAAATGTAATCACTCAGACATTATTGGTGTAATGTACAGTCATGTTATTTTGCCCACAATGGTCTTTCACTTGTAACCAGCATACTTGGATATACCTGCCAATGTATCAGATTCATATTGCTATAGGTCATTTAACACTGGTGCTCCCAAAAATGGAAATGCTTGCACTACACACATTCATCCCATGACCAGCCAGGTTCGCTCGAGCAGTCCAATCTTAAGCTGCTAGCCTTATAGGGATGCCCAAACTTGCAGTGGGTAATGCATATAAAACTGGTCAGTTGTCATGTGCCCTGGCCAAAGGTCTCAATTGCACTCCTTCAGCGATAGCTTTACTTAATCAAGAGCAAATAGAAATTAGACATGCAGTATTGGATCATCACACAGCTATTGATTACTTGCTTCTTCTCCATCACTTAGGATGTGAGACAGCTCACAATATGTCTCACAGACAATTCCCACAGAATCCAGGGTCAAATCACTGACTTGGACACACATTCAACCGGACACCAATTGGGGGTGTTTGGAATGAGGTCTGGTCCTGGGTGCCATGGAACTGGTTGCAAACAACGCTTAAGGTCACCGCTGGTGTTGTGGTAGCGGGAGTCATGCTATGCTGCTTTGCACAATGCATCCCCTTGTTCCTATCCATGTGCCATTATTATATTATTCAAATCTTCTCTAAATGTTGTTCTCCATGTTTTCTTTGGTTTACTTGATGGTCTTGTGGCTATGAACTGATATCTATAACTGATATCTATAACTGATATCTATAGTTATATAAATATTGCTCTACAATTATATATGCAAAGCAGTATGTTTCGGTGGCACATTATGCTCTCACTACCATCATCATCACCATTCAAATCTTGGAACATGAGAAATGAAGAAATAGGGAAAGGAAACAGGGAAAGCTTTGTGCATACCAGTATTATGGTGGTGTGAGAAGACTGGCCCATATATTGAGAACATCATCAAACTAGTCAAAGAAATATTAGGATGGAAACTACCAAGACACCTAGTACCTTCATTTTTAAATATGTGTGAAGGAAGAGCTACAATGTGTAATATAAAATCTGTAATACAGTTTATATGTGTCACATAATAATGTACTTAGCAGCCAAGAGGAAGGACCATAAAGTACTTGATTACTTTCTTGCAAAAAACTGAAAATAAATAGAAATGATAAAGTTAACCACTTAAAATAAATTTTTAAAATGAACAAGAGAGGAAGAAAAACAAATGCTGGGAACTGGGTAATGTTTGTTCCATACCACAACAGCAAATGTGTTTAAATGAGACCTTTGATTCTATCTTTGATTTTGATTTTACTGCAGAGATGGCATATTACTAATCATAATCATATGTTCTTTTTTAAAAGCTTCAATAATTCAATATTTTTAACTGAGGTAAAGATCAAAGGCAAATTTGCTTGCAACATCAATTTAGGAGTTTTGAAAAAAGAGTCACATTAGCATCAACAATGGGATTAATTAGACTCCACTGGAAGCTTTTCAAACAGCAAACATCTAGCCAGTTGACTCATAATTACAGTTTATTCTTAATTGTTTTTAAAAAGCATACAGTAAGGAGATATTCTTAATAGGAAAGTGTGTATGTTAGAGAACTAGAGAGAGAGAGAGGAGTAGGTTTTTTAAATTAAATTTTCAACAATAATAGGTAAAGGTAAAGGTTTCCCTTGCTCGAAAGCCAGTCGTATCCGACTCTAGGGTGCAGTGCTCATCTCTGTTTCTAAGCCGAAGAGCCAGCGCTGTCTACTTCTGCAGACGTTTCCGTGGTCATGTGGCAGGCATGACTAGACACCGGAGTGCATGGAACGCTGTTACCTTCCCACTGAAGTGGTCCCTATTTATCTACTTGCAATTTCTTGCTTTCGAACTGCTAGGTTGGCAGGAGCTGGGATGAAGACGGGAGCTCATTTCCGTCCTGCAGTACTCGGGAATCGAACTGCTGACCTTCCGCTTCCCAGTCAGCGTCTTAGCGACTTGAGCTTTAAAAAACAATTATGAATAAAAATACAAACAACAAACTTAGAAATACAATATATAAATGAAAAAGAAAGAAAGAAGAAAAACATAAAATACAATTAAATTACAACTTAGTAATATAACACCTTCCCCTTTCTTCCATACATCATTGATTATATAGTACATTATAACACTCTTGCAATTATCCTAATATACATATTCAAACTCACTTCTTATACTCCTCAACTTACATCTCCAAAACATTTTATCTTTATTGTTATCTATCCGATGTAACCTCACTGGGGTCAAGTACCATTTCCACAACATTTTATAGTTATGTTCTTTCACTCTAACAGACATAGTTCTCATAATCCTTTTCTTCCATTTCTTTTTCCAAACCTCATCTGCAATTTTTATTTTCAAATCTTGTTCCCAATTTGTTTTTAATGCTTCTTGTGGATTACCATCTTTATTTAACATTATATATATTTTGCTTGTTGTTGTTCAGTCGCACAGTCGATTCCGACCCTTTGCGACCCTATGGACCATTGTTCTCCAGGCGCCTCTGTCCTCCACCATCCCCCTCAGTCCTCCAGTTCTGTGCCCATTGTCTACAATACCATTTATCCATCTCATCTTTGGCATCCCCCTTCTTCTTTGCCCTCCACCTTTCCCAACATCACGGCCTTCTCAAGTGAGTCCTCCCTTCTCATTTGATGCCCAAAGTACTTTAGCCTCATCTTTTCTATTTGACCTTCCAATGAGCAGTCAGGGTTGATTTCTTCTAAGATTGACCTATTTGTTCTCCTTGCTGTCCAGGGTACCCTCAAAAACTCTCCTCCAACACCACATTTCAAAGGCATCTATTCTTCTGCGTTCAGCTTTCCTAATTGTCCAGCTCTCACATCTGTACATTACCACTGGGAAAACCATTGCTTTGACTATTCTAATTTTTGTTTTCAAGGTGATGTCTCTGCTTTTCACTATGTTCCCCAGGTTTCTCATAGCTTGTCTCCCAAGAATCAGTCGCCTTTTTATTTCATGGCTGCAATCCCCATCTGCAGTGATCTTTGATCCTAAGAATGTAAAATCTGTCACTGCTTCTACTTCTTCCCCATCTATTTTCCAGGAACTGATTGGGCCTGTTGCCATTATCTTGGTTTTCTTGATATTGAGTCTCAAGCCAGCTTTTGCACTTTCCTCCTTCAATCCAATCAAGAAGTTCTTTAGGTCTTCCTCACTTTCTGCCATTAGGGTGGTATCGTCTGCATATCTCAGATTGTTGATGTTTCTCCCGGCAATTTTTATCCCATATTGTGATTCCTCCATCCCTGCATTGCGCATTATGTGCTCTGTGTATAAGTTGAATAAGCAGGGTGACAAAATGCAGCCTTGTCTTACTCCTTTTCCTATTCCAAACCACTCCGTCATTCCGTGTTCTGTCCTAACTGTTGCTTCTTGATTCATGTACAGATTTCTCAGGAGGCATATGAGGTGCTCTGGTATTCCCATCTCTTTAATCACTTGCCACATCTTGTTGTGATCCACACAATCAAATGCCTTAGTGTAGTCAATAAAGCAAAAGTAAACTTGTTTCTGGTATTCCTTTGTTTTCTCCATGATCCAACGTATGTTGGCAATGTGGTCTCTAGTCCCCCTGCCTCTTCTGAAACCAGCCTGCACCTCTGGTAATTCTCTCTCCACATGCTGCTGAAGTCTATCCTGTTTTATCTTGAGCATCACCTTGCTGGCATGTGGGATGAGCGCAATTGTTCAATAATTTGAACATTCTTTGGCATTGCCCTTTTTTGGGATTGGAACATATACTGATTTTTCCCAATCCTGTGGCCACTGTTTTGTTTTCCAAATCTGCTGGCATATTGAATGCAGTAATTTGATGCCATCATCTTTTAGAGCTTTGAAAAATTCAACTGGGATACCATCATCTCCACTAGCTTTGTTGTTTGCAGTGCTCTTTAGGGCCTTTCTGACTTCACTCTCCAGGATGTCTGGCTCAAGTTCAATCTCTTCATCATTGTGACTATCAGGAGTGTTGAGATCCTTTTTGTAGAGTTCCTCTGTGTACTCTTTCCATCTTTTCTTAATCTCTTCTGCATCAGCTAGCTCCTTTCCATCTTTGTCCCTTATCATGGTCATTTTTGCTTAAAATGTTCCCTTGATTTCCCAGATTTTTTTGAAAAGGTCTCTGGTTCTGCCTCTTTTGTTGTTTTCCTCCATATCTTTGCACTGTTCTTTTAGGTAGTTTCCCTTATCTCTCCTTGCTTTTCTTTGAAATTCTGTGTTCAAATGATTGTATTTTTTCCTTTCTCCTTTGACTTTTGCGTTCCTTCTTTCCTCTGCTATTTTAAGAGCCTCATCAGACAACCACTTTGCTTTCTTACTCTTCTTTTCTTTTGGTATGGTTTTTTTTGCTGCTTCCTGCATGATGTCCCTCATCTCTGTCCATAATTCTTCTGCCACTCTATCTATTGAGTCTAAGCCATTGAATCTGTTCATCACCTCCACCGTGTATTCTTTAGGGATGCTGTCTAGGTGATATCTGTCTGGTCTCCTTGTTTTCCCTATTTTCTTTAGTCTAAGCCTGAATTTTGCAATCAGTAGGTTGTGATCTGAGCCACAGTCTGCTCCAGTCTTGTTTTTGCTGACTGTATGGAGGTTCTCCATCTTTGGCTGCAGAGTATGTAGTCAATCTGGTTTCGGTGTTGGCCATCTGGTGATTTTGTTGTTGTTCAGTCGCACAGTCGACTCCGACCCTTTGCGACCCCATGGACCATTTTCCTCCAGGCGCCTCTGTCCTCTACCATCCCCCTCAACCCTCCCAGCTCTGTGCCCATTGTGTCTATAATACCATCTAGCCATCTCATCCTTGGCCTCCCCCTTCTTCTTTTGCCCTCCACCTTTCCCAGCATCAATGCCTTCTCAAGTGAATCCTCCCTTCTCATTTGATGTCCAAAGTATTTTAGCTTCATCTTTACTATTTGACCTTCCAATGAGCAGTCAGGGTTAATTTCTTCTAAGATTGACCTATTTGTTCTCCTCGCTGTCCAGGGGACTCTCAAAACCCTCCTCCAACACCACATTTCAAAGGCATCTATTCTTCTGCGTTCAGCCTTCCTAATTGTCCAGCTCTCACATCCATACATTATTACTGGGAAAACCATTGCTTTGACTATTCTAATTTTTGTTTGCAATGTAATGTCTCTGCTTTTCACTATGTTCCCCAGGTTGTCCATGTGTAAAGTCGCCTCTTGTGTTGCTGGAAGAGAGTGTTTGCTATGACCAGTGCATTCTCTTGGCAGAACTCTATCAGTCTTTGCCCTGCTTCATTCTGTGTTCCAAGCCCAAACTTGCCTGTTATTCCCTCCACTTTTTGATTTCCTACTTTGGCATTCCAATCTCCTCAGATAATTTGGACATCATTTCTTGGTGTCTGTTCTATGAGGTGTTGTAGGTCCTCATAGAACTGGTCTATTGTTGCTTCATCTGCACCCGTGGTTGGTGCGTATATTTGGATCACAGTAACATTGAAAGGTTTGCCTTGAATTCTTACTGACATCATTCTGTCATTTTTGAGGTTGTATCCCATTACTGCTTTTCTCACTATTTTATTGACAATTATGGCTACTCCATTTCTTCTAAGGTTTTCTTGTCCACAGTAGTAGATATGATGGTTTCCACAGCTGAATTTGCCCATCCCTGTCCATTTTAACTCACTGATTCCCAAGATGTCAATGCTTATTCTTTCCATCTCATTTTTACCACTACCAGTTTACCTTGGTTCATTGATCTCACATTCCATGTCCCTATGCAGTATTGCTCCTTACAACATTGCATTTCTCCTCCCCATTTCCTGTCCCTCCCCTTCCTCCACTCTGTGGTGTTAAGCATCCTGTATCATCTAGCCTGCTCCTTTGTTTTGCCTTTTGTTTTGGTCAATAGGGTTCTCTTGGCAAGCTTTGTGGCATGGTTTGCCAGTTTCTATGCCATTTTTTTCTCACATCATACATCATATCACAGTTTTAAAAAGTTTAAAACAGTTTAAACAACATATTATCATGCATATTATCACACTCTAAAACACAGTCTCTATGTTAATTGCTATATTAAGTCAGTGTAAAGTCTCTATGTCATTTGCTATATTAAGTCAGCTACATTTTTTGCACATCAGCTACTTATCTTTGCGTCCTCACCCCCCAGGTGGGGGTTGTGGTCTCTGGGTGGCCCCTTGCTCCAGGGACACGCAGCGGGCAGTGGATGTTTCCCCCCCGCAGCTCAGCTGGTCCTCCTCTGCCTCTGGTGACAGCAATTCCCCTTTCTCCCTTTCTTATCTTTAATAGAGAGGAGTAGTAAAAAATCCTGCTATCCTGCACTTCCCTAATAATTATTGTTACCTTTTCTGTATCCTTATGTGGACAAAGAAGTGAGAGGAGACAACAGCCAAGCTGAAAAACTTGGTGTTGTAAACTGCAGATATGTGATTTTCCCTGGCACTGTGGGAAGCCAAAATAACACCTAGGCAAATAATTCATAGCTGGTTCAGCTTATGAGAGGAAGATTAAAAAATTCAGTACTGTATAAGGACAACAAATGCAAGGGTCTTTCCTTTAAGTAAAAAAAAAAATGAAGAGCAGAAGGAAATGTAAGAAGGGCACCCAGTAAAGAAAATATTTCCAATATTCTCTCATCTTGGATTGGGAAACCTTCAATTTAATTCTTACAGGTATGTGAGATTGCTTATTGAATCCAGACTCTTCACTTGTCCAACACTGCTTGAGACAGATGTTTCTGCTGACTGCTCCCCCCCCCCCCTGTGGATTCTAGGAGTACTAGGAGAAGGCAAGTAATTAAAATTAGTCCAGCACAATGTAAAGGTGCCAGGTTGGAAAAAAACCCTGAGTTAAATATTACAATATTGCAGAGAAACTAGGAGGTGTTGAAAACTATAGGTGTGTGAGCAGAGTATAATATTGCATTGGATCCAAGCTCAATCACAATTAAAGAAGACCCACTTAAATCCATGGAAATTGCATGTGATTACAATAATCAAACATAGCTAAACCTGGATTTAAGGTACAGTATCATCCTTTATGTGAAAAGCAATAGAAATGCACTTTCTCCCCCATTCTTGCTCTAATTGTTTTCTCAATTGCTGATGGTCCTCCCTTGTTTCCCTTGACCATTTATTGATCCACAATTTATGGAACACCTAAGCAGCCATTAGTATCAGTTCAACATAACATGCTATAGTTATTTGAATGCTCTTGAATTGAGTTGATTGAGAATTGTAAAGATCTGGAGTGGTGCATTTGAAGGTATCCATTTAAACATGGCTATCTCATTTGGATTTTCTAGAGATCTGAAGATTCAGAAGATTCAAGAAAGCAAAGGGAAATTTAAGCTTAGATTAGTAATGCTGAATGACCAACTGGGAATCACACTATCTAGCAAGGAGAATATAAAGAGAAGATGGAAACAGTATACTGAAGTCTATACAGAAGAGATAAAAGAATGCCAGAAATGGATTGACTCTCTAAAGCAGAGGTTCCCAACCTTTTCCTGACCATGACCCCTCAGTCAGCTGAAGTGCCAGTCACATGGGTCCTCCTGGCAGTGGCAGCAGCTTGTGCATTTGTGCCACATTTCTCCACTTCCCTTGGAGGAGGGAGCAGGGGAGGAACAATTTTCAGCCACTTTTGATTTTTTGCCACATTTTTGCAACACTTCTGTGCACAAATGCAGTGATTTCAGCACTTCCATTGGCATAGGGGCACTTTCGGTGTCGGCAGCAACCCAACCCAGGGGCTGGATGAATTCAGCCTGGGGCCGGATCCAGCCCATGGGCCGGAAGTTTGGAACCCCTGCTCTAAAGGAAGGCACAGGCTTGAATGTGTAAGAGCTGAGCAAGACTATTGAAGGTAGCACAATTTGGAGATTATTCATTTATAGGATCACCATAGGTCAGAGGTGACTTGATGACACATATCAACAACAGTCCCTATTGCCCTATCAAGTTGCTCTGCTACTTGTACAAGCATGACTGCACATTGCTTGTGCCTCTGGCAGAGCAATCACAGCAGTGTGATAGATTCCCACACTTTTGAGAACATCTGTAATGTGGCACTTTGCAGGCGCACCCCCCCAATAACGGACACAGACAACATTGAAAGTGGATAACAGCATCGGGCCACATTTATTGATTCAATGCCCTAGTCCGAATTATAAATTTGTATTGGTAAAACGACCAATCATAATTCTTAAGGCAAGCAGGCCGAAGTAACACTGGTAAGGTACCACCCCAAAATTGCCAACGGCAATTGGTTACAATGTATCAATTTGTATCAATTTGTTTGTTGACGACAAACAAATTGTTGACCGTAGTCAATATCTAACTCATGACCCCACCCTCTGACGCGTATCCGTGAAATCACGGGGTGATGCATGCTGGTTAGCTATCGTCATCACCCCGTCGCCTGGTTCGTCGTTGACCGGACAACGTTTAACTAATTTATTCTGTCTAGTGTTGTCCAGTCAATTGCGAACCTGCCGGATACCTGTGGGTCATACTGTTTACCTTACCAGTGCTACGCGCCAATGTGACCAAAGTCAACATTAGGAACATAAGAAAGACCCCTATATCAAACCATAGCAACAGTGTGGGATGGGCAAAAAAGCCAGGACCCGGAAGCCAATGTGGGTCCCAGCCAAAAATTCCCACCCGGCCCCGAAGCGACCAAAATATCACACTGTTAACTAGGGAGGGGGTGGAGGGGAAAAGACTTCTCCGCTCCGTCGCTGAGGTAAAATGGCAGCTCGGCT
Organism: Bradypodion ventrale; assembly: GCA_035047345.1. Classification (NCBI taxonomy): domain Eukaryota; kingdom Metazoa; phylum Chordata; class Lepidosauria; order Squamata; family Chamaeleonidae; genus Bradypodion; species Bradypodion ventrale. The sequence continues at coordinate 295,898,773 of JAWDJE010000002.1, read as the reverse complement.
GCCTCGTGGCCACCCCTTTTATAAGGGAGCTGGCCACGCCCCTAACTACCCGGATTCTCTGTCCTGTGGGGGGGGGCCCGCAAAGAGCGCGGCGGCCATTTTGGCGCCGCGCTTGCATTGCAGGCGCACCCCCCCAATAACGGACACAGACAACATTGAAAGTGGATAACAACATCGGGCCACATTTATTGATTCAATGCCCTAGTCCGAATTATAAATTTGTATTGGTAAAACGACCAATCATAATTCTTAAGGCAAGCAGGCCGAAGTAACACTGGTAAGGTACCACCCCAAAATTGCCAACGGCAATTGGTTACAATGTATCAATTTGTATCAATTTGTTTGTTGACGACAAACAAATTGTTGACCGTAGTCAATATCTAACTCATGACCCCACCCTCTGACGCGTATCCGTGAAATCACGGGGTGATGCATGCTGGTTAGCTATCGTCATCACCCCGTCGCCTGGTTCGTCGTTGACCGGACAACGTTTAACTAATTTATTCCTGTCTAGTGTTGTCCAGTCAATTGCGAACCTGCCGGATACCTGTGGGTCATACTGTTTACCTTACCAGTGCTACCCGCCACACGGAGGGGCTTCAAAGAAGGCCTGACGCCCCCCCCAGACCGTCAGCTCGGTCAACAGGCCTCCTCGCCAATCACCCAACAGGAGGTCCATACCTCCTCGCGACAGATGGACCCCATCCCCTACGTACAAGTCATAATTTTGTAGGCTAACAGCGGGGTGATGACTGACCCGTCCCCAAGCCCCGTCGGCAAGAAACCGCGCCACCGCCCTATTGACCGTGCGCCTAGCGCGGTCAAGGGCCCGGAGGTTAACGCCCCCTCTATAAGAATGGCGCGGGACAATGTCCGACCAAACCAGGGTTGTGGCAGGCCAGACATAATGCAAGTAGGCGAGGTCCTCGCAAATCGCATGCTCAAGCGATAAGCCGGTGACCTGGCCCAAACCATTGCCCCCCAGGTGGATGATGAGAATGTCAGGCGGGTCAGCACCCAGGCCAGAAAAAAGGAAAGGCCGCAGCTCCCGCCATAACATCCCAGGCTTACCATGCCATGTGAGACTGGCGTGTTCACCCAGTCCCAGTCGGGGTCCCCACTCTGTCGCCGCAGCGTAACGCGCTGCCCTGTGCACATAGCTGTGGCCCACCAGCCATACTGTCACCGGTGTAATACGACACCCAGGGTCTGTAAGAAAATTGAGAAAAATTGAGAAAAAGACGGGAAGGTGACTGGATTGGTACTCATGGTGGAAGTGGGCGCACATAAAACTGAAAACATTGCGAGCCCCACCTCCCCATGCTGCGTATGTCAGCCCCAGAGTACCCAAAAGCAGCTGCTGTAGAGGCTGCACCAGTACGAAATGAATGTGTGCCATAACGGGCACCTGTTAGGCCCTACCCTGGTGAGGGCACTGCCTGTCACCTTCCAAAACTGAAATTTAGTAAGGGGAGACCCATCTTGGTGACAGAAAAACGGGCCGTGGTGCATGCCACGCAGTGCCAGGAACTCCTGTAGGGCACCAACCGGACAGATGTCTGCCAAAGAACACCATAGCAGTCTTACACCACTGCCTACGCCATGCTGATCTGTCTTAGAGGAGCGTATCCTCAACTGGGCCCAGTCTTTGGCAACATAGACATCCTCGAGTTCCAGTGCCCTACAACTTGCATCCGCCTTATACAGCATCTCAAGCTCGCCGGTGCGGAGCGCTCCAAAAAGGCCACCGTTGTAGCTGCATGAAGTGGGCTGCCTCATTTCCAAAACAGAGGCCAGGCCAGCCCCGGGCCAATTGGGTAAAACCCTGGGGAAATCTTGCATCCGCCTTACTCAGCATCTCAAGCTCGCCGATGCAGAGGGCTCCAAAAAGGCCACCGTTGTAGCCGCATGAAGTGGGCTGCCTCATTTATCAAAACTGAGGCCAGGCCAGCCCCGGGCCAATTGGGTAAAAACCCTGGGAAAATCTTGCATCCGCCTTACTCAGCATCTCAAGCTCGCCGATGCGGAGGGCTCCAAAAAGGCCACCGTTGTAGCCGCATGAAGTGGGCTGCCTCATTTATCAAAACAGAGGCCAGGCCAGCCCCGGGCCAACTGGGTAAAAAACCCCTGGGTAAATGGGGTGGCGGTCGGCCGGGAAACGCACGCGCACCCACCCCTCCCAAACATGTCTCACCCGGAAGTCATTGGTGCTGTCCACACGACCTCCCACTTTGGCCATAAAAGCCAACCCGACAGCTGAGATGCTATGGTGCGTGGTGCAAGGCCCTGGGCATACAGGTAAACCATGAACCGCAGAACATGGGCTACTGGGATCAGCCAGGTTCCTGGCAGTCGGAATCGGGTACATAATACTCTGAAGGAACTAAATGCGTGGTGATACGCCTTACTCATGCATGGCGCTAGTGAGAGGCCAATCGCCCAGTTCACCTCTCGTTGCCAACGTTCCATCTCTCGTCCAAGAGTGGCGAGGGAAATTCCTCCGCATCCGGGGGCCGAGGCACGGAACCGGGAGATCTGCAGGCGGGACAAAGCAGCAGCAATATCATTATCAACCCTTGGGACATGCCTGGCCCTGTAGGGAACGTTGAGGCACAGGTTGCATAACACAAACCAACGCACTAGCTCCATAACCCCGGGCGATTTGGAAATCTGTGCAGTGACGATGCGGACAACAGCCGCGTCGCCATGCCAAAATTGCACAACCGAGTTGGCCCACTCCTTGCCCCATAGCATCAAAGCACCCAGGATAGGGAGACATTCCAGATACGTGAGACCATGCAGGTGACCCTTGCCTGCCCAGGATGGTGGCCACCCACCATAGGCCCACTTCCAATTGAAGTACATCCCGTAAACCCAGGAATCCTGAGGCATCGGACTGCATCTGAAAGCAAGGGGGAGCCAGGAGATCAGACCCCAAAATGACACCCCGTTGAACTACCTCTGGATCTATGGCCAGACAAGCACGTCTGCCCCGATACCCCGGGTAAATCTGAGCCTGTGGTGGGGCCTGGAGAATCCAGCCATGGCATCGCACCAGCGCAGAGCAAATGCCCTGCCCGGTGCGACGACCCTGCCAGCTAAACTGGGGTGACCATGTAGCACCAAAAGTTCCCTCAGTGATGCCATGCGCTCGGCCAGCAAGACCGAGACAAGGGCCACTAGCCTTGAGACCTTATCCCACTGCAACCTAGAATCCTGCGCTACCGTGTTACTCTCCACCCCAGGAATACTAGCTGTGGAGATGGGCCCTCGGTCTTTTCGGGCGCTAAAGGGACACCCAGTTCCTCCATTAGCGTCTGAAATGTGTTGAGGAGACGTGTGTACGTGTCCCAGCCCCGTTCAGCCCCGAATAAAACCATCCAGGGAATGGGCTACAGACCGGGACCCTGACCTGCGGACAAAAGCGCAATCTAGGAAAGTGGTGAAACGCTCGAATACCGAGCCCCAATGGAATAGCCAAAAGGCATGGCATCATTGAAATAATATGCTCCCCGGGACGGGGGTGCAGGGACAGGGCCAGCAACCCTGCCCGCATAGACCCTATTGTCAAAGCTAGCAGCAGCCACCTCCTCCCTCCCCTTAAGGGATAAAAGATTGGGGGCATCTTGAGGGGACCTATTACCCACGAAAGGGATCCGGAACCCCTGCCTAGAACCCTGAAGGAGAGAACCCACATCCTCTCCCTTCGGGTACCATGTGAGCCACGCTCCAACATGTCCACCTTAAATGGGGAGGGAGCCCTTCGGTGAACTAGATCCATCTGCGGCAGTCTTGCCAGCCCCCTGTCTGCCCCACCCTCTGCCCCGCATTCTTCTAGGCCTGGGACAGGCAGAGGCCACATGGGGGCCAACACAGTTGGGATACTTCTGTCTGTATTGCAAGTCTTCCCATTAGAGGAACCATTGGACAAGAAAGTCCAGCACAGCAGGCGGGCTGGAACCCCCCGCCCCGCCCCCTGGCAGGTGACCTATGCTGGGGCCACCTGCTGAACCGCATGCCCACAATGGTATATCTCCCCGGGCGCAGGGCGCGTGGGCGTCACGTACAAAAGCCACAGCCTCTGGCCTGGCTCATCCCGCCTAATCTCGGGGTGCGGGGAAATCCGCCTATGGCATTCCCCGTCACAAGCCAACCACGCTGGGCCCGGAAAGTAAACCATCGCCCGGTAGAAGTTGTCCAAATACTGGACCATCGGAATTGCCAGATCCGGCCGGGCCCTAAGGTACACCGCCATGCATATGATGCAGGCCGGCAACCATTTGGCCCACATACTTGGTGGCTTGCGACAACGTGCCTGCCACTATCCTTCTCATTCTGCCCCTCCCTCTCTCCTTGATGGGCACCCTGTTTAGAAGCGCGAAGATATCCACGCACTCCCCCCGCCAAATTTACTCTCTGGCGGCCTGTGCCAAGCGGTCACTCAGCGGTAAGGAATAGGGGCTTGGACCAACCCGGCCACCCAAAACATTCCCCTCAGGGTAGGGAACACCCCCCACCACGGGGCCCTGGGTGTTAGCTGTCATCGCCGGGTGAGGCGTCAGCGGGTGCACCGCCGCACCACCCGCGCGAGGCCAAGGCCATTGAAAAGCCCCCCCCCATATTGGGAATGTATGTGGATGTACTCGCTTACACCGTATACTCACATGCTGCACCCCCGCGGGCCGCCCCCACCGGGGGTTCCGGCCCACTGGGGGCGTCGGAGCTCACGACCGACATAGAGCTCATCACCGGGGCCTGACCTGCACCTGGCTGCTGGCTGGGGAGCTGCGAGGCAGTGGGCGAAACCACGCCACGCGCCTGCAGCAGCTCAACCCTCCCTGTCGGCTGTTGTCCTCCTGCCGGCAGCGCCTCAAAAGGAACCCCAAAGGGTGGCCCCCGCCTGACTGGCCCGAGCCAACGACGCTTCAAGGGCCGCCAGGCGGGCCAGTAAGGCTTCCACGTTGACCTGGGGCCAAGGGCCGGCCGGCCCGCACGGTCCAAGGCGTGGGTACAGGTCCCTGTACCCCAGGACCCGAATATGGCCATTGGCCAACACCGAAGCCCGGCAGGGTCGGTGGAGAAACCTGCCAAGGCAGGGGGCCGCACCACCCCCCAAGGCTAGAGGGCCCCGGGAGAGGCTGCGACCCAAGAGCAGCAGGCCCAGCCTGGTGGGCGGGTGCAGGAGCGGTGTCCACCGCTCGCGGGCCGCGGGCCGGAGCCCCTACCGCGCCCGCAATCTGTTCGCCCGCTCCGGGCCAAGGGGCGATAGACCCCATTCCGCCGGGCCCGGCAGGGGCCTGCAAAGGCGGCGGCTGGGGAGGCGGCACCGCGGTCCTCCGACCCGGGTTGCGCCTCCTAACAGCGCGAGACGCACTCGAAGCTGCCTTCTTCTTCGAAGGCATCTCCACCGGAGTGAAGGGAAGCCAAAAAGGAAAATTCGCCGCCAAAAGGCTTCCCGATAAGTTAAAGAGCGACGGAGACACAGGGGAAAAGACTTCTCCGCTCCGTCGCTGAGGTAAAATGGCAGCTCGGCTGCCTCGTGGCCACCCCTTTTATAAGGGAGCTGGCCACGCCCCTAACTACCCGGATTCTCTGTCCTGTGGGGGGGGCCCTGCAAAGAGCGCGGCGGCCATTTTGGCGCCGCGCTTGCAATATCAATCCATTGCAAAGTTTTCTTCCCACCCTCTATTTGTGCCTTCAGGATTCCAATATTAAAATATTGACACTTGTCATTATCTCAAGGAAATATATTTCTCATTCTTTTACAGAAGGGAAATCTTGTAAGTTCAAACCTAGAAGATACTGCAGTTGACTTAGCCAATGGCCATGCTGGCTGGGGGATACTTCAAGCAGTAGTCCAAATAAGTAACTTTACTGAGCTCTGTTCCTCATATTTGATCTGCCTCTGTGATTCTGTGTGAAATAAATAATTGTGTTTTAAACTTTTACTTTTACACCAGCAGAATAGTGTGAATTTAGTAGACTTATGTAAGACTTACACTTCAAGAGGCAAACAGTACATAAGTAGATATATGCATTCAGCAGAGGGGTTGAACTCGGTGACCTTAGAGACCCTTCAATTGTTCTGTGTCTATGACATAAGGAATCATATTCCAACCCAATGCCTCTCTGAATCTTTTTTCTTCCTTGTTATTTCCTATGAGCATATCTGGGGTCTTGGAAAATAAAACCCAATGTCATAAAATGCATTTTATTTGGTGATGGATTTAAGGTTTAGTCATTCTTTTTTACAGTCTGCATAATTCATCCAGAAATTCAGAGGATAGAGAGGATGCAATTGAGTACACTTCAATATTCTCTTAACAGCAATCAATTCTTTATATCAAAAATCTCCACGCTGTTGGAATTAATTAAGCTAATTGCTTAACATACTTCTGTGCACATATATAGTGTAATTATTTTTCCATGCTTCCACTGTCTACTCACAAGTGAGATTTCTTCACTCACCAATATTCATTTTAGTGGGATTGCTTGCACATAGGTAAGCAGATTTGTCTTGTATTCTGTGATATTTTCCTTTCTGAAAATGTGTTGTCCTGACTAATAAGTACATTGGAGGATAGGAAAAGCTGACATTTCCATAGATCAATGCTTCTTAGGTTGTGGAAAAAAATATTGTTTCTACAGTGTAATGGGACCTGTTCTCCTCTGTTTCTATGTGGTTCGTCTAATATATGTATATTGATAATTAGGGACATGAAGAATTCTTTCTAGCAGTGAGGTTCTAGTTGAGACTGGCCATCTTGACACAGAATAAGCACAAATGAGGGGGCCAAACGGTGAATCCAAAGGCAAACAAAAAACCGTAGGAAGTCAAAGAGTTGATTAAATCAATAAAGCTGTTTTATTCACAGGTCAGAATTCAAAATATTCCAAAACAGATCCGAATCCCTTCTGGTATATCAGGAAATTTTCAGTACACCTTTCATCAGGGATCTGTATAATCTGAGTATAATTAAGGTAAATTGATTATAAGGTATTACTTGTCTTGTAATTTTGAGATGTGTCCTAAGTCTCCATCAGCACAGAAAGAATGCACTGTGAGGCTTAAGACGCATCTCAAAAGACAAGTAATACCTTATAATCAATTTATCTTAATAATACTCAGATTATACAGATCCCTGATGAAAGGTGTACTGAAAATTTCCCGATATACCAGAAGGAATTCGGATCTGTTTTGGAATATTTTGAATTTTGACCTGTGAATAAAACAGCTTTATTGATTTAATCAACTCTTTGGCTTCCTACAGTTTTCTGTTTGCCTTTTCATCTTGACACGGAAGACAGAACTTCAAACAACCAGAAGTCAGACCATTTCTGGTCCAGCATGAGGTCAAGATTTCCAAGAGTTTTTCCTTCATGATTTTCACAATTTGCTTCTAATATAATTTCTGGAATGGGGGGGAATCCTATTGTTACATAAAATTAGTAAAGAGTATATGACCAGTTAGTATAACAAGACAGAGTGATTGATCAAAAGACAGCTTATGCAACAAGCGAATAGTTATGAAAAGCCTCAAGAAAATAAATATCAAATGCTTGTTTTTTCCAAAAAGTAAACACACAGAGAGACAGACAAATAAAAACAAAATTCTGACACCTCAATGTAGTTGACACAGAGATGAAACATTTTGAAGTTTTCTTTTTTGTTATGTGGAGACAAATCAAAGCAGGATTTTCATTACTTCTTGATACCTGTAACAATGAAACAGAGGGCAAGAGCCAGCACAGTTGGACCATGATTGAGTAACATCAGAATGGTACTCTGGGGAAAGAGCTAAGAAAATACATCAGAATCATCCCAGCTCATCACTGTCGAAGGAAAACTTTCCCCCCTCTACTTTCCTAATTCTTATTTGAACATTAGTTTTCATTTCCTGAAAAGTATAGCCAGGAATGAAATGTCCCCCGACCCGAAATTGTTTCAAAGGCTTTATCTTTTTACATTTTTTGTAGACTAAACATAATTTGCATTTCTGCACTTGTCAAAATTAGTCATGTAGTTTTGCCACATGTTGGCTGATTTTTAAAAATAAAAATACACTTGACAACATGCACACTCTTAAACAATTCAATAAGCACACTGCTTGAGTTCTAAAATGCACAGAAAAATGTTTTAACCATTGGGGGATGAAGAGGTGCCCCAGCCTTAGCCCCCAAGAGTGTCCTTAGCCTGCCCAAGAAATGCCCTTAGCCCTTAGCCCCTGCCAGCTTCCGATGAGGAAGGCCAGGTCACACAGCCGTGTGACCTGGGGTCAGTGCCAAAAGGCACGACTGCAACATCCTTCATGGATGCCCCCCAGACTAAGCTGATGAGTGTGAGTCCTAATCGGACCCACAGGATTGCCTTCCAGGCCATAAACTCCTTATCTACCCCACCAGACACCCCCATTCCACAAACCATTGTTTGCCCCTACCAACTGGTCGCTTTCTGCTGCACGTATACCCATCAATGTATGTACACTCTTTAATGTATGACTAAAGTACACGAAACCTATTGTTGTGAACCCACTTCCTCTTAGCCTGTCATGGGCGTGCGATTGCGCTAGGCATACATGGACCGAGGATTATTGCCAGGTAATAAAAGAAGTCGCTTGGTGCTCCTCGCTGTCACCTCACCTTGATGCCTTGACCTGCATGTGTGTCTGATTTCATCCCCATGAGCAGCCCTGATCCCTACAGGGGGAGAAAAAACCCACATGATGTATTTTTAAAATATCCACACAAAACTAACACACAAAACTAGATTTGGAGATAGCATAAAGACAGAGTATGCAAAAAACAAAAAACCTAGTTCCAGTGATCTGTCTGCCCTTAGCTATAGCCATATTCAATTGGAAGAGGTGCTCATTTATGCATGGACATTAGTCATTCAATGACCTCTTAAAATTGATACTTTGAATGTTCCTTTGGTGTATATGGCTGGAATCTTGTTCAACGTGATTGGTGTAAAGTCCTACAAGTGGGATCTTGCATTTATGTATGTGCTGCGCTTGCTCAGTTGCAGATAATTGTTACAACTCACCAACTTACACATGGAGGTCCAGGATACTTGTTGCTCCAGAAAAGTCAAACCACTCACACACTACAGTTGCCCAACAGAATCTTGACCTTTAAAATAGTGAGGGACAATTTCATTCAATCAATCTTTTATAAAGGCCAAGAGACATGTTTCTCTGCCCTTCTTGTTTTCAGTGCTGCTCAATCTGAACTACACCTGCCTTATCTCCAAATCTTCTTTAAATTGCTACATGGCAATGATTAGGCAGGTTATTAGAAAGTCTTCTTTTAAAATCCCTATGTATTTTCTCTCTCCTTCTTTGCTGTTTAGAAATATTATTTAAATATAAGCACCTCTTTTAGACATGTGGAACTATCCCACCAGTCTTCCTTTGGATCATAATGACCTTATCGTTAGTTATGCTACATTTAGAATTCTGCCCACTAGACTCCCCCTGCCTTGTTTTGAGTCCTTGCCAGATCCATTAAAATATTTGCTGCTTAGTTACAAGTTGAGTTGCCTTCCAGGGGAGGAGGTTTAAAAGTAAATTACATGTAAGTGTTGGATGAAAAGGACTTCATTAGCCCATTCGTCCTCCACCAGCATTCTTTTAAAATTGCTTACATGGGACAGTAGACAATTAGACATGTGTTTGATCTGAGGCATAATAAGGATCTGACCTTCTTAGTAAATGAGGCAGTTAGTATTTTGATATGCAAACATATACATTTCTTAAACCAATTGCTGAAAGAGAAAACTGACCATCACTTAAAACACTGAGTATGCCCTCTAAAATATTACAATGAACCTTGAATCGTCAACACCATCCTCAATTCCACTGGCTAAAATGAACAGACTCTAGGAACAGATCAGGTGTATTTTCTCTTCTATAATGAATTTGCAGTCCATGAAATACCCAGTGTGATGTGCTGAATAGAGTGACAGAGTACTCAGGAAGACTCAGGAAACTTGGGAAACCCTGTCTCAGCCATGGAAGTTCACTGGGGATATCACACTGGTAAAACCACTCCTTGACTATCTCACTTACCTTGAAAGCCCTCTTAGGATTGCTATAAATCGGTTCTGTGTTGATGGTGCATAACTAGAATTAAAAGTTGGGAGAGTGGTAGTGATAGTAATGGCTAGATATTAAATATAAGGTAAGGTAAAGGTCACCCTTGCTTGAAAGCCAGTTATATCCGACTCTAGGGTTCAGTGCTCATCTCTGTTTCATAGCCAAACAGCCAGCACTGTCTGCATTTGCAGACATTACCATGGTCATGTGGCAGGCATGATTAGAGACTGAAGTGCACAGAACGCTGTTTACCTTCCCACTGAAGTGGTCCCTATTTATCTACTTACAATTTCTTGCTTTCAAACTGCTAGGTTGGCAGGAGCTGTGACAGAGACAGAAGCTCACTCCATCCTGCAGTATTTGGGTATCACTCACCTGCCTGCCACCTTCCAGTCAGTGTCTTAGCCACTTGAGCCACTGCAGTCCGCTAAATGTAAGGTAAGGGGTCCTAAATATTAGAAAGTTTTTCTGGGTATTGCTTTTTAAATTGGAAAAAATAGGGAAATAATTTATTAAAAGCAGATTCAAAATGGCTCAGCAAGAGTTTGAGCATCTCCAGGACTCAACAGATTGCTGACGAGTGTCGGTTGACAGGAAGAAAAGGAAAAACGTTTTTTGTCAGAACCGACTTTCAAGGTAAGTGAGATATTCAAGTAGTAGTTTTAAGGAAGAAGAAAAAATATTTTGGATTTGGGGAAGTTCTTTGATTTTTTTCCCCCTTTGCTTGCTTTGTTTGATTTTTCTTTTGTTTGGTAGCCTGCTTTTGGAGTAGGTTTATTCTCTGTTGTCTTATCTTTGCTTTTTTCAAAGCAGTTTTCAAAGATTTTTTTGTAGTATCAGTGAACCTGAATAGGGAAACAAGAAATAAATGACATCAAAAGATGTTTTCCCTTTCATGTAAAATAAAAGGACTATTACATGAAGAAAAAAAAACAGAAGAGGAACCCCCCCCCAAAAAAATAATAATTCAAAATTAAAGGAATATAAAAACTTTCACTGTGTACGTTCCTAATGCAGGTATGTATAACTCCATTCCTGTTGTGTCTTAAGCTTTAAAATGAAGAGTCCAACGAGCGATGAATCAAACAACAATGCAATGGGTTATTCACTACTCTTGGAAATAACACGACAGCTTAACTGGACATGATTTGGTTGTGCTCATTCCTCTATTGTGCTACCCAGGATTAGTTTTGCACCTGCGCCTACTGAAGGTAATCCACATGTGTGTGTGCCGTGTGAGCGTGGGAACCAAGAGCCAATGCCCTATTAGCAAGCAGCGTTTTTATAGCATCCGAGCTGGTGTTACCCCATGTTACAAGTTAGCAACCTTTTGGACAACCTTAATTAACCAATCAGTAATACTATATTCGAGTAACGGCAAATCCCCGCTAGGATCCAAAATAGTAACCAATCAGATATTACACATTTGCATAAGAGTGCGCCTTGAATTGGGAAAAGGGCACACCAACTTTTACCTTCAAATGGAATGGCACAAGTCACCATTTTAACACATTATGATAAGTAATAATAACACTGAATATTATCTTAATACACAACATTCCTCCCCCTCCCAAGTTTTTTATATATTCCCGCTTGACAATTCGTCATATAATTCCTCCACGCAAACCTGCTCCCTGTCTTGAGTTATGTTTGCTCTGCACCCACAGGTTAATGAAACTTAGGGAAACTTCTCGGAACTGGGGAAGGAAACAAACAATCCATCGTGAATGCAGACCTGATGCTTCGGGCAACCTCTGCCTTCTGCATAATTTGGGACCTGCTTTCCCCAATAACCTACTCTGAGGAAAGCCCACACTTCCAGCAGTCTGACCGACCCACAAACTCAATTGTAGCAAAACCTGGAGCAATTTCCTGGGGGGGTATACAATGTAGCACCTAATAATACATTCCCGTGGTGACTAACAGTGTTCCTCGCTTCTCCTTTGGACAACACCATTCTCTTCAGACCTGAGCACAATGTCAATTCTCCCTCCACTCTCGGGAAGTGTGGCTCTGTATCCTCTACCCTTGGGCAAGCTGGTAAATCCCCCTCCAACCTCGGGGGAAATGGCTCAGTTCCCTCTACCATTAGAAACTCTTTTCCCATTCCTTTTTTCCTTGGGGACCTGAAACCTTCCCTCTGCCCCTAGAAATAAGTGTAGTATTATGTTCCTGAACCCAAGCTTTGATAGACTCCTCAAGACCTGGCCACCAGAAATAATTCCTTACAATCAATTTAGAGCGAGCCATATTATCAGACCTGGACAGTATATTATGCATATTATCCCGGATCCCTTAACCAATATAAACAACCTCCCAAAAATATTATCTTATCCCGGTCTTTGTGGAAAACCTTAAACTCTGCAGAAATGGGCAGTGACAGCCATCCCAATTCTTCCCATAATACAATTTGTGACAATACAGGGTCCCTAAAAGTTGCACTTGCAAAGTCCAATCCTAACTTAAGTGATGTAATTGCTAAACTGTCCCAAAACTAAGAGTTTGCTGGCTCCAATTTGCCCTGCTGCAAAACTTCAGGAGCTTCACACAGTTCAGAGTCTTCAGGCAAAATGCACATCTTTTTAGAACAATCCTCAAAGTTAGCAAAGTCACAGTCAGTTTGGGTAACGTGCACATGATGGGAGTCCATAGGTGCAAAGTCTTTATCAGAGTACAAATGCTCAGAGTGCCCCCTAGATAACCCCATCCCAGAAATCAGCACACTCGGGGCCTCGTATTCCACACTAAAGACAGGGTCGCTCCCACCCAAGTTTATACCCATGAAAGAAATGCCTAGGGGCCCGAACCACTGGGACCCTAAGAGATTGGCCTTACCCACTTTGCACACCATGAGAGGTAGACATGTGGAAATACTGTTGAAGAAGACTTCGAAGTTGCCTATGCCCTGCACCAGAACATGGCGGCTTTGCAAGTCCACCAACTTGTTTAGCAGTGCCCTAAGCTTAGGGCGGTTAGCAAGGGGAATGCGCTGGAACTCACATTCAGACATAATAGACAGGAACAATCACGAATCCACTTCCATGAGAAGCAAAACTCCTTCCAAGTGGATGTTGATGACGAACCCGTCTGTGAGCTCTTGCACCATCCTGTCGAAATTGTGGCTGGTGTAGACCTTGGAGATGAAGTACTTCTCCTTAGGACGGCCCTTCTCGCTGGCCTCAAACTCCGCACGCTGGTAGCATACCTTGAAGATGTGGCCCTTCTTACCACAGAAATGGCACTCTGCACCTTTACTCGGACAAACTTGTCAAAGGTAGCACCTACCGCAGCCTGACACAGCGCAAAAAGATCCCAGAGTGGGCACCTGTGTCCCCTGGAGTTTTCCTGGAAGTCCCTGGAGAACGAGTCCCGTTGTTCCCTCACAGTCATCAGGGTTCATAGCCAGACCTGATGATTCTATCTGCTAGAGAGCAGCCTGAGACTAGAAATAATCTCGTAGAAGGTCCAACAAGACTTGCAGGGAAATTTTCCGCAAAGCTGTGGGCAGCAGCAATCTGGACACAAGCTCAAGAGTAGCTAACCCACAGTGGGCTAGGAAGGTTACCTTTCTCATGGTCTGGTCGAGCTTCCTTGCAATAAAATAATTCTCGAGTTGGAGTTCATAGCAATTTTTCTGGCTTGGAGATGTTGAATGGTTCTAGACCTACAGGAACTAGATCAGCCATCTGGGCTACTGAAGATCCCACCTTCATCACCAAAATGTTTTTTCTTAAGTTTTAAAATGAAGATCCCAACAAGCGATGAATCAAACAACAATGCAACGGTTTATTCACTACTCTTGGAAATAACCCTACAGCTTAACTGGACATGATTTGGCTGTGCTTGTTCCTTTATTCTGCTACCCGGGATTAGTTCTGCACCTGTGCCTATTGAAGATAATTCACATGTGTGTGTGCCATGTGAGCATGCGAACCAAGAGCCAATGCCATATTAGCAAGCGGCACTTATATAGCGTCTGAGTAGCCATTACCCCATGTTACAAGTTAGCAACCTTTTGGACAACCTTAATTAACCAATCAGTAATGCTATATTTGAGCAACAACGAATCCCCGCTAGGATCTAAAATAGTAACCAATCAGGTATTACACATTTGCATAAGAATGTGCCTTGAACTGGGGAAAGGGCACACCAACTTTTACCTTCAACTGGAATGGCGCGAGTCACCCTTTTAACACATTATGATAAGTAATAATAACACTGAATATTATCTTAATACACAACAATTCCCCAACAAGAAAAGAAAAAAAGGAGTATGTTCTGTGGTTTGCCCGGGTTGCTAAATTGGACAGCAACCTTTCCCAATGGGTTCTTTTGGTGAGAACACCGCCTTGAAGACCAACTGGACTTTACCGGAAAGGAAATTGGGTATGGGCTTATAGCAGTAGGGAGCATTAGTGACTCCATGTTTTCCTTGGCTGGGGCCTTTGACAACAGTAGGACAAGTGTCCGGAGGTAAGAGACCCAAGGTCTCATAAACAGCATACGATGTCTGGCTCATGTCCACGCATAAGGCTGAGCAGACACTAACCACAGCTAGACCAAATAGCTATGCATAGGTACACAGTCTTCTAGCTTGAGATAAGGCAAGAACAGTGAGTCTGGCCTCTATCTGCTGATTAAGCAGGCTTATGGCTAACCTAGGCATGCAGGCTGGTAAGTGTAACCCAACCAACTAAGTGCCACATAGCAGCTTTCTGTCACGGGGGTCGCACAAGAGGTATACATGATTGCTCTCGATTGTAGTCAATAAATAAAGACCACCCCAGGGTATCGGGGCTGGCTTTTACCATCATACTTCAGTCTCACGTGCCTTCCTTGCATTCAGCACCTCGACTCCCACGGACCATTACAACAGATGGTGACCCTCGACATGTCTACTAGGGAGTAGCAGAGCAGTTCTGACTGCAAAACATCTCCGGTCGGAACTCAGAACAGTCTCAAGGGAGGCAGCGCACTCACACACCGGCAGACCGCACGCCTGGGAATGGACGTGTTCCACAGCCGGGGAAAGCAGAGCTCCACAGCAGCAGAAGGCAGAGCAGCGGATGTGTGGCAACCGTGGCCGCGATCCCTGTCCTTCCACCAAACCTGAGGGACATCGTCCTGTACTTCACCTGCCCAGCCGTACCACTCAGATTCGTCCCGTGATCGCGTCAACTCATAGGTTGTGTAGGGCATCTGGGGAACTCCCCGCCAGGTGGTAATGGGGGCACACTTGGGGAAGCACTTGACCATCAGGCAAGTGGCTCATTGCAGTCACCTTGAAGCCCTGGCCAGGCAGCACCACATCGGTATCAGTCGACAGCATCTGATGTCACTGGTGAAGCATCTGGGAGAGCATTGTTTGTTCTACCCAGAAGCAGGCACGATGGCACCTGAGGTTTGGGATAGGATAGGATACTGCCTTAGGCAGGAGCCCAGGGCTCCTGCTGACATCATCGAAACTTGGAGCAAGTGTAGACAGACAATTTCATCAGCCAATTCAGCCCGAGCAGAGATTGATACTTCCCCAGTACTTCCAGTGTACGAGGAACCATCGCCCCCAACACATCTCTGCCTGATCATTCACTTTAGGCATGGGGGCCGGGAGGATTTAGACAGCCTAAGCATTTCAAAGGCAGTCAGGAGTCCTCCCCAACAAAGGACTGACAAACATCAATGCAAGGGAGAATCACTAGCACCGCAGTTAGCTAAAACGCAGCTGCTGTGTTCAGCCTGCCTTGAGGCAGATGCATTTTTGAGCAGACAGACTATTGTCCACACGCCCACCTTATGTAGACTGCTCCCGGAGACCTACACAGCCATTGGTAACATAGGATTCCAGGGCAGATACACTAAGGAACTCAAGACCAGAGCACTGGAGATGCCCAAAGGTGCTTGTTTCCAGTGTGAGAAGATGGGGCACCTCAAAAGAGAATGCCGGCCGAGACCAGGCAACAGAGGGAGAGGCCCCCCCCCCCCCGACAAGGGGGGGGAAGGCAGCTCTTCCAGGGGCTGTCTGAATAAGCCTACCGTCGAGTGCCCATGCTGCCATCAGGGCTTCCACTGGGCCAGCCAGTGTCCAGGTCCAGGAAACCGGCCAGTGGGCATGCTTTCAGCCCAGGTCCAATAGAAGGAAGTCACCACTCTTGCTGCACCAGAAGAAAAATCCCAGTAATAGATACCCCAAGCATTCCTGATGCACAGGCAGAAGCAACTTGTCTTGTCTCGAAGTAGCACAACAACTCACTCCTCAGCAAGAGCATAAGCCATCTAAGATTAGATTAAGCAGCAGGGAATCATTTCCTCATGTGTAGGATGGAACATTGCAAGACCGGGGAGGGAATTGTACCCAGGACGGAATGTTTTATCTAAGGCATGTATGAACCATGTGAATGAATGACCGGTGCACCGGAATGTATGATTTTCAGAATATTTCCTTGCTATGATATGTGTTCGAATGATTGTGTTATAATGATTGCAACTTTAATTGTGTAATGCCAGGTATTGTGTTCCAAACTGTCACCTCTATTCATGTGTAAAATACATTGCTTTCAATGGCCACTGAATGGTTAACCCGGCTCTGATCCATTCTAGGAGCAGCAGAAAAAAGAAAAAAACTTCCCTGGTCCCTGGAATGCCTGCCTAAGCAACAGGGATGAGGGAGGGGAGGAAAAAGGGGCCAGAGAGATCTCCTTGCCTTTCAGCCAAGCCAGATCTTCAAAGGAAGGATTTTTTCCTTCTTCTAAGAACTAAGCTGTGACTCCCTCATTTCAGAGTCCGCTTGACAGATTGGGTAACGAAAGGTAATGAGTAAGTAGAGAGAAGGATAGAGAAGGTAGGAGTGACAGGGACAGTACGTTGGGTGGAGGAAAAAGTGTCAGTGAAACAGAAGTCAGAGCACGGGCAAATGTAGGACGGAAGGAAGAAAGAGAAACAGGGATGTTGATAGAAGCGAAAGGAGTAAAGGCACGGATTGGGAAACGTTAAGGGAGGAAATTTGGCATAATGGAAAACCTGCCCTGGAGCAGGGGAACTGCAGATGGACCGGTCTCTCTGAGTTTTTAAACCCAGCTAGTGTTCTCTTCAAAAAGGAAATAAATTTCCATGGTATCTGAGGCTCCTGTATCCTCCAAAGATTTTCATAATATATGTCTCATTTCTGGCTAATGCATGTTAATATTGTATCAGCAACTGTCTAAATGTTTCTAAGAATGCAGTATGAAATCACAGGCTCAGATTTTTTGCATGAAATCTGGGTGAAAAGTCTCTAACTTTTTGCTTTTTAGAGCGACACCTCACGACTGGAATTTGTTTACACAGCGATGCCTGATCCATTTAGATGACATGAATTTTCTTTTTGCAGACTTTTCTCCAAAGCGTCACGTTTTAATGACAATTTATTTTTTTTACATACCAAGTCCAAGTCTTTTGTGTATGCTATAATATTAGTGTTTATTTTACAGCTACTTCGGTTAATCAACCTTTCAAGAATAAGGGCAGTTATCTTTCTCCACAGCAAAAGGAATTCAAGGGAGTGCTACTGATAACATGTTTCTTCATTCTGTGTTTGCAGCCAAGAATTGTCCTTATGGTTTGTTTATCCTTCTGAAGTTTTTTAGTCTGCCCTTTTACAGGGGGAAAGAAGAGATTAGCCTAGCTCCTGAGATAGTGCAGAGTGCAAATAAGTCTTGTGCAAAACTAGTTTTGCCTGAGGTCCATATTTCACACTCAGGAGAACTCTAGCAAAATTTCTGGGGAACCCTGATTAGACAAAGTCATAATTCCAATCAGATGCAGGTCTCTGAGGGCCACTTTTTTGCTGTTAGGTAAGGCACATGCCAAAATGAGGTTAAGCAAACCTGGTAGCCCTTCTTTGTTGGACCCTCTCATGAGCTCCTGCTCAGGGGGGGGGGCAGAAAATAGTGGAATGGGTGCTTGCACCAAATCCTTCTTCTGCAGCAGGAGTTGGCAGTCACAGTGATTCACATTTCAAGATATGATTTGGCCAAAATAATTGTGTCTATCTGTAAAAGGCTTTGTTGTTGTTATTCAGCCCTGTGCTTCTTGTGTCTACAATACCATCTAGATACCATCTGGCCATCTCATTTTTGGCCATACTCTTCTTCCCTTGCCCTCCATCTTCCCCAACATCAGGACTTTCTCAAGTGAATCCTCTCTTCTCATGTGATGTCAACTTCATCTTTTCTATTTGTCCTTCTTAGGAACAGTCAGGGCTAGTCTCTCCTAAAACCTATTTGTTCTCCTCGCTGTCTAGGGAGCTCTCGGAGCTCTCCTCCAGCACCACGTCTCTAAGGCATCTATTTTTCTTTGTTCAAGCCTTTCTAATGGTTCAGCTTTCACAGCCATACATTGCCATCGAAATTCCATGGTTTTGATTGTGCAGACCTTGTTTGCAGTAAGATGTCTCTATTCTTCGCTACGCTCCCCAGGTTTTTTATACCTTGTTCTCTAAGAATCAGTCATCTTTTAGTTTCATGGCTGCAATCCCCATTTGCAGGGATTTTCATTCCTAAAACTGTAATATCTGCTGCTGCTTTTACTTCCTCCACATCTATTTTCAGGGACTGATGTGGCCTGTTACCATTGTTCTGCTTTTCTTCATGTTGAGTCTCAGGCCAAAATCAGCTCACACCGTGCTTTCTTTTAGACAAAAAAGAAAGGGGGAAATTAGCCCCCCTCCCACCGTTGTTACAGCTACTGCTCATTGCAATACTAACTTTCTCAAAGCTGCATCGCAGCTAGTTTTTTCTTACTAATGCAGGTCAATCTCTGAAGCCCAGTCGGAACCACCACCTCAATAAACTATGCCCATTAGGCGCAAGATTGGCCTAAAGATGACATCAGTTGTACATAAGATGATTTTGGCATGCTTCTTACTTGTGGGGGGGTAGTTGGGTGGATTTGGGTTTGGACTTTTTGCACACACATTGGACATGCAATACTAGTTTCATGAACAATGCTTTCGGTGAACACATTACTTTGCCTGAAATGGACTGTCACCTTCTATGGACACTCTGAGTTTTAATTCACACCAAAAGGACAATTCATTAATATCTTAAAGAGTTTCACCACAGAAGCTCAAGCGCAACAGATGAATGTCTACTGTCATTTGCTTGTATTATTTTCATATGCAATGCCTTTTTCATGCCTTTCTACCATGATTCAAGTGGGTTTCTCAAGGGTTAATTCTTTTATACATAATTGCATGTTACTCACACATTTGCCCCTTTTTGATGCTATCCTCGCTAAGAGATATCCTGGCCACGGGTGGGAGAAAAATCACAGGGCCACACCGAAGGTTGAGCTTCCTGGAACCAGAGTAACCCCTGGCTATTGTAATTCATTATCTCAGTGTCTATCACACTTCTATTGTGTTAGAGAAGCATTTACATAGTTACCAGAAGAGGTCACCTTGCAAAGTAGCCTAAACTGCCACTGGGAGGGGGGGAAAAGATTAATCCCTCCAGTTTAACATCAATCACACCCTTGCTACAATTCCCTGATGGTTGCCTTATTCCTTCCCTTGCCTAAGGGGGGAGGGGTCCAGGTCTTTTCAGGGGACTTAACGCCAGGCTACAGCACAACATTTGGAAGAAACTTGCCAACCAATCTGATTCTTGCCCCAAACAGGTAACAGAAACTTTGCCCACTGATGCAGTCACTCTAGCCACACTAGCATAAGCCCAGAGGGTAGTAAGCCATCTGGCCATCAGCCCAAACACACCTTATGACTGGCTGCTCCTCAGTTGAGGGGCAGCGCCCCTCATTGTCTTAGCCCCATTAAGGTGTCTTGGAAATGTAATCACTCAGACATTATTAGTGTAATGTACAGTCATGTTATTTTGCCCAAACTGGTCTTTCACTTGTAACCAGCATACTTGGATATACCTGCCAATGTATCAGATTCATATTGCTATAAGTCATTTAACTCTGGTACTCCCAAAAAGGGAAATGCTTACACACCACACACACACACCACAGCCAGCACGGATCCCATGAGCAGTCCAGCTCGGCAAACCTGTGAAAGCTACATCAGGTTACTCAGTAAGCAGAGTATGTACCCTTAGCCACTAGCCAAAAGGTCTCTATTGCACTCCTTCAATTATAGCTTTATTTAATCAAGAGCAAATAGAAATTAGATATGCAGTATTGGACAATTGCACAGCTATTGATTACTTGCTTCTTCTCCATCACTTTGGATGTGAGACAGCTCACAATATATGTTGCTTCAATCTCACAGACAACTCCCACAGAATCCAGGGTCAAATCACTGACTTGGACAAAATAGTCACACACATTCAACCAGACACCAATTGGGGGTGTTTGGAATGAGCTCTGGTCATGGGTGCCATGGAACTGGTTGCAAACAATGCTCAAGGTCACCGCTGGCATTGAGGTACTCGGAGTCATGCTGTGCTACTTTGCACAATGCATCCCCTCATTCCTATCCATGTGCCACCCAGGATAGAGACGTCAAGAAACAATCACACCACGACAGCTCATGCTCTATGTCTGTCAAGTCCTTAGCCAAGTTGCTTTAGAAAACAAAGAAAAAGGGAATGTGGTTTGCCCGGGTCGCTAAATTGGACAGCAACCTTTCCCGATGGGTTCTTTTGACGAGAACACCGCCTTGAAGATCAAGCGGACTTTACCGGAAAGGAAATTGGGTACGGGCTTATAGCAGTAGGGAGCATTAGTGACTCCATGTTTTCCTTGGCTGAGGCCTTTGACAACAGTAGGAAAAGTGTCAGGAGGTAAGAGACCCAAGGTCTCATAAACAGCATACGGTGTCTGGCTCACGTCCGCGCATAAGGCTGAGCAGACACCAACCACAGCTAGACCAAATAGCTATGCATAGGTACACAGTCTTCTAGCTTGAGATAAGGCAGGAACAGTGAGTCTGGCCACTATCTGCTGATTAAGCCTGCTTATGGCTAACCTAGGCATGCAGGCTGGTAAGTGTAACCCAACCAGCCAAGTGCCACATAGCAGCTTTCTGTCATGCGGGTCGCACGAGGGGTATACGTGATTGCTCTCGATTGTAGTCAATAAATACAGACCACCTCGGGGTATCAGGGCTGGCATTTACCATCATACTTCAGTCTCGCGTGCCTTCCTTGAGTTCAGCACCTCGACTCCCACGGACCATTACAACAATGTTCACATAGCACTAGTGCTGTGCTCTTGGCAGTTGCCATAAACAACAGTTCCAAAATATATGTGAAACAGTTCATGAAACACTAAATTTCATCTTGAGTCTCAATTTCAGTGTGGAGCTTCCTGCTTGTGCAAAATTTCAAAGAATTTTCCGTGAAAAGGTCTTGATGGAATTGATGACATTTCCAAGGGAGAAATAAAGAAAATACACAGTACAATACTTTATATCACTTTCCACCTTCAAACAAATAGGTTACCTTGTGGATGTTTAACTGCATTATATAATTCTTCTGATGAGTTCCTTAATAGTGTTTCACTAGATAATATGCAATAAATGTGAATGCATACTAAAATTACTAGGGAACAACTCCCACTCCCCACTCCCCCCTTTGTGCCTTCTGTTACACTGATCTCTATGCTGGAACAGCCTCTCCCTCTCTGTCAATCAAACACACTCCCTTGTCTATGTTAACATCCTTTCTCAAATACCACTTCTTCTTCCATTCATTCACATGAAGCCTTATTTTTTCCACATTTTTTCCTGTCAGTTTTCCCACCACTTCCTACTTCGTTATCAAGCTTTTCCATTAATGTTTTCTCAATAGATTTTTCGACTGTTGCCTGGGTCTCCTGTTCAGCACCTCACATTTTTTGGTTAAGAAATGAACACAGGTCCAATCTAATAGTGTGATTTTTAACACAGGGGTTCGCAACCTATGGCCTGCAGGCCGGATCCATCATGCGACACCAAATAATCCAGCCCTCAACCTTGCTCCAGCCACCCCCACTGCTACCAATGCCGGAATCGGCCACTGACTCATTTGTAGCTGCATAAACGCTTTTACTACAGCTGTAAATGAATCTGCGGCTGTCGTAAATGAGTTTATGACAGCCGTGGAAGTGGCTTATGGCACCAGTCTGGCCCGCTCAGCTGTTGGGGTGGGGTGGTCTTGCCTGCAGCTGAGAAAGTTTGATAACCCCTGTTTTAACACATGTAGTCAATTCTGTTATCTTGGGTGAGGCAAAGGGAAGCTACAGCATCTCAATTAAAATTTTATTTAAGCCCATTCTTCATTAGCAACATATTGTCATTTTTACTAATATCTGTATCCTCATGTGGTCATACATATCATGGAATAAATATAGGGATTATATATTTGCAATGCAGTGTCACAATATCACTTCTACATTCACCCACCACCAGTGGGATTCATAAACCTTCTTCTTTAAATCTTCTCAAAATTATTAATTTACTATATTCACCCCCTCATTCCAAACAGATAATAATCTTGCTCTGGTTTTACCACTTTCCCTTTCCCTAATATGTAATCTGAAAAATCTCCCTATAGCTCTCTAAAATCAAGTGGGTTTTTTTTTGGGTTTTTTTTGCTAATCCCTTTTTTATTGCTAATCACTTTTTATCTTTAACTCACATGTTAATTTATCATTTATATATATAATGTCATAGTTTTAAAGTCATCTCATGTTCACTCTGCTTTATTTCCTATAGCATCCCACATTCCCAGCATTCCTGTCTCCTCCACTGAGCACAAGTGGTTAAGACGCTGAACTCGCTGACTGGAAGGTCGGAGTTGGATTCCCAGGTATTGCAGGATGGAGTGAGATCCCATCTCTATCCCAGCTCCTGCCAACCTAGCAGTTTGAAAGCAAGAAATTGCAAGTAGATAAATAGGGACAACTTCAGTGGGAAGGTAACAGCGTTCCATGCACTTTGGTGTCTATTCATGCCTGCCACGTGACCATGGAAACATCTGCAGAAGCAGACAGAATTCTTCAGCTTTGAAACAGAGATGATCACCAAACCCTAGAGTCGGATACGACTGGCTTTTGAGCAAGGGAAACCTTTACCTTATAAATAGGGGCCACTTTGGTGGGAAGGTAAACAGTGTTCCGGTGTTGAGGCTCACTGCAGGCGCGTGGCGCGGTTTCGGCCACTGCCTCGCAGCTCCCCAGCCAGCAACCAGGTGCGGGTCAAGCCCCGATGATGAGCTCTACGTCGGTCGTGAGCTCCGACGCCCCCAGTGGGCTGGAACCCCCGGTGGGGGCGGCCCGCGGGGGTGCAGCATGTGAGTATACGGTGCAAGCGAGTACATCCACACACATTCCCAATCTAGGGGGGGCCTTTCAATGGCCTTGGCCTCGCGCGGGTGGTGCGGGGGCCACGCTGTCGGCGACCCACCCGGCGACTACGACTGCCACCTTGGGCACTGGGGTGGGCATTGGTCACCCGGGGTATCAGGGCAGACATGTTCGTCTGGTTGCAATTCCTGAGGGAGTTTAATGGGGTCTCATTTTGGAGGTCTGACCTCCTGGCATCCCCCAATTTCCAGATCCAGTCTGATGCCTCAGGATCCCTGGGTTATGGGATGTACTTCAATGGGAAGTGGGCCTATGGTGGGTGGCCACCGGCATGGGCAGGCACAGGTCGCCTGTGGGATCTCACATACCTGGAATTTTTTCCCATTCTGGGGGCTTTGATGCTATGGGGCGAACAGTGGGCTAATTCGGTGGTGCATTTCTGGTGCGACAATGCGGCTGTTGTACACATTGTCAATGCACAGACTTCCAAATCGCCCAGGGTCATGGATCTAGTGCGCCATTTTGTGCTGCGCTGCCTGCGCCTCAACGTCTTGTTCAGGGCCAGGCATGTCCCAGGGATTAATAATGATATTGCTGACGCTTTGTCCCGCCTGCAGATCTCCCGGTTCCGCGCCTTGGCCCCGGATGCGGAGGAATTTCCCTCGCCACTCCCGGAAGAGATGTGGACTATTGGCAAGGAGAGGTGAACCGGGCGATTGGCCTGTCACTAGCGCCACGCACGCGTAAGGCGTATCAACAAGCATTCAATTCGTACAGGGCATTTGCTACTCAATTTCTCTTGCCAGAGACCTGGCCTATCCCGGTGGACCATGTTCTGCGGTTCATGGTTCACCTGCATGCACAGGGCCTCGCACCTCGCACCATAGCATCCAAGCTCTCGGCGTTGGCTTTTATGGCCAAAGTGGGGGGTCATGTGGATACCACCTCTGACTTCCGGGTGAGACATGTTTTGGAGGGGTGGGTGCGCGAGCGCGGGCGTTGCCCGGATGACCGGCACCCTATTTCCCCAGGGGTTCTTACCCAGTTGGCCCGGGGCTGGCCAGGCCTCTGTTTTGATCATTATGAGGCAGCCCTTTTTCATGCAGCCACAACGGTGGCATTTTTTGGAGCGCTCCACGTCAGCGAACTCGTGATGCTGTCTAAGGCGGATGCAAGTGGTAGGGCACTGGAACTCGAGGCTGTCTATGTTGCCAAAGACTGGGCCCAGTTGAGGATACGCTCCTCTAAAACAGATCAGCATGGCGTAGGCAGTGGTGTAAGACTGCTACGGTGTTCTTTGGCAGACATCTGTCCGGTTGGTGCCCTACATGAATTCCTGGCACTGCGTGGCATGCACCACGGCCCGTTTTTCTGTCACCAAGATGGGTCTCCCCTTACTAAATTTCAGTTTTGGAAGGTGACAGCCAGAGCCCTCACCAGGGTGGGCCTACCAGGTGCCCGTTATGGCACACATTCGTTCCGTATTGGTGCAGCCTCTACAGCAGCTGCTTTTGGGTACTCTGGGGCTGACATACGCAGCATGGGGAGGTGGGGATCGCAATGTTTTCAGTTTTATGTGCGCCCACTCCCGCCATGAGTACCAATCCAGTCACCTTACCGCCTTTTTTCTCAATTTTCTTACAGACCCTGGGTGTCGTATTACACCGGTGACAGTATGGCTGGTGGGCCACAGCTATGTGCACAGGGCAGCGCGTTACGCTGCGGCGACAGAGTGGGGACCCCGACTGGGACTGGGTGACCACGCCAGTCTCGCATGGCATGGTAAGCCTGGGATGTTATGGCGGGAGCTGCGGCCTTTCCTTTTTTCTGGCCTGGGTGCTGACCCGCCTGACATTCTAATCATCCACCTGGGGGGCAATGATTTGGGCCAGGTCACCGGCTTATCGCTCAAGCATGCGATTTGCGAGGAACTCGCCTACTTGCATTATGTCTGGCCTGCCACAACCCTGGTTTGGTCGGACATTGTTCCGCGCCATTCTTACAGAGGGGGCGTTAACCTCCTGGCCCTTGACCGCGCTAGGCGCGCGGTCAATAAGGCAGTGGCGCGGTTTCTTGCCACCAGGGCTTGGGGACGGGTTAGTCATCACCCCGATATTAGTCTACAAAATTATGACTTGTACGCAGGGGATGGGGCCCATCTGTCGCGAGGAGGTATGGACCTCCTGTTGGGTGATTGGCGAGCAGGCCTGTTGACCGAGCTGACGGTCTGGGGGGGGGGGGCGTCAGGTCTTCTTTGAAGCCCCTCCGTGTGGCGGGTAGCACTGGTAAGGTAAACAGTATGACCCACAAGTATCCGGCAGGTTCGCAATTGACTGGACAACACTAGACAGGAATAAATTAGTTAAACGTTGTCCGGTCAACGACGAACCAGGCGATGGGGTGATGACGATTGCTAACCAGCATGCATCACCCCTGTGATTTCACGGATACGCGTCAGAGGGTGGGGTCATAAGTTAGTTATTGACTACGGTCAACAATTTGTTTGTTGTCAACAAACAAATTGATACAAATTGATACATTGTAACCAATTGCCGTTGGCAATTTTGGGGTGGTACCTTACCAGTGTTACTTCGGCCTGCTTGCCTTAGGAATTATGATTGGTCGTTTTACCAATACAAATTTATAATTTGGACTAGGGCATTGAATCAATAAATGTGGCCCTATGCTGTTATCCACTTTCAATGTTGTCTGTGTCCGTTATTGGGGGGGTGCGCCTGCAATGCAAGCGCGGCGCCAAAATGGCCGCCGCGCCCTTTGCGGGGCCCCCCCCCACAGGACAGAGAATCCGGGTAGTTAGGGGCGTGGCCAGCTCCCTTATAAAAGGGGTGGCCACGAGGCAGCCGAGCTGCCATTTTACCTCAGCGACGGAGAGGAGAAGTTTTTTCCCCTCCACCCCCTCCCTAGTTAACAGTGTGATATTATGGTCGCTTCGGGGCCGGGTGGGAATTTTTGGTTGGGACCCATATTGGCTCCGGGTCCTGGCTTTTTTGCCCATCCCACACTATTGCTATGGTTTGATATAGGGGTCTTTCTGTGTTCCTACTGTTGACTTTGGTCACATTGGCGGGTAGCACTGGTAAGGTAAACAGTATGACCCACAAGTATCCGGCAGGTTCGCAATTGACTGGACAACACTAGACAGGAATAAATTAGTTAAACGTTGTCCGGTCAACGACGAACCAGGCGATGGGGTGATGACGATTGCTAACCAGCATGCATCACCCCTGTGATTTCACGGATACGCGTCAGAGGGTGGGGTCATAAGTTAGTTATTGACTACGGTCAACAATTTGTTTGTTGTCAACAAACAAATTGATACAAATTGATACATTGTAACCAATTGCCGTTGGCAATTTTGGGGTGGTACCTTACCAGTGTTACTTCGGCCTGCTTGCCTTAGGAATTATGATTGGTCGTTTTACCAATACAAATTTATAATTCGGACTAGGGCATTGAATCAATAAATGTGGCCCTATGCTGTTATCCACTTTCAATGTTGTCTGTGTCCGTTATTGGGGGGGTGCGCCTGCAAACAGAATGGTGACAGGACAAGGGACTAATTGGAAAAGAATGGCTGCCTTTATATGTACAAAGACATTTTTATACAAGCAGGTCATGTTCAACTAGTTAGGATGAACAATAATAGAGCAAAAGGTAATGGGCTGGAAAAGGTAGGAAATTGGATCCCGCTGTTTTCCTTTGCTTTATGGATTATCCCTATATGATAGCTATAGTATCTTCTTTAAAAAGGCCAACTGTGACAGAAGTATTTTTTTCTTTGTGTCTGTTCTCAAAACGAAGTCCCCTCAAGGAATGCAAACATGTGGAGTGAGAACGGGCAGATGGAGAGATGTTCTTTAATTGAAGTGACTGCCTCTCATGCTGTCCAAGGGTTTTGAAGTTAGATGAGTGAACTGTGGAGAATTTCCATAAAATATCAATCTCCTCCTAACATTGAAGGTCACAATGCATAAGTCACAATAAGAAATATGCAAGCAATAATGCTTGTATTGGCCAACTAGTTCAACTCAATTTTGGTTTACAATACGTGACAGAGGCTAAGAACACATACTCAGACATACATATGTCAGTGGCCAGGGGAATGATTCGCTTTATTTTGCTTTTTGAAAGGCCAAATGAGGAATACAGTTATTCAAGCTTCTTGTGGAAACAAGACAGTGGCACCAAATCCTGTCCCAGCCCAGAGCTCAACAGTGTGCCTACAGGTCTATCCCTCCTCCATTCTTTCTATTGACCAGATGATCTACAAAAGGGTAAGAGGGCTTTGTTTCCATGGTGCAGGACCAGGGGGATTCAAAATGGACTATAGCTCATTGGTAGAGCACATGTTTGGAAGGCAGGAAGAATCATGTTCAATCCCTGGCATCTCCAAGCAGGGCTGGAAAGTTTCATGCCTCATGGAAAACTGCTGCTAGTCAGCATTAACAATATTGAGCTAGATGGCTAAAAGATCCAACTTGGTATAAGATAAGCATTCTACATTCCTAAGTTGATGAGTACAAGTATTTTAGTCTGTATATGTGCAGAGTCCTGCTCCATACATTTTGCTGCACTCATGGCATCATGACAAAAAGTGTACATTGTGGAGAAACAGAATAGAGCTAACCATAGGGCCAGGACATAGAGTAAAACCTTGCATAAAGAGTGCCTCACTTAGTACCTTGCTGGACTCATTTCAGTCAGGATTCTGGCCCGGTTATGGTACTGAGACCGCATTGGTCGCATTCATGGATGATCTCTGGCAGGAGCAAGATGGGGGAAATCCCTCTGTTCTTGCTCTTTTTGACATCTCAGCAACTTTCGATACCATCGACCACGGTATCCTTCTGGCCCGGCTCCGAGGATTGGGTGCCCAGGGCACTGTGTTGTCCTGGTTTTCCTCATTTCTGAGGGACCGGACCCAGTCGGTGTCTCTAGAGAGCGAGTAGTCTAGTCCAAAGCCACTCCCATGCGGGGTTCCTCAGGGCTCGGTGCTCTCGCCTCTTTAACATCTACATAAAACCGCTGGGTGAGATCATACGCTGATGATACTCCATTGTACATCATGGCCCATGGGGACCTGAGTGATGCAGTCGAAGTCCTAACCAGGTATCTGGAGGCTGTACGGGTGACAACAGGCTTCAACTGAATCCTGGCAAGTCTGAGTGGCTGTGGGTTCAGGGGCCCACATTATCCCGTAAGCTACCAGCTTTGGTTCTGGATGGGGCATCACTGCCCCAGATAGATCCGGTGCATAACTTGGGGGTCCTCCTGGACTCATGACTGCTGCTCAAAGAGCAGGTGGTGGTTGTGGCCAGGAGGGCCTTTGCACAACTTTGTGTTATTTACCAATTATGCCTGCTCCTGGATCGGGACTCCTTGCTCATGATCATTCACACTCTGCTCACCTCCAGATTGGATTACTGCAATGCGCTCTATATGAGGCTGCCCATGATGACCATTAGGAGGCTTCAGATGTTCCAGAATGTGGCTGCCCAGGTGGTGATGGGGCGGAGGCGATATGATCATGCCTCACCTCTGCTTCGGGAGCTGCACTGGTTGCCAGTGTGCCTCTGGGTGCAATTCAAGGTGCTGGTTTTGACCTTTAAAGCCCTACATGGAAGTGGACCTGGATACTTAAGGGACCATGTCACCCCAAGGTATTGTACTCGTCCTATGAGGGCAGACCGGAGAGGCTCAGTGCTGGTCCCTTCTACAAGAGAAGCTCACCTCACAGGGACCAGAAGAAGAGCCTTTTCGGTGGCTGCCCTGACCCTGTGGAACCTCCTTCCACCCGAAGTACACCTCCAATCAGAGCTTCTCCCCTTTAGGAAGGCCGTGAAGACCTGGTTATGCCAGCAGGTGTGGAGGCCAGCAGGTGTGATGGCCCAGTCCTGCTGGCTTATATAGTACCTTCAATTGACCTGTCTGATTTTATTCTCCCCCTACCTTTTAAAAAACCTTTTTAATTCCTGTTTTAATTCATTTTGTCTTCTTAAGGAGTTAGGGAGGGTATTCTAAGGTTTACATGTTTTATTATTATTCTTTAGATAGGGGGTTTAAATACTGTTTTTAGCTTTAGATGTCTTTTAGGGTTTTATTATGATATGGGATTTTCTTTTTGTAAGCTGCCCTGAGTGGTGTTTACACCAATAGGGTGGGGTATAAACAAACAAACAAACAAACAAACAAAATAAATAAATAAATAAATAAATAAATAAATAAATAAATAAATAAATGAATGAATGAATAAATGAATGAATGAATGAATGAATGAATAAATAAATAAATAAATAACTTGATTAAAGAGCAGAATTTTCTCTGAATGGTCACTCTTGCTTAACAACTAAAAACAACCAAAAACTTGCTTAACAACTAAATCAGGATCTCTTCCCCCACCTGCCAGAAGTCACAATCAGTCACTTACAATGGCAGCGGCAGCACTTTTTCCAAGTGTTTCTCTTAAAGAGCAACATGCTTAAAGAGCAATCCCGTGGAACGCATTATGCTCTTTAAGTGAGGTACCACTGTACAGCAATAGTGTCAGTATTGAATTTTCTCCATTTTTAAGATCAATAACAAGATCAATCTCAGGGGGACTGTTTTCCTCTTAGGTACAAGCTGTCATCTGTGTAATCACAGGAAGCTTGTGTGATAACAGTGTGGAAACTTTTCAAATAAACAGATAACAAGTTGGAGGAGTGATCAATAGAGTGCCAACTGTAGACTTGGCTTTCATATGGTGTGATAAATCCACTCGGGTTTTAGACTAGATGCCACAGGATCTATCCACACTGCTTTACCTTATCTCCAAATAGGTTCATCTTCTGGAAAGCTTCTGGAAAGTTCTGATGACAACCCAGAGTGAATTTGCAACACACTTTGAAAATTAAGGCACCACCCTCACCCTCAGAACTCTACTGACTGACAACTGCCCCCAAGAAATCAAAGTCACCAGCTCCCACACATTCAAATGCCACACAGCAGAGAAACATCAGCAGTAAACAGCAGATAGTGGAGAGAGAGCACACATGGCAGAGACCTGGGACACTGTTATTTTTAGGGATGGAGGTAATATCTGCCATCCCTTCAAGCTCCTTTTTCCATCTGCTATCTTTGCGAAGTAGGAGAGAGTTTCTTTGTAACAATTTATTGTGTGCTCATTGTGAGTTGTAATACACATTAAGCTCTACTGCATGGAGAAATTTTAAAAGAAATTTTAAATTTTAAAACGCCTCCTCTTAAAGGAACATGCGGTCTTTTAGATGGCTTGGCTTGGGTCCTTGCTACCTAAAAGATTATATCTCCCTTTCAGATGTTCCATGTAGGTTTTTTTCTCCATCCCACCCCTCACAGGGTGTGCTTGGTTGGGGACATGGGAGAGGACTTTCTCTGTTGTTGCTCCAAGACTCTGGAACTCCCTCCTACTGGAGACCAACCTGGCCCCCATCTTTGCTATCCTTCCGCAAGCAGGCAAAGACCTTTTTCTTCAGGCAGTATTTCCCTCGGTGATGGGCTGTCTAAGAGAGGGTTTTTAAAAGGAGGTTGTTTGTGCCTTGTTACTTTTAAATCTGCTTTTAGGGTTATTTTATGCATTATTTTTAATATGTTGTTTGTTTAATTCTCCTTTATTGTTGTAATAATTGTTTTTAGTTTTTATATTCTCTTTTTCTAATGATGCCCTTTATAGGAGAAAGGCGGGGTTAAAAATATAAAATAAATAAATAATATCATCTTAAGATACATTCTTCAGAGGAACCCATGTGCTACATAGTTCCTCGGTGCTTTCCTTTCTGCTTTAATGCTATTACTCTATTAAATGTATCAACCAAATACTGGTAATATATTAAGTCAATTTGTGCATCTCTGTAATCTTCTTTCACAGATGAGGTATTAAGTAGAAACTAAGCTGAGTTTTAGATGCAGATAGGCAAACACAGCTTTTTGAGACAAAAGGCTTCCGTCGTGAAAAATACCAATATATGCAGCAGTGTGTATGAAATGTAGGCATCAAGGTCAAAGCTTTCCATGTCACTTAGCGGATTTCAAATGCATTAATATGCTTCTTGCACTTTTGATCAAGTTTGTCTCTTATCACTTGTATTTCAGGTTTTGTTACTCACTTCACTTCTAAAAGAGCTGCATATTGAAATAGCATACCAGTAATAGATGGATTATCCATCTCTTTAAACCAGGGGTTCCTAACATTTTTACGCTACAGGCCCAACCATGCCCTCCAGACAGCTGAGCAGGCCACTCATGTGAGTCCTTCCACCATAAATGCTGCCACAAAACACATTTGCAGTTGTCATAAATGCATTTGTGACAGCCACGTGCATGTTTGCGCAGGCATGGATGCATTTTATGGCTGTCATGGATGCGTCTACTTCCTCTTCCAATGCATTGGTATTGTGGGCCACATGAAATGGTGATGCAGGCTGCGTCTGCCCCATAGGCTGGCCACCCCCAGCTTTAAACCATCTGATATACTTCAGGCAACCTGAAGTGATGCTTCTCTCAATTGCCCTCTATTCTTTGCCTCTTGCCTCCATTTTGTGGTGTGAGTGGCATACCTATTGCCTAAAGGTTTCTGTTTTAATGAATACCTCTGGAATGAGTGGTCTCATGAAGCCCTTGTAGTATTATGACAGAGCATGAAAATATTTCTTTTATGGACTACAAATCCCCAAAGCCCTCAGTCTTTTGAGAGCTGTACTTCTGAAAAGTAATGATTCCAAGCTGTGTAGAATACAGGTTATCATTAATGTTAAAAAACAGAGCCTGACAGCATGTCCATATTTTCCAGGATCCTTCAGCTGTAGGTTTCTGTGAGATGTAGTATTTGTTGGTGGTGGGTTTTAATTTGTTGTGGATATTTCTGTTATTGGTTTCTCTGCCCAGAGTGGGATAATACCCAGATGGGTGGCATAGAAATCAGATAGATAGATAGATAGATAGATAGATAGATCAAAAAGTAACTTTTCCAAACACCACTGAAAAGATGTGAATAGCATTTTGAAGGGAGCAGGTAAACCTTTCCTCTGGGGAAAAGGTTTATAGGGGGGGAATTGAACATACAATATTTGGCACTGGCAGTACACATGTACGTACATATTAATAACAGTCAGAAGACAAAAAAAGCTGAACAGTGTCAATTAATCTCTGAGAAGACAAACTTAAACTTAAACATTTATCCATTGGATTGGAGACGTTGGCCATTGTCTCTGATTTTTGTTTTCTTATCTGTCTCCTGTGCATTGTTCTTCACCACAGCATAATTCACCCATGGCGCAATCTCTGAAAGAAAAAGCATCTTTGGCAAAAGAAAATGAGTACCTCAAGTGACCCAAGGAAGACAGATTCTCAGTGATTTGCAATCAAGGCTGAAGCTTCTGATGAGCTGCTGCAAGTGCACCTCTGAGAAATATTTCCATTCTGATTTCATGTTTGTTGCTCCGTGACTATTCTTGAGAGCATGGAAATTGGACATTCAGTACAGTCTGTGAAATGCACTCAATTTAATTCATGCTTAACCATTTTCTCTAATCTGTAGGGTGTGCTTTGTTTGTATGGCTATTTTTACCTTAATCATCAAAACAACTGAGGAAACTATTAGACTCCATTACATAAATAAACTGCATGTGTTCTCACATCATGAGAGATGGTTCTTCTCTAGTACATCTGTGTTAACAACACAAAATTCAACAATTAATCATTTTAATTCACAGGAAGGCAAAGAATTTCACTTAAAGCCACACTGTGGACTTGGTTACTCTGGAAGGTGACTTGGTGGTGCCCTGTTTACATCACACAGACAACATGCAGGATTCAAAGCTCTGCAGTTTTGCTTATTTCTATGTGAATGGAACTAAGAATACCAAGTTTTGGTTCCATTTTTTACTGAACTACCAGATTCTTAGCAGGCTGGATAGCCTGATAAATTACGTCTCTGGCTCAGAGCTAAAAAATGGGAGTTTGATTCCCTACAGTGCCTCCAGGGAGAAAAAAAACACTCTGTGTGATCTTGGGCAAGCTGTACAGTCCGGAGAAGAAATGAATGGCAAACCATATTTGTGTACTCTCTACCTAGAAGACCCTGAAAAGGGTTGCCATAAGTCAGTGTTGACTGAACAGAACATGATTATTATCATGTTCTGCAGTGGCTCAAGTGGCTAAGATGCTGAATGGGAGGTGGAAGGTCAACAGTTCGATTCCCAAGTACTGCAGGATGGAATGAGCTCCTGTCTTTGTCCCAGCTCCTGCCAACCTAGCAGTTCAAAAGCAAGAAATTGCAAGTAGATAAATAGGGACCACTTCAGTGGGAAGGTAACAGCGTTCCATGTGCTCCAGTGTCTAGTCATGCCTGCCACATGACCACAGAAACATCTGCAGAAGCAGACAGCACTGACTCTTTGGCTTTGAAACAGAGATGAGCACTACAACCTAGAGTCAGATATGACTGGCTTTCGAACAAGGGAAACCTTACCTTACTTAACCAAAATTTAACAATGAGACTTTTGGCACCATCATGACCTGGGTAATGGACTTGTAAATAAAAAAAGCTTTAGTTTTGGGGGAGTTAATAATTATAAAGCAGTTATAACAGAAATCTGATTCCTGTAATAGTGTTGTCCAACTGGATAAAAACAAAGGCTGGCTGAGCAGACACTATACTGGGTGAAGCTGTGCTTAGTAAAAAAAAAAAACTTTTTGAAATTTTTTAAGGATTATTCTCATTGTGCTCTTTGTGCCAGTATTAGAGCTGTTTCCCAGGGCTGGATGAGATTTGGATCAGGAATAATCTGAGCCCTTCCTTTGGGCCACCCTTTCTCCACCACTTTTCAGCCCTTCTACCTGCAAATCTACCCAGCAGAGTAGGTTTGTTATCAGACTGATCTGTGGGATGTTTTCAGCAATTAGCTGGCAGTAGAGCATTTCTGCCAACATAAGAGTATTTCTGTTGGTAGAAGAAGTTTGCCTCTTTTCCCAACTGCTATAGGCTATGTATCTTTAAGTAAGCATTGCATTGCCTGGTAGCAAAATAGTAGCCACTTTTTTGGAAGGAAGCCCCATTAAATTCAATGAAACCACTTTCTGAGTAAACAGGTATTTTGAAAAAATTACAATTTGGTCTATCCCCTGGCAGACTCCAAAGGTAAAAGGCCCACTGAATACCATGGGACTTATTTCTGAATAAAGGTATAGGCCAGGGGTGTGCAAACTATGGCCTGTGGGCCAGATACAGCCCCTGACACCAATTCATCGGGCCCACACCACCCTCGTCGCTCCCAGAAGTGGAAGTAAAATGCAGGCATTTACTTCCACTTCTGGGAGCGACAAGGGTGGTGTGGATTGGATGAATTGGTGTCAGGGACTGGATATGGCCTGCGAGCCATAGTTTGGGCACCCCTTGTTTAAGCAGAGAATATGGCAGCTTAAAATCTATCTCATTCTGTTGCAAAACAGATTGCAAGGCATGTTTTACTTCCGCTTCTGGTGGGAGGAACCATGTGGCCGGCATGCTGAAGCACATGACCAGCCCACATCCCAAAAAGTTTGGGCACCCCTGGTATAGACAATAGTGCTGTATCAGCTCATATGTAAGAATGCATTTCTGATTTTCATTGTCAGAAATATGAAGCCTATCTCCAAAGCTGTATGTCCATATTCTAGTGGTAGATTTCTGTATAATTATTGTAAATCCATTATTTTAAAACATGCTGCCATTTGGAACAATGATATCTTTTTCAAAGAAGAGGAAATATCAAGTTAGAGAGTTATTTGCAGCAGGAACAAACTGAGCAATCAGAAGCCCATTCGCATTTCAATAAGGTAGTGGTAGAACAATGACTAGGATGCCAGATAATAGGATATTAGTAAACCTTTTTAATATATATAAATATGATAGTAGTCACTTCCAAAGTAGGACCAGTTCTGGTACAATGTGTAATAATTGTAGGATTCAAATTAAAATGTGAAAGAACTGTTTTTTTTAAAAAAGGGACAAGTATTGTGATTTAACCTGCACATCCATTTTTACAAAGTATAGTCCTAAAACAGCAGTCTTACAATACCATAAAGATCCACATGTTTTATTCATCTTAAGCTTTTGTGAGTTGTATCCCATTTTGTCAGATGCATACGTGCTTTCTGATGAAGTGGGCTGCAGTCTTTGAATGCTTATCACAAATAAAGCTTCTAACTCTTCAAGGTATCACAAAACCTTTTGCAGGTTTTGCAGCAACACACTAACAGAGCTACTCCCCTTTCAAAACTTTTGTAATAGAAAACACAGTCCTGTGCATGCTTACTTGGGAAAAAACCTCCTATTATGTATGTGGCATTCCCTGTATAGTGGAATTTTCTTTGAAGGACAAAGACCAGGACAAGCAAGAGGAAGGCTGAACAGATAAAGAACTTGGGTAACAAGCCTCACCAAAGGACACAGGAAATACAAGTAGAATTTGGCTCTGTAAAGAAGGACCCAGTCCCTTCAATAGGTGATGACAGAGAAAACAAACCTCAGGATCCTGGAGCACAGAACACAAAAGAAGTGAAGTTACTGTGTCCAAGATCACGTATCTGCAATTGATAATTAAATGGAGCCAACTGTGAAAAGGAGGGTGGCTATATGAACAATTCATTCATTCATTTAGACAGACAGACAAAACAATCATTTAGATTCATATTCCACCCTTCTGGCTGAAACAGTAAATCTAGACAAACAAACTAAAAAGTTATACAATAAAATATAGTCATCCCACCCAGGCCAAACTATTGAACACAACAAATGTATCTGGGTTTGGGTTTGGTGACCTCTGCAGTTTTCCTCCCCTCACATCTCCCAGAACTTCTGCTGAACAACCTGACATGCTTACAGCCATGTCTCTCAGAGAAAAAACAAAACACACTGTGGCACCTTAAAGACTAACTCCTGTATTTTAATGTTAGCTTTCGTGGACGGAGTCCACTTCATCAGACATAAGAGTGGATTTTCACATTTATACATTTGATATAGAGGCTCAGAGTAGCTGTGCAAATCTGGTTGGTTCAGGAGATGAACATGTAAATCAATGAGTTATTTACAACTGGTAATAAAATGCAATCAGTTTGTCAGGTGAATCTCTGATGGAAAACAGTTTGAGTGGTTAGGTCTCTGTCTACTCCCTGTCTGACCTTGAAATGTATTCGATTAATGGACTGACTACTTGGCTCTAACTTCTGATTACTCTCTGCATGACCCATGAAACTCTTTTATACCTTGTTGTGTATGGAATGTAACTGCTGCATTATACCTTTAAGATGAATGTAACTACTTCAGGAAAGATTGTATCCTTAAGCAATCTGTAATAGAACACAATGTATTTCAGCTGTATGAGAATGCGAGCTTGCTACCAGAGAGGGAAGCAGCGAGCATTCAGCTCACATGGTACAAATTCCCCAACCATCTCCAGCCGCGGGAAACATTTCCGCCACGGTCACACCTGGACAAGAAGGGCGTGACTCCAGATGACCCTGGACCAGAAGGGCGTGACTCCGGATGACGTCACACTGACAGTAGCCAATAGGCTACCGTGTAGCCACATTCAAAATGTATAGTTACTGTATAAAAGGAGCTGTATCACCGCCATTACCTCGTGTTCGTACTGTATGCCATGCAATAAAGATGTGCTAAGCCTTGTATGGCTGCTTCCATTGTCTTGATTCCTGAACACCAAACACCTGCTCTGTGTTTTGATCTGGATTGGCTTTGGATTTCCCAAAACTCCTACCTGTGAGCACTTGGTGCTTTCCAACATGGCAATTCAATGGCATTTGTTTTCAGGGTGCATAAGATTACAGTCTAAGTTTCCTGGACAGGGCATGACACTTTACAGAAAGACGACGCTTCCCTTCAATATGATAAGACAGGAAAAATACTACCCGAGTTACACAATGTGTTGCATAAAGGCAAAGAAAATTGCCAAAGACAAAAGATCTCTCAGGCTTGTCCACATTCCACATCCAACTAGGAACCTGTGTTTTGTCCCCACCTTCACATTAAGTCAGTTGGTGATCAGATGATGATGGAGGAGAATAAGATATCTCCTCCTCTTTGCCCTGTATTTCTCTGTCCAAATAAACTGAAATTGCTTTTTAATAGACTATCAATTGATATTTTAGCTTTTCCATTTCTCTTAGTTCAACCAGGGCTTATGGAGTCTAAGTGGATAGACTTTGAGGGAGAAAAAACATATTTGTGCAGCAATCCTTTGTGAAACTTTCCAGATGCCCATTTGATGTGGGATAATATATGCAAATCACATTTTATTATGTAAAGCCTTTGCAGGCGCACCCCCCCCCCCCAATGATGGACTCAGACACAAATGAAAGTGGATAACGGCATGGGCCACATTTATTGATTCAAGCCCTAGTCCGAATTATAAATTTCTATTGGTAAAACGACCAATCATAATTCTTAAGGCAAGCAGGCCGAAGTAACACTGGTAAGGTACCACCCAAAATTGCCAACGGCAATTGTTACAATGTATCTATTTGTATCAATTTGTTTGTTGACAACAAACAAATTGTTGACCATAGTCAATATCTAACTAATGACCCCACCCTCTGACGTGTATCCGTAAAATCAGGGGGTGATTCCAGCTGTCTAGTGGTAACCATCACCCCCTTGCCTGGTTCGTCGTTGACCGGACAACGTTTAAACAACTTATGCCTATCTAGTGTTGTCCAGTCAATTGCGAACCTGCCGGATACCTGTGGGTCATAAATGTTTACCTTACCAGTGCTACCCGCCAATGTGACCAAAGTCAACAGCAACACAGAGCAACCCCTATATCAAACCATAGCAACAGTGTGGGATGGGCGAAAAAACCAGGACTCAAGGGCCAATGCGAGTCCCAGCCAAAAATTCCCACCCGGCCCCGAAGCGACCAATAAATCACACTGTTAACTAGGGAGGAGGTGGAGGGGAAAAACTTCTCCGCTCCGTCGGTTCGCCAAAATGGCAGCACGGCTGCCTCGTGGCCAGCCCTTTTATTAGGGTGCTGGCCACGCCCCTAACTACCCGGATGGTTTCGTCCAGTGGGGGAGGGGCCCGCAAAGAGCGCGGCGGCCATTTTGGCGCCGCGCTTCCATTGCAGGCGCACCCCCCCAATGATGGACTCAGACACAAATGAAAGTGGATAACGGCATGGGCCACATTTATTGATTCAAGCCCTAGTCCGAATTATAAATTTCTATTGGTAAAACGACCAATCATAATTCTTAAGGCAAGCAGGCCGAAGTAACACTGGTAAGGTACCACCCAAAATTGCCAACGGCAATTGTTACAATGTATCTATTTGTATCAATTTGTTTGTTGACAACAAACAAATTGTTGACCGTAGTCAATATCTAACTAATGACCCCACCCTCTGACGTGTATCCGTAAAATCAGGGGGTGATTCCAGCTGTCTAGTGGTAACCATCACCCCCTTGCCTGGTTCGTCGTTGACCGGACAACGTTTAAACAACTTATGCCTATCTAGTGTTGTCCAGTCAATTGCGAACCTGCCGGATACCTGTGGGTCATAAATGTTTACCTTACCAGTGCTACCCGCCACCCGGAGAGGCTTCAATAAAGGCTCGACGCCCCCCCCCAAGACCGTCAGCTCGGTCGACAGGCCTGCTCGCCAATCACCCAGCAGGAGGTCCATACCTCCTCACGACAGATGGACCCCATCCCCTGAATAAAGCCCATAATTTTGCAGACTAATGGCGGGATGATGACTGACCCGCCCCCAGCCCTTGGTAGAAAGGAATCGGGCCACCGCCCTGTTCACCATGCGCCGAGCGCGGTCCAGGCCCTGGAGGTCGAAGCCTCCCCGATAAGCGTGCCGTGGGACCATATCTGACCAAACAAGGGTTGTGGCGGGCCATACGTAATGTAAGTAGGCGAGGTCCGCGCAAATCGCATGCTTCAGCGATAAGCCAGTGACCTGACCCAAGTCATTACCCCCAAGGTGTATGATCAGAATGTCGGGCGGGTCGGCACTCAATCGATGAAAAGAGGAATGGCAAAAGCTCCCGCCACAACATACCGGGCTTACCGTGCCATGTGAAATGTGCGTATGCACCCAGTCCCAGTCGGGGTCCCCAATCTGTCGCCGCAGCGTAACGCGCTGCCCTGTGCACGTAGCTGTGGCCCACCAGCCATACTGTCACCAGTGTGATACGACACCCAGGGTCTGTCAGGGAAAAAACAGGGAAGGAAAGATACATGGTGACTCGTAAGGTACTCACGGTGGGAGTGGGCGAACATAAAACTGGAAACAGTGTGAGTCCCACCTCCCCATGCTGCGTATGTCAGCCCCGGAGTACCCATAAGCAGCCGCAGTAGAGGCCGCCCCAATTCTAAATGAATGGGTGCCGTAACGGGCCCCAGGGAGGCCAACTCTGGCCAGTGCCTTCCCTGTCACCTTCCAAAACTGAAATTTAGTGAGGGGAGACCCATCTTGGTGACAGAAAAACGGGCCATGGTGCGTGCCACGCAGTGCAAGGAACTCCTGTAGGGCACCAACCGGACAGATGTCTGCCAATGAACATCGTAGCAGTCTTATTCCACTGCCTACGCCATGCTGATCTGTTTTAGAGGAGCGTATCCTCAACTGAGCCCAATCATTGCAAACATAGACATCTTCGAGTTCCAGTGCCCTACGACTTGCATCCGCCTTAGACAGCATCACAAGCTCACTGATGCGGAGCGCTCCAAAAAAGGCCACCGTTGTAGCCGCACAAAACAGGGCTGCCTCATACCTATCGAAACATAGGTCACGCCAGCCTCGTGCCAGTTGGGTAAGTACCCCAGGGGAAATTGGGTGACGGTCGTCCAGGCAACGCCCACGTTCCCGCACCCACCCCTCCAAAACATGTCTCACACGGAAATCAGCGGTGCTATCCGCATGACCCCCCACCTTGGCCATAAAGGCCAGCGCGGATAGCCTAGATGCTATGGTGCGTGGTGCCAAGCCCTGGGCGTGCAGGTAAACCATAAAACGGAGTATGTGGGCCACTGGGATCAGCCAGGTATCTGGCAAGCAATATTGGGAACAAAAAGTTCGAAATGAAAACAACGCGTGGTGATACGCCTTACGCGTGCGTGGCGCCAGTGACATGCCTATCGCCCGGTTCACCTCTCCTTGCCAATTGTCCATATCTCCTGCGGTAGTGGCGAGGGAAATTCCTCCGCATCCGGAGCCAAGGCACAGAATCGGGAGATCTGCAGGCGGGACAAAGCGTCAGCAATATCGTTATTCACCCCCGGGACATGCCTGGCTCTGAACAGTACATTGAGGCGCAGGCTGCGCAATACAAACTGGCGCACAAGATCCATGACCCTGGGAGATTTAGAGGTCTGTGAGTTGACAATGTGGACAACAGCCGCGTTGTCACACCAGAAATGCACCACAGAGTTGGCCCACTCCTCACCCCATAGCATCAAGGCCCCCAGTATGGGAAAAAATTCCAAATATGTGAGATCCCTCAGGCGGCCCGTGCCTAACCAGGCTGGTGGCCATCCACCATATGCCCACTTCCCATTGAAGTACATCCCATAACCCAGGGATCCCGAGGCATCAGACTGAATTTGAAAGTGGGGCGAAGCCAGGAGGTCAGACCTCCAAAATGAGACCCCATTGAACTCTCTCAAGAACTGGAGCCATACGTGCAGATCTGCCCTGATGCCCCGGGTCAGTCTCGCCCTATGATGGGGCCTGGATAAGCCTGCCATGGCGTCACACAAGCGCCGAGCAAAGGCCCTGCCAGGTGCGACCACCCTGCAAGCGAAATTGAGGTGGCCATGTAGCACCTGCAATTCCCGAAGGAATGCCTTGCGCTTAGCCAGCAAGTCCGATATAAGGGCAACTATCCGTGCCACCTTGTCTGCGGGCAACCTAGAAGCCTGCGCTACCGTGTCAATTTCCACCCCCAGGAATATTAACTTATCAGACGGGCCTTCGGTCTTTTCGGGCGCTAAAGGGACACCGAGTTCCTCCATTAGCGTCTGAAATGTATTGAGGAGACGTGTACACGTGTCCCAGCCCCGTTCACCCCCCAATAAAAAGTCATCCAGGTAATGGGCTACAGACCGAGACCCTGACCTACGGACAAATGCCCACTGCAGGAAGGTACTGAAACGCTCGAAAGCCGAGCAGGATATGGAACAGCCGAATGGCATGGCTTTGTCAAAATAATGTTCACCCCGGAATTTGAAACCCAGCAACTCGAAGTCACCCGGGTGCACGGGTAAGAGGCGAAACGCCGACTTAATGTCACACTTAGCCAACAGTGCACCCGGGCCACATGAGCGCACCATGCGCAATGCCTGGTCAAAGGATGTATACCTGACAGAACAAAGGTCATCAGGGATAGCATCATTGACCGAATGGCCGGCTGGATAGGACAAATGGTGAATCAGGCGAAACTCGCCCGGGGACTTCTTGGGCACTAGTCCTAGCGGAGACACTTTAAGGTTGGGGAACGGGGGTGCGGGGAAAGGGCCGGCGACCCTGCCCGCAGCAATCTCCTTATTAATGCTGGCGGCAGCCACCTCCTCCCTTCCCCTAAGTGACAAAAGGTTAGGCGCATCCTGCGGTGACCTATCCCCCGTGAAAGGAATACGAAAACCCAGTTGAAAACCCTGAAGGAGGTACACAGCGTCCGCTCTCCTCGGGTACGATGTGAGCCAACGCTCCAGCATGTCGACATTAATTGGGGAGGGGGCCTTTTGGTGAACCCGCTCCCTCCATGGCAGCCTTGCCTGCCCCTTGTCCGCCCCTACCCCTGCCCTTGTATCCTCCTGGCCTGGGACAGGCGGAGGCAGCATGGGGGCCAGAACAAGAGGGGCACTCATGCTTGTACTTGCAATTTTTCCTGTTGCAAGAACCACTGGACGAGAAGGTCCAGCACAGCAGGCGGGCTGGAACCCCCTGCCCCGCCGCTTGGCGGGGTACCTGTACTGGGGCCGCTCGTTGGACCGCATGTCCACAATGGTATCTCTCCCCAGGCGCCGGGCGCGTGGGGGTCATATACAGAAGCCACAGCTTCTGGCAGGGCTCATCCCACCTCATCTCTGGGTGCAGCGGAATTCTCATGCGGAACTCTTCATCGTAAGCCAGCCATGACGGGCCCGGGAAGTCAACCATAGCCCGGTAAATATTGTCCAGATATTGGACCATGGGAATAGCTAAATCCGGCCTAGCCCTGAGATAAACGGCCATGTAAATCAGGTACGCTGGCAGCCAATTTGCCCACGTGCGTGGCGGCTTACGACGACGTGCCTGCTCCTTATCCTTCTCGTCCAGCCCTTCCCTCTCCTCCTTGGTCGGCTCCCTATTTAGAAGTGAGAAGATATCTACGTACTCGCCCCTCCAAATCTTTTCCTTGGTAGACTGGGCCAAATGGTCCCCCAAGGGCAAGGAATACCCTGCTGTTGGTAAAGCCGACACCGGCACCGAGGGAACTACGGGTAAGGTAAATTGAGCCTGAGCCAGCCCGGGGATCCCCAATACATTTCCCAGCACATTGGGGGCAGCACCCCGCCCCAAGCCCGGTGTCGCGGGTAGAGTCGCTGGGTGGGCTGGGGGCCATTGGGCCGCCGTGCCACCCGAGCGAGGCCAAGGCCATTGAACAGCCCCTCCCGATGAAGTCAGTTGTGTAGGTGCATTAATTTGGACTGCATACTCACCCGCTGCACCCCCGCGGGCCGCCCCCACCGGGGGTTCCGGCCCGCTGGGGGCGTCGGAGCTCACGACCGAAGTTGAGCTCGTTGACGGAGCCAGACCAGCACCAGACTGTTGCACCTGCGGGGTGGGGAGCTGCGAGGCAGTGGCCGCCACCGGCCCACACACCTCAGGCGGCTCAACCCGACCCATCGCCGGCCGTTGTTCGGCGGCCAAAGGAGGAACCTGGAAACCTAGAGGTACCCCTACTTGGTTGGCCCTCGCCAAGGACGCTTCAAGGGCCGCAACCCGAGCGAGAAGGGCCTCCACGTCGACGTAGGGCCCGGCCCCGACAGGGGGCAATTGGGCAACCGGCCCAAAATTCACGGGTACCTGACCGGGTCCCTGAGCCCCAGGGGCCAGATAAGGCCAAGAGCCCATGCTCAGCCCCTGGGTAGTCGTAGGAACGCCCTGCAAGGGCAGGGAACCCAACCACCCTCCGTGGCTCGCACCCCCCATGGGGAACTGCGTACCCGGGCAAGAAGGCCCTACCGGACGAACCATGGCAGGAGCCGTGGTCGTCGTTTGCGGGCCAAGGGCCGAGGCCCCGTCCGGGGCTGCGGGTATGCTCCGCGCGTCAGGCCAAGGAGCTACTGATCCCATCCCACCGTTCCCGGTGGGATCCGCTAGAGGTGGCTGCGGAACGGGCGCAGTCGCGGTCCTCCGACCCGGCTGACGCCTCCGCGCCGATCGAGCCACGTTCGCGGCTGCCTTCTTCTTCGAGGGCATGGCCAATGCAGCTAAGAGTCTAAATAAAAGAGAAAGCTGCCCGAAAAGGCTTCCCCCAAGAAAACACGATCAACGGAGGTAAGGAGGAAAAACTTCTCCGCTCCGTCGGTTCGCCAAAATGGCAGCACGGCTGCCTCGTGGCCAGCCCTTTTATTAGGGTGCTGGCCAC
This sequence comes from Bradypodion ventrale, assembly GCA_035047345.1. NCBI lineage: Eukaryota > Metazoa > Chordata > Lepidosauria > Squamata > Chamaeleonidae > Bradypodion > Bradypodion ventrale. The sequence goes on along the minus strand of JAWDJE010000002.1, from coordinate 295,854,719 downwards.
GCCCCTAACTACCCGGATGGTTTCGTCCGGTGGGGGGGCCCCGCAAAGAGCGCGGCGGCCATTTTGGCGCCGCGCTTCCATTCTCTTCATAACTAATCTGGTCTATTGCCTTGACCTCCGGGTTGGAGAGATAGGCAGGATATCTCTCAATATTTCCAGGGAATCCTAAGCAGGCATCTGCTTGGGAATACCCTGAAGGAAATGGTGAGCCGCTGTGTGAGACAGAATGCCTTGTCCTCTCCTTCACCTCCCCCTGTAAAATACCAGTGTGTCTCTTATTTTCTATTTAAGCTCTTTGGGGAAAGACATTTCTTTTGTGAGGGTGTGAGTGGTGCCTTATTTAATTAGACTAGTTATACCAAGCATCTCACAACATCATTCCTCTATCTAATAAAGAAACATGGGGACCTTTATATTAGCTTAAACTAACCACAAACAAAAGGCTTCCATTCAAGCCTTGCCCCTCACAGAAGGAACAGCTGCAGTGTTGGGAAGTTGATACGTTGTAGCAGAAATGAATCTGCACCATTAAAAATTACCTTGGGTAAATGTAATTTTACTCTTTGATCCTCTAACCGTTTGATTCTCTAAATATCTCATGTTTATATTGGTATTGTATTTCAGCAATGCATCCCTGACAATTTTATCTGATAGCACTGGTTGCTGGGATGGAAAGGCTTTTAGCATAGAGAGCATTCAACAGTAGAGTGGTCAAGTATCCTCTTTTGCAGAGGACAGGCCTCTATTGGAAGGACTGTCAGATAGTCATCTGGTGATGCCCACTACATATAAATGGCTGTCTTGTCCAACTTCGATTTCAAGGTAAAGAAACCTAAGAAAGGAAAACTAAAGAGTGGAAGTTGACCATCACCTGTCATCACCTGGACTGAAGACTGGAGAGCAATCAGCCATGTCACCAGAACACTGTCATCCACATTATTACCAGTTCTTCAGTTCCACTGCCTGAAAAGAGAACTACCATCCTATTGTATCACTATCTTTCCACTACCACCTCTTCTTTCACTTCTGTCTCCTGTGCCTCCACAACATCCTCCCTGCCTCCCATCACTACCATTATTGAGGTTCCCACCATTTCACATGCCTGGGACATCTCTTCAGGCAACAACCTGCTTTCTACAAAGCCAGCTGTTTCCGAACTGCGGGACCTTGAGGATCTTTTACAGGCAGGACAATCATCAGTGCCAAGATACAGGCCATTTTCATGTGTGGCCAAAATGGAGGATTATAATAATCCCAAATAGTTCACAAACATTACAGCATAATTGTATTCAAACACAACATTCCTCTCCCCTAGGATGGGACGAAGTCCCTCAGCCATTGTGATGGCTTGCAATCCCTTTTGGGTCATGCTTGTAACTGGCTGAACTCAGATTTCTGAGGTAGACTTGGTTCCATAGAGTGATACTCCATGCTGGGGGCTTGACCTGACCCATTTGCATTAAGGGAGCATTGACCCGCCTCAGAGTTGGAGCCGGGGGGGGGGGCAAACTAAATCAAAACCCTGTTTGAATGAAGTAGAAGCAGGGGATTGCTCAAAATTAAAACTAGAATCAGGAGGGGTAAAACACAACGAAAAATCCCACCTTTGAGAATCACGAGTAGGTAGCGACTCAACAAAAGCTTGCCTCATTTGGGTGGGAGTTGAGGTAGACTCGAATGAGAAGGAAGGTGGGGTTGCCTGGGAGAAATCAAAGCCCCACTTTTCACTTGAACGAGTGGGGGAACACTCTGCAAACTCCCCCTGATCCTGTAAATCAAGAGGAACATTTCCACATTCTGGGCTTGCTGATGGCCTCCAAAGAAATTGGGGCTGGCTTGAGTCAAAGAGACAGGAATCATGGCTGACCTGCCTCACATCCCCGTGGGCATAAACGGGTGGGGGACGACCCTAATGTGGAATTACCGTGTGATGAATCACTTGATACCTCTGAAAACTCCGTAACCCTATGTCTGAGCTGGTCAGCATGGCGCCGCCAAAGCAAACCAATACCTGTTTTGACATGATAGGACACTGGCCCTGTTTGTTAATACTCAGGATCTGGTGCAAGATGTTAATGTGACTGATCCAATAGGGAACAGTGACCACAACTCAATTATGTTTAACTTGATCATAGACCGCAAGTCACTGATAAAATCTAACACAGAGACCTTAAATTTTCAAAAAGGAAATTTCCCAAAGTTGAGAAAACTAGTAAAAAAGAAGCTGAAAGGGAAAATTGAGAGAGTCCAAATACTCCAAGAGGCATGGAGGCTGTTTACAAAAACAATAACAGAGGCTCAATTGGAATGCATACCCAAAAGGAAAAAGGGCACTGCCAGGTCCAAGAGGACTCCAATGTGGCTTACAGGAGCTGTTCGGGAAGTGATCAAGAGCAAGAGAAGCTCATTTAGAAGATGGAAGGCTTGTCCGAATGAGGACAGCAGGCAAAAACATAAATTCTGGCAGAACAAATGCAAGGCAACAATCAGGAAAGCAAAGCAAGACTTTGAGGAGCGTATAGCTAAAAATACTCAGAGAAATAACAAAGACTTCTTTAAGTACATTAGAAGTAAGAACCCAACTAGGAAGGCCATTGGACCATTAGATGACAATGGAAGGCAAGGGGTTATTAAAGAGGAAACAGAGATTGCAGAGAGACTCAATGAATTCTTTGCTTCAGTATTCACTGAAGAAGACAGAGGCCACATGCCCAAAACAGAGCCTATCTTCGTAGGGAGGGAAACCGAAGAATTAAGCCAGATAGAAATAACCAGGGAGGAGGTCCTTGCATGTCTTGTTAAACTAAACACTAACAAATCACCAGGACCAGATGGCATCCATCCACGAGTTCTCAGGGAACTTAAAGATGAAATTGCTGATCTCCTAGCCAAAATATATAATCTTTCCCTCAAATCAGGCTTTGTGCCTGATGACTGGAAGGTAGCGAATGTAACACCAATTTTCAAAAAAAGGATCCAGGGGTGATCCAGGAAATTACCGACCTGTCAGTTTGACATGTGTCCCAGGTAAAGTGATGCAAACCATCCTAAAAGATAGAATTAATAGGCACATAGAAGAGAAGGCGCTGCTAAAGGAGAGCCAACATGGCTTTTGCAAGGGCAAATCATGCCTCACTAATCTGTTGGAATTTTTTGAGAGTGTCAACAAGCATGTGGATAAGGGGGATCCAGTTGACATTGTTTATCTGGACTTTCAGAAGGCTTTTGACAAGGTCCCACACCAAAGGCTCTTGAATAAACTTACCAGTCATGGAATAAAGGGCCAGGTCTTGTCCTGGATCAGCAACTGGCTAAGGGACAGGAAACAGAGGGTAGCACTAAATGGACACTTCTCCAAGTGGAGGGAAGTAAAGAGTGGGGTCCCCCAAGGTTCAGTACTGGGACCCCTGCTTTTCAACCTCTTCATAAATGATCTAGAGGTAGGAGTAAAAAGCAAGGTAGCCAAATTTGCTGATGACACTAAATTATACAGGGTAGTGAAAACTGTGAGAGATTGTGAGGAGCTCCAGAGGGATCTCTTGACACTGGGGGAGTGGGCAAAGCAGTGGCAAATGAGCTTCAACATTAGTAAGTGCAGAGTGATGCATGTTGGGGCAAAGAACCCCAATTACATTTATAAACTGATGGGGTCTGAACTCTCTGCGACAAACCAGGAAAGGGACCTTGGTGTCCTGGTGGACAACTCAATGAAGGTGTCAACCCAGTGTGCCTCAGCAGTGAAAAAAGCAAACTCAATGCTAGGGATCATTAGGAAGGGTATAGAAAATAAGTCAGCAAGTGTCATTTTGCCTCTTTATAAATCTATGGTGAGGCCCCACCTGGAATACTGTGTACAGTTCTGGTCGCCATACCTCCAGAAAGATATTATGGAGCTGGAAAAAGTGCAGAGGAGGGCAACCAGAATGATTAGGGGACTGGAACACCTTCCTTACCATCTGAGGCTGCAACGGTTGGGCCTCTTCACTCTTGAACGACGACGTCTAAGAGGTGACCTGATTGAAGTTTATAAAATCATGCACGGTGTGGACAAAGTAGATAAGGAAAAACTGTTTTCCCTATCGCATAACACTAGAACTAGGGGACACTCCATGAAACTTTTGGGTACTAGTTCTCAAACAAATAAGAGAAAGTACTTTTTCACCCAGAGGATTACTGGTCTATGGAACTCCCTGCCAGAAGAAGTGGTGACAGCTGTCAGTCTTGACAGCTTTAAGAAAGGATTAGACAAGTTCATGGAGGACAAGAGTATCAATGGCTATAATTATGGATACTTAAGGACAACCTCCGGGTTGGAGAGATAGGCAGGATATCTCTCAATATCATTTCCAGGGAATCCTAAGCAGGCATCTGCTTGGGAATACCCTGAAGGAAATGGTGAGCCGCTGTGTGAGACAGAATGCTGGACTGGATGGGCTGTGGCCTGTTCCAGCAAGGCTGTTCTTATGTTCTTATGTTCTTATGTTCTTATGTTCTTATGTTCCACCACAATGCCCAGAATCCTAGCTGGACCTGCGGCCACATAGTTCCGGCAGTGCACTGGATCCCCAGCAGGGAATACCTTTTTGTGAGCAATTTCAACATTAACACCCCTATCCTCCACCCTGCACAGAACGAACTGGTTGAGCAATGAGACCAGCCTCCTGCACATTAAGTTCAGCTGGTGACAGCCCTGGAGCCAAGGGCGTTGTTCAGTAGCACATAAGGATTTAGCAAAGTTGTACCTCTATGTCCCCCTGACCCATGCAGTGAAGTGCCTCTTTAGTAGTGTGAACTTGACATTCCACCTGACCGTTAGTGGGAGGGTGGAAAGGGGCAGAAGTTACATGCCAAATGGCATTCCTCTCCAGAAATGCCTGAAATTCGGCAGAGGTGAATGTTGTGGCGTTATTGGATACTGGCACGTCCGGTAACCCAAAACAACTGAACAACCTCCAGAGCTGTTTGATAGTGACTGCAGAAGAGGTACTAGGCATAGGAATTACCTCCAGCCATTTAGAAAATGAGGAGACCACCAGTAGGAAAAGCGTGCCCCAAAAAGGGCCTGCGAAATCAGCATGTATCCATGACCACGGCCCCCGGGCAGTGTCCCACTCCCTGGTGGGAAGCCGGGACTCCTCGGGACAGGAACTATGGCAGCTCCGACAAGTACCTAGCAATTGCTCAATGTCACGGTCTACCTGGGGCCACCAGATAAAACTCCTGGCCAAAGCCTTTGAGCATACTATACCAGGGTGACTAATATGTAGAAGCCTCAGTACCTTAGAGTGTAGTGTGGTAGGGACAACCACCTTTTGCCCCCAAAGAAGGCAAACTCTCTTGAGCAAGAGCTCGAACCATCTCCTAAAGAACACTTTAAACTCCTCCCCAATAGGGGATGTGGGCCAGCCTTTCCTAACCCAGGAGATTACCTGGGATAGGAGTTTGTCTCTCGCAGTTGCCTTAGTAATGTTGGAAGGTACAATGTGGGGTGAGTTGAGAGACTCGATTAACAGTACCTGAACATCCTGCTCAATTTTGCAATCTGCATCCCTCAGGTCTGGCAATGGAGACTGTGATAAAGCGTCAGCATGGCTGATATCTTTACCCGGACAGTGCACCAGAGTATACTGATAAGCGTTCAAGAAAATGGTCCAATGTAACATGTGGGGGGGATAGAATCTGGGGAATAGGTTTGGAAGTCACGAAAATCCCTAGCAAGGGCTTGTGGTCCATTACAACGGTGACCTCCCTCCCACAGAGGAAGTCATGGAACTGTTTCGTTCCAGCAACTATGGCCAGAGCCTACCTGTTTTAGATAGGGACCTTGAATAGAATGCAATTGGGGCTTCTCACCTGTTCTCCAAGACATGACACAGGACAGCCCCCACCCCCACCGGTGATGCATCACACACAAGAACACACAAGAACCTCAGGTTTCCTTGGATGACTATGACTATGTTTGTTAAATGCTGGCCCTTCCCATCTCCATGTTTAGTATGCAAAATAAACACAAAGCATGATGGGATTGCCTGCTGTAAGCTCAAAAAACTTCAAATACAGAGGAGGACAGGCGAGGTGGAGAGAGGGTGGACAGAAAACTTAGAGAAGAGTAGGCACTCTGCAGTGGCATTTTAAGAATGAAAGCCTTTCACTTACTTCCCTGTGGCAGCCTTAGGAAGCAACTTTTCTCATTGGTGAAATGAGAGCTTTCCCCTGGTAGCTGAAGAAATGAAATGAGAAACACAAACACCCAGCTCTGCAGGTTGCTTGCTGCTGCCTTAGTCAGAAGCCCTTTTGTTGTGCCTCCCATCATTCACTCTCTGACCTGGCCTTCCCATTTGTGTCTCCACATTTACAGGGATTGTGTTTTCACGGAGAACACAAAATGCAGAAATACTGTTATGTACCCAGATCAGGGGACTGCGGTGACTTAGTGGAAAGTAGGCAAGCCAACAGTTCAAGACTCCAGTGCTGCAGGGCGGAGTGAGCTTCCATCTCTGTCCCAGCTCCTGCCAACCTAGCAGTTTGAAGTCAAGAAATTGCAAGTAGAAAAATAGATACCACTTTGCTGGGAAGGTAAACAGTGATCCATTTGCTCTGGTGTCTAGTCATGCCTGACACATGACCTCGGAAAAGTCTGCAGATGTAGACAGCACTGATTCTTTGGTTATAAATGGAGATGAGCACTGGACCCTAGAGCTGGATAGCTGGCTTTCAAGCAAGGGCAACCTTTACCTTACCCATATCAGAGTTTCTCCAAAAAGGCACAGAGCAGGGCAGATGCTAACCACTGTGTGCTTATTTAGGCATCAACCAGATTTGGGGATGCACATCCCTATCTGTTATGCCCGCTCAAGTTTGAAGCTCAATTTGACTACTGAATTTTTACAGTTGGTGTTTCCTTTCATAAACATGTTTACTTGAACAACATATGCAGCCTTGTAAGGGCCCTACAGAGTCCTGGAAACCAAGAATGGCCCAGGACTCAAACACAGAGGATCAGGTATTGAGCTCAGGTATTGAGCCTGTCAGTCATACTTCACAGATTTACTTCAAAACTAATTGCATGAAATGCAACAGTAGAAAGAGGGAGAAAGGAAGGAAGCTATTTTTCCTGTTTGTCCAACACTGCTTATCTGCAGCAGAATCTATTGAAATAGGTCAGATTGTTCCAACAGTCTCTCTCTCTCTCTCTCTCTCGATTTCTTCTCTGTTTGGCTCTTGGAGAGACTGGCATTTTTCTGCACTTCAGAAAGCAAAGAATGAGAAGAATGCAAGCGCGGCACCAAAATGGCCGCCGCGCTCTTTGCGCCCCCCCCCCCCACCGGATGAAGAGCATCCGGGTAGTTAGGGGGCGTGGCCAGCACCCTTATAAAAGGGGCGGCCACGAGGCAGCCGAGCTGCCATTTTGCGAAGCGACGGAGAGGAGAAGTTTTTCCCCATTGCTCCGTCGCTCTTACCTTAGCCGGGAAGCTACTTCGGGCAGCGGTCCTTTTCGTTCCTTTTCTTCGGCTTCCCAGCACTTTCAAGAATGCCTCCCAAAAAGAAGGCATTGGCGAACGCGGTTCACACTTCGAGGAGGCGCCAGCCGGGTCGGAGGACCGCGACTGTACCCCCCCCCAACAGCCCCCTTTGCCGGCGCCCACCGGGACCGGTGGGATGGGGTCGGTTGCCCCATGGCCCGGGACTGGGCGTCCTCAGACCGGCCCGGCGGGGGCCGCGGCCTCCGGCTCTCAATCGGTGGCTCCCGGCTCTGGCCCGGTTTATACCTCGGGGCCTTCTGCCCTTGCCCCGCAGCTACCTGCGGTGGGCTTTAACCACGGGGGGTGGTTGGGTTCCCTTCCCTGGCAGGTCATACCTCCGGCCCCTCAAGGGCCGGTACTGGGTTCATGGCCATATTCGGGACCGGGGGTCCAGAGACCTGACCCGGCGCCTCTTATCAGTGGGCCAGCCGGCCCTATGCCCCCCATCAGTGTTGGGGGCTATGTTAATGTTGACGCCCTTCTGGCCCGCGTAGCGGCCCTTGAGGCTTCTTTGGGGGTGGTTAACCCACCCGGGGCGCCTTTGGGACCACAGGTCGACGCATCGGCTGCTGGTCATCGGCAGGCGGCCGGACGGGTAGAGCTGCTTGAGGCCCGTGGGTCGGCGTCAGCCGCTGCCTCGCAGCTCCCCGTGCAACAGTTGCTGCCATCAGGTACTGACCAGGCCTCGTCCACGAGCTCGGTTGCGGTCGCGAGCTCCGACGCCCACAGTGGGCCGGAATCCCTGGTAGGGGCGGCCCATGGGGGTGCAGCGTGTGAGTATGCGGTTCAAACTAATGCACCCACACCACTACCTACACTGGGGGGGGCGTCCAGTGGCCGTGGCCCCGTATGGCTGCCGCGGTGGTTCAGCCGCCGCCGGGCCGTACGGGTGCGGCACCATCAAACCAGGGCCCCACTGGGGGTGGTGCCCTCTGTCCCGTTGGGAACTTACTCGGGGTGGCGGGCTTGGTCCAGGCTCCTTTCACCGTGCCCAATGCGGCCTCTGTGCCGTTGTCAGAATTGCCTACGGCGGGGTATTCTCTGCCCCTTGGGGATCATCTGGTCCAGGCCACCAAAGAGAAAATCTGGCGGGGGGAGTATGTGGACATTTTCTCCCTTCTGAATAGAGAACCCACCAAGGAGGAGAGGGAGGGGCAGGATGAGAAAGATAAGGAACAGGCATGTCATCGTAAGCCGCCACGCACGTGGGCCAACTGGCTGCCAGCGTACCTCATATACATGGCTGTGTACCTCAGGGCCCGGCCGGATCTGGCCATTCCGATGGTCCAGTACTTGGATAACATATACCGGGCGATGGTTGACTTCCCGGGCCCGTCGTGGTTGGCTTACGACAAAGAATTTCGCATGAGAGTGCCCCTACACCCGGAGATGAGGTGGGATGAGCCCTGCCAGAAGCTGTGGCTTCTGTATATGACCCCCACGCACCCGGCGCCTGGGGAGAGGTACCATTGTGGACATGCGGTCCAGCGAGCTGCTCCGGCACAGACACCCCGCCAGGTGGCGGGGCAGGGGGTTCCAGCCCGCCTGCTGTGTTGGACCTTCTCGGCCAATGGTACCTGCAGCAGGAGAAATTGCCGATATAGGCATGAGTGTCCCTCTTGTGCTGGCCCCCACGCTGCCTCCGCCTGTCCCAGGCCGGGAGGAGCGCGGGGCAGGGGTAGAGGTGGACAGGGGGCGGGCAAGACTGCCGCAGAGGGAGCTGGTCAGGCAAAAGGCCCCCTCACCAATTGATGTGGACATGTTAGAGCGTTGGCTCACGATGTACCCGAGGAGGGCAGACGCAGCTTACCTGCTTGAGGGTTTCCAGCAGGGGTTTCGCATTCCTTTCACGGGGGTCAGGGCTCCCCAAGATGCACCCAACCTTTTGTCACTTAGGGGAAGGGAGGAGGTGGCTGCCTTGAGCATTATTAAGGAGGTGGATGCTGGCAGGGTTGCCGGCCCTTTCCCTGCCCCCCGTTTCCTAATTTAAAAGTTTCCCCCTTGGGGCTAGTGCCCAAAAAGTCACCGGGCGAGTTCCGCTTAATAATCACTTGTCCTACCCAGCCGGCCGATCGGTCAATGATGCTATCCCGGATGACCTTTGTTCGGTCCGGTATACATCTTTTGACCAGGCTCTGCGCATGGTGCGCTCATGTGGCCCGGGTGCACTGTTGGCTAAGTGCGACATCAAGTCGGCCTTCCATCTTCTGCCGGTGCACCCGGGCGACTTTGAGTTGCTGGGTTTCAAGTTCCGGGGTGAATATTACTTCGATAAGGCCATGCCTTTTGGTTGTTCCATCTCCTGCTCGGCTTTCGAGCGTTTCAGCACCTTCCTGCAGTGGGCGTTCTTCCGCAGGTCGGGGTCTCGGTCTGTAGCCCATTACCTGGATGATTTCTTATTCGGGGGTGAACGGGGCTGGGACACATGTGCGCGTCTCCTCAATACATTTCAGACGCTAATGAAGGAACTTGGTGTCCCTTTGGCACCCGAAAAGACCGAGGGCCCATTTACCAAGCTCACATTCCTGGGGGTGGAGATTGACACGGTAGTGCAAGCATCCAGGTTACCGGCTGATAAGGTATCACGGATCGTTGCACTCATATCCGGCTTGGTGGCTAAACGCAAGGCGTCCCTTCGTGAGCTACAGGTGCTGCATGGTCACCTCAATTTTGCTTGCAGGGTGATCGCACCTGGCAGAGCCTTTGCTCGATGCTTGTGCGACGCCATGATAGGCTTAACCAAGCCCCACCACAGGGTACGTCTTAGCAGGGGCCTTAAGGCGGATATGCTCATCTGGCTCCAGTTCCTGAGGGAGTTCAACGGGGTGTCCTTCTGGAGGTCCGACCTTCTGGCTTCCCCTCGTTTCCAGGTCCAGTCCGATGCATCGGGGTCCCTGGGTTATGGGATGTACTTCAATGGGAAGTGGGCCTACGGCAGGTGGCCGCCAGCCTGGTCAGGCACGGGTCGCTTGCGCGACCTCACGTACCTGGAATTTTTTCCCATTCTGGGAGCCTTGATGCTATGGGGTGAGGAGTGGGCCAATTCGGTAGTACATTTCCGGTGTGACAATGCGGCAGTTGTCCACATTGTCAACTCACAGACGTCTAAATCTCCCAGGGTCATGGAGCTGGTGCGCCAGTTTGTGTTGCGTAGCCTGCGCCTCAATGTGCTGTTCAGGGCTAGGCATGTGCCTGGTGTTAATAACGATATTGCTGACGCTTTGTCCCACCTGCAGATCTCCCGGTTCCGTGCCTTGGCCCCGGACGCAGAGGAATTTCCCTCGCTACTCCCGGACGAGATATGGACACTTGGCAAGGAGAGGTGAACCGAGCGATCGGCATGTCGCTGGCGCCCCGCACGCGTAAGGCGTATCACCACACGTTCATCACTTTTCAGGCCTTTTGTGCCCAGTTTCGACTACCTGAGGCTTGGCCTATCCCAGTCGCCCACATTCTACAATTCATGGTTTACCTACATGCCCAGGGCCTAGCACCCCGCACCATAGCATCCAGGCTGTCAGCTTTGGCATAGGGGGTTATGCTGACAGTACCACTGATTTCCGCATACGACATGTTTTGGAGGGGTGGGTGCGGGAGCGTGGGCATAGCCCGGATGACCGCCACCCAATTTCCCCAGGGGTACTTACCCACCTAGCACGGGGCTGGCATGACCTCTGTTTTGACAGGTATGAGGCCGCCCTGTTTCATGCGGCTACTACGGTGGCCTTTTTTGGAGCGCTCCGCATCAGCGAGCTTGTGATGCTGTCTAAGGCGGATGCAAGTCGTAGGGCACTGGAACTCGACGATGTCTATGTTTGCAATGATTGGGCTCAGTTGAGGATACGCTCCTCTAAAGTTGATCAGCACGGCGTAGGCAGTGGAGTACGACTGCTACGATGTTCATTGGCAGACATCTGTCCGGTTGGTGCCCTACAGGAGTTTCTTGCACTGCGTGGCACGCACCCTGGCCCGTTTTTCTGTCACCAAGATGGGTCTCCCCTTACTAAATTTCAATTTTGGAAGGTGACCGGTAAGGCACTAGCCAGTGTTGGCCTCCCTGGGGCTCGTTACGGCACCCATTCATTTAGGATAGGGGCGGCTTCTACTGCAGCTGCTTTTGGGTACTCCGGGGCGGAAATACGCCGCATGGGAAGGTGGGGATCACAATGTTTTCAGTTTTATGTTCGCCCTCTTCAACCGTGAGTACCAGTTTAGTCACTGTATTGTTCTCCCCCCTCTTTTTCCTTGACAGACCCTGGGTGTCGTATTACACCGGTGGCAGTATGGCTGGTGGGCCACAGCTACGTGCATAGGGCAGCGTCGTACGCTGCGGCGACAGAGTGGGGACCCCGACTGGGACTGGGTGCATCCGCAAGTCTCAGATGGTATGGTAAGCGCGGCATGTTATGGCGGGAACTGTTGCCATTCCTTTTATCCAGCAGGAATGCTGACCCGCCAGATATTCTGATCATACACCTTGGGGGCAATGATTTGGGACAGGTCACTGGACTATCGCTGAAGCATGCGATTTGTGGTGACCTGGCTTACTTACATTATGTGTGGCCTGCCACAACCCTCATTTGGTCAGACATGGTACCGCGGCATGCTTACAGGGGAGGGTTCGACCTCCAGGCCCTTGATCGAGCTCGTCGCTCGTTGAACAGGGCTATTGCCCGGTTCCTTCTCGACAAGGGTTGGGGGCGCGTCATTAGGCACCCCGCAATCAGCCTACAAAATTATGAGCTTTATTCAGGGGATGGGGTCCATCTGTCGCAGGGAGGTATGGACCTCCTGTTAGGAGATTGGCGAGCAGGCCTGTTGACCGAGCTGATGGTCTGGGGGGGGGGGGCGTCGAGCCTTTATTGAGCCTCTCCGTGTGGCGGGTAGCACTGGTAAGGTAAACATTTATGACCCACAGGTATCAGGCAGGTTCGCAATTGACTGGACAACACTAGACAGGCACAAGTTGATTAAACGTTGTCCGGTCAACGACGAACCAGGCGATGGGGTGATGGCAAGAGCTATGCAGCATGCATCACCCCGTTATTTTATGGATACGCGTCAGAGGGTGGGGTCAATAGTTAGGTATTGACTACGGTCAACAATTTGTTTGTTGTCAACAAACAAATTGATACAAATGGATACATTGTAACCAATTGCCATTTGCAATTTTGGGTGGTACCTTACCAGTGTTACTTCGGCCTGCTTGCCTTAAGAATTATAATTGGTTGAATACCAATAGAAATTTATAATTCGGACTAGGGCATGAATCAATAAATGTGGCCCAATGCCGTTATCCACTTTCATCAGTGTCTGAGTCCTTTATTGGGGGGTGCGCCTGCAAAGTAATGCATCAGAAGGGTGAGAGGAGTGCTCCAGGGAAGTGCCAAGTATTTCTGTAATTAGCAGTGTGAAAATGATTTGTTCATGCATTATTTTAAAAAAAATACCAAGTCTGAAACAAGAGCTGCTCACCATTTTTATTCACCCTCCAACAAGGTTGGTTCAGTTATTATTGTTATTTTCCTTGTAATCCTCCCACTTGGGGTTTTTCCTCTCCTCTTCCCCATTAAACCTCCTTTGACATAGTGGCTGGATTTCTACCCATAATGGGAAAGTTATCCCAATCACCCAGCCTGAGTATCAGTCCACATCTCCTCCTTCACTGTTGTTGCCTGTGGGGATGGATCTGCTAATGTTAAAGACCAAGCACCTTAATTCAAAATGCACAGGAGAGGATTGTCCTCTGTTCTGCTGGAACACAGAGATGAGAGGAGGCAGATTCACCTGATGTCAGCAGGATGCTCTGTCTCTTGCTAGGAACAGAAAATGAATTTGTTAGATTTATGTGTTTTGGTTTTTACACAAAGCCCTCCATTTGAAAGACTGTCCAGTCTAAATCTGATTGAAAGATGAAGAAGACCCACACACAGAGAGTACCCGGATACAGACTACCTGGACACAGCCTTCTTCACTGGAATTAAATGTATTGTTATTGTGCCTTCCCGTTATCAACAGTCTGTCATTGGACAGTTCTATTTAACCTAAGATACATGAGACAATGTTGCTTGCTTGCTTGCTTGTTAAGTCCACCCTCGGACTTGCCTGCAGCCGGATTGGAGGGGCCATTGTACTTTGGTACTTTCGTACTGTGTTATGTTACATGCATTCAGAGGATGTATATGGTTTATTGTCTTTATTGTCTATATTGTATATTGTATTCTGTATTGTTGTATATATATTGCATTGGTGTTTTAAGCCGCCCTAATTCCAGCCCCCCTGAGTGGGCGACATATAAATGTGTAAATTAAATTAAAGTTAAATTAAATTAATGTTGCCTTCAAAGCCTAATTACAATACTCAATATGGTGTTGTTGTTCTAGTACTGGACTGGGATTTGGAAGAACTGGCTTCAGCTCTGTACTGTTCAATGATACCTGAAAATCTTTGAATCGGGGATGCTCTCTGTGCCTGACCTACCTCACAGGGTTAAAAGTGAGGAGGAGAATGAGGAAAGCCACTTATGCCCCTGAAGCACAAAAGCTCACATTGAAATATAACAGTAGGTCTCTAAAGTGCCACAGCATTTTTGTTTATGTTTTGTTTTATTTATTCTCTGATACAACTTCATTCAGAAACCCTACTTGCTGTTTTACCACACATTATATAAGTAGCAGGGACGCAATGGCTTAATGGTTAAGACATTAAGCTAGATGACTGGAGAGTTGGCCAATCAGCAATTCGAGACCCAACTGCTGTGTGACAAAGTAAGCTCCCATCATCACGTGCCCCAGCTCCAGCCAACCTAGCAGTTCGAAAGCAAGTAATTGCTAGTAGATAAATAGATATCAATTCACAGGAAAGGTAACAGTGTTCCGTGTGCTCCAGTGTCTAGCCATGACCATGGAAACATTTGCAGACACAGGCAGTGTTGACTCTTTGTGTGTAAACGTAGATGGGCACTGTACCCTAGAGCCAGATACAACTGGCTTTAGAGCAAGGGAGGCTTTTACCTTTACTTTACCTATATAAGCGGCAAGTGCTAATTCCCACCCTGTAGGAAAGTTGTACACAGGCTTCCTGAAAATAGTCCCATATCTGAAAGAATATCCATTCCAAGTCTGATTTAAAGATAAATCCCTAAGAGAGAGATAGGGACATTGGAGTTGCCCAACCACACAGAGCACATTGACAACAGACTCAGCAGGCACATGAGCATACCTGTCAAGTGTTGCCTGTGAAAATATGGGAAATTCTCTGGGCACAGGCGTGCACGCACAGCAACCCCCTTTGTGCATGCGCACAACCCGTTCATGCATGCGCATAACCCCTTTGTGCATGTGCACAACCCCTTTGTGCATGCGCACCACTGCCTCTGATGGGTGCACATGCTCAGCAACCACTTTTCCGGCCACTCCAATATGGGATGACAGCGGGAAAGAGCGGGAAAGAGGGGCAAAAAATGGTATTTCCCGGCCAATACAGGATACTTGACAGGTATACACATGAGTCCCCTGGTCACACCAATGAGATGTGTTGTAATTAATTATTTTACATATCAATTACTACATGCAGTTTTATGAAAGTCTGTGTGTCCTATTTTATTCTCCTTTTTATGATGAAGTGGCTATCCTATATTCAAGAATGTGCAGTTTTTGTACTTTGTGGGAAGCAATACACTTCACCTTCAGGATTCATTCATGCATGAAGCAGTGTCCTTTGCAGAAGTAAAAACAAATGCAAAACCAACTTGTGAATTGCTGAAATGCATAAAGCTGAGAAAATATTCAAAGATACATTTTAGGCCACATGGAATGCATAAATTAGGCAACCTTTGTCAGTAAGATCAAATATTAGCTAAATGCACATGAAACTCTATATGAATTTCAGTTCAGAAAATTAAAAAGTCTCAAATATAATAACAAACATGGGAAAATTAAAGGATAAAGATGGCTAAACACCTGCATTTATATCCATGTCTGTATGCAAAAACTTGCAAATTCAGAAATAATGGCTATAATTTAGTAGAAATACAATATACCTTAGTTAAGTAGGGAAAACTGTGCCTATGTGATCCAAGTGCTCACCAGTCAAGTCCAGATATGGACAGTTGATTGGTAACTTTTCTAGGGTTATTTATCTTGAAACTGAACTCAGCCCAAAGTAGGTTTGTCAAGTCTCAGGGCACTGCCAAAATCCCCCCAGAGATGCCTCTGCTTCTTAGATTTGCAAGAGGGGAGACAAATTTCAAGGGCAAGAAAGTTTGATTTTTGTGGCTTTAAAGCCTGTGCACCTATCTCTACCCATTTTCATGTGGTACAAGAATTCACTGGCTCAGCATAAAGAGGGCTATATGTGTGTTGTGCTTGTGCAAGGCTAATGAACAAAAAAGAATTGGGGAGAAAGCTGATGGATACATATAATTACATCCATTGTGCCACTTGCACTTGGAATAATGTAAAGCAAAGCAATCATACTTACATACTGCCCAAAGCACTTAGTGCACTCTCTGGGCAGTTCACAAGTTAAATGGTGAAGTGCCAACTTTGTGACTCATGAGACTTCATTTTGCACAAGCCCTGGGAGTAGCAGTAGGAACAGCTTCTCATTCTTTAAAAGAAATTAAGGGGGGAAAGTCACATTTTTCTTCTCACAGAATATGTCTCTGGATAATTTTCCCCCTCTCAAGCAATTCTATGAATATCGTGACAAGCGTTCTTGGAAATTTTGTGATTTTTTTTCCGGGAAGAAATTCCAAGCTTCACATAACAGCTCTGCATCAAGTAACATATAGTAAGACCTCATACAAAGTCCGCTTCGTACAACATCGAATTCATACAACATCGCCTAATTCCTTGAAAAAAGTTGCCTCATACATAGTCACTGCGACTTTGTATGAGGCATTGGGGTTTTTCCCAGGTTGCATTGTGCTTGGGCAATATAAAAGGCAGGACGCATGTGTGCATTGCTCTTGTGGGTTTTGCATGAGGCGAAGAGTGGGGAGGGGGAGGGGGAGGGCAATTTTTTGGTGGGGTGGGCAATTGTTTGGTGTTTGCTGCTGTTTGGATGATTAACACTGTGCTGCATGATGGGGCATGTTGGCATCCATTTTGTCCTTGCTTCCATCCAGTAGTTGTTTACAGTAGCTTGTACAAAATGGATGATCGGCCGCATGGCTGCAGATTAACACTGTGCTGCATGATGGGACATGTTAACTTTTAAACCTGCACTTCATAAAGTTTTCAAAAGTTAAAAACTTGTTGTATGGTTTGTCCCCTAAAATCAGGGTTGTTTGACATGTTTTTGTAATGCATTTAGCCTTTAGTCAATGATTTCTTAAAGTTCTGTCAGTTTCCTGTCTGTTTCCTTGACTTTGCCCTGAAGTCTGTGCTGTTACAGTATGGTGTATCTCTATGGAAATGACGTTGTATGAGGCATTGCGGCAAGGATTTGGACGTTGTATGAGGCATCACGGCTAGGACTTTGCATGCCTCATACAAAGTCCAAATCCGTATAAAGTCCAAACTTGTGGAACCAAGTTTGAACGTTGTATGAGGTATCACTGTATTCTTTGCAGGCAGAAAAACATGAAGCTGTGGAGGATTGTTACAGATCCTGCATAGAATGGCATCTTGCCTACTTGGGATTTAGTGGAAAGAGCAACCTATTAACCAACCAACCAACCAACATGAATGCAATTAGGGTTGTTACAATCCTTCACAAAATGCCATCTTGAATGTTCAGGATACATCTGGAAGGGGAAAGAAAAGCACCAAGATGTGCTCTATTGTTACATTTGTTCTGAATGGCATCTTTCCTCCACTTGGGGGAGGATTAGGTAGGTTTAAACTGGATTCTGAGCCCATCTACCCAGATTTTCCTTACATTGGTTTTCATTGTCAGGTCTACACATTATGCAAAACTTTCTCCTCTCTGCTTCTCTCAGAACTGATACTGTAGTCTCCATTTTAAGTCTAAACATATAGGGAAAGGAATTCTACTATCCTGGCAATCCTGGCCAAGATAGCTCTTCAAATAAATGGTGCCATCAAATAGAAAGTTGTCCTCTGTCAAGTAGGAAACATGGCCAACTTAGTTTGAGTATCTTTGTTTCCTTCTTGAGGAGATTGGATGGGGATTCAGTAGGATTCAGTGAAAAGAGCAACCAACCAATACATACAGCATGTTCAAATACATGTTCTATTGCTAAACTGAGATTCAAATCGGGTATTCCAGCCCTAACTTTCTTCCAAGGACTATTCAAATTATCTTTTCATATGAGTGCCTTCAGAGCCTTCATTGAAAAGGCCCACAGGCTGCACGTAGCTCATGTTAAAAACCTCAATTCTGTAACATAACCGCTTACAGCACAGTCTAGAATGTAATTCCCAAAACAACTCATACTTCTGTGCATAGCTTTTGCATCCCCAGTAGCTGTCCTCTTTTTAATATAAAATCCTTACTGAGGGAAGAAAAATCACTGGAGTGTTTACACCAAAAATAATACTGAATAACGTAGTTGGTGTCACTCTCAATTTTGAATTTCCAATGGACCTTCAGTCAGCTTAAGGCAGACCTGTAATGCTACAGACATACCTTTTGAGCTTAATCTCCTTTGGGAAGAAGAGGTCAAGCTTCATTTTACTGTATCTAATTTATCAGAAAAGACATTGTCAAGATTTGTAGCTTACAATTGGAAACATTTGGCTGTTTGCAACATTCACAAAATACTTTGCAGGCGCACCCCCCAAAGAAAGACTCAGACACCGGTATATGGATAAAGGCATCGGGCCACTTTTATTGAATAATGCCCTAGTCCGAATTATAACTTTCAATTGGTGTAATCATCCAATTGAAATTCGTTAAGGCAAGCAGGCCGCAGTAACACTGGTAAGTTTCCTCCCAAAATGCCAATGGCAATTGGCTACATGTAACTATTTGTATCAATTTGTTTGTTGACACAAACAAATTGTTGACCGGAGTCAATAAACTATCTACTGACCCCACCCTATGACGTGTATCCGTTAAATATCAAGGTGATGCAGGCTGTGAAGCTCCTGCCATCACCCCTTGCCTGGTTCGCCCTTGACCGGCCAAACCTATTTCCCCTGTACCTGTCTATGTGTTGGCCAGTCAATTGCGAACCTGCCGGATACCTATGTGTCATAAATCTTTACCTTACCAGTGCTACCCGGCAAAAGTGACCAAAGTCAACTTACCCCTTTTCTCAAACACTAGCAACAGTGTGGGATGGGCAAAAAAGCAAGAACCAAAGAGCCAATTGTAGGTTCAAGCCAAAAATTCCCACCCGGCCCCGAAGCGACCAAAAAATCACACTGTTCACTAGGGAGGGGGTGGAGGGGAAAACTTCTCCGCTCCATCGCGTTTCTAAAATGGCAGCTCGGCTGCCTCATGGCCACCCCTTTTATAGAGGGGTGCCCACGCCCCCTAACTCACCCAGATGTCTGAGTCCGGGGGGGGGGGGCTGCAAAGAGCACGGCGGCCATAAATCTTTACCTTACCAGTGCTACCCGCCAGACGGGGAGGCGTCCATGATGACTCACGCCCCCCCCCCCCAGACCGTCAATTCGGTCACCTGCTTGCATATCCTCAAGAAAGAGGTTCATACCTCTGGCCGACAAGTGGACCCCATCTCCTGCATAGAGATCACAATCCTGCAAGTCTATCCTAGGGTGCCGGATGGCTGTCCCCAAGCCCTTGTCTGCCAGGAACCAGGCAACAGCCCTGTTCACCGAGCGACGAGCGCGGTCAAGGGCACGGAGGTCAACGCCTCCTATGTAAGTATGTTGCGGCACCATGTCCGACCATAGCAGCCGCGTGGATGGCCATACGTGATGCAAATAGGCTAGGTCCCTGCAAATCGTGAATTTTAAGGAGAGGCCAGTGACCTGGGCAAGGTCATTGCCACCGAGATGCAGGATGAGGACATCAGGCGGTCCAGCATCCCTGATGGAAAACAGGAATGGCAACAGTTCCCACCATTTCATACTGCACTTACCGTACCATCGCAAACGTGTGGTTGCATGTAGCCCGAGATGGGGTCCCCACTCTGTTGCCGCAGCATACTGTGCTGTCCAGTGCATGTAACTGTGGCCCACCACCCATACTGCCACCGGTGTGTGGGGACACACAGGGTCTGTAAAAGAAGGAAAAAAGGAATAATGACATAACTGGTACTCAAGCATGGAGGGGGCGTACGTACAATGCAAAGCGCATGGATCCCCACCTACCCATCCTGTGTATATCAGCCTCAGAGTACCCAAACGCAGCCGCAGTAGAAGCAGCACCTATCCTAAATGAATGGGTGCCGTAACGAGCCCCAGGGAGGCCCACACTGGTAAGTGGGGAGACCCATCCAGGTGGCAGAAAAATGGGCCAGGGTGCGTACCACGCACTGCCAAAAACTTATGTAGGGCACCAACCGGACAAATGTCTTCAATGGAACATCGTAGCAGTCTTACTCCACTGCCTACGCCATGCTGATCAACCTTTGAGGACCATATCCTCAACTGAGCCCACTCTTGTGTAACATAGACATCGTCGAGATGCATCCGACTTAGACAGTGGTACCAACTCACTGATGCAGAGCGCTCCGAAGAAGACTACAGTGGTAGCTGCGTGAAAAAGAGCCACCTCATACCTATCATAGCATAAGTTATGCCAGCCTCGTGCAAGGTGGGTAAGAACCTCTGGTGCAATCGGGTGACGTGTGTCCTGGCGGCGGCCACGTTCATGTGTCCACCCTTCCAAAACATGACGTATGCGGAAATCATTCACGCAGTCAGCGAAGCCCCGTACCTTGGCCATAAATGCCAGTGCTGAAAGCCTAGAGGCTATAGTACGGGGGGCCAGCCGATGACCGTGAAGATAAACCATGTATTGTAAAATCTGGTCCACAGGTATTGGCCACACTTCGGGTAACCGTAGTTTCCCACAAAAGGTTCTAAATTGTATGAAAGCATGTTGATATGCCTTACGCGTGCAAGGTGCCAAAGACATGCCGATCGCCCGGGTCACCTCTCCTCGCCAAATGTCCAAATCTCAGCCGGGAGTGGTGAGGGGAATTCCTCTGCTTCTGGAGCCAAGGCTCGGAACCGGGAGATCTGCAGGCGGGATAAAGCATCAGCAATATCATTATTAATGCCTGGTACATGTCTGGCCTTGAACAGCACATTAAGGCGTAGGCTTCTCAAGACAAATTGACGGACCAATGCCATGACCCTAGGGGATTTGGACGTCTGAGCATTAACAATGTGCACCACTGCAGCATTGTCACACCAAAAAATGGACCACTGAGTTGACCCACTTATCACCCCATAGCATTAGTGCCCCCAAAATGGGAAAAAATTCCAGGAAAGTAAGATCGCGGAGACGATCCGTGCCCTGCCATGCGTGAGGCCATCGGCCATATGCCCACTGCCCCTCGAAATAGATCCCATAACCCAGAGAGCCGACTGTACTTGAAATTTAGGGCAGACCATAAGGTCCGATCTCCAAAAAGAGACCCCGTTAAATTCCTGGAGGAATGTGAGCCAAACCGATAGGTCTGCCCGTATACCCCTGGTGAGCCAGACCCTGTGATGGCATTTTAATAGGCCAGCCATGGCATCACACAGACACCTGGCGAAAGCTCTGCCCGGTGTGACCACCCTGCAGGCAAAGTTGAGGTGGCCGTGAAGCACCTGTAGCTCACGAAGGGACACCTTACATTTAGAAATCAGTGCCCGAATCACCGCAGAGATCTGAGCCACCTTGTCCATGGGTAAACTGGATGCCTGTGCGACAGTGTCAATTTCAATGCCTAAAAAGGTGAGCTTGGTGGCTGGGCCCTCGGTCTTTTCAGGCGCTAAGGGGACACCCAGTTCCTGCATAAGGGCCTGAAATGTAGTAAGGAGATGCGTACACGTGTCCGAGCCCCATTCACCCCCGAACAAAAAGTCATCGAGGTAATGGGCTACAGACCGGGACCCTGACCTGCGAACAAAGGCCCATTGGAGGAAAGTGCTAAATCATTCAAATGCCGAACATGAAATAGAGCAGCCAAAAGGCATGGCCTTATCTACATAGAATTTTCCCCTAAAACGGAAACCCAACAGCTCAAAGTCCTCGGGGTGCACTGGCAGTAATCGGAATGCCGATTTGATATCACACTTTGCCAGGAAGGGGTACTGCAGTGGCTCAAGTCGCTAAGACGCTGACTGGGAAGCGGAAGGTCAGCAGTTCGATTCCCGAGTACTGCAGGACGGAAATGAGCTCCCGTCTTCATCCCAGCTCCTGCCAACCTAGCAGTTCGAAAGCAAGAAATTGCAAGTAGATAAATAGGAACCACTTCAGTGGGAAGGTAACAGCATTCCGTGCGCTCCGGTGTCTAGTCATGCCTGCCACATGACCACGGAAACGTCTGCAGAAGCAGACAGCGCTGGCTCTTCGGCTTAGAAACAGAGATGAGCACTGCACCCTAGAGTCGGATACGACTGGCCTTCGAGCAAGGGAAACCTTTACCTTTACCTTTTGCCAGGAGGGCCCCGGGACCACAGGCGCGTACCATCTGTAGGGCCTGATCAAACGACGTATACCTGACTGAGCAAAGGTCATCAGGAATAGCATCATTGACCGAGGAACCCACAGGGTAAGAAAGATGGTGGATTAGGTGAAATTCACCTGGGGTCTTTTTCAGGACTAGCCCCAGAGGAGAGACCTTCAAGTTAGGGAATGGTGGTTCATTAAAGGGCCCCGCAACTCTCATAGCCTGCAACTCCTTAGCTATGCTTTGTGCAGCGACCTCCTCATTGCCCTTCAGAGAAAGTAAGTTCTGGGCATCCTGCGGTCCCCGAACACCCCTAAATGGTATACGAAAGCCAAACTGGAAGCCTTCAAGCAGGTACCTCGCATTATCCCATCTAGGATAAGTGGAAAGCCATTGTCCTAACATGGGGATATTAATTGGGGAGGGGGCCTTTTGCTTGGCCAGCACCATCAGAGGGAGCTCTGACCACCTCCTACCCACCCATACCTCTGCCTCGTGACCCACCAGCCCGTGGGCAAACGGAGGCGGCGTGAGGGCCATAGCAAGAGGGACACTCGTGCCAGAAACGACACTGACGCTTGTTGCACACGCCGCTAGCTGAGAAGCTCCAACACAGCAGGAGGGCTGGAACCCCCTGCCCCACCGGCTGGCGGGGAACCTGCGTCGCAGCCGCCCGCTACACGGCATGGCCACAATGGTACCTATCACCAGGTACCGGACGTGTGGGAGTCATATACAAGAGCCACAATTGCTGGCAGGGCTCATCCCACCTCATCTCAGGATGTAGGGCCACCCTCATCCTAAATTCCTCATCGTAAGCCAACCACAATGGGCCAGGAAAATCAACCATCGCCCTATAAATATTGTTGAGGTATTGGACCATCGGAATGGCCAAATCAGGCCGGGCCCAAAGGTATACCGCCATATATATAAGATATGCCGGCAACCAATTGGCCCAGGTACGGGGTGGCTTACGACGACGGGACAATTCCTTGTCCCGGTCATCCTGTCCCTCCCTCTCCTCCTTAGTGGGCTCGCGATTCAGGAGGGAGAAAATATCAACGTACACCCCTCGCCAAATCTTATCCCTAGTAGCCTGTGAAAGATGATCACCCAGGGGCAAGGAATAACCAGCCGTTGGCAGAGCCACCGTCGGCACCTGTTGGATGAAGGGTATGCGCAGCAGGCCCTGAATAGCCCCTGCGACGCTTGGCATACCCCCGGGGGCGGACACCCCTGTCCTAACCGAGGGGCCATTTGGGAACCAGGAATTAACAGGGCAGTGTGGAAGCAACTGCCCACCCACAGTAACCTGGCGTGGCCATAGCCACTGTACCCCCCCAGTGTGACTGGACAGTGTGGGTGCACTAAATTGAACCGGATACTCACTAGTCATACCCCCGTGAGCCACCCTCACTGGGGGTTCTGGCCCACGGCGGGCATCAGAGCTCGCGACAGGCATCGAGCTCTGGGGCCACACCTGACTGCTCCCCACAGGCAAATCCGAATGTGCGGGGAGCTGCGAGGCGCCAGCCTGGGCTGGCCTGATGGCCTCAAGCAGCTCGACCCTGTTGGCGGCCCGCTGGAGAGTCACGGCTG
This sequence comes from Bradypodion ventrale, assembly GCA_035047345.1. Lineage (NCBI taxonomy): Eukaryota > Metazoa > Chordata > Lepidosauria > Squamata > Chamaeleonidae > Bradypodion > Bradypodion ventrale. Next base: position 295,831,049 of record JAWDJE010000002.1, on the reverse strand, counting down.
ATTTGTCTGCCAGGACCGACGAAGGGGCCGTAATCGAAGCAGCAGCTAACCCCCCATCAGGAGGTGGTTGGGCAATGCCCAGTGATGCCTCTAGCACCGAAATACGTGCAAGAAGCGCATTGACAGTCTCCGAGCCCCCAGTATAAGGTGGGCCGGATGGGCCGGACGGCCCTGTGGCCAATTGCTGGGCGGGAAACCCGAATGGGGATCCAGGGCCTGAGTAGGGCCATGCCCAAAACTCCGGCCCGTGGGGGCCCGCAGGAATGGTGGGGCAGAAACCGCCACCGAGTACAAGTGGCCACCCTGTCCTGAACCAAGAAAGTGACGTCCAGGGGCAGGGATCCCTGAGGAGTCAGCCTGTGCCAGCCCAGCCTGGAGGCCTGTGCCGGGCTGACCAGTGGAAGCCTGCTCGGCCCCACTGGCAGCGGTGGGCAAGGCCGTCCCACTGCCCAGCTGGGGGGTGCAGCCCAAGTCCTCCGACCCGATGGCTGCCCCCCAGTAGAGGGAGGGGGTGGGAAAGTCTTGACCGCTGGGGCCTTGCGCTTGGGAGCCATGGCTCCCGAAGAAGTTAGCAATGGATCCCTGGCCAGGGATCAGTTCCTGTGCTCTGAGTACCACAGTAATGAAGAGGAGCGAACTCTGTTCAAAGGCAAAGGTATGAAGGGCAAAGAAGCAAGAAACGCGGCAGAGAAAACTTCTCCGCTCCATCGCGTTTCTAAAATGGCAGCTCGGCTGCCTCGTGGCCACCCCTTTTATAGAGGGGTGGCCACGCCCCCTAACTCACCCGGATGTCTGAGTCCAGTGGGTGGGGGGCTGCAAAGAGTGCGGCGGCCATTTTGGCACCGCGCTTTCAATAAAGATGCAGTTTCTACTGGTGTTGGCTAAACATAATGTTCTAAGGCTCCCCAACCCTAACTTGCACGAACAGTGCTATTCAGTGATTTACAATATTACCAGACCTTGGAAACATTTCACAGGTGTACACAGGACATTTTCCAGTCATAAACACAATTCCCAGAATGGCATTGGGCCACCTTGGCTAGGGATTTTGGAAGGTGACATTCAAATACAATAACATTGCCATGTTCTGAATAACACTGTGTCCTAACTCAATCCACCAGAAAAAGGAACGCAGAACAAATACTGAAAGATTTCAGTGACATTGTTTATTACCTGATTTTTTTACTGTTTTTACAGTGAATGATCAAATAGGGGAATGATATTTTTATTGCATTTTATAAATAACATGAGATTGACAGTAGATAAATAATAATCAAAACATCATAAAGGAAGACCGATTCACAAAAGATTAAACCCCAATCAACCAGGACCACCTAGGAATCACAAATATTAAAATCAATGAGTTTGTTCATAGGGGGTTTATGATACCTCATTACATAAAAAGTCTTCATATGCAATCTAGCACCAAGGCAAAAAGTAAATTATATTATATCTCATGTTCTGGAAGAAGCTCATTTTATTAGTATTGATCTGTGATGTGTCACCATGGCAAGACATTCTGTACATTTGCCACTGAAGCTAACTTGATGACCATCTGAAAGTTACAGCTGGTTCAGAACACAGCTGCCCGGGTGGTGACAGGATATAGGCTTTATGCCTGTGCCTCATCGCTGCTACAGGATCTACATTGGTTGCCAGTGTGCTTCCAGGTGCAATTCAAGGTGATGGTTTTGACCTTTAAAGCCCTTCATGGTAGTGGGCCAGGATACTTAAGAGACTGCGTCACCCCAAGGTTTTTGACCCGTCCTATGAGAGCGGACCATAGGAGCTCCCTAATGGTCCCATCAGCCCGGAAGGCACATCTCACTGGGACCGGGAGGAGAGCCTTCTCAGTATCTGCTCCAGCCCTATGGAACCTCCTGCCACTTGAACTGCGCCTCCAGGTAGAGTTGCTCCCCTTCAGGAAGGCCTTAAAATGTGGCTATGCCAGCAGGAGCGGGGTACAACTGGTACCCTGCCCAGGGTTTTTTATTTTTATTTACTCCTGCCCAGGTGTCCTTCTTTTAAGGGGATTGGGGAGGTTTTATGGATGTTTTAGAGAGTTTTATAGTATTTGGTTTTAAATGGTATCGGGTATGGGTTTTAATTGATGTTGTGAGCCGCCTTGGGTCACTTAGGCGAAAAAGGCAGTTATATAAATCCAATAAATAAATAAATAAACTGTTGCAAAGGGTTCACATATAATCTTTGGAAAGAGGGGGCTTCTGTTACCAGGACGAACTGGTTTACATGTTTTGTTTGCTAACCAATCAGGAAAAGGCCTTGCCTTCCCACCCAAAATGTGATTACCTAACCCTAATCCCTTGTCTGTTGGCAGCAGTTGGCTGCTTGATCTTGAGGGATATGCTGTCATTTTGAACTGTCTCCTTATTTTCTTTCAGACATGTGACTGTAATGTAAGAAAACCCTCTTCATTTTTTTTCTTTGTAACTACTAACAAACCTGTTAAGATTTCTGAGCATATAGTGAGTAAATATCTTTTTAAACTCAAACCTCTGGTCAGAGTAATTATTCTAGGCTGAGAAATGTGCTAAGCATGAGGAGGAACTTCAGAGGAAATGTGAAAACAATTCCAACCTTAATTTTTGCTCCACTTTTGCAGTGCAACTACACATCTCAACGCTAACCAAGTACAAAAGGATAGCAATTGTAGATAGTGGTAGAAAATCTGCAGATGTTGAAACCCATCAAGATGGTCTGCCAAATCGCTTGCCCATGGTGTTTATCTGTTTCGTTTCTTGCGGCAGGTATCATTGCGGTATTCCAGTTTGTATGCATAGCAAATTTCATTACCATTTATGAACAATGGCAATGCACTTTCATGCTGACCTGTTATTTTCCTTACAGAGAAAAACAAGGAGATCCCAAGTTGTTCTGGCCTATAAGAAATCAAATCCTATATGTGTATGCAAACTTGGATGTGCATGTTTTCCAGCACATTATTCTAAATTGTTCTCTCCTCCAACAGCCTCAAAAGCATATGATGCTCCATTTTTCCAATTATAGCATGCCTGGTTTTAAATTATATGATGTGGGTCAGTATATTTAAGGATGGTGCTTATCCATAGAGCAATCAGTGCAACTGAGAGAATAATCTTCTGGTCTTTCTGGGGCCTCTGGTGACCTGGAACGTCCGATTTTATTTCTGTTCCTTCTGCTTTTGTAGCAGAAAGATAGAGCTTAGGGATGAGCAAATCTCTCAGTTTCACCCCCACCCCTATTAAAAATCTGTAGGTTAAAACAAAATTCACATGTATCCATGGTAGAATGTGAAGTCATCCATCTCCTGGAACATACTTAAAAATAAGAAGCTTGCAGAATTTCTAGTGTTATCAATCAATCAAACAGAGCTGCAAGAAGTGATCTGTTGCATAGTCACTAAAAACAACCTTGAACTGGGCAATTGCAAACCATCAACAAAAATATCTCCCTGAATGGAACAGTAAAAGGAATCTTTCTGATGCAAAGAAAGAACAGCATTCCTTAATTTATTTTGTTTTTTAAAAATACAATTCTTTAAACAGAATGGACACTACTGTGGCTTTAATAGAAGTAGAATCAATCTGAAAGGGGTTTTAACAACAAAAACCCTCCCAAGATTACATTCTATAGAGCCTGCAGAGAGATATATATACACACACACATGCACGTGTGTGTGTGTGTGTACATACATACATACATACATACATACATACATACATACATACATACATGTGTGTGTGTGTGAGAGAGAGAGAGAGAGAGAGAGATCTAAATCCTATAACAAAATTTCTAAGCACAAGGCCAGCTTCTTCAGTTGACAAGAAAGAGAGGGAGGGTGTGTGAGAGAGAATGAGAGAGGAACTGAGTGGCTTTTTAGAGCCTCCCTTTGGCTCACAATGTTTAATGCAGCAATCTTCAAGTGTGTGTGTTGGTGGGGAGGGAGGGATGGGGAGGCAGTGAAGAAGGACAAATGCTGTTAGTGAAATGAGAGTGTGAGAACAACCTGCTGGTTCCTGGGCTATTATAAGACCTGTCTGAAGAGACTGGTTTTGCGTTACTGTAACAGGGGAAAAGAAAGAAACCAAGCTAATTGCTCAAGGCTGAGCAGCAATTTTTCACCCACTCTGAGGGAGGAAGCTGCAGATCAGCATGCTGCTCTAGAAGCAAAATGGCATTGACATTTGAGGCTGCTCCATATGATGCACTTTGCATATTTCATGATAGCATTCTGCTTCCCCTTTTTATATAAAAAAGAAAAAAAGCAATCACTTTATAATGTATGGGTTTTGATCTCTCAGCTCTCTGTAAATGTCCTAGCTCAGCTGCATCACTGTCATGGGCTAGTTAATGTGAATGTATCTGCCTGGAGAAATGAAATATCAAATAGTAGATCATGGCAATTTTTGCATTATCTTGCTGACTGGATCTAATCGCTCACAGATGTTGCTGGAGATTCTCCTCTCTTCTGAAATACCTGCAGGAAGTATAACTGTGTGTGCTGCACTTTGGCCAAAAGGCCAAGGTCTACTTTTTCAAACTGTTTGAATGTTTCTAGATGTGTGGCAATTATTCAGTTGCCTAGCAGCTATTATCTCATGGTGCCACATTTTCTTTGGCTGAGTGAAGTGACTGAGAACAGTCTGTATGTCAGCCAGTTGTTAAGAGAAGTGGGAGATGATGGCAGTGGGTGGGATAGGGAAGAGATGGACTTGGAAGCCACCTAGGCTTGGCTCAGAGAGTCAGCCACAGAACAGAATATTTGGTTCAGTGTCCAGAAACACAGGATGCTTTCAATTCTAGAGAAGGGGTGTACTATAACTATGTATATCAATCTTGTCATCAAAGTTCATCCTTGCATTTGGGATGGGTTGACATGCTAATTGTTTTTTCTCATTGTGAATGACCCACTTCTGATGAGGAATAATGTTTATCACCAGCACTGGTCATTATTTTAGTGAGAAAGACCTGTCACTGTGGGTCAGGGGCCCTGCTTTATCCTGGGAGCTACCATCTTTAGAGCTGAATGGGCTTTTTTTTGCTGCAGACAGACCCGGTGTGTAACTTGGGGGTCCTCCTGGACTCACGACTCCTACTCGATGAGCAGGTGGCAGTCGTGGCTAGGAGGGCTTTTGCATAACTTTGTGTCATTTGCCAATTATGCCTGCTCCAGGACTGGGACTCCTTGCTTATGGTCACACATGCTCTGGTCACCTCCAGACTGGATTATTGTAATGTGCTCTACATGGGGCTGCCCTTGATGACCATTCAGAGGCTGCAGCTGGTACAGAATGCATCTGCCCCTGTAGTGATGGGGTGCGGGCATTATGCTCATGCCTCACCCCTGCTAGGGGAGCTGCATTGGTTGCCATTGTGCCTCCGGGTGCAATTCAAGGTGCTGGTAATTACCTTTTAAGCCCTACATGATAGTGGGTCTGGATACTTAAGAGACCGCATCACCCCAAAGATATCTGCCCATCCCACTAGAGCGGACCGGAGGAGCTCTTTAAAGATACAAACTGCTAGAGAGGCTCACCTCTCTAGCACTAGAAGAAGAGCCTTTTTGGTATCTGCTCTGGCCCTATGGAACCTCCTGCCAGTTGAACTGTGTCTCCAGACAGAGCTGCTGCTTTTCAGGAAATAGCTGAAAACCTGGCTGGCAGGGCAGTTGTGGGGAGGTGGAGAGGGAGCAAAAACCCCACAAACACTGGCTCACTTAGAGCAGGAATCACTCATGCTTTTAAAAGTTTTTAATTAGATTTTTAATTGGTGCAGGTGGGAGGTAGATTTACAGTGTTTTTAGGAATTTTAAGGGTTTCCATAGTATAAACATTGGGGATTTTATGTACGCCACCCTGAGTCGCATGTCAATTGGGGCGGCTATACAAAATGAATAAAAAAATCAATATTTGGCCTGCAGGTTAGAAAAGTTTATTTTTGACCTGCACCCCTGAACTCCCCCAGGTAGTATGGACTCAAAAGAACTTTTGCAAAGGCCATGGATGGAAATACGTAACTTTCCATGATACAGTATACAGTAGTTAGATTGCAACCCCCATCATATCTCAGCACTGGCATGTTGTAAGGAGGGATGGTCTGAGAATTATAGCTAAATAATAATAATCCCCCGCCCATCTGATGATTGGGCAGACACCAGCTAGCTAGCCCACCACTGCTTTACAACACACTTGTATTTATTTTTATGCAGAACAAAGTACTACCATGTCCAGTAGGATACTTTTATGTAAACTATGCTTCATATTACAAGCAGTAAACCTTCTCCTCCACCACCAGCTTTCTCAGTGTTGGCTATAAGAAGAAACAAAATGTCTTCTTCCTTGGTTGTCATTTGTAACTACAAATGAAATTTTAAGTAAAGATACTTTTTTTAACTTTAATTGCTTCTAAAGTGATTTTGTCATACAAAGTGTTTGTTTCGGGGGAGGGCAAGGACAATGATGAAACTGGATTAATCTCTCCACATTTTCTGTGTTGTTGCTTTCTACCTTGTACTCTGCTCACTACAGGAATAAACAAAATTTCCTGAATAATGAGATAATAGGTCAAACAACATTTGGAAGGTTACAAATATCCATCACTACACTATCACCAGCAAGGTGATGCTCAAGATAATACAGGATAGACTTCAGCAACATGTGGAGAGAGAACTACCAGAGGTGCAGGCCGGTTTCAGAAGAGGCAGGGGACTAGAGACTACATTGCCAACATACGTTGGATCATGGAGAAAACAAAAGAATACCAGAAACAAGTCTACTTTTGTTTTATTGACTGCACCAAGACTTTTGACTGTGTGGACCACAACAAAATGTGGCAAGTAATTAAAGAGATGGGAATACCAGAACACCTCATATGCCTCATGAGAAATCTGTACATGAACCAAGAAGCAACAGTTAGGACAGAACACAGAATGACAGAGTGGTTTGGAATAGGAAAAGGAGTAAGACAAGGCTGCATTTTATCACCCTGCTTATTCAACTTATACACAGAGCACATAATCCACAATGCAGGGATGGAGGAATCACAATATGGGATCAAAATTGCTGGGAGAAACATCAACAATTTGAGATATGCAGACGATACCACCCTAATGGCAGAAAGTGAGGAAGACCTAAAGAACCTCTTGATTGGATTGAAGGAGGAAAGTGCAAAAGCTGGCTTGAGACTTAATATCAAGAATACCAAGATAATGGCAACAGGTCCGATCAGTCCCTGGAAAATAGATGGGGAAGAAGTAGAAGCAGTGATAGATTTTACTTTCCTGGGATCTAAGATCACTGCAGATAGCGACTGTAGCCATGAAATAAAAAGACAACTAATTATGGGGAGACAAGCTATGAGAAAACTGGGGAATATAGTGAAAAGCAGAGACATCACCTTGAAAACAAAAATTCGCATAGTCAAAGCAATGGTATTCCCAGTGGTAATGTATGGGTGTGAGAGCTGGACCATTAGGAAGGCTGAGCGCAGAAGAATAGATGCCTTTGAAATGTGGTGTTGGAGGAGAGTCCTAAGAGTCCCTTGGACAGCAAAGAGAACAAATAGGTCAATACTGGAAGAAATCAATCCTGACTGTATATTGGAGGGACAAATAGTGAAGATGAAGCTAAAGTACTTTGGACATCAAATGAGAAGGGAGGACTCACTTGAGAAGGCATTGATGCTGGGAAAGGTGGAGGGCAAGAGAAGAAGGGAGCGTCCAAAGATGAGATGGATAAATGGTATTGTGGACACAATGGGCACAGAGCTTGGTGGGCTGAGGAGAATGGTGGAGGATAGAGGTGCCTGGAGGAAAATGGTCCATGGGGTCGCAAAGGGTCGGAATCGACTGTGCGACTGAACAATAACAACAACAACAAAAACACTGGTTGACTTAGTTGTAAAGCAGCCTTCCTTAACCTCATACTTTTCAGATGGTTTGGCTTACTTCATTCCCATCAGTCTACTAGACATGCTGACTGGGACTGATGGGATGAGTAGTAGTAGTAGTAGTAGTAGTAGTAGTAGTAGTAGTAGTAGTAGTAGTAGTAGTAGTAGTAGTTTTGTTGTTGTTTTGGCAGCCTTTAACCAAAAGGTCCCTTCATTTTGCCAGTTTCACGTCTGACCTAGACACAGGAGGAAAAGAAGATAGGGAAGGACTCAGGTTCGGGGAAGAATGATGCAGATTGTTATTTCCTCTTGAACTAATAGTAAGAAGAGATTAGCTGGGAGAACTTCTCCCTTTCAGTTCTCTATAAGGTGCCAAGTCATGTCATTGCCAATTTAATTCCCTCACATTTGTTGTGCTGTTGCTTGGCCTCAGTCACTACTTTCCTAAGGCAGCCTTCATCAGACTCTGACTGACTAAAATACTTTAAATGACATGGGAATAATAAACAGGGGATTAGTGTGCCTCACAGCAATTTGCCACACCAAAAATAAGAAAAGACCAATGGCCCATTTAGAATAATCTTCTGCCTTAATATCAACTCAGGCTAAAATACCTCTCAGGTAAATGAAATAATCCCATAATGCACTTGGCTTCCTATGAAGGTTGGTATCACACTGAGAAGTATTACATAGTGACCTCAGGTGAACAAACGCTTATGCCCTAAGTATGAGGATTGATAGACCTTTTATTTCTAGCCTAGTCAGACCAATGGTCAGGTGCCAAAATAATTTAGTTCAGCACCTCATTCTGTTCCAAGTCTGCCCTGTTTTGTAAGCCCCACAGAATTTAACATCTCACAATTGTTCACAGGAATAGCTTCAGCACACTTTTAAAAATATTAGAAGGGTACAAAATGTGACATAACAATGTTCTCTGCCAAAAATTGTAATTCATTGGGGAATATAGTATTTTAAATGCAGATCCATGGATCATTATTCATGCTTTCGTAACCTTGAAAACTAGGCTGCAGCAATACATTTTACCTCTTGGAACAAGTACAGCTCATTCTGTATCATAGCAGCAACCAGAGGCCTGGAGCTGCAGGTATCCACTCTTGGACCTTGGCAAGTCCCGTGTTCCACAATGGGTTCCTATTTTATTCTACTTTTTCTTAACTGTAAAACCCTCTTTGTCCTGTCACTGCCAGTCTCAACTGACATTTAATATGTTTTCAGAATGGTCATAAGTGAGAGGCCAATGGGTCCTGGGGTAGGCATGCTAAAGTAACTCTGCATTCATTAGGGAGCACAAAGGGGCTTTATAAAATCATGGTTGACAGAGCTGGGCCAGGAAGCATATTTGGGTCTCTGTGAAATTCTATGTGTTTTCATTGATTAATGCAATGGTTCTCTTTTTGTGATAGTTGATTAAAATTTGCATTCATGGAAAACTAGGCTACTGCAATACACAATCCTGCAATTCTCTTTTTCAGTATTATTCTCCCTCTTCATTTCTGACTCCTAGGCCAAATTCTCCAGCAACTTTGGTTCTGCTTTGCTTTCTGTGTTTGTGTTCTAGTCACCTATGATTATCCACATACAGTACCCTGCTTTTTTGTGTATTCAGTTTCACTTGCATGAAAACTTTTCATTTTTCTTTCTCTGCATCTATGGTTGGAGCATAGACTGAACTGGTGTCTGTGCTGACAGACTTCCCAAGAAGTATGATTGATATTTCTCAGTCAGACTTTGCATTATAGCTTCTAGTGTCTGTGCTACCTTCTGCCTCACTATTAACAGCCCCACTTTTTCTTCTGATATTGTCATTTCCAGAGTAAAGTACCCTGTGACTGAATGGAAACGTCCTATTAGTTTGATTTGCTTGTACCAGGTATTGCAATGTTTAAGCATTCCAGTCTTGCTTAATGATTTCAGATTTACTTTAATCTGATCATTTAACATTCCCTATTCAGATAATATGTACAGCATCAGAGTTCTCTTTTGCCCCTGTGAACACTAACCATTAGACACCCACTAGACACTGAACTTGAAGATTGGAATGTCGGAGTTTGATACCCCAATACTGCATGACAGAGTGAGCTTCCATCTCTGTCCCAGCTCCTGCCAACCTAGCAGTTCGAAAGCAAGAAATTGCAAGTACAGTGGACCCTTGCTTAGCAAGCAACTTGCTTAACTGAAAATTCGCATAACAAAAATAAATCCATAGAAAATAGTGGTTCAGTTAACAATTTCCCCCCAGAAAGGATTAATTTGTTTTTAGTGCATTCGTATGGGAAACTGCGTTTCGTTAACAGATTTTGGTTTTCAATTTATTCCTATGGGAAATTTGCTTTACAAATTTTCCGTAGTACAAAAGGTCCCAGAGAACACATTAAATTTGTTAAGCAAGGGTCCACTTTGTGGGAAGGTAAACAGCATTCCATGCACTCCTTTACTGTATGGGACCAAAGACAACAGAACAGCCGAAGGGTTGGCTTAACACAGGTTTATTGCATAGGGATCTGGTGGAGCATGAGGTAATGGCGGTGATACATCTGCCTCGCTGAGCGGTCTGGGGAACTCCTCTTGGCCTCGCGCCGCTTCCGGCAGACCCTGGCAATGTGCCCGCGCCGGCCGCAGTTGTGGCACTCGGCCTTGCGGAACGGGCATTTGGCGCGGGCGTGGGCGGCGCCGCAGCCGTCGCAGCGTCGGCCATCCTTCTGGACCCGCCGGACGTCCTCGTTGTCGCCGCTCTCCGTGGACGAGTTCGAAACCCGCCGGGCCGCGCGCACCGAGCTCTCTGCCTTGGCGTTTTTTGGTCGCCAGTCCTGGAGCTCTTGCACGCCGGCCGTCGTGGCTTCCGCGGCCTGCGCCGTGTCGAGGACCTGTTGCCACGTGGGAGGCGGCTCCTGTTTCATCAGCGCGCGCTGGGTCTCGGTGTCCCTCAGGCCGCAGAGCAGGCAGTCGTGGAGGGTGACTTCTGGGGTCTCCCACTTGCAGGGGCCGGCGGCCAGCCGCAGGGCCGCAGCGAACTCGGCGACCGATTCCCCGGGCGCTTGGACTCGCCTCCAGAACGCGCTCCGAGCGGGGAACATCGCTATCGCGGGCCGGAGGTGGGCGCGCAACACAGCCAGAAGCTCTTTGGCTTTGTAGTCGCTCACCCTCCTCGGCGCGATCAGGTCCACCAGAGTCCTTTTTGTCTCGTGTCCGAGCATGCGGACGAAGATGGCCCTCTTCTTGTCTTCATCTGAGACTTCGAGCTCCACCAGCGCTCCGTTGAAGTCTATCTCAAACAGCTCCAAGTCTCCCGGCTTCCTGATCTCGTAGCCGGCGCATGTCTTGGTCCCGTGGGCAGCCATATCCCACCTTCGTCGCCAGTTTACTGTATGGGACCAAAGACAACAGAACAGCTGAAGGGTTGGCTTAACACAGGTTTATTGCATAGGGATCTGGTGGAGCATGAGGTAATGGCGGTGATACATCTCTTTATATACAGTAGGGTTATACATTTGAATCTTGTAGCACGGTAGCTCATTGGCCGCTACCTGCGAGGCCTCGCCCAGGCACGCCTCTCTTCAGTAGTTCTTCTTTCCTGCTGCTGAATGCGGGGAAGGTTTTCCCGCGGCTGTCCGTGATTGAGCAATGTGAACCATGTGAGATTGAACGCTCGCAGCTGCCCTCTATGGGCTGCTTGCTCGCGTTCCTTTACAGCTGCAATACATTGTAATTGGGGTGGTTACATTCTGACAGTACAAGACATGCATACACAACATCCCTCCCCCCTAGGATGGGACGAAGTCCCGCAACCAATGTGGCTTGCCGCACATTCGCTTGGGGCGCGCTTGCGCCTGCCCTAGTACCGGAGAGCCTGTGATCCCTGACTCCGTGGGTGCTTGTCCTGCAACGGGAAACGGGGATTCATTAGTGGCTCTGTGGGGCGTCTGTGCCTGCCTTGCGCTGGGGGAAGGGAATGGGATGAACAACTGGGAAGTGAACCCCTGTCTGTTTCCCTCGGACCCCGGGGACCCTCCGATCGTGAACCGCGGGACCGATGAGGATGCCCTTGTGGTTCTGCTCCCTTCTGTCCCCCGCTCGGGGGACCTTGAGACTGTTGCGGACGGCCTCGCCGTTGCCTCCTGCCTTGGGGGTGTCGGTCTCCGGGACATTGGCGCTATGTTGCACTCTAATTCACAGGGGCTACTGGGACTGGAAGTACCAGGGGCTGAACTGAAACCCCTCTTTTCGCTAGGACGGGTGGGGGACCACTCCGCTAACTCCCCCTGGCACTGTAAATCAAGGTCTAAACTCCTTGGGGAATCTGTATTACTGGGACGCTCCCGGGGGATGTGTGTGGGATCGGGGCTCTTCCTTTCCGCCGCAAACTCCCGCAAAAGATTTCTGAGGATCGATTCCCTTTCCTCCCCCCTTGGTGGGGACCCATGTTCCCCTTTCCCTCCCCCTTGGGTTAAGCGGGTGGGGGAGTACCCTAACGCTGATTCGTTGCTACTCTCGTCTTCGTCCTGCTTTCCGGGGACCCTCCGCCTGAGTTGATCTGCGTGCCGCCTCCACAGGAGGCCTGTATTGGTCTCCACGCGGTATGAGACGGGGCCGGTTTGTTCTATTACAATGCCGGGCACCCAGGCTGGTCCCCCGCTGGCGTAGTTCCTGCAATGCACGGGGGCGCCTACGCTAAAACTCTTTGAGGAATCCATCTCTACATTTCGCCCTTTGTCTTCTACTCTGGTGGGGTCTAGCCTGGAGATTACCGTAGCCAGCTTCCTGCGCATTAGCAATTCCGCGGGGGAGTACCCTGACGCTAACGGGGTGACCCTGTACCGTAGCAGGAATTGGCATAGTTGTCGGTCTAGATCTCCGGAGCCCATGCGCCGTAGCGCGTCTTTAGTGGTGCGCACGAGGCGCTCTACTTGGCCGTTGGTGGCCGGGTGGAAAGGGGCGGAGGTGATGTGCCGAATGGCATTGAGATCCACGAATTCCCTGAACTCTGCGGACGTAAAACAGCTAGCGTTATCGCTGACGAGGGTGTCGGGTAAACCGAACGTGGAAAAGACCCTCCGTAACTGTTTAACTGTGGTGGCCGAGGAGGTGCTCGAGACTGGGATGACCTCCAACCACTTTGAGAACGCATCCACCACTAGGAGGAAGAGCGTTCCCCTGAACGGCCCTGCAAAATCTACGTGTACCCGGGACCAGGGCCCCCTCGCTGCGTCCCACTCTCTATGTGGCAGACGAGCCTCTTCTGGCCTGGAGCTTTGGCACGCTTCGCAAGTGCCGACCATGTGCTCAATGTCGGCGTCTAGCTGCGGCCACCAAAAGTAACTGCGGGCTAGAGCCTTCGAGCGGACGATCCCCGGGTGGCTGACGTGCAGCAGCTTAAGCACCCTCGGCCGGAGGGACGTGGGAATCACTACCCGCTGCCCCCACAACAGGCAACCCCTCTCTAGGGACAACTCTAGTTTCTTTTTGAAAAATGTGTCGAATTCCGCTGCTGGGGAAGACACGGGCCACCCTTTCTGTACCCAGGAGCAGACTGTAGCTAACGTTTTGTCCTTGCCGGTCGCTTTGGCGATGTCGGCCGGTACTACTGGAGGGGAGTCTAGGACCTCTATCATTAAAACCTGGTGGTCTCTCTCTTCCTCGCCCACGTGGCAGCAATCCCGGGGAATGGGGGACCTCGACAGGGCATCCGCGTGGCTGATCTCCTTTCCGGGCCGGTATACCAACGCGTGCTGATACGCGTTGAGAAAAATGGCCCACCTGAGCATTCTCGGGGACAGGATTTGGGGTGTGGGCTTATCTGCGGTGAAAATGCCTAGCAAGGGCTTGTGGTCAGTCACTATGGTGAAGGGGCGGCCATACACGAAATCATGAAATTTCTTGGTCCCCGCAATTATTGCTAGTGCTTCCCTGTCTGTCTGGGCGTAGTTTCTCTCCGCTTGGGACAAGGACCTAGAGTAAAACGCTATCGGGGCCTCCCTCCCGTTCTCCAGCACGTGGCATAACACCGCCCCCACCCCCACCGGGGATGCATCGCAAATCAGGACCACTGGGCGTTTGGGATTGAAGTGGGTCAGTACAGCATCTGATGCCAGGAGTCGCTTCAGGTCATTGAAAGCCTTCTCGTGGTCGTCGCCCCACTTCCATGCCTTGTCCTTTTTTAACAATTTGTGTAGCGGTTCCGCCACGGCTGCCTTCCGAGGAAGGAAGGAGTGGTAGAAGTTGAGCAGCCCAAGGAACGACTGCAGCTCGGGCTTGGAGGTGGGGCGAGGGGCCTTTTTGATGGCGGCCACTTTGGATTGGGATGGCCTTATTCCCTCGGGAGTAATGCGGAACCCTAGAAACTCGACCTCGGTTGCGAAGAAGACGCATTTGTCCTTTCGCAACCGCAACCCCGCCTTTTCGAATTTTTCTAGGACCCTTCCCAACCTTTCTGCCAATTCTGCCCGGCTCCCCCCTGTAATCAATACGTCATCAAAGTAGGGTAACACCCCCTCTAGTCCCTTTAGGAGGCGTTCCACGAGTGATTGGAAAATCCCGGGCGCCGAATTCACGCCGAATTGGAGGCGCGATACTTGGAACGCCCCTTTGTGTGTGACTATGGTCTGCGCAGCAGCTGCGGCGGGGGTGACCGGGAGCTGCTGGTAGGCTTGGGCCAGGTCGAGCTTAGCAAAACACCTCCCCCCGTGCAACCTGGCCAACAAGTGGCTGACTACCGGCACCGGATACGCATTAGGGCGGATCGCCTTATTGATGGTGCACTTGTAATCGGCGCATATGCGGACCTCCCCGTTGGCCTTGAGTGCTGTTACAATTGGAGTTTCCCACTCCGCAGAATCAACAGGAACAAGAATCCCCTGGCCCACCAATTTGTCCAACTCCGCCTCTATTTTGTCTTTTAGGGCGAAAGGCACCCTGCGCGGTTTAAGTCTGATTGGACGTACTCCAGGGTCCAGGTCGAAAGTCACTGGGGGGCCCTTGAACTTTCCGAGTCCTTTTTTAAAAACTTCGGGGTGCGCCTCACACACGCTCTGTATTGGATCAGTTCCGGCGGCGTGTACTCCCACGGCGTGCACCCCCCCGATGAACAACCCCAGGGGCTGAAACCATTGAGTCCCGAGGAGGCTGCATTTACCTCCTTTGAGGACGACTAGGGGAAGCGTTGCAGCGCGCTTTTTGAACTGGACCTGGAACTTCCCAACCCCCAGTACCGGGATGCGGTTCCCTTGCACGTCCTTTAGTGTGGCCCTCAACGCCTTGAGCTTGGGCCGCACGTGGGGGGGTATCTTTAGGAACTCTCCCTGAGAGATAATAGAGTAAGAAGAACCCGAGTCCACCTCCATCCTAACAGGGGCCCCTTGTATTACTACCTCGACGAAGTATCGGGGATGCTCCGTGGAAACGCTGAAAACCGGAGCGTCGTCCTCGCTGTCGTCGGAGATGCGTCCGACGCCGTCCCGCTTCCTCGTGGTCCGGGTGTCGTGGTCCTTGGGCCTCGTGGTGCGGTCCTGCCTCGCTGAGCGGTCTGGGGAACTCCTCTTGGCCTCGCGCCGCTTCCGGCAGACCCTGGCAATGTGCCCGCGCCGGCCGCAGTTGTGGCACTCGGCCTTGCGGAACGGGCATTTGGCGCGGGCGTGGGCGGCGCCGCAGCCGTCGCAGCGTCGGCCATCCTTCTGGACCCGCCGGACGTCCTCGTTGTCGCCGCTCTCCGTGGACGAGTTCGAAACCCGCCGGGCCGCGCGCACCGAGCTCTCTGCCTTGGCGTTTTTTGGTCGCCAGTCCTGGAGCTCTTGCACGCCGGCCGTCGTGGCTTCCGCGGCCTGCGCCGTGTCGAGGACCTGTTGCCACGTGGGAGGCGGCTCCTGTTTCATCAGCGCGCGCTGGGTCTCGGTGTCCCTCAGGCCGCAGAGCAGGCAGTCGTGGAGGGTGACTTCTGGGGTCTCCCACTTGCAGGGGCCGGCGGCCAGCCGCAGGGCCGCAGCGAACTCGGCGACCGATTCCCCGGGCGCTTGGACTCGCCTCCAGAACGCGCTCCGAGCGGGGAACATCGCTATCGCGGGCCGGAGGTGGGCGCGCAACACAGCCAGAAGCTCTTTGGCTTTGTAGTCGCTCACCCTCCTCGGCGCGATCAGGTCCACCAGAGTCCTTTTTGTCTCGTGTCCGAGCATGCGGACGAAGATGGCCCTCTTCTTGTCTTCATCTGAGACTTCGAGCTCCACCAGCGCTCCGTTGAAGTCTATCTCAAACAGCTCCAAGTCTCCCGGCTTCCTGATCTCGTAGCCGGCGCATGTCTTGGTCCCGTGGGCAGCCATATCCCACCTTCGTCGCCAGTTTACTGTATGGGACCAAAGACAACAGAACAGCTGAAGGGTTGGCTTAACACAGGTTTATTGCATAGGGATCTGGTGGAGCATGAGGTAATGGCGGTGATACATCTCTTTATATACAGTAGGGTTATACATTTGAATCTTGTAGCACGGTAGCTCATTGGCCGCTACCTGCGAGGCCTCGCCCAGGCACGCCTCTCTTCAGTAGTTCTTCTTTCCTGCTGCTGAATGCGGGGAAGGTTTTCCCGCGGCTGTCCGTGATTGAGCAATGTGAACCATGTGAGATTGAACGCTCGCAGCTGCCCTCTATGGGCTGCTTGCTCGCGTTCCTTTACAGCTGCAATACATTGTAATTGGGGTGGTTACATTCTGACAGTACAAGACATGCATACACAACAACTCCGGTGTCTAGACATGCCTGCCACATGTCCATGGAAATGTCTGCAGACGTAGACAGCGCTGGTTCTTTAGCTATAAACAGAGATGAGCACTGAACCCTAGAGTCAGATACGACTGGCTTTCGAGCAAGGGTGACCCAGACAAACCCCCATGTTAGAAGTAACTAAAAGAAGAGGGCATGTAGCATAGCAGTTAAAGTGCTAGATTAGAACTGGGGAGACCCAAATTCAAATACTCAACCAGGTATAAAGCCAGCTGGGTGTTCTTGACCACTTATTGGCCGAAACCATATTGCTTTGTGTATACCAAACTGTAACCTTTGGTTCATTTTTCCTTAGTAAATAAATCAACCATGCCCAGTGGTGGGCTCCCAAAAATTTGCCACACTGTAGGCATGGTATGGTGGGCGTAGCCAGTCAGAAAGCCCTGTGTTGCACCCAAATTAGGACTACTTTATTTCAAAACTTGGATGGGTGGGGCCAGCCAGAATTTTTGCTACCGGTTCTGGTGAACTGGTGCAAACCTGCTGATGCCCACCACTGACCATGCCCCACATGCACCCTGGCTTGGTGGATTGAATATATTCTCCCCCTCCTAATACCAAGGCAGGGATACTTGTTTCATCAGGGGTGAATGGACTAAAAGTTAAGGACTGCCTTAGGTTGCATCTTGATTAGCAAAAACTATTATATTTACACCATTTTCAGTTCAAAGAATAAGGAATGCCTATATTTCAACAAGGGATCCAAGAGAGGTACTTTATTTTGCACCAGTTCCTGCACCACTATATTCTTCTGTGTGCATAAATGGCAGAGACCGAAGTGGTGACTGTGGCAGCAACAGATTCTTCCACCCCTTTCAGAGTAGAAGCTGGATACCTAACAGTTGACTGGCAGTGGTGACTGGTATAGATGAAAGAAAGAAAAGCCTACAAGGGGCCAGAGGGGAAGGGAGGAACTTTTGGCTGTGACTGCAGAGCTAAAAACCTGTTCAGTCAAAGTTTTCCAAAGGACAGGAAAATCAACAGAAGCACCACATGACCTTAACCTGATTTGTTTTTTAAAAAAACCAACAACAACAATTGGAAACCCAGTTCTTTTGACAGTCAAGACACATCCCCAAATAAGCAATAGGATTACAGCCACTGTCTCTCAGAGTTACCACCCCACAAAGTAGTGTGATGAAGATAAAAGGGAATGACCACAGGAAGGTGAATAGAGTAAACTATAGTCAAATAAATATTTCAAGGCATAACATGTGTTGGCCTGTAGAAAATACCAGCACCATGGTCAGTTAATGGGTCTCAGGTATCATGAATGGGAAAGGGCATGGAGAGGAAATAGTATGGTCTTCAAGATACAACTGGACTATGACTTCCATTATCCTTCTGCACTGGTTAGACCAGAAGGGACCTGCAGTTCAACAATATCTGGATGATCACATGTTTCCCATCCATCTGACACCATAGAGGTCTGATATCATGAGTCGTCAAGTCAATTCTGACATATAGCAACCCTTTTCAGTGTTTTCTAGGCAGAGATTACTCAGAAAGGTTTTCACATTATCAAACAGTTTTAATGTTCTGTCCATTATTGGTGCAGGACACTAGTGCTCCCTGATCTATTATGGCTAGATAGATTTCCAGACATGATTCAGTGGCTGAAATCCTGTTGCACAGCTCTGTAAAGGCATAACTTGTGTGTCGTATATTAAGAGAATTGCATAGATATTATCTGTTGCACACCAACAAGTAGTATTAGAGATTTGAAATTTTTTTTAAAAAAGATTCCCACAGAATTTCCCTTTTTTGGAGAAAATATTATTTGCTTCTTAAATGATAAAAGAGTGTTCTATCAAACTGTTTTTTCTCTTCATGGTCTTAGAAGATGCACTTTCTATTTCAAAAACCTGAACCGGGTTGAAAAAATTAATAATTGGGTAGAAAACTCACAAAATGGTCAAACTAATTCAGTCACAAACCACACCTTTTGATGGCTGAGATTTCTTATGAAGGGACAGAAAAACTTGACCAAAGGTGGTAGCTTGGGTTTAAGCATTCCCATGTTTTCCCTCCATGAGAACACACCAGCAGTACATTCTTCCTAATTTTCTGCTCTTCTTTTTCTCAATAAACACGGGCTGGCAATTGAAGGACTTATCAAAGGGACAGAGCCAGGCCTTCTATATGCTTGTATGCACACATTCTGTGACTGCTATGGAAGATTTTCCAAATTCTGTTCCACAGCCAGAGGTGATTTTACTGACAAATGAAAGCAAACTGGTGATATGGACTGCTCGCTACATGAAATAAGGCAAACAGTCATCATATGGGAAAGAATTAATGACACTCTTTTGCTCGTAACACAGAAAAATAAAACAAATGACATAATGCTTTAGAACTAAGCCATCCACAAAACAAAACAAAAAGGTAGTTATATTCAAGAAAAGCAGCTATAGCAAGATATTAGATCTGCTGGGAGTAAAGGTAGTGAGGGAACAATAAAAGAAAAACAAAATGTGTGGTCATCGTCACTTTCTTTTTCTTCCTCTTCATCTTCTTCACAAGCCTAACATGAAAACAAGAATATAGAGTGCTGAAATCTTCACATCAAAACCATGCAACATAAAACAATTAAATTTTGAAGAGCTCAATAAGAATTTGATCAGAAAGCTGCTGGCACTGTATCTATAATTTTCATTAAACACAACTAGAATGTTTATGTTAAGAACTGAACTGACTAAAATTCTCAGACTCCTTAGAGTTTGCAAAATCTATTCCTATAAGAAAGAGGTTGGGTCGTGCGTGTGTGGAATGCGTGTTCACACATGTGCAGCATATCCCGTGATGCACCGTTCACACTTACCTTACTTCCTGGACATCATCGCCGCAAGGGTCCAGGAGCCGAGAGTGGGGCCAACGCCCCACAAATGCAGAAAAGCAAAAAACTATGAGTCCCAGCATCCTCCGCGCCATGCCATACCTCAGCCAATCAGGCAGGAGGACACGAGTGCAGAGGAGGCGGAATAGCCGGTGTGCATGAAAGAAAAAAATGGCCGACATGCAGAGAGAGAGAGAGAGAGAGAGGCGGGGCCAGGGGCGTGTGCAGACCGAATTAAAAGAAAGCCCATTGGCACTCCGTTCAGCCTCCCTGGGAGGTCAGGGTCGAAAGCAATGCTCTGTACTGCCCTCACCTCCCGGGGAGAAGCAAGCACCTACCTGGGGGGGGGGGGCAAAAGCACGGCTGCCTTTGGCCCCTGCCTACCGGGGGAAGTGATCCACTTCCCTGGGAGGCCAGGGCAGAGAACGGTGCTCTGTTCCGCCCTCGCCTCCCGGAGGGAAGTGAGCGCCTACCCCGGGGGGCAGGGGCCCATAGCACAGCTGCCTCTGGCCCCCGCCTATCGAGCCACTTCCCCATGGAGCAGGGTGAAGAATGGCATTCCATTCCGCCCTTGCCTCCCAGAGGGAAGCGATGCCTACCCCGGGGGGCAGGGGCCGAAAGCATGCCTGCCTTCGGCCCCCGCCTAGTGAGCCACTTCCTGGGGGGCAGGGTGAAGAACGGCCCAAGTGACCCGACTGGTGAAGCTGGGTAGCCCATGCTAGTAGTCTCTATATAGACTACAGACTGCAATATTCCAATCTTCCAAATCTTGGCATCCCAGTTTACTTATTATAATAATTTGAATTATATCCTAATTACTGTTTTCATGTTATGCCAAATAAGCATATGGTTACATTATTTCTCTACTAATGGCCAGTATCCTGTCGCTTAGCTATGTCAGCATAGCATGAGTATAAGTGGTGGATTCCTACTAATTAATGAGTCCCAGTTTCAACTTCAGGGTGCATGCAACTCATGTGTAAAAAGTCCTATGTACAGTACTTCAAAACTGAAGTAGAGACTTTGTAATTTGAGCCTAGAGTTGGACACAACTGGCTTTTGAGCAAGGGAGACCTTTACCTTCACTTTAATTAATATCAAAGCTGCTTTGTCATCATTCTTGCTATGCAGGCATAGCTAAACAACAGGATACTTGCCGATGTGTCTTAACATGTAACCAACTTTATAGTAGCCACTGATCTGAGGGAGCCATGTGCAGTATGAAGGTTTTCTATTGTTTAATTTTGAACAGGGAGATGCAAGTTCAAATCCTTGCTTAGTCATAAAGCTTTGTTAGTATCCTTGAGTCAGACACTACTTTTCAGTCAAATCTATCTTGCTGGATCATTTTCAGAATAAAATGAGGGGAAGCGAACCATATAAAGCAGCTGTGTATATTGTACATAATAATAGATAATGGCATTGTGCAATATACATTCAGCTTCTGGTGAGAATTCTGATGAAATGGCTGTATTGTTATCTGTTTTTATTGATGGCAAAGGGGGAAAAACTTCCTACAGATCCATGAAAATGGCATGGAAATTCCCCATAAGAGACAGTGCCACCTGAGCTGTTAGGGGGAAATGCAGAAGAAAGCAAGGGCAAACTGCAGACATCACAGGGGAGAAAGATGGCATTTTTTAAAGATACAGATTGAATTTTATATTATTAGAACAAGAATATTCTAACTAAATCTTTTAACAATATTTTACCCTTTTCTTTCTGTGTCTCTTTCTCACGCACATGCACACATACAAGCAAATGCACACAAAAAAACATACAAAAGGAAGTGCCAATCTAGTGTGCCACCTGCTTTCTAAACCTCCAACTCAATAGCTGTGCCTATGTTCACTGCTATGCTGCTTTGGGAATGAGATGCATAGCAGAGTTTGAATATATTAAATAAATGACATCATTCAGAATCCCTCAGCTCAGAACAATCACTGTATTTTCAGCAATACTTTCCAGAGTTTTCTAAGCAGAGGAAACAGAGTAGTTTACTATTCCCATCTTCTGGAGGTGCCATGGAACTGTGCAGCTTACCCATGGTGAAACAGACTGGCTCTTCTCCTAGGAGGCACCGTGTGGGATTGAACTTCCAGTGTCTAATTTGACAGACAGATACCTAAATTTCTGGGCTATCCAGCTGGCTAAAAGGGACATAGAATTAAGTTAAATGTGTGTATGTTAATTTATGTTGCTAGAGGCAAATTAAGAAATAATGGCTATAATTTTAACTCAATGCTTTGCATTATAGTAGGGAAAAGTGGGGCCAAGATACCTGTGTGGCTTCTCCAAGGCCACCTTCTAATTATTTATACTGAAAGCAGCCTTAGCCTGGGTAGCCTGTCGAATAAGAGAAGTCTTCTAAAGAAAAGCCATCCTTTGTCAGACACATCAAATGGACTGCAGTGGTTCAAATGGTTAAGAAACTGAACTTGAAGACTGGAAGGTTGGAGTTTGATACCTGAGTACTGCATGACAGAGTGAGCTCCCATCTCTGTCCCAGTTCCTGCCAACCTAGTAGCTTGAAAGCAAGAAATTTCAAGTAGATAAACAGGGACCACTTGGTTGGAAGATAAACAGTTTTCTGTGCACTCCGGTGTCGAGGCATGCCTGCCACATGTCCACAGAAATGTCTGCAGATGCAGACAGCACTGGCTCTTTGGCTATAAACAGAGATGAGCACTGAACCCTAAAGTCGGATATGACTAGCTTTAAAGCAAGGGTGACCTTTACCTTTACTAATCTACAAAGTAGCTTGAATAGCTACCTTAAATCCTGCTGGGCTAAAGCTTTACTGAAAGCCATGGCATTTGCCTCTGAATAAGAGGAAAAGATCTTGTAAACTAGAGCAAGCACCTGGAAATGCTACGTTTTCTGGCCATGCAGCTCAGACATGCTGAAAGATATTATTAAAAAGTAATATCAGAAAACAAAAACAATGAAATGAAATGAAAACAAAAACAAAACACTGCAGCACTTTAAAGACTAACTGCTATATTTTTACTGTTAGCTTTCATGAATCAAGTCCACTTCTTCACACAAGGAGTAAAGCTTCCATGCATGGTTTATACACACTAAATGGTTTATATACACCAGATGCAGATACACCAGGCATGGTTTATATACACCAGATACAGGGGTCAAAATTCCAAAAGAAAATCCTCAAAACATAATGTTTCCAAGCCTTCCAAGTTCTGAGTTAGAAGGAGCTTCAGGGGCCATTTGGCCCAACCCATCTCCTCCCCTGGTAAAATATTTTCAATGCAGATTGTAGTACTACAGCATCCCTGAGAGGTGACTGGCTGACCATTGCTGAAGCACCTCTCATAAAAGTGAGTCGGGCACTTTCCAAAGCAGGTTCTTCTATGGGTGAAAAGCTCTCACAATTAAGACATTTCTTACCTAGTCCTACGGTGAAATTCTCATCCTATCAGTTTCATACCTGTCAAGTATTCCTTATTGGTCGGGATTCCCCGAATTCCAGCGCTCATTCCTCCCCTTTCCTGCTGCTGTCCCATATTTTGAATGGCAGTGAAAGAGGTTACTGTGCATACATGCCCATCAGAGGCAGTGGCATGCTTGTGCAAAGGGGTTCTGCACATGCACAAAGGGGTTCTGTGCATGTGCAAAGGGGTTCTGTGCATGTGCAAAGAGGTTGTTGCTGCACATGCACGCCAGGGCCGGAGAAGTTCCCGTATTTTCAGGAGCCGCACTTGACAGGCATGATCAGTTTGTACCTGTTCAATTTGAATCCTGCCTGGGAAGAAACAAAGAATAAGTGTGGTTGATCCACCTATTATTGTACCTGAAGTGGTTGTCTCAGATACTAGAGTACTGCTGTGTGTGTGTGCATGCGTGCGTGCATGCATGCATACGTGTGCCTTTTTTTACCTCTAGCCCTGCCCATTCCCATAGCCTGGACATGCATCTCTGGTAATAATATCAGAACCTAAGGATAAGGGAGGCAAAAAACATAAAATAAAATCCTCAATGCAACATTATTGTCGCTATTCAATTCCATCTCATGGCCTTTCTCCTGGACAGCATTGCAGGACACAGGGAGAAGTCTAAGTAGTGGTAGCATGCATTTCTCTTACCCACCTCAGGGACTGGGAGAACTTGTGCCACAGCTAAGAACAAGTCTGCCTCAACTTCAGGCCTTCAAAATGTGAAGTTTAATTTTTGGTTTTGTTTGCAGAAGATAGTTCAGGACTCTTTCCATAAACTATTATTCTCAGTCTTCCTTGAAATATTCCAATAATTTCACCATACCTTTTAAAAAATGTCTTCTCCAAAAACCTAGCATGCACATGAGAGACAGTCTTTTAAAATAAAGAGAGAGGGGTTTTATTATTTTAAAAAGAAATTGGAAGATAATAACATTCTGAGGACTATATCATACAGCACAGTTGAATTCATATTTCCTCAGAAGTAATTCCCACTGTGTTCTAAAGTATGAGAAATTATTCACATAGCCCTAAAGGTAGCTGGGTTTGTTTGGTTTTTTTGCTTACATCGTACCAGCACCAGCACAAATAATATTGGGTATTATTGGTCATCTTACTATTTATGTTTTGGAGCCATAGCAGTATAGTGTTGATATGAGCTCCTTTGTCAGAGTGAAGGCATTTCTTTCAAGGGCTTGACTCTTTTGAAGACCCACTTATGATATCTGGACATATGGCCATTGGGTTTGAAGAACTGGTTGACACAATGAGACGAATGGTGAAATTGTCATGTCACATCTCACTGAACTGCAAAGGGTTTGTGCCTTTGATATTTGTTTTAAAAATTGATTGAAGTTGAGTATGTTAAAGGGGAAAAAATGCATGATAAGGGGGGAAGAGTAATAATTGCATGCCAACAAGTCAATTCTGAATTACAACTGCCCTTTCCTGGTTTTCGACATCTTATGTTGAAAGGGCCAAACAAGAAGTTGGCTTCATTTTGGTGGTACTAAGGAATTGAGACATGTACTCAATTTTTCATCACTGTCAGCAAAATAAAGCCAACCATTTGACCAGTGAGAATATGGGAGGGGGAGGGGGAGGGGGGTAATGAAAAGTTGCCTTTTTCAACAGCAGCACTCAGAAACTCTCAACCAGCATGGCCACTGCCCTATGTAACCTTCGGGCTTTTTGAGAACTGCACTCCCCCACCCAACAAAAAAAGCATCTTTCCCAAGCTTTACATTTTTAGAAACAAATAGATCTACAGAAATCAGTAAAAGATGAAATATTCCATGAGATAGACAATGTCACCCACTTGTGTCTGCAGATGCTGTTTCTGTTAAAGGCATAAGAATAGCAATCATTTAAAAAGATCCAAGAACCTAATTTGTACTCCAAAAGCATATTCATGCAAACAGAAAAGACAATTTTGTACAAAAAAAATACTCACATGGCGGTATCATAGGAAAGCTATCACTGTTTAGAGGACACAGCACAGATGGTGGTTGCTTCATGGCAGGCAACATGTCCATTAAAATGACTCATGAAAATAATAGATCATTTTCATTGTAGGACAAAAAACAGGGCTGATTTATTACAGATAGGTTTTTGCTTTGCTGAAGGCCACTGAATGGGAATATGATTTCCCTAAAGATGACACTATGAAAGGTGTGCCATTGGGATGTGTAATATAGATGTTGTTCTGTTTACAGTCCTTGAGGTTAAAAATGCTGGTAAAACTGCTGGATAGAATTATAGCCAAAAGACACTTTGGATTACTCAACATGCTGGGCAGTTTCTTTTCCATTCTGACTATGAAGAAATGTGTGAGTTTTAGCAAATTCCTATAAAAACCAAACTGAAACAGAATTCTTCCCTGGTTATCTCTTACATTGTAGTACAGACCACACATGAGCCTGACAGTGTGACCAGAAGCAGCCTGTTCTCTTATGCTTAAGTATATAGGAGCTCTGCTTCTTCTTCTTTTTTTAGCAGAATGTCTGAATTACTGTATAGCTTACCAGCCTCACATAATTATTTTAACAAGATTAGGTGAAGAAGATGATATAGGCCACACTGGGATTTGGGAAACATAATCCTAATGACAAATCTCCAAGCATCTATCAGAACTATCACCAGGCTTCCCTCCTGCTTTGACAAATGGTTTAAATAAATATCAAAGTACTATACAGAACACCTACTTAGCTGAAACTATTTTTTCCCTTTCCCTTTCTTTTAATTCTATGTCTGGCAAACATGAGGCAGGTCAGCCAAAAGCTGGCAACTCCCTCCCCAGCTGCTTTCCCAGTTGGATCATATTGCCATGGATACTGTTTGTGCTGCCAACAGCAGCCATTCTGGCATCATATCTGGATTTCCTCACAGGTGCAGATTTTCATGCATATAAAAGAACAGGATTTTAATTTTCAAGCAGATGCTGTTTACAGAAAACTGCCGTGAAGAATCTGCCTTTGCTTAGGGAAGATGTCTCCAATTTTCTTATCATTACTTGGTGTTTTCTGAGTTTTAATTGAAAGACTGCTTTTGGATCCCACTTTCCAATGGCAGTTTGAATAAACCTTGGAGGAACATTTGTTTTCTTATCTATTTGCCAGCGTATTTGGTTTCTTATTGTGTAGTAGCATAAATAGGTGTTGTCTTTGGAAAAGGAGTAGCCTTTAATAGGCTGGAGTAGCTTGTTATGTATAAAAAGCACAGGGATGGCTACAATCTCCTCGCATGTCTGTAATTATGATAATGATCATGAGACATAAAGTTTATTTAAATATTCTGGGGCAATTTCCTTCTCTTCTCTTCTCTTCTGGTGGCACTTTGTGACCACACAACTTGTCAAACGAAGCACAAGTGGCACAGCATGTAACCACACTAGCCACACATAGTTTGGTTAACCTCAACTGGCCTTTCTCCCCAGAGGCACAGCAGTGATTCAAACTCCTGGTCTCTCACTCTGCCGCTGGATACTTCATGCCACTATCCAGCTTAAATATTGTCTGTGTAGGGTGGAAAAAAAATGAAAGTGGATCATTTTCCCTTTCCCTCTGGAAACAGCAATAGGCAGCAGGGCAGAAACAGAATTTTTCCTGCCCACACTTTCAAATTAACCCTTTATTTGAATATTTGAAGAGCCTGAAAAGGGCTCATTTGCATGATGTAACTACATTAAATCAGTTTGGCCAGGTTATCCTGCTATGGTAATAGAGTAGACCATAATGCCAGTGACTCAACACTGAGTGTCACATGGTGGTTAACTAACCTGACCACCTTGAGGACTAATGGCCTGGGTTCCAAAGTCTATGGGGTATATAAATATACTAAATAAATAAATAAATATGGGGAAGGGTTGATGCTCCCCAAATGGATTAAATGTCACTTGAATCCATCTTGATGAAGGGCAACAGGACAGTCTTCATGACTGATCACCATGATGATCGCCAATATTCGGATTTGGATAGGGCAGAATAATAACATTCAGCCCATTTACACAGTACTTTGACTTTTGCATGCCTTTTATGCCTGACACACAAAGGTCTAGGGTTCTATCAGGTGTGTTGGGGCATTCAGGCATAGGACTTACATGTATGATTTGATTTGATGTTTAATTTATATACCACTTTTTTGACCACCATGGGTGACTCAAAGCGGTTTACATAAGCAAAGTAATATATATAAATAACATAATTCATACAAAAAGCACCAAAAATACAAGATATAAAAAAACATAATTCATACAATAAAAACAACAACAATAAAGCAATAATCATAATGGATACAGTGTAGACTCAATAGCAATATATCAGAAGAACAACAACAATCAATAGGACCCACTATCCGCCCAACCGCTGTCCCAGCCCTTCAAGTCCCAGGTGAGTGGCAGGACTCAGGGCACTGGAGAAGAACACAGTCCGGGCCATGGAAACTAGCCACCGAATATGCCTTTACCTCCCACGGCCGGACAGGCCAGAGGAGGAGCCAAGTTGATGACAGCCAGAAGAGTGCTGGCTGCGGCTCTCGAGTTCAAAGTTCTCTCCAGCAACACCATCTCTCCTCTTGCTAGATCAGCCACGGGGGAAGGGAGCAACCTGCGACCCTTGCCAATGGTGGGAAAGGAAGTGCCTGGTCGAAACGGCGGTGGTGACCCTCGGAGGTGGGGAAGAGCAACTTTTGTAGCCACCGGAGCGGCTCCAGGTGCCGCTCATCTCCACCAGCTTGATGCCAGTCAAAACGGCCATGGTGACCCTCGGCAGCGGAGAAGAGCATCTTTTGTAGCTGCTGGAGCAGCTCCAGGTGCCGCTCATCTCCACCAGCTGGCTGCCGGTCGAAACAGCGGTGGTGACCCTTGGCGGCAGAGAAGAGCATCTTTTGTAGCCACTGAAGCAGCTCCAGGTGCCACTCATCTCCACTGGCCAACTGCCAGTTGAACTGGCGGTGGTGACCCTCGGCGGTGGGGAAGAGTGACTTTTGTAGCTGCTGGAGCAGCTCCATGTGCCGCTCATCTCCACTGGTTGGCTGCTGCTCAAAACGGTGGTGGTGACCCTCGGCGGTGGAGAAGAGTGTCTTCTGTAGCCACCGGAGCGGCTCCAGGTGCCGCTTATCTCCACCGATCGGCTGCCGGTCGAACCAATAAGGATGCAAAGAAAGTTCACAACATTCCTCATTCGCATCAATTTGAGTTGTCACAGCACAGTGTGTCTTATCAATGATGAATTTTCAAACTCTCTAAGATTCTTTGCCACCAGTCAACAGCAAGGCAAGGAGTAGTAGGTTTCTCTAATCAGGGTTTCCATAATTTGTACAAACTTTGCATGAAAATTTCCTTTTCAAAAGGAAAGCACCCATTCTCATATGTAAAAAAGAAAGCATGGAATGATTGCCTTAAAAGGATGCAAGCCTCCCTCAGTGCTTCTAATCCTTGTGAGAAAACAGTACCCATTGATAATGGTGTATATTGTGCATTATTTGTATTTAAATATTACTCACATTATGTACAAAACAAAAACCAATTTTGGTTTCATAATACAGTGATACCTCATACAATGTCCAAACTTGGTTCCACAAGTTTGGACTTTATACGGATTTGGACTTTGTATGAGGCATGCAAAACCCTAGCCGCGATGCCACATACAACGTCCAAATCCTTGCTGCGATGCCTCGTACAACGTCATTTCCATAGAGATACATTGTACTGTAACAGCACAGACTTCAGGGCAAAGTCAAGGAAACAGACAGGAAACTGACAGAACTTTAAGAAATCATTGTCTAAAGGCTAATTACATTACAAAAACATGTCAAACAACCCTGATTGTCCAAGAAGCTGAAGAATGCTGCAAAAATCCCAGGAATGCCTCTAAAAATTCTGATGAAAAATTCAAAAAAATCCAAAAAAATCCAAAATCACGCTTAAAACCACTCCTAAACACTCTTTGCCTTGTGCAAAACCCACAAGAGCAATGCATGCGTGTGTCCTGTCTTTTATACTGCCCAGGCACAATGCAACCTGGGGAAAACTGAATGCCTCATACAAAGTCGAGCGACTTTGTATGAGGTAACTTTTTTCAAGAAATTAGACGATGTTGTATGAATTTGATGTTGTATGAAGCAGACTTAGTATGAAGTATTACTGTAATAAAATCAATGTTTACATTTCTAGTGCCCATGTCTCTACCCTTCCGAAGTACCCTACACAAAAATAGTCAAATGGCTGAATATAGCTTAAATCTGTAACTAATCCACAAACACGTTTTAACACTGCAGTCTTATTTGGCCCTTTGCTGAGTGCATTTGACTTTAGGACTATTATAATGAACCATAGCTTATGGTCCAGGAAGGGATGTGTCCTACCCTGTTATTTCAAAGGTAGACACAGTTCCCTACTCAATCTCTTTTTGCTAGGTTTCTGTGACTGGGTGCTACCATCACCTATGACCTCAAGGTAGAGAGATACTAGTTTTAAAATGCAGTATTCCAAGTAGCTAGTAATCATAATGATTACTTTTTATACAGCACTTTAAAAGTTTTACATTGGGGATACAGAAATCTGTCAATTTCCTTTTCTGTCAGTGTTTTATTTTGCAAACATTGGTTTTTTTATGATTGATTTCTGCATCAGTTTGTGATTTTTTTTATAAAAAGAAGCCTTTATTGACATTTCACATGAACGTTTGAATGCATTTCTACCAATATATTGTGAACTGAAAGAAACTCTTTCCATCACCTGCATTTCCACCAATGGTTGGCATCAGCAGGTTCGCACCAGTTCGCCAGAACCGGTAGCTGAAATTCTGGCTGGCCCCGCCCATCCAAGTTTTGAAATAAAGTAATCCTAATTCGGGTGCAACGCAGGGCTTCCCCCTGGGCACACCCATCCTACCACATCCACAGTGTGGTAGTAACTTTTTTTGGAGCCCACCACTGATTACCTCAATGTAACTATGTAAAGCAAGTCAATATTATTCCCCACTCCTCATATCACAAAATGTGGATGAATTGAATGTGACTGGACAGACTAAGAGATGCTGATGATTCAAGTTTAAGTTTCATGCAAAATTTATGCAAATTATGGAAACCCTGATGAGAGAAACCTACTACTTCTTGCCTTGCTGTTGCCTGGTGGCAAAGAATCATTTGTCAAGGTTCTGTGATGAATGCCAAGTATCTAGAAAGACCCAAGTCCCATTTTTATTTATCAAATTGTTTTTTAAAATATAGAAATGAAAATAATAAATTAATAAAACTCATCCTTTTTTATTATTATTATTCCTGGGCCATATCTTGAAATAAATGAAATAATTCCCAAATATTGCTGTACATAAGGCCTTTGCAGGCGCACCCCCCAATAAAGGACTCAGACACTGGTAAAAGTGGATAACGGCATTGGGCCACATTTATTGATTCATGCCCTAGTCCGAATTATAAATTTCTATTGGTATTCAACCAATTATAATTCTTAAGGCAAGCAGGCCGAAGTAACACTGGTAAGGTTCCACCCAAAATTGCCATCGGCAATTGGTTACAATGTATCCATTTGTATCAATTTGTTTGTTAACAACAAACAAATTGTTGACCGTAGTCAATAATCTAACTACTGACCCCACCCTCCGACTCGTATCTGTAAAATAACGGGGTGATGCATGCTGCCTAGCTCGTGCCATCACCCAATTGCCTGGTTCATTGTTGACCGGACAACGTTAACCAACTTGTGCCTGTCTAGTGTTGTCCAGTCAATTGCGAACCTGCCGGATACCTGTGGGTCATAAATGTTTACCTTACCAGTGCTACCCGCCCATGTGACCAAAGTCAACAGCAGCAGCAAGAACCCCTATGTCAAACCATAGCAACAGTGTGGGATGGGCAAAAAAGCCAGGACCTGAAAGCCAATTGTAGGTCCCAGCCAAAAATTCCCACCCGGCCCCGAAGCGACCAAAATATCACACTGTTAACTAGGGAGGGGGTGGAGGGGAAAAACTTCTCCTCTCCGTCGCTTCGTAAAATGGCAGCGCGGCTGCCTCGTGGCCACCCCTTTTAAAGGGTGCTGGCCACGTCCCCCTAACTACCCGGATGTCCAAGTCCGGTGGGGGGGCCCCACAAAGAGCGCGGCGGCCATTTTGGTGCCACACTTGCATTGCAGGCGCACCCCCCAATAAAGGACTCAGACACTGGTAAAAGTGGATAACGGCATTGGGCCACATTTATTGATTCATGCCCTAGTCCGAATTATAAATTTCTATTGTTATTCAACCAATTATAATTCTTAAGGCAAGCAGGCCGAAGTAACACTGGTAAGGTTCCACCCAAAATTGCCAACGGCAATTGGTTACAATGTATCCATTTGTATCAATTTGTTTGTTGACAACAAACAAATTGTTGACCGTAGTCAATAATCTAACTATTGACCCCACCCTCTGAATCCGTAAAATAACGGGGTGGTGCGTGCTGCCTAGCTCGTGCCATCACCCCATTGCCTGGTTCATCGTTGACCGGACAACGTTAACCAACTTCTGCCTGTCTAGTGTTGTCCAGTCAATTGCGAACCTGCCGGATACCTGTGGGTCATAAATGTTTACCTTACCAGTGCTACCCGCCACACGGGGAGGCTTCAATAAAGGCTCACCGCCCCCCCCCCAGACCGTCAGCTCGGTCAACAGGCCTGCTCGCTAATCTCCCAACAAGAGGTCCATACCTCCCGGCGACAGATGGACCCCATCCCCTGTGTAAAGCTCATAATTTTGGAGACTGATGGTGGGGTGTCGTACGACGCGCCCCCAACCCTTGTCCATAAAGAACCGGGCAATAGCCCTGTTCACCGAGCGCCGAGCCCGATCGAGGGCCTGGAGGTTAAACCCTCCCCTGTAAGCGTGCCGCGGTATCATGTCTGACCAAATTAGGGTTGTGGCAGGCCACACATAATGCAAGTAGGCCAGGTCACCGCAAATCGCATGTTTCAGCGATAGGCCTGTGACCTGTCCCAAATCACTACCCCCGAGGTGTATAATCAGGACATCAGGCGGGTCAGTATCCCTGATGGAGAAAAGGAATGGCAACAGTTCCCGCCATAACATTCCGCGCTTACCGTACCACCTGAGACTTGCGGATGCACCCAGTCCCAGTCGGGGTCCCCACTCTGTCGCCGCAGCAAACTGCGCTGCCCTGTGCACATAGCTGTGGCCCACCAGCCATACTGTCACCAGTGTAAGACGACACCCAGGGTCTGTCAAGGAAAAAAGGAAACAGGGCAGTGACTTAACTGGTACTCACTGTTGAAGAGGGCGAACATACAACTGAAAACATCGTGATCCCCACCGTCCCATGTTGCATATTTCAGCCCCAGAGTACCCAAACGCCGCTGCGGTGGAAGCCACCCCTATCCTGAATGAATGGGTGCCGTAACGAGCCCCAGGGAGGCCAACACTGGCTAGTGCCTTACCGGATTTGGACTTTGTATGTGGCATCGCGGCTAGGGTTTTGCATGCCTCATACAAAGTCCAAATCCGCATAAAGTCCAAACTTGTGGAACCAAGTTTGGACATTGTATGAGGTATCACTGTATTATGAAACCAAAAGTGGTGTATCAAACGGAACTCCCCCGGTGACTTCTTGGGCACTAACCCCAACGGGGAAACCTTGAGATTGGGAAATGGTGGGACAGGGAAAGGGCCAGCGACCCTGCCAGCAGCAACCTCCTTAGCAATGCTCATGGCAGCCACCTCCTCCCTTCCCCTGAGTGATAACAGGTTGGGTGCATCTTGAGGAGACCTGACCCCTGTGAAAGGAATGTGAAACCCCTGCTGGAAACCCTCAAGCAGGTAAGCTGCATCTGCCCTCCTT
Organism: Bradypodion ventrale; assembly: GCA_035047345.1. NCBI lineage: Eukaryota > Metazoa > Chordata > Lepidosauria > Squamata > Chamaeleonidae > Bradypodion > Bradypodion ventrale. Next base: position 295,798,244 of record JAWDJE010000002.1, on the reverse strand, counting down.
CGGTACATCGTGAGCCAACGCTCCAACATGTCCACATTAATTGGGGAGGGGGCCTTTTGCTTGACCAGCTCCCTCCGCGGCAGTTCTGCCCGCTCCCTGTCCACCTCTACCTCTGCCCCGCAGTCCGCCTGCCCTAGGACACGCGGAGGCTGCATGGGGGCCAGCACAAGAGGGACACTCGTGCCTGTATCGGCACTGCTTCCTGTTGCACGCACCATTGGCCGAGAAGCTCCAACACAGCAGGCGGGCTGGAACCCCCTGCCCCGCCACCTGGCGGGGTGCCTGGGCTGGAGCAGCTCGCTGGACCGCATGTCCACAATGGTGCCTCTCCCCTGGCGCCGGGCACGTGGGGGTCATGTACAGAAGCCACAGCTTCTGGCAGGGCTCATCCCACCTCATCTCTGGGTGTAGGGGCACTCTCATACGGAATTTCTCGTCGTAAGCCAACCACGACGGGCCGGGGAAATCAACCATCGCCCGGTATATGTTGTCCAAATACTGGACCATCGGAACTGCCAGGTCAGGCCGGGCCCTGAGGTACACCGCCATGTATATAAGGTACGCGGGTAACCAGTTGGCCCACGTGCGTGGCGGCTTACGTCGACGAGACTGCTCCTTGTCCTTCTCGTCCTGCCCCTCCCTCTCCTCTTTGGTGGGTTCTCTATTCAAGAGGGAGAAAATGTCCACATACTCCCCCCGCCAGATCTTTTCTTTGGTGGCCTGGGCCAGGTGATCCCCGAGGGGCAATGAATAACCTGCTGTCGGCAAGGCCGACACCGGCACATTGACAGTGCTGGGCACCATGAAAGGAGCCTGGACCACCCCCGCCACCCCCAGTAAGTTCCCTGGAGGACAGGGGACCCCGCCCCAAGAGGGGCCTTGGAGTGTTGGAACCGGTCCCTGATGGGCCGTCGGCGGCTGACCCGCCGTCCCAGCCAGGTGAGGCCACGGCCTCTGTAAACCTCCCCCCGTTGTGGGTTGTGGTGTGGGTGCACTAGCTTGGACCGTATACTCACAAGTTGCACCCCCATGGGCCGCCCCCACCGGGGGTTCCGGCCCACTGCAGGCGTCGGAGCTCATGACCGCAACCGAGCTCGTAGATGGGGCCTGACCACTACCTGCTGGTGGCATCTGCTGCATGGGGAGCTGCGAGGCCGTGGCTGGCGCCGACCTACTTGCCTCAGGCAGCTCAACCCTTTCGGCCGCCTGCCGAGGACCGGCAGGCGCTGAGTTGACCTGTAAAGCAAAAGGTGCCCCGGATGGGTTAACTACCCCTAAAGATGCCTCCAGGGCCGCCACGCGGGCCAGTAGGGCATCAACGTTTACATAGCCCCCAACGCTGATGGGGGGCAAAGGGCCGGCAGGCCCACCGGTCGCTGGCGCCGGGCCAGGTCTCTGGACCCCGGGGCCCGAATATGGCCATGCCCCAACCACCGGCCCCTGAGGGGCCGGGGGCATGCCCTGCCAGGGAAGGGAACCCAGCCAACCCCCTTGGTTAAAGCCCACCGCTGGAAGCTGCATGCCAAGGCCCGAAGGCCCAGCCTGGCTCTGCGCCAGGCCCGGGCCGGTGGCCGCAAATTGCGGCCCGGGGGCTGCATCCCCTGCAGGGTCGGTCTGAGCCTGCCCAGCCTCGGGCCAGGGAGCAATCGACCCCATCCCACGGGTCCCGGTGGGCGCCCCCGGAAAGGGGGCCTGCTGAGGGGGTGCAGTCGCGGTCCTCTGACCCGGCTGGCGCCTCCTCGAAGTGCGAACCGCGTTCGCCATCACCTTCTTTTTGGAAGGCATTGCTGGAAGTCGTTGGGAAGCCGAAGAAAAGAAGCGAAGAAGAAACCGCTGCCCAAAAGAGGCTTCCCAGCTAAAGGAAGAGCGACGGAGCGATTGGGGAAAAACTTCTCCTCTCCGTCGCTTTGTAAAATGGCAGCGCGGCTGCCTCGTGGCCACCCCTTTTAAAGGGTGCTAGCCACGCCCCCTAACTACCCGGATGTCCAAGTCCGGTGGGGGGGGCCCGCAAAGAGCGCGGTGGCCATTTTGGCGTCGCACTTGCATTTTATTTGACCATAGCCATAGCTTTACAGGAATCCTTGGGTGAAACCAAGCTAGCTCAGTGAGATCAGTAGCTGGCTATGGAGCTAGAAGTTAGGAATTCAGTTCCTCACTGTGCCCCCCCACCCCCATGAAAGAACAGCTAAGCTATGTAAGGGTGACCTATATAGTTCCAGAGTACCCTCACACACACACCAAGGAAAGAAATGATAAACCACTTCTAAGTACTCTATACCTTAAAATAAACGCTGGAAAGGATCACCATAAGTCAGATTTGACTTGATGGCAGTGATCATGATAAGGATGAAACCAGATGTTGAGGAGAATAACTTTTTCCACTTGAGGGGGCAGTTCTGCAAAACACCATGATAGGTAAAGGTTTCACTTGCTCAAAAACCAGTCATATCTGACTCTAGGGTTCAGTGATCATTCTGTTTCAAAGCCGAAGAGCCAGCGCTGTCTGCTTCTGCAGATGTTTCTGTGGTCATGTAGCAGGCATGACTAGACACCGGAGTGCATGGAACACTGTTTACCTTCCCACCGAAGTGGTCCCTATTTATCTACTTGCAATTTCTTGCTTTCGAACTGTTAGGTTGGCAAGAGCTGGGACAAAGACGGGAGCTCATTCCATCCTGCAGTACTTGGGAATCGAACTGCTGACCTGCTGCCTTCCAGTCAGCATTTTAGCCACTTAAGCCACTGCAGTCCCAAAACAACATGATAAACATGTTTAATTTTTACCTAAGCAGGGAATGTAAACAATAGCAACAGCAGTTAAGCTTATAAATCTACCACCCCATAGTTCACATAGTCAGCAAAGCAACAGTTATTGCATTTTCCAAACATTGTATATGCACAAAAAACTCTATGGATGGTGTAAAATTCTTAGAAAAGAAACTAAATCCTGCCATGTTACAATGAGGGGTGGGGGCTGGGGATATTTTTTTCTCATGAGCTACAACAACAACAAATCTACTCAAGATTTGGTTTACTAAGAGAAACTTCTTCTCTTTTCGTCCAGCCTAAATTTTATCAGTTTTACTTCAAACCATTCTGAGCAGCAGTTAATGATAAGGCCTACCTCGAGAGTCTATCTCAGCATGGGTTTAACAAGGCTGTTTTACCATAATGGGATCTCAGAATGACTTACAGTAGCTTGCCATATTAGACGCAATTGTGTCTTCAGCTAACTCAGCAGTAAGACAAAATTGTTCTGCGGACAAACCAGCTCTGTTCAAAGTAGTTTGGGAAACATATTGTAAGCCCAAAAAAAGGAGCAACAGATTAATGATGAATCTGCCACTTTTTTATTGCATATATAAACTGAAAACCATGGGAAGAGTATAAATGCATAAACCATGGAAGGCTGGCTTCCTACAGCATGCGCTGTTTTCCTGTCACAGTGGGGAATCCTGTTTTCTGATGTGCTTCTCTGATCATAAACCTCTACAAAAATGACACCCATGCTTCTTGAACATGCATCGAAAGGGAATTGATTTTTCACATTGCTAGTGGTGCTGGAGGAACAGAGAACCCAAAAGCACAGGCCGAGGCAGTTCTAACTTGCCTACCTCATTACTAGTGAAATCCTCCTGACTGGCTGTGATTCCAGAGGAAGCATAACATTGAAAATGATGAGTGGCTGGAAGCAGAAGGCACAGTTTGGTGTTCCAACTCCACAGAGCTCTCATGGCAGCAAAAGCTTGGAAGAAATCGTGTTTCAGCTTGCCTGCTGAATAAACATGATACGAATGTTTCAAAGGAGGAATAAAGTACAACCCAGTCCAATGTTATCATCTGGAGACCCTTGCTTAAGGGAGATACATTTTAAAAGAGATTTCCAATTAGAAGGGTGCCTGGGACATGCTTTCGAGCTCATTTTTAGCTGATGCTTCATGATGCATCAAAACTCAACATGACACCTTCTTTACTAGGGATGGCAAAACAGAAAGAAAGCAACAGAAGGACAGGGAGGGGAGATAGTTCAGCAACTACTCCAAAATTTGAAAGGTTGTTGTTTCCATATATATCCAAAATGTGTATAAATTGGAATACGGTGTTTTTCAGGCAAACTGGATCTCCGAAGAGTGACAATTTTCAGACTGTGGGCATTCCTTGTCAACAGTTTCTCATTTCAAAGGCCTGCTTACCCTAAGACAAATGAGACAGTCTTCACCAATACCTACTGTGGAACAGAGGGTTTGCCTGGGATTTAGGAGATCTGGGTTAAGGTCCCCTTGATCCCCTAAACTTCTTGGGTCATTTTGAGCCAAAAATTCTCCCTCAACCACACCTCCAACGTAGGCTTAAAAATGTGGAGGAGTGTAAGGAGAGCCCCAAGTGCCCTTCCAGCTCATTAAAGGATAAGTATGATAAATAAATCAATTCAGACTCATAGTTGTTGGTTTTTTTTAAAAAAACTCACTTCATGCAGATGGCAAATGTTAATATCCACCACACAGCGCTGATCAAGCTCAATTGTTCTACACAGGGTATCCCCATGTACTTTTGTGGAAAAAAATTTGTCCTCTCTTTGAAAAGCTTCCTTTGAAAGTGTCCTACATCTGTAGGGTTACCCAGTCCAAATCTGACTTAGAATGGAAGATCAGCAACCTTGACATTGGCCCTCCATGATTAGCATCATTTGGACAGCAAACACAACAAGTATACAAGCCAAGTGGCCATAGCCCTCTCCCACTCCAGTGAGATGTAATTATTTTTTTAATTAAAAAATCAGGTTTTGCTTATGTGTTTATTTATATATTAGAATATGCAGTTGCATGTGATTTTAGTATCCTTTTCTGTCCTTTTTTAAAAGGTTTTTTTTAAAGCAGGCACTTGAGGTCAGCATTGCTTGATATACTCATTTATTAAATGGTGGCATGGATCCAAACTGGAAGGAATGGGAAGCAAGTTTAGGGCCAGAAGAGAGAATGTAGGAGCTTAAAGTGATCCAAAGGAATGAGTGAGTAATATCCTGTTTCTTAAGGAACTAATATGAAAACCCCTACATAAACACTTCCCTGTTATCACTCTTAACACTTTAACCCAATGAGCACTGAGAACAAAGAGCTTGTGGGGGAGGTTTTGAAGTAAGGTTGAGGCTTATCTTACTGCAGCCCTTGGAGATGATAAACAAGTATCCAGCTGCCTTCCTTTATCATTTGCTGAGGATTTACTTCCTTGACATATGGAGAAAGCATCTTTAAAGTGCAGAGCTGCCTTCCCACCCTCCCTACAAAACCAGATAAGTTTTAAAACTCAGCATCAACCAGCAGGTAGCTTGGCTCTGCAGCTGCATCTTAAGGCCATAGGCTCTTATATGTCAAAATGTCCAAAAGCTAAAGCACAAGCCAAGCAGACTTGGATGGATTTCTTAACAACACTAGGAAATTACAGGACACATGTGGTGCCTTTTCTAGGATAAGACCAAGACATTTTACTGACTGTGGTGACCCATTCCAGGTACAAATGGTGGCTGGCATGGCAGTTATATCTGAATTCAAGACCGAGGATGGAAGAAGAGCAGGCCTGATTTTGGTGCACAGAGCAGGCCATGTAGCATCTATTCTTCACCATATCCGGTGATTTGCTGCTTCTTGCTCATCATCCCACTGAAACAAGTGCTGCATTTGGCAAGGTGAATATATATGCCTTGAACAGGGCCAGACACATGCTGTACCTGTTGTTGTACCTGGTGGCCCCAGTTAGATGCCTCTCAACAGCTTGGCCTTTCCCAGTAGCACGTCTGTGACATGATGGGAGAAGGCAACAAGGTGATCTAACCTGACAACCCAAGCCTGCAACCAGCAACCATTTCTGCTTGCTGCTCAGGAGGATGGGAATAGCTAAAGAAGAACAGTCAGGATGGCTGTCCAATCAGAGAAACTGCTAGAAGCTGAACTTTTTGACATGGTTTTATTTATTTATTTATATCCTGCTCTTCTAGCGCAAGCACCACCCAGAGCGGCTGACAGCATAAAATGAGAAAGCTCTTCAAAACAAGAAAGCAATCTCAAACATATAAAAAGCATAACACAATCAAACTACATATACAAAGAAATACATACAATCAAACATTAAAAACCCAGACCAAACCCTCCCTAACCCCTTAAGAAAATAAGAAGACAGCTTCAACAGTAACTTATAACCTGAAGGCAATTAGACTAGCCAGCGGACCTGGGACATACCATACATTGGATCCCAGACCCGCTGGCACAGCCAGGTCTTGAATGCCTTTCTAAAGGGGAGCAGCTCTGTCTGGAGGCGCAGTTCCAGTGGTAGGAGGTTCCACAGGGCCGGGGCAGCCACCGATAAGGCTCTTCTCCTGGTCCCAGCCAGATGTGCTTCTCTTGTTGAAGGGACCACCACAGAGCCTCTCTAGTCTGCCCTCGTAGGATGGGTAGAATGTCTTGGGGTGACGCGGTCCCATAGGTAACCCAGTCCACTGACATGAAGGGCTTTAAAGATCAAAACCAGCACCTTGAATTGCATCCAGAGGCACACTGGCAACCAGTGCAGCTCCCGGAGCAGTGGTGAGGCATGAGCATAGCACCCCCGCCCCATCACCACCCAGGCAGCCGCATTCTGGACCAGCCGAAGCCTCCGAATGGTCGTCAAGGGCAGCCTCATGTAGAGTGTGGTTGCCATGTTAGTCTGTGCAAGCATATCAGAGAGTAAACAAAACAACAAAAAGACCAAAAAAATGTTTCACCTTAAAGACTAACTCCTGTATTTCAAACTGAGCTTTTGTGGCTCAAGTCCACTTCATCAGACATAAGAGCAAGACCTCATGGTATCAATTTATACACATCAGGAACAGATCAGGTACACTTCTATAACTGATATGTAAAAATTGATAATAATAATTTCATATCAGAAATTATTCTGGGTTGAAAGGATTTTTGCTGGAGGAACTCCATTCAGAGGATGCCCGAATGAGGCTGCTTTCATGTCCCCAAGATCAGGTCTTACTCTTATGTCTGATGAAGTGCACTTGATACACTGCTTACATTGCATCTTTGTCTCTTCTACTTCTGAGGTAGGTTATGTAGCAACCCAGGTCCATTAAAAATATTTGATCCAATTCTTCAGGAAAATTAATATACCATTTTCCATTTCCACTATGATCGAAGTATGATGGAAGTAAATAAGCATTTGTACCACCAAGACAATTGTGTTCATTGACTATTTCAACCAATAGTAGCATTTTAGGATTTCTTGTTCTTTCTTAGCAAAGAACTCTAAGTATCCCAGATGTGACAGAAACAATGCCATAGTGGAGAAAGTAAAAGACATACAGAATTCCTCACAAAGCACACCACTAACAAGTCAGTCTAAAACTGCTTTCTCCATATATCTCATCAAGAGCTTTAATACATTTTCATTTGGTTCTCCATTACATGGACTTGTGTCTCAAGTTCATACTATAAAATTGCAGACTTCCATGTTTATTGGGCAGGAAGGAGAAATCCCCAAGGAAGAACATAGACTTTACAGTGATGGATTCAGATTGCTGGAATGTTTTTTCTCAAATAGCTCCTCAAACCTTTTTCTCACAAACTAATAAGAATTTCTGCTGGCTCATGCCAAAGACCTACCTAGTCTAGCATCCTGTTCCCACAGTAGCTGACCAAATGTCCACATGAAGCTCACAAGCAGGTTATAGGCACAGTAATTTAACATGACACTGCAAGTAATATTAGTTGTAATTGTTAGAGAGTTTCAGATGGTTTGGCCCAATAACTCCAGGATCAATCATTTATAATTAAAGTCTTTTATTATCGTGGTCAGTGGCTGTCTCAAGGGTCAGGGATGGAAGAAGGGTCAGAGGTAAGCGAGGGTCCTTTAATAGGGTTAGGTGAGGTCAGAGGAACAGGGGTCAGAGGAGTAGGGTTACATGAGCAAAGCATTGTGGTATATGTAGTTCAGGGCAGTGTGATATTACATCTGACAAAACCCCTTCTAAAATCATATGAACTGAATACGTTATGGGTAGGATTGGTGGTTCCTTATTCACTAAGACATAGGTTATCAAACAGGTATTCGTGCTGAGCTAACGGGAGTGGCTTGGTCAGAATGCTATCTGTTCCTTAGTATCACAGTGCATCAGTTCTATAAAACCCTTTTCTATTAGTTCCCTCACATTCCTGCACTTGATATCTATGTGTCAGGATTTCCGCTTCACAGATTCTGCCTTCGCTATGTCTATGGCTGCTTGGCTATCTTTGTGAATGGTGATGGGAAGTTTAGGTTTCTCCCAGATGAGGGATATCAGTTCGTTTATCCAGATCAAGTCACATGCGGCGTTGGACATACAAACATACTCTGCCTCTGCCGTGGAAGTGGAGACTAGTTTCTGTTTTTCAGTGCGCCAGTATATAGGACTGCCATTTAGCATCACTATGTAGCCGGATGTGCTCTTTCTGGTTCCTGAGCACCTGCCCCAATCAGCATCCATGTAGCATGAAAAGTTGATCTCGTTGCCCACTTGAGAAGTGAGTAGCAGTTTTGCATCCATGGTACCCTTTAGGTATCTCAGTAGCCTCTTGATAGCTGTCCAATGGTGGGTCTTCGGGTTCCCGGAATGACGTGAGAGAAGGTTCACCGCCAGCGAGATGTCCGGCCTGGTCCAGTTGGCGATGTGTAGCAGTGATCCGATAGCGGATCTGTAGAGGCTGATGTCATCGAAAGGTTCTCTCTGGGGGCGTGGCTAGGATGCCGAGGGCTTAGCATATCAACCTAGGAGCTCGTGCACCAAAATGAGTTATTAAATGAGTTATTCATTGTGAAATAATATCAAAAGAGGTATAAAAGCTCTCTAATTCTTTTCTGAAGAAAGTTTGCAACTTTTTGTTCCTGTGGTCAGAGTTCATAGCGCAGAAATCGGTCGGAAGGGAGCATGGCGAAAGCCGCAGCTCTCCCTGGCTGGCTTGAGTGGACTGGACCAAATGGAATGACAACTAAACAATGTTTTGTAAGTTAACAATGACTTCGGTGCCATTACAGGCTGTTACTGGGGTGAGCAGATCGTGGAGATTGGCAATTGAGCTGGTGTGTGAAAGTAAGGGAAGAAAAGAGCTTGAAAGATTGAGAGAAAGGGGGCAATGGTGGAGGCTTGAAAATGAAACTTAAGCAGTGGGGGAACTCCAGAAAAAAAGCAACAGAGAACGGTTCTTGGATTGTTTTTTGGAAACAAAGAGGCGATCTAAAGAGGAAGGGAGAGAAAAAAAGAGGTACTAAAAAGGACTTTTTTGGCCGGTGTCTTTACAGAAGAAAGGAGGTTAGTTCCCCCATAAGCGTGAGCCCCGAATGGTGTTTAATGGCGGCACTATCTTGCTCTAGTTCTTTCCGTGGGAAGCCTAAATGACCTTGAGACACAGACTGCTGCAGCTGGAATTTACAGATACTCTGTTGGGATTATATAAACTTGGAACGGGCTTGAAAATATCAGGAACTTGGTTGCTGGATACAATTTTCACATGAGGAGCTTATATACAATTTTTTGTTTGATGGAGTTGTAATCTGGAGCTTCCTTCCGTTCTTACTTTTTACTTCTTGGAAAATTTAATCCGCTTGGAGCACCTTGTTTCGAATAATCAAATACAGTGTACTTCTTCTGTTTTCCCTTCTCTCCTCCCCTTCGTTTTGGCAAATATAAGACCTGTGTGCTGTGTGGATACAATATTACTTCTTCCGTTGTTGTTTTTTACAAGCAAGATATTGAACCTAGTGGATACAATATTATGTGGATGTTTCAGGCGAAGATTCTTTCTTTTGATTACCTGGGTTAATTTTTGGGATTACAAGTGGATTACATTTGGATTATAAACTACATTTGGATTATAAATATAAATCATTCTACAATTCAGTTTAGATTTTGACTTTACAGTGGGGTTTTTTAAATTTTGCAAGGCTGCAATGTGGGGAATTGGTTTTTGTATCTGGAGTTTTTGGTCTTTCGGGCCCTTGGATATAAATTTTGGATAAAGGATTTTGGAGGGCTGAAGCCCTGGATCAATATCAAGGGGAGAGGCCAAGAAGAGCTAAAACAGTGGCAGCTTTGAAACTTTTATGTGATATAACCATGGATAAGATTGCAAAGGGTAAGGAGGAGGAGGAACAGGTTGTGAAAGCTAAGAAGAAGGATAAAACAGCAGCTGTGGAGACACCATCGATGGCATCATCAACATCATCATCTCTGGAACCAATGGCATTTGATCAGTCTCAAATAATGGCAAAATTTGGCAAATTGTTTCAGAAGTTCAAAAGTATGGATGAGGCAAGGGTGAAGGACAGAAGTGAGATTTTGGGAAGACAAGATAAATTGGCTGCAATGTTTCGTGACTTATCTAAAAAAGTGGATTTGAGTATTCAAAAGTTGGAGGGAAATGTTAAAATTATGCAAGGAGAAATGAAGGGAATGGAAGGAAAAATAAAAGAGGTTAGGAAGGAAGTGAGGGAGAATAAGAAGGCAATGGATGAGCATGAAAAAAGGATAGATGCTATGGAAGAGTCGATGAGAAAACAAAATATTGTCATTCGCCATTTGTTGGAGAGAACGCCAGACAGTTTAAGGGACAGATTAGTTGATTGGCTAAATAGTCTTAAATTGGGGAAAGATTTTGTTCATGAGGACATTATGAGTGCTTATAGGATGGGGTCAAGGAAGGGGAAAGTTGTTCAAAGAAATGTATTGGTTAAATTTGCAAATTGGGGGGATAAATTGAGGGTAATGGCCTTTTTGAAACAAGCTGGTTCTGGTGCTCTCAAAATTGATGGTTGTGACATGGGGGTGTATAATGATATCTCAATTAATGAGCGTGGTTGGAGATATAAGATGAAACTGGTTACAAAACTGTTGGTAAAGAAAGGAATAAGATACAATTGGTGTTTTCCGCAACAATTAAGATTTTTTATGATAAGAAAATGCAGGTGATTGATGCAGATACTGATGCATTGGAACTTTTGACTTTAATTGATTTGGTTAAGGTGTCTTCAAATGAATGGTTGGAGTTAAGAAAAGACTTGTTGAACTCTGGAGCAATAAGAAGGGAATTCAACAGAATGGATGAGGGTGGTGCTGCAGGAGGAGAACAACCAGGTACAGGGGAAGAAAAGCTGTCACTGACAGTGTTGGACAAGATTGGGGGAAAACTCCATTGAGATAAAGTGGGCAATTTAAGAATGGTTAAGGTGCACTAGAGCAGTAAGTAACACATGCATCTTCCATGCTTCCCACCCTCCACCCTTTGGTGGACAAAGGTGATTTTTTTGTGATGAAAGTGGGGAGGGGAAAAATGAATGTTTTTTGTTATTTTTGTAGTATTGTTATTTTTAGTTTTTATTTTGATTATTGCTGGGTATTAGGTAGCACACCCTTTGGAGGACTTGGATGTGGTGGAAATGGAGGAAAGATAGGGAATTATGAGAGCAATTAAGGTGTTATCCTGAAATGTAAAGGGTACAGGTTCTTTGATTAAGAGGAGGAGATTAGAATCAGCCCTGAGGAAAGATAGACCGGATATTCTTTTCTTACAGGAAACCCACCAAAAATCTCAAGATATGAACAATCTTTTTTTAGGATGGATGCAGCATTATGAGAAATCATACCGTACATCAAAAGCCAGAAGAGTCGCAATCTTGATTTCAACTAGACTGGGGTTTGAGATAACAAAGTCTATTGTGGATTCAGAAGGTAGATATTTGATTGTAAAAGGTAAAATTGATGATGATGAGTTAACCTTGGTGAATATATATGCCCCAAATGAACATCAATATGAATTTCTAGAAAAAATGTGTAAAATTTTAGAAAAAGAACAAACAACAAGGATGATTGTGGCTGGTGGTTTTAATTTAGTAAGATCGAACTTGGACTGTACAAATATACAAAGGGGAGGAAAAGGAATTAAAGGAAGGATTCTGGATGATTGGATGCTAGCATTAGGTTTGAAAGATTCATGAAGACAACTTAAAGGTTCAGAAAGGGCATATTCTTATTTTTCAAGTGTTCACAACTCATATTCCAGAATATACTATATATTCCTAACTGAAAACATGGTCAAAAATATGGATGAAATGGAAATTGGGATTTTTAAGGAGTCCGAACATGCTAAAGTTGTGTTAGACTTAAGAATGCAGAGTGAAAGTGGAGAGAGAAGGAGTTGGAGATATGATGCAAATTTATTAAAGGATCAAAAGATTAAGGTTCAAATCCTAGAGTATTGGAATGAAATTTGGCAACTGAATGATAATGAGGAGGTAAAATTTAATATGGTCTGGGATACCATGAAGTCGGTTTTTAGAGGGGAATGTCTAAAAATGGCAAGTAATAGACACAAAAAGTATAAGTTGGCACAGGGCAAAATTGAAGAGGAGATCAAAATTTTACAGGGGGAGCATGCCAAGACAAAAGATAATAAGGTTTTTGCAAAATTACAAAGTTTAAAAACTGAAATGATAGGTAAAGACATAGAAAAGGTTAAGAGAGATTTGGTGTATTTAAAAAGGGAATATTTTGAATATAGTAATAAAAACTCAAAACTATTAGCAAAAGCAGTGAAAGATAAGAGGGAAAAAAGGGAAATTGGAGTTTTGATTGATAAACATGGGGTAAGATGCAATAAGATTAAGGATAAATGTAGGATTGTGAAGGAATTTTATCAATCGCTATATACGAGAAAAGAAATTGATGAGGAGAAGCTTAAAAAACAATTAGAGAAGTTAATCGCCGGGGGAATAGAACAGAAACACAAAAATAGAATGGAGGACCAAGTGTCTCAAAAGGAAGTAAGAGAGGAAATTACAGGTTTGAAGTTGGGAAAAGCTCCCGGTGAAGATGGATTACCTGCTGATTTTTATAAGGAACTAGCAAATTTTGCCCGGCGGTGCCGGGCTGTTTTAAATGGTTTTGGAAGGTTTTTTTTCTTAATGTTGGTAAAGAGCCGGGCTGTTTTAAATTGTGTTGTAAGGGATAATTCTTTTTGGTAATTTATGTAAAAAAGAGGTGTGTTGGTGGTTAGGGGTGGTTTTGGGTGTGCACAACCACCACTACCCATACAATACCACTCCAACCACCAACACACACATTAAAAATTCCTGGCAAGGCAGGAGTGGTGTGTGTGTGTGTGTGTGAGTGAGAGAGAGAGAGAGAGAGAGAGAGAGAGAGAAGCTGTGTGTGTGTGTGTGTGTGTGTGTGTGTGTGTGTGTGTGTGTGTGTGTGTGTGTGTGTTTGGTAGGGTTGGGGGTATAAAAGGGGTCTGTCCCCCCAACCCTTCCAGAGCCAGGGGACCCAGCAGAGAAGGGATCATTTCCCCGCCAAAAAAAACCAACAACAACAACACTACGTTTTTAAAGAGAAGAAACCAAGTGGTTTCTTCTCTTTTAAAAAGGAGTGTTTGGGAGGGGGGTGTATTCGATCTCCTCTCCCTGGTCCCCTTGGTTTGGTAGGGTTGGGGGGGGGACAAAAGGGGTCTGTCCCCCCAACCCTTCCAGAGCCAGGGGACCCAGCAGAGAAGGGATCATTTCCCCGCCAAAAAAAACCAACAACAACAACACTACGTTTTTAAAGAGAAGAAACCAAGTGGTTTCTTCTCTTTTAAAAAGGAGTGTTTGGGAGGGGGTGTATTCGATCTCCTCTCCCTGGTCCCCTTGGTTTGGTAGGGTTGGGGGGGGACAAAAGGGGTCTGTCCCCCCAACCCTTCCAGAGCCAGGGGACCCAGCAGAGAAGGGATCATTTCCCCCCCAAAACAACAACAACAACAACAACACTCCTTTTTAAAGAGAAGAAACCAAGTGGTTTCTTCTCTTTTAAAAAGGAGTGTTTGGGAGGGGGGTGTATTCGATCTCCTCTCCCTGGTCCCCTGGGTTTGGTAGTGTTGGGGGGACAAAAGGGGTCTGTGCCCCCAACCCTTCTGGACCCAGCACCTTTCATTGCCTCCCTCACCCACCCCCTAACCCTTACCTAACCCTTATCATTTCCTGGCTCCCTCCAGCTGCGTCTTTCAAAGTCTTTCCCTCTGGCTCCCACCATTTTGCTTTTTTTAAGTCAGCACGCGTTCCCAGCCTCCTCTGTGCTTGTATCCCTCAGCCTGATTGGCTGAGGGGTTGCACAGTGCAAAGGACGCTGGGAATTGAAGTCCTTTTTCTTTGTTCACGTTTGGGGGGCTCCTGCCCCACTGCCACATTTCTCAACCTGACAGTTACCTGCGAACCCAGTTCGGGTGAGTGCAGGGAGGCTCGGTCAGGGCTAGTGGGGCCTGGTGCAACATCCTTTGTCACATTCCAACGGTTAACACACAGATTTATAGTTATAGATTTAAAGATACAGTGGTACCTAAGTTGGTAAAGTTATGAATCATATATTAGATGGACAAATTCCGACTTCATGGTATAGGACCACAATTGTATTGTTGCCAAAACCCAGAAAAAAATCTAGAAAAAGTGGAATCATATAGACCAATCTTGTTGATAAATCAAGATGCCAAGATTTTTACAGCAACACTGGCTAATCGTTTAAATAATTTTATGGGTAATTATATAAATACAGACCAGGTGGGGTTTTTGAAAGGATGACATATGGTGGACTTAACCAGAAGAGTGGTAGATTTAATAGATGTTGTGAGTCAATCAAAGGTAAAAGCGGGATTAATATATTTGGATATATTTAAGGCTTTTGACTCTTTACAATGGATTTCAATTAAGGAAATAATTAAATCCTATGGATTTGGGGACAAATTTAGAAAAGTAATAGACCAATTATATCAGCAAGGAATAGCGACTATTAGAGTTAACAATGAGGCTACCGAAGAGATAAAGCTAGAGGCAGGTACGAGACAGGGTTGTCCCTTATCCCCAATTTTTTTTATTATGGCTATGGAATTATTAGCAAAAGCTATAAGAGAAGATGGAAAAATAGAGGGGATTATGGAGAACAAAATAAGTATGTATGCAGATGATACTATGATAATTGGTAAACATCCAGAGACGGTAATGGACAGAATTAGAGTGAAATTAATTGATTTTGAGGATATCACAGACCTGAAGATAAATTGGGATAAATCAGAAATGATGCTCTGTAATATGGGAGAGGATGATCAGAAGAAAATAAAGGGAATGGTTAATATTCAGATTAAAGACAAATGGAAATATCTGGGAATAGTAATACCTAATAGCTTGGCTCAACTGAAAAGTTTGAACTATGACAGCTTGACATTCGAAATAAAAAACAGAATACAAACTTTTCAAAAACTGAAGTTGTCATGGTTCGGGAGAATTGCTCTTACTAAAATGATGTTGCTACCCAGATTCAGTTTTTTATTTGATGCATTGCCAATTTATTTGAAAATTAAGGAAATCAGGGAGTTTCAAAAGTTGATTAATAATTTTTGCAATGCTGGAAAGAGACCTAGAATATCTAAAAAGTTATGGTACTTGCCTCAGAAGGAAGGGGGATTGGGTATGCCAAATTTGTTGGCCTATTATACAGCATTTCAAATAAAGAATGTAGTGAAGATCTTGGCTAGAGAAAAGGTAATATGGGAGGAAATCAAGATGAAGGAATTTAGACATATAGGTAAATTGGTTTTCTTGGGAGCTAATATTGGAAAGGTAGCAACCAAAAATGCCATGATGAAATGTTTAATAAATGTATGGAAGAAAGTAAAGAAGGATTTGGTCCCAAACTTCTCTCCGATTGTAGAATTATCAGATATGGCGGGTTTTCTGATTAAAATTGATAAAGTGGTAAAAGAAACTTTGGTCAAGAATGAAATTTTTTTTGTTGAAAGATTGGATATGTGCTTGTAGGGATGATGTAGCTAGGGCAAACTTGTTTGACCAATTGAAATTGAATTGGTTACAGATTATGAGGGTTAATAATTGGAATAGTAAATATATGAGAGAACTTGACCTGGAAAGAGAAAAGACGGAATTTGAGGAGCTGGTTCTAAAAATCAGGAAGGGAGTTAAAAATATTAAAGGTTTGGTTAGTAAATTATATACATTGTTGAATAAGGAGGATGATCCGCAGGAGGACTTGAAATTCATATGGGAAGAAGAACTAAAAATAAAGATTGATAAAGATATTTGGACAAATAAATGGAAAAAGAGAATAATGAGAACTATGTCTGTTAGAATAAAGGAGCATAATTTCAAAATGTTATGGAGATGGTATTTGACCCCAGTGAGGTTACATCAAATGGATAATACAAAAGATGGAATGTGTTGGAGATGTAAAGAAACATTAGGGACATATGAACATATGTGGTGGAGTTGTAATGTGGTAAAGGATTTTTGGGGGGAAATTGAAAAAGAGATGGGTGAAATAATGGGTAAAAGAATTAAACTGGGGCCGAGTACCACCATGTTAACAAATGTGGAATCTATTTTGTGGAAATAAAGAGGAAAGAGAATTATTAGAAATAATGCTTACAACGGGTAGGCAATGTATTGCTAGAAATTGGAAAAGTGATCTAAATATACAGATTGAAGAGTGGTATAAAGAAATGTGGACTTTAGCATTGAATGACAAATTAGCATGGGAAATAAAAGAAAAAAGGGGTGATCTGAAAGAGAATAGATTTTGGAAGATATGGAAACCATTTTTGGATCATTCTTCCATGGGAGGTGAAAGAAACAGACCTGTACCAGATCAAAGTAGTTTTTGGAGATAATACAATGCGCCACTCGGAGTCCTCAGGGCATTGTATATAAACACGGGGTGTTATAAGTTTTCCTTTTGTTGTGGCTTCCTATCCAGAATATTAAGGATGCGGTTGAAGTGGGGTAACGTGAAGGAGTTAGTAGTATTCAAATTTACAAAAATAGTTGGAACAATGTATTAGGATAGGTCGTAATATGTTTTGATTCCTTTGTATTTTAGGTATGTTTGTATATGTTTTATTTCTTTGTATTGTTTTATGTACTGTTCATTTATAAAAATTAATAAAAATATATTTAAAAAGAAAAAAGAAAAGTTCTCCCCCTTCATAAGCATTTTTCATGAAATCTGTTTGCATGGGTGTTCCGCATGGGTGAGCGTCGGACATGTTACACCTGTCAAGCAGTTCGGCTATCTTTTCTTTCTGAGAGATGGTGAATCCATTAGGTACTCTTGAGACTTGTACCCCTAGATACTTGTTCACCTCTCCTAGGCTTTTCAGAGAGAATTCGCTTTGTCGGCCTTGGGCGAACTCGTCACATCTGGACTTGCTTTTTCCAAAGTACAACAGGTCATCAACATAGACTAGGACCTTTTCCACACCCTCTGGTGATTTCCTTAGGAATACACACTTGTCGTCCTTGACTGGGAAAAAGTTCAACTTTTTCATTGCCTCAACCAGGCACTCGTACCATCTTCTGCCGGACTGTTTGAGGCCATAGAGGCTTTTGCCGAGCAGCCATGTCTCTCCTCTGTTGCACCCAAAGCTAAATGCAACCTTAAAAACAAACATAGCACACACATACCCAAGATTTACAGTCTTGCTCATAAATTTGCTACTACTAGGAGAGACCAACACTTTGCATATAAGGCTTGTCAAGAACACACAAGCCAAAAATGGCTTCAGCACAGTTGATTTGGTCACCTCATATATTTATTTATTTGCTTGTTTGTTTGTTTACATTTATACCCTGCCGTTTTGGTGCAAGCACCACTCAGGCACCAGAGACTGGAAATAAGGTCAGCCACTTTCAATCAAATAATGGCAAAGCTAGATAGAGATTATGGAAGCTGTCCTCTTCAAAGGTTTTCTAATTTAACATATCTGATCACATCTAATAATTGCTGTAATAAGAGCCAATCTGGTTAAACCATGCAACAAGACCTAAATTATATGTGACCTATTCAAACATCTCAGGTCTTTTCAGCAGTTCAAGATGTACCTAATAATTTAATTTTCAAACCCTTTATCATTCCTCATTCTAATTTTCAGCTCCATTGTAAATTTTTCACTCTTGCCTTTGTGCTCATTGTATTATCAATTTTTTTACATCTCATGTCATCTTCTAGTTGACTGGTGGTCTGGAAGGTTTTGGCGCAGAACTACTTTAACAACATGAAAAATGTAATTAAAAAGTTTACACATTCAAGAAAGGGTTTTGTAATCCAGCCAATTCCAGACAGCAAAATTAAAAGGAGATGGGCATCCAATTTTGCTCTGCTCAGTTACCTTTTGCAATGGAACAGGTAATTCATGAGTCCCAGAAAATGGGACCAGGCACCATCATGTTGATAAATCTTGAGGATATTAATTTTGATAAAGATATAAAAGAGCTGGTATCAATTATGTTGATGACAGGCAGACAATGTATCACAAGGAAGTGGAAAGATGTTGGGAACATAAGATTGGAGGAATGGTTTAAGGAAATGTGGCAATTGGCTCTGAAAGACAAATTGACATGGGATTTGAATGAAAAGAAAGGTATAATTAAGGAAAATAGATTTTGGAAGATTTGGAAACCATTTGTGGATTATGCACTGAGTAAGGGAGATGGTAGCAGACCAGTACACAACGAAATGAGTTTTTGGATAAATTGAAAGAGAGGTGGGACACATCACATCCCCTAAGGCACTGTACATAACACAGGGTGCAATTAATTTAGATTATGAGTATTGATGTGGAAAGTGAACAATTCAAGTAGTTTAAATATATTGTTACAAGTTTAGATTGCTATATAAGAATAAGGGTATGGTTTTTTGAACTTAAAGTTGAGATTAGTAAGAGAAAATATAACAACATCTTAAGGTTTTTTTGGGGGGGGTTTCTTTTATGTATTGTGTAATTTTATATTCTGTTTTTTTATTTTTTGTCTGTCGTGATTTTCTATTTTTTCTTGTACTTGTATGCTTGTTTTTTGTTTTATTATGTATTGTTGCAAAAATCTAATAAAATTATATATATATATATAGAAAGAAAATGGAATCACTGCTTCAATTCAGTTTATTCAGATTGCTTCCATCAGACAAATGCTGGCCTTTGAAAGGGATAAGTATTTTAGGAATGATCATTTGTTCCTAATACTCAAGATAAATAACCTTCCCTTCTATTTTGCAAGACCAAAGTACTGGTAAATGTCCTTTTAGGACTAGCATGCATTTAAGTGCCACAGATGCAATCAGACTTACTTGGAAGTAAGTCTCATTCATCTCATGGGCACTTAAGCAGGCATTTAGCTTCATGCAGTGTACCCTCAGGCTCATCATGCAAAATGACAGTGAGCCAACAGATGAGCCTGCCATATTTTACTAGTCTGCTGAGCTGTTGGGGAAAATTTGAAGAGACAGAATGCAGATTTTCAGGGAAAGGTTTCTACATGACTGCTAAGTCTCAGAGCAGTTGACACCATATATTATCCCGGAAGAAGTGACACCTCCAAATTCTTTCCCAAACTTGTGTTTCTGTGCCTAATGCAGCCTGAAAAGAAACTATTATGTAATTTCAAAACTAAGTGCTCTGTGAGAAATTCAAGAGACAAAAAAGTCACACAAATCGCTCAGCTTCTAAGTATGTGTGTTCTCAGGTTGGTTGAACATTTTGAATTGCTTGGTGTTACATTGTGCTAACTCACTATATTTGATTGGTGATGCAAGTTAGAGACAGGACAATATACAGCTAGGCAAGTCTTGGGAAAGGGACAGACACAACCACCTTCCCCTTCTTTGAAATCTTTGCATGTCCTTGAAACTCATCTGTGGTCCACTAAGTAGGTGGATATTAAGTGCAATTGGAAACATCCAGTATAACATTTTAATATTGCTCTTCAGCTTTCCAGGGAACTAGATACTTAAGGCACTTCAATGTGATCAACATGTGCTCACCTGGAGGCACATGACTGAGAGACTCTGCACTGTATATGTGTAGAAATTTATTTGTGGCATCAGTGTGGCACAGCAAAAATTAATCAGAAATAGTGTGCAGACTTTAGATCCATATATCAAGAAAGGAAATTTAAGGTTCATGGTCACATTGCGCTTGTAAATATGTTTGTTGTTCACTCGTACAGTCGGTTCTGACCCTTTGCGACACCATGCACCATTACACAATAGGCACCTCTATCCTCCACCATCCCTCTCAACCCACCCAACTCTTTGCCCATTGCGTCAACAATACCATCTAGCCATCTCATTTTCTGCCACCACTTCGTCTTTTGCCCTCAACCTTTCCCAGCATCAAGGCCTTCTCCAGTGAACCCTCTCTTCTCATAAATATGTATCAAAAATCAAATGCTACACTTTTGAGTAAAAGTCATCAACACATTTCAAACTGAATTAACATTCTCTGGAAAAGATTCTATAGAGGTAACAATTAAGCACAACTGGAGAATGTGTTGTCTATTCAGGGGCTTCTGGACTCCAACTCCCACCAGTACATTGCAAGCATAGCCAATGAGGATGAGAAATCATAAGAACTGCAATAAACAAGTCTCCATTTTTTCCACCAAAGAATTAAAGACTTTCCATGTCATGTTTCACTTGTTGCTTTGCAGGCGCACCCACCCAAATAAAGACTCAGACACCGGTATTGGATTAATGCAAGCGTGGCGCCAAAATGGCCGCCGCGCTCTTTGCGCCCCCCCCCCCTGGACTCAGACATCCGGGTGAGTTAGGGGGCGTGGCCACCCCTCTTTAAAAGGGGTGGCCATGAGGCAGCCGAGCTGCCATTTTGGAAAAGCGACGGAGAGGAGAAGTTTTCTCCGTCGCTCCCTCCCCCTTTTCGCCTCTTTCCAAGAGGCTTGATTTTGCTAGCCTCTGTTCGAGGCTTCGTTTTCTTCTCGCCTCTGTGCTAGAGGCTCAATTGGCTTTTAGAAGCAATGGGGCGGAGAAATTTGCTCCGTCGCTTCCTCCTCTGTTAGCCTCTGTTCGAGGCTTCTTTTTACCTTTGCTTGCCTCTTTGCAAGAGGCTTGATTTCGCTCCGGACTGCCCCTTTTTCTCTAGGCTGCAGCCAAAAGGGAGGAATTTGCCTCCGTGGCTGCGTCCCTGTAACTGAGCTTCGCGATCCCCATACAGGGATCTTTCTATTTAGCTCGTAGGGGGATCGCGGTGGCTCAAGTGGCTAAGACATGGAGTGTTAAGTGCCTAAGACGCTGACTGGGAAGTGGAAGGTCAGTGGTTCACTTCCTGCGTACTGCAGGAAAGAATGAGCTCCCGTTTTCAGCCCCAGGCTGGCCCTTCAGAGGATCCGGCCCTCGGCCCATGGCTGCCGGCCACGGGCCGGAACGATTGGGGGGAGGGCCTGGTGCTGGCTCACAGCACGTTTTACCCCATTAGGGGCCAGAGTTTTGGGCATGGCCCTAATCTGGCCCAGGCTCTCAAATTAGGGCCTCTGGCCCAATCCCTAGCAGGCCGTCCGGCCCACCTGGCCCATCTACTAGGGGTTTTTGTGGCAGGGGATGCCTGGTTAGCACATTTGGCTGTGCTGGAGGCATCCTTAGCTATCCAGTGGGTGGGGGCCCCTTCCCTATCTACCGGGCCCCTCTGTGTCTGCCGGCTACTTCGACTGCTGCCACTATGCAACAGGCGGCCAGCTGGGTCGAGCTTCTCGAGACACTCTGGCCTGTGCCCGCCGCTGTCTCGCAGCTCCCTGTTTGTCCAGAACTGCGGCTGGAGTGCGTTGGAGGTCGCCCCAGAGCTCGATTTCAGTCGCGAGCTCCGACGCCCACTGTGGGCCAGAACCCCCAGTGGGGGCGGCTCACGGGGGTGCAACTAGTGAGTATTAGGTTCAAGTTGAATGCACACACATCACAGTCCATTTCCAGCGGTGGGGTTCAGTGCTCATTGCCTCGCCAATCGAGGCTGGTGGGCATCACTTGCCATCCTATCCCAGTGCCCCTTGGTTGCATTCTGGCACGTTGTTGGGGGTGGTGGTTTCCGCCCCCGGGGCAGTACGTGGCATCACAGGGGCTATCCAGGTCCCGCTGTGTATGCCCTGTGTGCATCATGTACCGGCAATGGCCTTGCCAACGACTGGTTATTCATGGCCCCCCGGTGATCATCTGACCCAGATCATGAGGGAAAAGATTTGGTGGGGGGGGAGTATGTGGATATATTCTCCCTATGAACTGAGATCCCTATAAGGATAGGAGGTACGGACAGGAGGACAGAGACATTGTGTGGTCCCGCCGTAGTAAGCCACCACGCACTGAGGTGTCCGACCCCGGGACAGTGCTGAGCATCGCAGGGGCTGTCTGGATCCTGCTGCGTAGGCCCTTTATACAGAACGTGCCATCAAGGGCTTTGCCGATGGCCGGCTATTACTTACCCCGGTTAATTATTGGCCGCAGGCCATGAGGGGTAAGGGCTGGAGGGGGACATGTGGATATTCTCCCTATTGAACTGCGAGTCCACTGGGAGGAGAGAGAAGGACAGGACGGCTGAGACAAAGAGATGTCCCATCGTCGTTAGCCACCGCGCACCTTGGGGCCAACTGGTTGTCGGCATACCTTGTACGTATTGTGGTATGCCGCAGGGCTTGACCTGTTTGGGCCATCCTGATGTCGATCGGATGGGCCCATGACAGTTGGCTCATGGTGAGGAATGTGGACGAGGGTGGCTCTATATCCCGAGGGGAGGTGGGATGAGTCCTGTCAGCAAGGGTGCTCGTGTACATCATTCCCACGGGACTGGTGCCTGGTGTTGGGTACCATGGTGGTCATGCTGAGCAGCGGGCTGTTCAGACACTGGCTCCACGCAAACTGGTCGGGCGGGGGGTTCCGGCCCGCCTACTGTGTTCGGCCTGCTCAGCTGATGATGTGTGTACTAAGCACCACAGTCGTTACCGACTTAGTGCCCCCTTTTTGCGCTGGCCCTCACGCCGCCTCCGCGTGCCCGCGGGTTGGTGGGTTACGGGGCAGAGGTGGGGGTGCACAGGGGCGATCAGAGCTCCATATGAAGCAACTAACCTTGTCCTAAGCCCCCCCGCCCCAATTATAGTCAGCCTGGAGGGATGTCACTCAGTTCATCCAAGAAGGGATGGGGCGGGAGACCTGCTGGAGGGTTTTCAATGGGGCTTTTGTATCCATTCGGGGGTGTTGGGGGCCACAGGATGCTACTAATCTGGTTCCCTTCCAGGGTAACAGAGAGGCGGCTCCACTGTCCACAGCTAAGGAAGTTGGGGGCTATGAGAGTAGCGGGGGCCCATCTTGGAACCACCTTTCCTTAGTCGAATGTATCCCCCATGAAGCTCATACTGAGCTAGAAAAAAGGGTGAATATCATATAATCCTCCATTCAGCATACCCTGTGGGTGCTCCATTCAGGGATGCCCTTCCTGATGACCTTGTTCAGTCAGGTACTCGTAGTTGCCTTGGCTACTATGGGTGGCGTGCTCACGCAATTCTGGTGCTGTTTTGGCACAGTGTGATATGCACTCGGCTTTCAGGGTTTTTTTTGTTTTTTTGCCAGTGCACCCCATGATTTAGACCTATCGGGTTTTTTAGGTTTCGAGGGGAATTTTAATTAGATAAGGCCAACCCCCTTCTGACTGCGTTAATTCAGGTTCAGCACCCGACCGATGTGGGACTTTCATTCAGTGGGCATTTGCTCACAGGTTGGGGTCTCGGTCTCCAGCCCATTACCTCGACGACTTTTGGTCTGGGGTTAAACGGGGCTTGGACACGTGTACGCGTCTCCTCATCACAATTCAGACACTCAGGTGGGAACTGGGTGTCCCCTTGGCACCTGAATAGACCGAGGTCCCATCTTCTAACCTCACATTTCTGCCTCGATGCTGTCGCGCGGGCATCCAGGTTAACCATTGATACGGTGGCTTGGATATCCATGGCGATTTTGGCATTGATTGCCAAACATAAAGTGTGCCCTGGGGAATTGTAGTTAAATCATTGCCCCCTTAATTTGTTTGCTCTGGCTCACATTACTCCTGGGTTTAGAGGGGTCTCTTATGGGAGATCAGACCTAGTGGTCTGCCCTAGATATCTAGTACGGTCAGATACCTCCGGCTCTCTGACTTATGGGGTTTACTCTGAGGGTGGGTGCACGGATCGTCCCCGCGATCACCTTCATCGCGTTTCCTCCCATTTTAGAGAGCACTGATGCTATGGTGCAATGAGTGGGCCTACTCAGTGGTCCAATTTCGGCGTGACAATGCGGCAGTGGTGCACATTGTCAACACCCAGACATGCAAATCCCCCGGGTCGTGACATTAGTTTGTCTATTCTTTTGAGAAGCCTACGCCTAAATGTGCTGTTCCAGGCCAGACATGTTCTAGGTATGAATAATGACATTACTGCTGCTTTCCCCCACCTGTAGATCACCCGGTTCCGTGCCTTACTCCGGATGCAGGGGAATTCCACTCGCCACGTTTGGCCGATAGCTGGACGTTAGGCGAGCTGAAGGGAACCGGACATGTCATTGGCACCTCGCACGCGTAAGGCGTATCACTATGAGTTCATGCGTCGTGTTGGGGAGGGGTGGACACGGGAACGTGTCCGCGGCCCCTACATGCGTCACTCCTTTTCCCAGGGTTTTTGACCCGCCTTGCACGAGGCTGGCATTACTTAGATACAGATAGGTGGGAGGTGGCTCTTAGCCACGCAGCTACCACGGTAGCCTTTTTGGAGCGCTCCGCATCACTGAGAGGGTGCCAGAGTTGATACCACCTGTGTAAGGCGGAGGTGTCTCGTAGGGCACTGGAACTCGAAGATGTCTCTGTCACACATGAGTGGGCTCGAGTGGGGATACGGTCCTCACGGGTGGTTCAGCACGGTAGGCAGTGGTGTATACTGCTACTAAGTTTTCGAGACATCTGTCCAGTTCGTGCCCTACATGAATTTTCGGCAGTGCCTGCTGCACGCCCAAGCCTGTTTTCTGCCACCGGGATGGGTCTACACTTACCATAGTACAGTACCTGAGGGTGACCGGTGCCCCGTTTCGCGGTGTGGGGCCTGTTTTGGCACCATTTACTTAAGGTAGGCATCGCGCTGATCGCAGCTACGTTTGGGGTACTCCGAGGTGGATATGCGTCTACGCGCAATTTCAGATATGTACGTTCCCTCACTGTACGAGTACCTAGTTATGTCCTTCACCTTTTTTCTCCTCTTTTACAGATCCTAGGGGTCTCAACACACCGGTGGCAGGGGGCTGGTGGGCCGCAGCTATGTACACTGGGCAGCAGTATATGCTGCAGTGACAGAGAGTGGACCCCAGCTGGGCTGTGTGCATCCGCACATATGCTATGGTATGGTATGCGCGGCACATGGGGGCGGGAACTGTGGCCATTTCTGCTGTCTGACAGGGATGCTGGACCGCCCAATGTTTTACAGGCACCCCGGCGGCAGCGATATGATATGGATCACTGCTGTTACTAAATTGTCGGCGGGCTGTGACCTGGCTTTTTATATCACGTATGGCTTACATACGGTCGCTATGGTCTAACATCGTGCCGAGACACCAATTTAGGGGAGATGCGGAGCTCCCTAGTTCGGACTGTTCCGGCAGTCAGCGGACGGGGCTGTGGCTCCATCCCGTTCTGAGCATGGCTGTTAGACGGCCATTGGATACCGGATGATAGGATTAGAAAATTTTTTGCTGGTAAGCGGGAGAAGGGGTCCACCTGTCGGCTAGAGGTATGTACCTTGTTCTTGGTGTGATGCAAGCAGGCCTGGCGACCGAGATGACGGTCTTGGGGGGGGCGGTGAATCATCATGGATGCCTCCCCGTGTGGCGGGTAGCACTGGTAAGGTAAATATTTATGACCCACAGGTATCCGGCAGGTTCGCAATTGACTGGCCAACACTTAGACAGGTACAGGTGTAATAATGTTGACCGGTCAACGACGAACCAGGCAAGGGGGTGATGGCAGGAGCTCTTCAGCATGCATCACCCCATGATTTTACGGATACACGTCAGAGGGTGGGGTCAGTAGATAGTTTATTGACTACGGTCAACAATTTGTTTGTCTCAACAAACAAATTGATACAAATGGATACATTGTAGCCAATTGCCATTGCCAATTTTGGGAGGAACCTTACCAGTGTTACTGTGGCCTGCTTGCCTTAAGAATTATAATTGGCTGAGTACCAATTGAAAGTTATAATTCGGACTAGGGCATGATTCAATAAATGTGGCCCAATGCCGTTATCCACATATACCGGTGTCTGAGTCCTTCTTTGGGGGGTGCGCCTGCAAAGGCATTGGGCCACTTTTATTGAATAATGCCCTAGTCCGAATTGTCACTTTCAATTGGTGTATCATCCAATTGTAATTCTTTAAGGCAAGCAGGCCGCAGTAGCACTGGTAAGGTTCCACCCAAAATGCCAATGGCTATTGGCTACATGTATCAATTTGTATCAATTTGTTTGTTGACACAAACAAAATGTTGACCGAAGTCAATATACTATCTACTGACCCCACCCTGTGACGTGTATCCGTCCAAATATTAAGGTGATGCAGGCTGTGAAGCTCCTAGCATCACCCCTTTCATGGTTCACCCTTCACCGGCCAATCCTGTTTCTCCAGAACCTATCTACGTGTTGGCCAGTGATTTGCGAACCTGCCGGATACCTATGGGTCCTAAATCTTTACCTTACCAGTGCTACCCACCAAAAGTGACCAAAGTCAACTTACCCCATGTCTCAAACACTAGCAACAGTGTGGGATGGGCGAAAAAGCCAAGAACCAAAGTGCCAATTGAAGATTCAAGCAAAAATTCCCACCTGGCCCCGAAGCGACCAGAAAATCACACTGTCCACTAGGGAGGGGGTGGAGGGAAAAACTTCTCCGCTCCGTCGCTTCTCTTTAAAATGGCAGTGAGGCTGCCTCGTAGCCACCCCTTTTATAGAGGGATGGCCACGCCCCCTGACTGACCCGGATGTCTGAGTCTGGGTGGGGGCCCCCCGCAAAGAGCGCAGCGGCCATTTTTGGCACCACGCTTGCATTGCAGGCGCACCCACCCAAATAAAGACTCAGACACCGGTATTGGATTAAAGGCATTGGGCCACTTTTATTGAATAATGCCTTAGTCCGAATTGTCACTTTCAATTGGTGTATCATCCCATTGTAATTCTTTAAGACAAGCAGGCCGCAGTAGCACTGGTAAGGTTCCACCCAAAATGCCAATGGCTATTGGCTACATGTATCAATTTGTATCAATTTGTTTGTTGACACAAACAAATTGTTGACCGGAGTCAATATACTATCTACTGACCCCACCCTATGACGTGTATCCGTCCAAATATCCAGGTGATGCATGCTGTTATGCTCCTAGCATCACCCCTTTCATGGTTTGCCCTATACTGGCCAATCCTATTTCCCCTGTACCTATCTACATGTTGGCCAGTCAATTGCGAACCTGCCGGATACCTATGGGTCATAAATCTTTACCTTACCAGTGCTACCCGCCACACGGGGAGGCGTCCATGATGACTCACTGCCCCCCTCCCCCAGAACGACAGCTCGGTCGCCAGGCCCGCTTGCACGTCCTCCAGAAAGAGGTTCATACCTCTGGCTGACAGGTGGACCCCATCTCCTGCATACAGGCTAAAATCCTGCAACCCTAGCCCCTAACCCTGTCCCCAAGCCATTCTCAGCAAGAAACCAGGCAACAGCCTTGTTCACTGACCGCCGGGCACGGTCCAAACCACGGAGATCCATGCCTCCTCTATAACAGTGTCTCGGCACGATGTCAGACCATAGCAAACGTGTGTACGGCCATAAATGATGTAGAAATGGCAGGTCACTGCACACCGACATTTTTAAGGAAAGGCCAGTGATCTGTGCGAGATCATTGCCGCCAAGGTGCAGAATCAGAACATCAGGTGGTCCAGCATCCCTGATGGACATCAGGAATGGCAACAGTTCCCGCCATCTCATGCCACGAACACCATACAACCGCATACGTACGGATACACGCAGCCCGAGATGGGGTCCCCACTCCGACGATGCAGCATACTGTGCTGCCCAGTGCACATAACTGTGGCCCACCAGCCACACTGCCACCGCTGTGCGTAGACACACAGGGTCTGTAAAAGAAGGAGAAGGAATTAAGGACATAACTAGATACTGATACAGTGAGGGGACGTACATATAAGGAAAAAACGCGTGGACCCCCACCTGCCCATCCAACATATATCAGCCTCAGAGTACCCAAACACAGCCGCAGTTGATGCGGCGCTTATCCTAAATGAATGGGTGCCATAACAAGCCCCAGGGAGGCCCACACAGTGAAGTGCCGTACTGGTCACCCTCCAGAACTGAAATTTGGTAATGGGAGACCCATCCTAGTGGCAGAACAATGGGCCAGGGCGTGTACCACGCACTGCCAAAAATGCATGTAGGGCACCAACTGGACAGATGTCAGCAAATGTACATCGTATCAGTCTAACACCACTGCCTACTCCATGCTGATCGGCCTTCGATGAACGAATCCTCAACTGAGCCCACTCCTGGTTGATAGACACATCTTTGAGTTCCA
Source organism: Bradypodion ventrale (assembly GCA_035047345.1). Lineage (NCBI taxonomy): Eukaryota > Metazoa > Chordata > Lepidosauria > Squamata > Chamaeleonidae > Bradypodion > Bradypodion ventrale. The sequence goes on along the minus strand of JAWDJE010000002.1, from coordinate 295,769,775 downwards.
GTGCCCTACGAGACACGTCCCCCTTTGACAATGGGACCAGCTCGCTGATTCTCAGAGCTCCAAAGAAAGCTACGGTGGTAGCTGCATGAAAAAGAGACTCCTCATACCTATCGTAACACAGTCTATGCCAACCTCATGCAAGGTGGGTCAGAATACCTGGTGAAACAGGGTGACGTGTGTCCGGGCGGCGGCCACGTTCACGTGTTCACCCTTCCAATACATGGCGTATGCGGAAGTCACTCACACAGTCAGTAAAGCCCCGTGCCTTGGCCATGAATGCCAAGGCGGAAAGCCTAGTGGCGATGGTGCATGGGGCCAACCCCTGATCATGAAGGTGCACCATATACTGTAAAACCTGGCCGACCGGTATCGGCCACATTTCAGACAACTGCCTTTGCCTACAAAAGGTCCTAAATTGAAGGAGTGTATGCTGATACGCCTTATGTGTGCGAGGTGCCAAAGACATGCCGATCGCCCGGTTCACCTCTCCTCACCAAATGTCCCTATCTTGGCCGGGAGTGGAGAGGGAAGTTCCTCTGCATCTGGAGCCAAGGCACAGAACCGGGAGATCTGCAGGTGGAATAAAGTGTCAGCAATATCGTTATTAATGCCTAGCACATGTCTGGCCTTGAAGAGCACATTAAGGCACAAGGACCTAAGAACAAATTGGCAAAGTAAGGCCATAACTCTGGGGGATTTAGACGTTTGGGCGTTGACAATGCACTACCGCAGCATTGTCACACTAAAAGAGAAGCCCCGAATAAGCCCACCTGTCCCCCCAGAGCATAAGGGCCCCCAAAATTGGAGAAAAATTCCAGGAACATAAGATCGCGTAAGCGATCCATGCCCTGCCATGCCTGAGGCCATTGACCATAGGCCCACTGTCCTTCAAAATAAATCCCATACCCCAGGGAGCCGGAGGCATCCGACTTTACTTGAAACTGGGGGCTGACCATAAGCTCAGATCTCCAGAAGGATATGTCCTTAAAGTCCATTAGGAATGTGAGCCAAACCACAAGGTCTGCTCGTAAACCCCTACTCAGCCGTACCCTGTGGTGTCGTTTAGAAAGGTCCACCATAGCGTCACACAGACGCCTGGCGAAGGCTCTGCCTGGTGTCACCAGTCTGCAGGCAAAGTTGACGTGGCCATGAAGCACCTGCAACTCCCAGAGAGACACCTTTGCCAAAATCACATCAGAGATCCGCCCCCCCCCCCCGACCAACAATTCGGTCACCAGGCCCGCTTGTACGTCATTCAGAAGAGGTCCATCCTCTTGCAGACAGGTGAACCCCATCTCCAGAATACAGGCTAAAATCCTGTAACCCTATCCCCGGATGACGAATGGCTGTCCCCCAACCCATTCTCAATAAGGAACCAGGCAACAGCCCTGTTCACTGACCGCCGGGCACGGTCCAACCACGGGGGTCAATGCCTCCCCTATAATAGTGCCTTGGCACGATGTCTGACCATAGCAACCGTTTATACGGCCATAAATGGTAAAGAAACGCCAGGTCACTACACTCAGAAGTCTTTAAGTCCAGGCCAGTGATCTGTGCAAGATCATTGCCTCTGAGGTGCAGAATTAAAACATCTGGTGGTCCAGCATCCCCAATGGACATCAGGAATGGCAACAGTTCCCACCACCTCATGCCGTACACACCATACCACTGCGTACGCACGGTTGCACATAGCCTGAGATGGGGTCCCTGCTCTGACAAAGCAGCATACTGTGCCGCCCAGTGCACATAAATTGTGGCCCACCAGCCACACTGCACCGGTGTGCGGAAACACACAGGGTCTTAAGAGAAGGAGAGAGAATTGGGGGCATAACAAGGCACTCATGCAGTGAGGGGACGAACAGACGAAGAAAAAAGGTGCAAATCCCCACCTGCCCATGCGACGTATGTCAGGCTCCGAGTACCCAAATGCAGCCGCAGTTGATGCAGTGCCTATCCGGAACGAATGGGTACCGTAACGAGCCCCAGGGACCCCCGCACTGTGAAGCGCTGTCCCGGTAACCCTCCAGAATTGTAATTTGGAAAGGGGAGACCCATCTTGGTAGCAGAACAACAGGCTAGTGCGTGAACCATGCACTGCCACAAACGCATGTAGGGCAGCAACCGGACAGATGGCAGCATCATGTTACTACCCTTTCCCCGCTGACCGGCCTTTGAGGAGCGAATCTTCCACAGAGCCCACTGCTGGTCGAGTGACACATCTTCCAGTTCCTGTGCCCTGCAGAACATGTCCCCTGTTGAAAGTGGAACCAGCTCACTGATTCTCAGAAACCCAAAGAAAGCCACGGAGATAGTTGCCTGAAAATAGACTCTTCGTACTGAGCATAGGCGCTGGCCGCGTAGGGGTCATATACAGTAGCCACGACTGCTGGCAGGGCTCGTCCCACCACATCTCAGGGTGAAGGGCCGCCCTCATCCTAAGTACTTCGTCATAGGCCAATCATGACGGGCCAGGGAAATCACCGGGCGCTCTCTTTCCCTCCCGGCCAGACCGGCGGGAGATGAACAGGTACAGCTGGAGGGAGTTTCGGCAGGCAGCCTCAAAAGAGGGGCCGACGCTGCCAAAGCCAAGGACACCGGGCGCTCTCTTTCCCTCCCGGCCAGACCGGCGGGAGATGAACAGGCACAGCTGGAGGGAGTTTCGGCAGGCAGCCTCAAAAGTGGGGCCGACGCTGCCAAAGCCAAGGACACCGGGCGCTCTCTTTCCCTCCCGGCCAGACCGGCGGGAGATGAACAGGCACAGCTGGAGGGAGTTTCGGCAGGCAGCCTCAAAAGAGGGGCCGACGCTGCCAAAGCCAAGGACACCGGGCGCTCTCTTTCCCTCCCGGCCAGACCGGCGGGAGATGAACAGGTACAGCTGGAGGGAGTTTCGGCAGGCAGCCTCAAAAGAGGGGCCGACGCTGCCAAAGCCAAGGACACCGGGCGCTCTCTTTCCCTCCCGGCCAGACCGGCGGGAGATGAACAGGCACAGCTGGAGGGAGTTTCGGCAGGCAGCCTCAAAAGAGGGGCCGACGCTGCCAAAGCCAAGGACACCGGGCGCTCTCTTTCCCTCCCGGCCAGACCGGCGGGAGATGAACAGGTACAGCTGGAGGGAGTTTCGGCAGGCAGCCTCAAAAGCGGGGCCAACGCCAAGGACCGCCGCTGTGTTCGGCCCCGGCGGGTGCGAAGAGGCTCGCTGGCCTCACCATCGGCCGGCGTTTCGGGCCCCGCCCCCCGCCCCTCGCCAGGACTCAAAAGGCGAGGGGGCCTGCCGGACGAAATATCACCGCCGCTGTGCTCGGCCCCGGCGGGGGCGAAGAGGCTCGCTGGACTCGCCATCGGCCGGCGTTTCGGGCCCCGCCCGGCAGTTGAGGGTTCAACACAGTTGTGGAAGAATGCCCCACCACTTCCATCACCACCGGAGCCGTGCGGAGGGTGGTGGGGGGAGTGAATGGGGCGGTTTTATATTGGGGTGGAAGGGAGGGAGGGAGAGATTGCCAGGCCAGCCAGGAAGGAGAGGCAGCATTCTGTCCAGGGCAAGCAGGGAGGCTCCGGAGACCAATATAGAGGTTGTGATGGGCATGGGGCGATATAGCGGGTACCGAGGGGCGGGCCGCACCCGGGGAACGCGGGGCAGATGCTTAGTACCTGTCCCTCGTTCCAGCCCCACGGTTACACCTCTAGGTCCTGAGCAGCTGACCCAGGGTGACCCTGTCCTTAGGCTGCTGCTGATGAATGCCAGGTCGGTATGTAATAAGGCCCCCCTGATACAAGACTCCATTATGGGGGAGCGGGCCGACCTGGCATGTATCACTGAGACCTGGCTGAGACCAGAGGATGGGGTTCCTCTGTCAGAAATGTGTCCAGCTGGGTTCAGTATTTGGCACCAGCCTAGGGATAAGGGTAAGGGCGGTGGCGTTGCCATCATAGCCAGGGAGTCACTGGGAGTCACCAGGGCTACTGCTCCACAAATTCTGGGCTGTGAGGCCCTGCTTCTGCGTCTGGGCTCTAAGGGTCAGTTGGGAGTCTTACTCCTGTACCTGCCCCCTTGCAGGGTAAGGGACTCCCTGCCTGAGCTCCTCGAGGCCATCTCAGCGTTGGCATTGGAGTTCCCTAGACTGATGGTTCTGGGGGACTTCAATTTGCCTTCGCTGGGGACTGGCTCCGAGGTGGCTCAGGAGTTCATGGCTTCCATGGCAGATATGGACCTGATTCAGGTAATTCAGGGCCCGACCAGGGGCAGTGGCCACACACCAGATTTAATCTTTTTGTCGGAGCGGTGGCAGAGTGATCTGAGACTACGGAAATTAGACATAACACCTGTGCCATGGTCAGATCACTATTTGGTGGCTCTAGACTTCCTGGGTGCGACGCTGCACCGTAGGGAGGCAGGGCCTATTAGAATGGCCCGCCCCAGGCAACTGATGGATCCTGATGGATTCCAGAGGGAACTGGGGGATTTCCCTCTGGATCGGCAACACGATTCACCCGAGGCGCTGGTCGACCTGTGGAACAGGATGACTACAGCGGCCTTGGATGAAATCGCACCACTACGGCCTCTCAGAGCTCATCGAGCTAGGTCATCTCCATGGTTCACAGATGAACTGCGGGAGCTCAAACGGGCAAAGAGACGCCAAGAGCGCCGCTGGGTGAAGACCCAGAGAGACTCCGATTGGACACTAGCTAGGGCCGCTATTAGGGCCTATCTAGTGGCGATGGAGGTGGTGAGGCGACAATACTTCACCACCCTTATTGCCTCCGCTGATAATCGCCCAGCCACCCTGTTTCGGGTTACCAGGTCTCTCCTTGGTAGGGGGACCCTGGTGCCCGGTTGGCAGGGGTCGGCTGAGGACTTTGCTGACCATCTAGTGGAGAAAATCGATCGGATTCGTTCTGGGTTTAATCCTGGCGTGGATGGGGAGAGTCCGGAGGGGGCCGGAGCACAGTCTTGCCATGCCATCTGGGACCGGTTTGATCCAGTTGCCCCTGATGAAGTGGACAGGCTCCTTGCAGCTGTGCGCGCCACTACCTGCCCTTTGGACCCCTGTCCCACCTGGTTGGTGAAAACCTCCAAGGCAGTGACAGGTGGCTGGGTTGGGGCTGTGATCAATGCATCATTGCGGGAGGGGGTGTTTCCTGCACCTTTAAAACATGCTTTGGTGCGCCCCCTCCTGAAGAAATCTTCCCTCGACCCAGCTGTCCTAACTAACTATAGGCCTGTCTCAAACCTTCCCTTTTTAGGGAAGGTGTTGGAGAAGGCAGTGGCGTGTCGGCTGCAGGGGGTACTGGATGAAGCGGATTATCTGGACCCTTTTCAGTCAGGATTCAGGCCTGGATATGGTACCGAGACGGCATTGGTCGCACTGATGGATGATCTCTGGCGGGAGCGGGACGGTGGTCATCCATCCGTCCTTGCTCTTCTTGACCTCTCAGCGGCTTTCGATACCGTTGACCACGGTATCCTTCTGGAACGGCTCCGAGGTTTGGGAATCCAGGGTACTGTGTGGTCCTGGTTTTCCTCATTTCTGAAGGGTCGGTCCCAGTCGGTGTGGTTGGAGAGTGAGAGGTCCAGTCCTAGGCCCCTCAAATGGGGGGTTCCTCAGGGCTCGGTGCTCTCTCCTCTCCTATTTAACATCTACATGAAACCGCTGGGTGAGATCATTCGCTCCCATGGGGTGCGGTACCATCAGTACGCGGATGACACTCAGTTGTACATCTCGGCCCATGGGGACCCCAGTGATGCCGTCAAAGTCCTTTCCAGATGCCTGGAAGCTGTGGGGGTCTGGATGGGGGCTAACGGGCTACAGCTGAATCCCAGCAAGACTGAGTGGCTATGGATAAGGGGTCCTGCGTTAATCCGGGAGTTACCATCGTTGGTTCTGGATGGGGCTATTTTGCCCCAGACAGACCCGGTGCGCAACTTGGGGGTCCTCCTGGATTCACGGCTACTGCTAGAAGAACAGGTGGCGGCTGTGACCAGGAGGGCTTTCGCCCAACTTCGGGTGATTCGCCAGTTGCGCCCACTCCTGGACCGGGACTCCTTGCTCATGGTCACCCATGCTCTGGTTACCTCCAGACTAGACTATTGCAATGCGCTCTACATGGGGCTGCCCTTGACGACCATTCGGAGGCTACAGCTGGTCCAAAATGCGGCTGCCCGGGTGGTGATGGGGTGTGGGCGTTATGCTCATGCTTCGCCACTGCTCCGGGAGCTGCACTGGTTGCCAGTATGTCTCCGGGTGCAATTCAAGGTGCTGGTTTTGACCTTTAAAGCCCTATATGGTAGTGGGCCAGGTTACCTAAGAGACCGCATCGCCCTGAGGACGTCTGTCCGTCCAACCAGAGCGGACCGGAGGGGCTCTCTAATTGTTCCATCAGCCAGAGGGGCTCGCCTCTCTGGCACAAGGAGGAGAGCCTTCTCCGTGTCTGCACCGGCCCTCTGGAACCTCCTGCCAACAGAGCTACGTCTTCGGACGGAGCTGCTGCCTTTCAGAAGGGATCTTAAAACCTGGCTGGCAGGTCAAGTGTGGGGTGCGGGTGGAAGGGTAACCACCATGGGGTGGTTGGTGTAGAGGAACCCTTCCCCATGGTGCCTTTTCGATCCTGCAGCCCTTGCTTTTTAGGGGGTGGGTTGTCTTAACTTTTTTACTGTTTTAACTGTTTTTAGGATTATTATTGTATTTGTGAATTGTATGTAAACTCCTTGGGTTGCCCTGGGGTTACTTTTTATGTTGTTAGCCGCCCAGAGTCGGCCTTGTGTTGAGTGGGCGGGATATAAATTGAATAAATAAATAAATAAATAAAAATAAACCACAGCCCGGTAAATATTGTCCAGGTACTGGACCATTGGGATGGCCAAATCAGGACGGGCCCTTAGATATCCTGCCATGGATATTAAATAGGCCGGTAACCAATTGGCCCAACTCCTTGTCCCTGTCGTCCTGCCCCTCCCTCTCCTCCTCAGTGGGTTCACGGTGCAGGAGGGTGAAAATGTCAATATATTCCCCACACCATATCTTCTCCCTAGTAGTCTGGGATAAATGGTCACCCAGGGGTAGGGAGTACCCAGCCATCGGCAGGGCTGCCGTTGGCACGGATTGGAGTGGGGGAACACATAATAGGCCCTATTGGACCCCCGAAAAGTTAGGCGGAAGCATTAGGGCGGTCACCCCTGTAAGAACCTGGGGGTAATTGGCCTGTTGCGGCCATGGCCACTGTACCACCACCACCCCCCAGCGTTATGAGCTAGTGTCACCAGTGTGCTGATTTGACCAGGATACTCACTCGGTTCACCCCCATGGGCTGCCCCCACTGGGGGTTCCGGTCCGTGGTGGGCGTCGGAGCTCGCGGTGGCCATCGAGCTCTGTGTCTCCGTGCGTCCATGCCAAGCAGGCCAGGTCCCCGGCGGAATGCCCTGCTGGAACGGCCGGATGGGGAGCTGCGAAGCGCCAGCCTGCGCTGGCCTGGTGGCCTCCAGCAGCTCAACCCTGTTGACGGCCCGCTGCACGGCAGTGGCAGGCATGTGGGCCGCAGCCGAGGTGCTGCCAAGCCCACCCTCCGTAGGTGGTGGAGCAATTTCCATGGATGCCTCGAGTACCGATATGCGGGCAAGGAGAGCATCCACAATGTCAGACCCACCAGAATAAGGTGGGCCAGGTGGGCCAGACTGCCCGGCAGGCGATTGATGAGCGGGCAGAGGGGGAAAGCCGTGTGGCAATCCCCGGGCAATAATCGGGCCCATGGGGGGCCGGTGGAACGGCGGGGCACGATCCCACACTGCGCCCGAATGGGCTGCTATGCCCCATGCTGGGCAAAGGTTCAATAGGGTTAGAACCCCAGGAGAGTCCTGCGACTGTCACCCTCATTGGTGGCAGTGGGAAAGGTAACGCTGCCACCCCCCAGGGGCTGCCCGCCTGAGCCCTCCGGCCCGGTGGCAGTCCCAAAGGAGGTAGAGGGGGTAGGCCGAGCCCTCCCCCTTGGACATGGCCTCGAGGCCGCCTGAGACTTTCGCTTGGGTGCCATGGCCACCCAAGTGCTGCAGCACTGATCGGAGGACAGATATCCTCCGATCAGAATTAAAAAAGCAAAAGGCCAGAAAGCCGAAGGGAGCAGCGTCAGAGCAAACTTCTCCGCTCCGTCGCTTCTCTTTAAAATGGCAGCGAGGCTGCCTCGTGGCCACCCCTTTTATAGAGGAATGGCCATGCCCCCTGACTGACCCGGATGTCTGAGTCCGGGTGGGGGGGGCGCATAGAGCGTGGCAGCCATTTTTGGTGCCGCGGTTGCATATGGTGTTTTTGAGTGGAGATCATCTCCTCATGGATACAATAGCCTGCTTTTTCTTTGCTTCCCTTAAATGTTGAATGCACCACATATGACAGGAAGAAAAACTCTGATTACTTAGATCATAGAACTGAACACAGTTCTTCCTAGTTTCATTTTGTTCATACCTTGAGAATGTTACTTTTTGGGGGTGGGGGCCTAACACCTCCCCAAATCTCCCTGACAGCTTTACCAGAATTTTGAGGTGTACTCTAAAAAGGTAGCAAAAGTCTAATTTTGTCACAAAGATTCAAAGAATCTTGGTCATAGCAACTGGTATTGCATCCTTCAGGGTGCTTGAGGTTCTGGTTTGCTTGAGGATGCTTAGAAAATGTTGCCTCTGAAGGACATAACCAGATGAAACAGAATAAAATTCCAGATGCATCTTAAAGTCACTGGCTGCCATTAGAATAGCCAATGGTATTAACAGAGCTGGACATGTTTATTTCCTGCATGCATACAACAGTATAATCTTGACACTGAGTCATCTAAACAGCTAAGCCATCTGATGGAAGGTCTGTGCACAGGGAAGGTAATTGTTTTTTTTTAATTAATTTTTATTTATTTCAAAAAGACAAAAAAATACAACTAACAAACATACAAAAAAGAAAAAGACAATATCAATACATACAGTATTACTTCAAACTCATAGAAAATAGCACTTAATAGTAATTAAACTAATTATTTACAATAAAAACCACAATGTCAAATACCCTCATTATAGGTTATTACTATAACCATAACAGTCATAAAAAAAAATTCAGTGCTACAACTGTTTTTTTTTGTTTTTTTATTTCTTTACAAATTAAACTAAACCCAGTGAATATTTACAATGCCCAGAGAGTTTAGTATCTATATCATCTCCAAAAACCACTTTGGGATGGTACAGGTCCAAAACTGTCCCTTGCCATAAGAGAGTGATCCACAAACGGCTTCCAAATACTCCAAAACCTATTTTCTTTTAATTTATCCCTTTTTACTTTTATCTCCCATGTCAGTTTGTCATTCAATGCTAAACTCCACATTTCCTTATACCACTCTCCAGTCTGTATAAATACATCATTTTTCCAATTTCTGGCAATACATTGTCTACCTGTAGTTAACATAATTTCCAGTAATTCTTTTTCCTCGTTATTTAAACCCATGCCTTCCACATTTGTTAATAGAATGGTACCTGACACAAACTTAATTCTTTTACCCATTATTTCCCCAATCTCTCCTTCTATTCTTCTCCAAAATTCATTTATTTTTTTGCAACTCCACCACATATGTTCATAAGATCCAACTGTTTCTTTGCATCTCCAACATAAATTATCCCTTTTATTGTCCATCTGGTGAAGCCTCATTGGTGTCAAGTACCATTGCCACAACATTTTAAAATTATGTTCCTTAATTCTTACTGACATTGTTCTCATTATCCTCTTTTTCCATTTATTCCTCCATTCAACATCTCCTATTTTTATATTCAAATTTTGTTCCCACTTCCGTTTCAAATCTTCCTGTGGATCTTTACCCTTATTCAGTATAATGTAAAGTTTGCTTACTAGACCCTTAATATTCTTTTCCCCTTTTCTGATCTTTAATACCAATTCTTCAAATTCGGTCTTTGTTCTATCCATCCTTACTTCTCTTCTATATTTTTTATTCCAATTCTCAACCTTCAATTTCTGAAACCAGTCCAATTTTAACTTTTCAAATATTTTTTTCCTCTTGGTTTCATCATCACAAACTTTTAACCAATCCTTCAATAGAGACAATTCATTTTTATCCAATATTTCCTTTTTTTCCTTATCTATTTTTATCGGAAAACACACCATATCAGTCAATTCCAAAATTGGAGAGAGATTTGGGACCATATCCTTCTTTACTCTTTTCCACACCTCCATGAGCCCTCTCATCATAGTATTACTTGTCTTTATCAATTTATCCTTTATTCCCAAGAATATCATTTTGCCAATATTCCTGTATTCTTTCATCTCCAGTTCCTCCCAAATTACCTTTTCTGTTGCCAAGATCTTCACAACATTCTTAATTTGGAATGCTCGATAGTATGCTAACAAATTTGGCATACCCAAACCCCCTTCCTTCTGAGATAAGTACCAGAGCTTCTTTGGAAGTCTAGATTTTTTGCCTCCATTACAAAAATTATTGAACATCTTTTGAAACTCATTGATTTCCTTCTCCTTCAAATGGATCACAAGTGCATCAAATAAAAAGTTAATCTTTAGCAGCAATATCATTTTGCAAATTGCAATCCTCCCAAACCATGACAGTTTCAGCTTTTGAAACTCTTGTAATTTAAATTCTACTTTCAAACTGTCATAATTCAATCTTTTAAGTTCTTCCAATTTGTTTGAAATGATTATCCCCAAATATTTCAACTTTTCTTTAATTTGTATATTAAATGTCCCCACTATCTTTCCCATCTCTTCTATCCCCATATTACACAGCATCAATTCTGATTTATCCCAATTTATCGTCAATCCAGTTATAGCCTCAAATTCCTGTAGTAGATCTTTAATCCTATCCATTACCACCTCTGGATGTTTCACCATTAACAAAGTGTCGTCTGCATACATGCTCACTTTATTACCCAAAATCCCTTCTATGTTCGGATCATCCCTTATACTTTTAGCTAATATTTCCATTGCCATAATAAACAGGATAGGTGATAGTGGACAACCCTGTCTGGTACCTGCCTCAAGTTTTACCTCATCTGCAACTTCCTCGTTTACTCTAATCCTAGCGCTCCCTTTTTGGTATAATAGATCAATTACCCTTCTGAATCTATCCCCAAATCCATAATTTCTAACTATTTCCTTAATTGAAGACCATTGTAGTGAATCAAATGCCTTAAAAATGTCTAATGATAATAAACCCACCTTTTCCTTCGTTTGATTAACATTATCAATTAAATCTAATACTCTTCTAGTCAAGTCAGCCATATGCCTACTTTTTAAAAAACCAACTTGATCAACATTTATATATTCCCCCATAAAACTGTTTAAACTATTAGCCAATATTGCTGTGAAGATCTTGGCATCCTGATTTATAAGAGAAATTGGTCTGTATGATTCCACCTTTTCCATATTCTTTCCCGGTTTTGGCAGCAGAACGATTATGGTACTATACCATGAAGTCGGGATTTGTCCTCCATCTAAAATATAATTATATAGCTTCACTAACTTTGGGACCACAACATCTTTAAATTCTTTGTAAAATTCTGTCGATAATCCATCATCGCCCGGAGCTTTCCCCATCTTCAACCCACTAATTACCTCCTTTACCTCTTTATCAGTAACCCTTTCCTCCATTTTTTCTCGATGTTCCTGTTTTATTCCATTCCCTAACTGTCTTTCCAATATCCTTTTAAGCCTCTCCATGTCTACCTCCTTTTTTGCATATAATGCTTGATAAAATTCCTTCACACTTTTACATTTATCCTTATTCTTATTACACCTTAACCCTGAAGGTAATTGTTAAGGTCTACTAATCAGAGGGAGGGAGGAAAAGCTAAGTTCCATAATTCAAGTACAGTTTGGACTCTGTTGCTTTAGAAACATAAATTACCATAGGTCAGAGTGACATTTATATAAAATTAACTATACAGAACAACCATAATTGTTATTGCTCATAATAACTGCACTTGTGGTTGGTATCTTCAGAAATATGGCCTGCTATGGTATATTCAGTACAATCTTCATGTTGTTATAGCAAAAAATTATCAAAGGTAACCACGCATTAGCTGACTCACAGTTATTTCCATTAGCTGCTATTTTAATTGCCTCTATCACCCTTGGAATATCCTGATAATAATAAAATGGCAGTAGACTGCAGAAACATTACTATTTCTTCTTGCACTCTGCTCTTTACAATCTCAATGCATGTGTTACAATTTTAAGGTATTTCTTGCTCTCACAGGCATATCTGAGCACCTGTCAGTGATTCTGTAGCCTCCATCTTGGGGCTGAATTTAATAACAGACTTTGCAGCTGCAGCATTTGAATAAATGTTTGGGCTTCCGTGCTTTTCTAAATTTGCCTTTCAATTGTTTCTCATCCTTTTCACCCACCAGTGCTTCTACTGCAATGTATATGTGATCCTGCAGCACAAACTTTCCTTGAAGTTTGACTGGAAATCAAGTTAAGGAAGGCTTGCAGCATTAAGGGGATAGAGGGACTCTCAAAAGTGAGGAAAGAAGGGGGTGGACAGTGATACAGACTGAATATGTGTGGGAATGTTTTGTAGGGGGGTTAAATGCAGTCAAATGTTAGGGGAAAGCATCTTAGAAAGATACAATGCCAGCAATCCTGCAGTTCAAGGAATTAAATCAGATGGAAGGAAGAGGATTTGTGTAAAGTGTCACAAACAGAGTAATGGAAGGTTTCATGCAAGACACCAGATAAGAGCTGTCATTCAGTCTTCAGGCTGGCAAAGGAGCAATACTTTTTTTATTTTTTATTTATTTATTGTTTAGATTTCTATACCGCTTTACTCCCCAAAAAGGGAACTCGAAGCGGTTTACAATAATAATGTTAAACAATACAAAATACGATACAAATAATACAAATAGCATTTAAATAGCATAGCTCTGGAGAAATGTTGGGGGAAAACGGGACCACTCATGAGGGACACCGACTTTTAGCTCTGTAGCATATGAAATCTGTGAATACATCGATTGCCAGGGGCCATGGACATAACTAGACATGTCATGTTTCAACCTGCCTATTAAATAATAATGGAGCATCTGAAACCTAAAGCAAAACATCAGTGTCTTTGAGTGCTATGTTGGTTGTAAGGTCATATTGTATCACTGCAGAACAGAAATGTTTGTTTGTTTTTAAAGTTTTAGGGACACAGAAGGGGGCGTGGCTAAGATGCTGATCGAGTAACACACAGATCCGTGAGCTCGCGCTTTACAATGTGGATTTAAATGGGAAAATAAACATAAAGTTTCAAAAATTAACCAAAGAAGGTTTTTGAGCTTTTCCTTGCACGGATGGAGTGATTGGTGTTTAGAGGTCGGAGTTTCGGAGGCATTCTCAGCGGGAGAGGCAAGCGGCGAAAGCCGCAGCTTCCCTGACCAGTTTTGCAGTGAATGAGACCAGCGGAACCTGCAAGGAGAAAAGTAAGAATAAGAGCAAAAATAAGAATAAAAATAATAGCTGTGGTAGCAGCGATTGATGGGGAGTGCAAGTGAAGGACTTGGATGGATGGAAAAAGCGAGTGAGTGAGTGGGAGCAAGAACGAAGAACAGATGGGACAAGAGAAGGGGGATCATGGCGGCTGAAGCGCTTGAAATCGAAAGTTAAGAGAGTTGCTCGAACAAGAAGGGAAACATTAGAGGAAGCAGTTTGTGTGTTTTGGAGCACTTGGAAAGAATGGGGAGGAAAGAAGGGATAAAAGGATTGTGCAAGCTGTGGGAGGCTGAAAGTTTGGAAGGAATAAGAGAGGAAAATGGATAAGTGTTTGGGGAAGAAAGGAGGAGGGCCCCCCCTTGGAAACCACTGCCCGCGGCTGGAGTGTAAGGGAAACACTGAGACTTCTTCTTCTTCAGGCACAAGTATTTGGATTTTGAATAAAGCAATTTTTTAATGAGTCATTTTATTTTTCATATTCCTTTTTTCTCTCCCTATGTGTCCATAATTTTGGGAGTTTCAACACTGTTTTAACACATTGGATTACAAATTGGTTTGTTCTTTTCTCTTTTTTTCATGTGGATTTAAGTTGGAGTATACTTTGCTTTTCCTTGCCCTTTTGGTTTTTTTTTTTTTTGGTGGCCAGTTCATATATTTTTTCTTGAGTCTTTGGATACATTTGGATATATAGTTACTGGATTACTGGAGCGCAACTAGAGAATTTGGTTACTTTGAAAAAAATTGGGCTTTGGATACAAGTTTTGCTACTTTATGGATAACAAGCTTGGATTACAGTCAGTGATATAAAAAGAAGTGGGTGTTCATCTATTTTTGAGGTGTTGGCCATATAAAAGTGAAGCTGGAATTCTGTCAAGAAGTGGGACTTGGAAAAATCAATGGAGTTGCTGCTTTGAAATTAATATTTGACACCACATTGGAAAAAAATGGAAAAAATTGGAAAAGCGAAGAGCAAGGAGGAGGAGGTAGTGAGGCCCAAGAAAAAAGACAAATCAACAACAGAAGATACACCTCCATCAACATCATCAACTTCATCGCCGGAACCAGCATCATTGGATCAAACACAAATTCTGGTCGAATTGGGTAAATTGTTTACAAAATTTGAAAGGATGGAAGAGTTAAAGGGTTAAAGATAAAGAAGAGATAATGGGAAAACAGGATAAATTGGCAACAATGGTTATGGATTTTTCTAAAAAGGTTGATTATAATTTCAAAAGGATGGATGCAAGTGTCAAGTTGGTGCAAGATGATATGAAATTGATGCAAAAAAATATTAAAGGATTGCAAGAGGAAGAGAAGGAAACCAAGTTGAAAGTGGATGTGCAGGGAAAAAAGGGTAGATGCTGTGGAAGAAAGGATGAGAAAACAGAATATAGTAATTCGCCATTTGGTTGAGAAAATGTCAGACTGCTTAAAGGATAGAATTATTGATTGGCTGAATAGTATGAAAATGGGGCATGATTTTGTTAATGAAGACATTGCAAATGCATATAGGGTGGGAGCGAGAAGAGGGAAAAGTGTGCAGAAGAATGTTTTGGTCAAGTTTGCTAATTGGGGTGACAAGTTAAAGGTGATGGCATTTATAAAACAAGCTGGGTCTGGTATTTTAAAAATTGATGGTAATGATGTGGAAGTGTACAATGATATTTCTGTTAAAGAGAGGGTTTGGAGATACAAGATGAAACCAGTAACAAAAATTTTGATGGAACGTGGAATTAAATATAATTGGAGATTTGCACAACAACTGAGATTTTTTCATGACAAGAAAATGCACATGATTGAGGAGGGCACTGATACTTTGGAATATTTGTTTTTGAATGATCTGGTTAAGGCGGCTTCAAGAGAATGGCTGGCATTAAGAAAAGCTTTACTTGAGTCTGGTGCTATAAGAAGGAATTATGGAAGTGCAGATGAGGGTGGTGCTGCAGGAGGGATTGATCTGGAGGTGAAGGAGACGAAAGAGGGGTCCAGTAGTGGCTAAAGAGATGGAGACAAGGGTGAGAAATGTTATTATGCAATGTCTTGGGAAAAAGATTTAAAAGAGTTGGTTGTTTAGTAAAAAAGAAAGATGTGCTGGAGTGTTGGATGGTAGATACATCTTCCATGTCCCCCCCACCTCCCCTCTTTGGATAACGAAGGCGGCTTTTTTGAAGAAGAGAGTGGGGAGGGTAGAATTGTGTGTTTTATGTATTTTTTGTAAGTGTAGGGTAGAAGGAATCACGCCCAATGGAGAAAACAGACAATATAAAAGACAGGGACACAGAAAATAAAAAGGAAAGGAGAAAAGAAAAAACTCATTAGCAATTAGCAATTACATGTATACACCACCCCATAGTGCTTAGTGACACTCTGGGTTGTTCACAAGGTAATTAACATATTTGCCACCAACACACTGGGTACTCATTTGACCCCCCTTTAAAGGATGCAAGACTGAGTCAACCTTGCTCCTCATCATAATTGAAATAATATTCATTTTTAGAATAATCTGTATCATAAACAAACAATAAACAGATAAATCTCCAGGGGGGACATATCATTGCTTCAAAAAACTCTTTATAGTGTATATACCAATATAGTATTCACTTGAACTAAAAAGATTATCTAGATGTCATATATTAAGTACTGAATATTTAAGGAATATTGTGACACAAATTCTTTAAATTCAAGTTCTTTTGTTTATGCAGTTAGCCAGTTTGGCCATAATCATGGCATAATTTGCCATTTTTTTTCTTTCCAGTCCTCAATCATTGGTAATTCTGCTACTTTCCATTTAGATGCCCATATTACTTGGGCTGCAATTAACATATACTTAAGTAATTCACATTATGCTCTTCCAGTATTATGTGATAGAATTTCCAACAATATAGTCTTCAGTTTGATTGCAAATTTTAAATGTAAAAACATTTCTGAATCTTCACATGAATTTCTTTCAATTTTTAAAATATTTTTTCAAATCAACCACATGTAATAGAAGGCAACTTCTTCTTTACACTTCCAGCACATTCCAATAAAATCCTTGGCTATTCTTCCAGTTTCTTTTGGAGTAATATGCTACCAGCAAAATATCTTATACTTATTTTCTCTTCAAACTTGACTTAAGCAATTTTTTTCTCTTGTATGGTGATTGGTAACATCTGGAATTGGAACAAAGTGAAAATGTTAGAATCAAATTTCTGAACACTTTTCCTGAGTAGGTCAGGGATAAGGTTAATGTGGGACTAGCCCTAAGCAAAGTGAGACAACAGGTTTAGGCTGCTAGTTCTGAGGGACTATGAAAGGACAGCAGATTGTGGTTTGATTTATTATCATTGCATTTTTACTGCCTGGGAGTAAAAGACTTGCCATATTTTCTTTAAGTGGAAAAATAGCTGCCCCTGGATACAAACACCTTTAACTGGGAAGGGGGCACATTTTTTTTGTTATACCTCACAGATTGGGCTTATTCTGAATAAACTCTCTAAATCTTACTTCTTTGCTGCAATCCTTAGCTGTCTTCAAAAGGATCTTAAAGTGGCTTTCGAAGATGGGGCCGGTGTGAGATCTGGCCAAAGACCAGCATTATGAGTCACCTTCTCTTAAAAGCTCCCATCCTGTTTATTGCAAGCCATGGCACAGGCCAAGCCTTGATGTAATCCCACATGATCACTGCTTGCACCAATCAGCAAATGCCCAACTCCATCTTCCTGGGTCCACCCATGTATAGTTAATAAAAACAGCTGAGAGTTCTTTGTTCTTCAGAGATCTCTCCAGCCCCAGGAAAAAGTTGAGTCTGGGTCTGTGTGTTGTATGTGTGTATGCATGTCTGTTTGAATGTTCAGGGCCTGGTGAGGCCCTCCCCTTTGCAACACCGCTGAATGTGGGATATGCAGAGATTCTTCCATGAAATAGCATTTGAGCATGAAATTGCCCACTTTCCACAGGAAGTAGCATAATCCAGAGTAAACATTTGTGAGAAGCTGTGGATCATGTGGTTTAACTAGCCTGGCATTTGTTCACCTGGGCAGAGTTCATATAACAGGTATGCCACCAAATTTTCTTCCTGCAACTTTTGTCTCTGCCATATTCCTTCCTTCTAGTCCACAATTCTTCATTCTATTGATTTCCATTGCTCTTCCAGCCATGAAAGAGGTTCCAGTTTGTGCTAGTAGTGTAAGACTGCTACTCACAGTGTTATTATGTATTTGGACTACATTTATTTGTGTGGGGGCAAATATGAAAATATGTTTTTAAGGCAACCAGCTCTTTTAGAATTCCTCAGGATAGTACAAACCAAGCTCCCTCAATGCACAACCTTCCTGCCCAGTGCTGAGAGTAGAGAAAGGACTATTTCTTCCTTCTGATATTTGCAGCAGCTAAAGTGGCTAAGACGCTGACTAGGAGGTGGAAGGTTAGCAGTTCGATTCGCAAGTACTGCAGGATGGAATGAGCTCCCGTCTTTGTCCCTGCTCCTGCCAACCTAGCAGTTCCAAAGCAAGAAATTGCAAGTAGATAAATAGGAGCCACTTCGATGGGAAGGTAACAGCATTCTGTGTGCTCCAGTGTCTAGTCATGCCTGCCACATGACCACGGAAATGTCTGCGGAAGCAGACAGCGCTGGCTCTTCGGCTTTGAAACAGAGATGAGCACTGCACCCTAGAGTCAGATATGACTGGCTTTCAAACAAGGGAAAACTTTTCCTTTACCTTTCTGTCACACAAATAATACCTGAAAGAGGCTTATTCTATAGTTGTTTGTAGATATACTATATTAACATGATGTCATTTAGGATGCAACAAAGAATGCACCTGAGCCTTACATGCATATTCTTATCTATTGGGGATAAATTTAACATTCTTTGTTTATGATAAAGGCATCACATTAATACCAACAAGTAATAGTACTCTGTTTATTTTAATAATAGGCTTGTCATAATGACTTCTGATGCAGACTAGAAGCCATGAGTTAGCAATAATAAATGAGGGGGAAATGGAGAGACACTCACAAAGGACCATGGAAAGCCTGCCAATAGAAAGCAGTCCAGGAAGAAATATAAGAGGAATTGGGGGGGGGGGACTTAATGCAAGAAGGTAAAATACTGTCATGAGATGGGGTGTCTTATTGTAAAAGCTTTTGCATTCCTAGCAGCTGAACAAAATATTCATTCAATCATTCATTCAGACATCCCGCTACAGTAATGGAGTAGACAGTACAGCCAGTGACTCAACACCGAATGTTAGGCAGTGGTAAATAATCTGCCTCCCTAAAGGGGACAATGGCTATGTGCAGATGAGCCCCTTTAAGTGGGGTGATGGTCTCCTCAGTGGAGGAAATGCCACTAGAAACCATCATATTGGACCGAATGGCAAAATGAGCACAGGAGGAACTCTGATTCCCAATGTCATGGCAGTGGAAGAGGCCATGCCAGATTGACTGGCTGTGAAGGTGCACCTTGTCTATATCATCAAGGCTGTGGCAGTTCCTGTGTTAAATCCTGCATGTTGCATTTCATATGTGCTGCAGGAAATGGCTCTGAGATTATAGTGTGTGGGTCACTTCATGGTATGCTGGGATCCACCTCAAACAAATTCACTCCAGCGGCTTTTTTCCTGTTTGCTTCGGAGGGCGAAAGTGGCCCAGAACCAGCTGACCTCCAAGACCAGGGCTCCCAGTGCCCTGGGGCAGGAAAAAATGTAATGCAGCCAACAAGTTCATTTATTCATTCATTTTCGTACCTCAATTAGTAAACTACTCTGGAAAGATTACAAGAACAGGATACAGTATAATCAAGATGCAACAGACATACACAATAAAAATTCAAACTAATGTTTGACAAAGCTAATAATAATGCTGCACTTTATGATTTGGGAGTCTACATTCCTTTCATAGGAAATCAGTTGTGTCTTGCAAGGAAGACGAAAGAAAGAGCCACAGTAGGGCTAAACACAACTTTGTTGCATGATGGTCAGGGTGAACATGTGGTAATGGCGGACAAACAGCTCTATTTATAGTACACTGTACATTTGAATATCCCGGTGTGGTAGCTCATTGGCTACTGTCCGCATGACGTCATAGATTGTCACACCCATCTTCTCCAGGTGCGGTGTGGCCGGAAGGTTTCCTGCTCTGCAGGTATTCGGAGAATCTGTACCATGTGAGCTGGATGCTCGCTACTGCCACCTGTGGCCGCTTAGCTCGCATCCTTATACAGCTTGTTACAATGTATCTCTGATTAGATACAATTGGATACATTGACTGGATACATTCTGTTAAAGGGAAACTTGCAACATTCATTCAATACATAACATCCCTCTCCCCTAGGTAAGGACGAAGTCCTTCAGCCACTGAGGCTTCCCGCATGTTCGCTTTGGGCGAGTGGCAGCTGTGCTTTGACCTGGGGTCCCTACATGCTCTTGATTACTCTGTCCTCGTCCTGCAATGGGAGAGGGTAACTCGTTAGCAATTGGCCACGAGTTCTGAGCCGGGGATAGGGGAGGTCTGGGTGTAGGAGTAAACTCCAGGGGCATGAAACCGGGGGCTCCAGGGCCTAAAGCAAAACCCCGCTCTTCGCTCAGACGGGTGGGGGACCACTCCAAAAAATCCCCCCGGTTTCCTAACTCCAAGTCTAACTCTTTGAAATCCTCCTCTTCCAAATTGTTCCTGTAACCCTGGGGGTCAAAAGGATGTGGGTTTGTGTCATTTCCCTCTCCCCTGTGGTCTGTGTCTCCCCCTTGGGATAAGCGGGTGGGGGAGAACCCTAACGCTGAATTCTCTGCTTGGTCACTCTTGTCTTGCCTGTTTACTATCCTCCCCCTGAGCTGGTCAGCATGCCTCCTCCAGAGGAGTCCTGTGCTTGTCTCGACATTGTAGGAGACTGGCCCCGTTTGCCTGATCACTACTCCAGGCACCCAAGTAGGTCCGCCGGCCACGTAATTCCAGCAATGCACTGCCTTGCCAATCCCAAAACTCTTGGTGCCCCCCATTTCTATGTTTCTACCCATGTCCTCCACCCTGGTTGGGTCTAAGCACGAGAGGATTGTGGTGGGTTTCCTCTGCATGAGGAGCTCGGTGAGCAACAGACCCAACGCTAAAGGGGTTACACGATACCTTAACAGGAATTGGCAAAGTTGCAAGTTCAATTCCCCGGGGCCCATCCGACGCAACGCATCCTTTGTTGTTCACGCTAAACATTCCGCTTGACCATTTGTAGTGGGGTGAAAAGGGGCAGAGGTGATGTGGCGAATCTTATTTATCTCCATGAAACCCTGGAACTCCGCTGACGTGAAAGTTGTGGCGTTATCGCTCACAAGTACGTCAGGTAACCCAAAACAGCTGAATACCTTCTGTAATTGTTTAATCGTTGCAGCTGATGATGTACTGGCCATCAGGATTACCTCCAACCACTTGGAGTAAGCATCCACTATTATGAGGAATAGGGTGCCCCTGAAGGGACCCGCGAAATCTACATGCAGACGCGACCATGGCCCCCGGGCTGTGTCCCATTCTCTGTGAGGAAGTTGGGACTCCTCGGGGCGGGTGCTTTGGCAGCTCTCACATGTGCCAATCAAGTGTTCTATGTCTGTGTCCAACTTGGGCCACCAGACGTAACTTCTAGCTAGTGCTTTGGAGCGCACGATTCCCGGGTGGCTGATATGCAACATCTTTAGCACCTGAGACCTCAAAACTTCAGGGATTATTACCCACTGCCCCCAGAGTAGGCAGCCCCTTTCTAAGGAGAGTTCGTCTCTCCTCCTGCCATAAACCCTGAATTCCTCCATAGGGGAGGTTGCTGGCCACCCTTTTTCTACCCATGAACTGATTAGGGCCAATGACTTGTCTTTCGCTGTAGCTTTAGCAATCTCCGCTGGCAGTATCGGGGGCGACTCTAGTGCCTCGATCACAAGCACCTGGTGGTCCTGCTCTACCTCGCACTCTGGGTCCCCTGCCTGTGGGAGGGGTGACCTGGAAAGGGCATCGACATGGCTGATCTCCTTGCCAGGATGGTAGGTCAATGCATACTGATACGCATTGAGGAAAATGGCCCATTGCAGCATCCTTGGGGATAAGATCTGCGGGGTTGGCTTGTTAGTGGTAAAGATTCCTAACAGGGGTTTATGGTCGGTCACAACTGTCTGCCATAAAGGAAGTTAGGGAACTTCTTATTTCCCGCAACAATCGCCAATGCTTCCCTATCTGTTTGCACATAGTTGCACTCAGCCTTGGACAGGGATCTTGAATAGAATGCCACCGGGGCTTCTCACCCGCCCTCTAACACATGGCATAGGACTGCCCCCACCCCCACCGGTGAGGCATCACAGACTAACACAATGGGTTTCTTGGGATCAAAATGGGTCAAGACAGCCTCGGAGGATAGAAGCTGCTTGAGCCCTCGGAATGCCCATTCCTTGCTGTCCCCCCACCGCCAAGCCGCATCTTTCTTGAGTAGTTTGTGCAGCGGCTCTGCTACCAATGCCTTTCCCGGCAGGAAAGAGTGGTAAAAATTTAGGAGTCCTAGGAAGGACTGTAGTTCGGCCTTGGTGGTGGGGCGAGGGGCATTCTGCACTGCCGACACCTTTGACTCTGCTGGTTTGATTCCCTCAGGGGTTATCCGGAAACCCAGAAACTCTACCTCTTCAGCGAAAAACACACACTTATCCTTTCTCAACCTGAGCTCCGCTTTCTCGAACACGATTAGTACCCGGTCTAACCTCTTAGCCAATTCTTGTTCCCCTCCCGCCATTATCAAAACATCGTCAAAGTAAGGAAAAACACCTGGGAGCCCTTTCAACAATCTTTCCATGAGGGACTGAAAAATTCCTGGAGCCTAATTTAAACCAAATTGGAGGTGCATTACTTTAAAGGCTCCCTTATGAGTAACAATGGTTTGAGTGGTGGCTGCAGCTGGGGTCACCATTAATTGTTGATATGCCTGTGCTAAATCTAGCTTGGTGAAACACCTCCCCCGTGCAAGGTTGCTAACAGGTGACTTACTACCGGTACCGGGTATGCATTTGGGCGAATTGCCTTGTTAATCATGCACTTGTAGTCAGCACAGATTCTGACCTCCCCGTTAGCCTTAAGCGCCGTGACAATGGGGGTTTCCCATTCGGTGGTACCAAAATCCCCTGATCCACCAGTTTGTCCAGTTCAGTCTCAATTTTGTCCTTTAGTGCGAAAGGCACTCTCCGTGGCTTGAGTCTGATGAGCCGGATGTCGGGATCCATGTCGAATGAAACGGGGGGCTCCTTGAACTTCCCAAGCCCCTTCTCGAAGATGGCAGGGTGTGCGTTACACACCTCCGTGATCGGGTCAGCCTGCACGGTGTGTATGCCTCCAATGAAAACCCCAAGGGGGCCAAACCACTGTGTCCTTAGGAGGCAGCAGGACCCTTCCCTTAAGACTACTAGGGGCAACTGTGTGGCACGCCTCTTGAACTTCACCTTGAACTCCCCCACCCCCAACACTGGGATACTTTTCCCTTGAACGTCCCGTAGATTAGTCTTTAGGGCTTTCAGCTTGGGGCGTAACTTTGGGGGAATGCGCAAAAATTCCCAGTCGGAGATGATGGAGTACGATGACCCCGAGTCTATCTCCATCCTAACTGGGACCCCTTGAATCAGTACCTCAACAAAATAACCGGGGTGCCTCAAAGGCACGCTGTGAACTGCCTGGTCGTGGTTGTCGGGGACTCGTCAAGACACGCGGTGCTCCTGCGGTTCGTCGTCGTCGAAGATCCTGCTGACCCTGTCTGCTTTCCATTGGGGCCGTTCCGCCTGGCCCTTGCTGTCATCCCGACGCCACCTGCAGACCTTTGTGATGTGCCCATGCCACCCGCAGTTGTGGCACTCCGCCTTCCGGAATGGGCATCAGCTCTGGACATGGGCTGCCCTGCATCCGTCACAGCGGCGGTCCTCTCTGGTGCGGTCTCAAACCTCGGGTCTCCTCTGCACCCACTGCATGTTGTCGTCCTCGCTGAAGTCGGAGGTGGACGTGGTGGACTCAGAGAGCCCCTGCTCTCTGTAGGAGGAAGAGCTGTGGACTGGGACCACCAGCGGGGGGCCCCCAGCTGCCGCGGCCCTGGCCCGGCACACCCGCTCGCCTTGTTGCACTGACTCAGCAGCTTGGGCGATGTGCAGCACATGCTCGAAGGAGATGCTCTCGTCCTTGGCCAGTAATTTTTTCCTGGCCCCCTCATCTCGCAGGCCCAGCAGGAGCCTGTCTCGCAGCACCTCACTCAGGGACACTCCCCATCAGCAAGGCATGGCAGCTACCCTCAGAGCTGCCATGAAGTCAGCCACGGACTCACTAGCCCGCTGGCACCACTGCTGAAAGGCCAGACTTGCCGGGAACACCGACACTTTTGGGTGAAAGTGCTTCCTCAGCTCGGTGAGGATCTCGTCTAGGGGTACCTCCCTGAGCGGCCTCAGTGTCAGGAGGTTCGTTGCCAGCTCTAGCATTTCCAGGCTGCACTGGGCCTGCAGGAATGCTCGGCGCTGGGCTTCTTCCTCGATGCCCTCGAGGTACATCGCATATAGGAACTGCTGTTCGTAGAGTTCCCATTTCTCTGGCTTCATGGTGTCAAAAGGTGCGATGTTCACTTTTCGGGACACCATCCCACCTTCGTCGCCAATTTAGTGTCTTGCAAGGAAGACAAAAGAAGGAGCCGCAGTAGGGCTAAACACAACTTTATTGCATGATGGTCAGGGTGAACATGTGGTAATGTCGGACAAACAGCTCTATTTATAGTACACTGTACATTTGAATATCCCGGTGTGATAGCTCATTGGCTACTGTCCGCGTGACGTCATAGATCATCATGCCCATCTTCTCCAGGTGCGGTGTGGCAGGAAGGTTTCCCGCTCTGCAGGTATTCGGAGAATCTGTACCATGTGAGCCGGATGCTCGCTACTGCCACCTGTGGCCACTTAGCTCGCATCCTTATACAGCTTGTTACAATGTGTCTCTGATTAGATACAATTGGATACATTGACTGGATACATTCTGTTAAAGGGAAACTTTCAACCTTCATTCAATACATAACAGTTGTTTAATCACAAGGCCAATCTAGCTTGTCTACTTTTGAGTTCCAAACCTAGCTTGTATACTATTGAGAATTTTTGACCACCGTCCTTGGTTTGATTTCTTCAGAATAAACAAAGATTTGCATACCTTCTTTCCATTCAATCTGCCTTACTGATTTTTCGTAACAGTATTGCAAACAACTTTTCAAAATTGTCTCTGAACACTGCACCTGAATCCTATCTGAAGAGACATGGACAGAGAACATACAGAAAATACACAAAAACATGATTATGGATTTTAGAAGCAGAATTGGGCTTCACTTCTGTTATGTGCAACACGTATTTCACAGATACTGTCAAAGCATTATGGCAATTCATCATAATTAGCACAATTTGTGCAGTAGTTAGTGAGTGTTTGGAATCTTACAAGATTAATAGACAGAAATGAATTATGAAAAATTATCCAAATACTGCAGCAGAAAACAATAAGATGTATTTTTTTAAAACAAATCTTCAAAGGAGTGGTGCTCACTTCCATCAACAACACATTGAAGAGCACTTGAAGTAATACACATACTTATGAAGATAGGTTATTTGCAAAATATTTCTGAGAGAAGCAAGGAAGGTCAAGCATCTCTTTCACAATACAACATCTCTTGTACACAATCACCACATTTCACTACCAATTTGATATAATTTAATGCAGGCATCTGGCCTGAGTCTTGTACATGGGAGTTGGATAATTTCGGCAAAGCACTACTTCCTTAGAACACATAGAAACAAGGGCAAATATTGGCATTTCCAGTGGACTGTGCTTTCTTTCCGAAATGAAATTTCAGATTCCTACATATATCCCAGTTCCATCCGCATCTCTCACTCTCTTTGAACCACCTGATCAATAAAGGCAGAAAACTAAGATGAAAGAAAAGTTCTTGGAACATAAACAGATTCTTTCTTGGAGCAATAATGGCCCATCAAATTCGAATCCTAGCTTATTTTGGTCGCTCAATTACACCCCCTTAGCGAACAAAATAAAAAATACTATTTTGAGACATTGGCACATCCTTGATACAATACCAGGGTGCCTAGAACGACCGACCATAGGGTTTCGAAAAACCAATACGATTGCGAGTTTGGTGTCTCAAGCGGACATTATACCGTGTCAAGTCCCTTCCTCCAGATTTCCTATGGGCCACCATGCTTGCGGGCACTGCAAGTTCTGCCCATACATGTGGCATACAAATGTGGTACAAATACCTGGAAGTAATTTTCCCCTTAATCTTGATACTTTCTCTAATTGCAATACACAGGACACAGAATACATGATCCTCTGTACTTGCCAGAAGGCGTATATTGGCCAATCAAGACGACCAATCAAGATTAGACTAGGGGAACATCTATCACACATTAGAACTCATACCATCACCGCCCCGATGGTTGCTCACTTCATTCAAAAGAAACATTCAGAAAGGGACTTAAAACTTGTAGTTTTGGAGACCTACCGCCCTAGCAAACATCTGGTTATGGATGTAGAACGCTTCCTCTTACAGAGGGAGGCGTTCTACATCCATAGATTCGGCACTTTAGTGTATGAGAACCAAGACACAGGAAACAGCCACGGGCTGGTTTAACTCAGGTTTATTGCATGGTGGACAGAGGGAACATGAGGTAATGGCGGATGCATAGCTCTATATATACAGTAGTACAAACATTCGAATGTGGCTCCACGATAGCCTATTGGCTATTGTCCGCGTGACGTCATTGCTAGTCACGCCCTTCTTGTCCAGGTGTAGGTAGTGGCGGGAAACTCCGCGCTGCAGCCTTTGATGAGTATGGACCAAGAGAGCTTGGACGCTCGCCGCTGCCCACTGGTGGTCATTAGCTCGTGTCCTCATACAGGGTTTATATTGATACAGCTGAAGGCTATATTGTTACTGGTAGGAAATGTTACATTGTTATCACATGAAGATGGTTACCCTATTAGAACACAACACTCCTCCCCCCTAGGATGAGACGAAGTCTCTCAGCCAAGATGGCTTATTTCGAACACGCTGGGGTCTCGGTGTGGGCTGCCCTGCCCCGGGTTTGCTACCTTCTCTTTGTCCCCTGGCTTCCTGTCCTGTAATTGGAGAGGGAGACTTGTTAGTGCCTTGCCGCGGTTCTGCGGCTTTGTCGGGAGGTGTGTGCTTTATTTGGGAAGAACCGGGGGCACTGGGGGCTAACGAAAAACCCCTCTTCTCGCTTGGATGGGTGGGGGAACACTCCCAAAACCCCCCCCGGCTCGGTAACACAAAATCAAATTCGGGGGCAGCAGTCGCAAACTCCTCTCCCTCTTCCCCGGGGTCCGATAGGGAGTCGGGACCGCTGCTTCTCTTTGATAGAACTGGTGTATCAAAAGGATATGAGTCGGGACCGCTGCCTCCCCCCCTTGTTTGGGACTGTTGCCCTTCGTTGTCTCCCCCTTGGGATAAACGGGTGGGGGAGGACCCTAACGCTGAGGCATTCTCCGTGCCGTCCGTGGATTGCTCCCTGGGAACCCGGGTCCGGAGCTGATCCGCATGCCGCCTCCACAGTAGGCCGGTGCTCGTTTCCACCCGATATGACACTGGCCCCGTCTGTTCTACAACTCTCCCTGGTACCCAGGCTGGCCCGGTGCTGGCGTAGTTCCTGCAATGCACAGGATCGCCGGCGGCGAAACCTTTCGACACCGCTACCCCTACGTTCTTCCCTTTGTCCTCGACCCTCGTCGGGTCTAACCTGGACAGAATCGTGGTCAGTTTTCTCCGCATCAGCAGCTCTGCCGGCGAGTATCCGGATGCTAAGGGGGTCACCCTATACGCTAATAAAAACTGACATACCTGGTGATTCAGGTCCCCCGGGCCCATGCGCCGCAGCGCATCCTTTGTTGTCCGCACCAGCCGCTCCACTTGGCCATTCGTGGCCGGGTGAAACGGCGCGGATGTGACGTGCCGAATGGCGTTTGCCTCCGTGAATGCCCTGAACTCAGCGGACGTGAAACAACTAGCGTTATCGCTGACCAGAGTGTCGGGTAAACCGAACGTGGAAAAAACTCTCCTTAGATGGCTAATTGTAGTGGCGGAGGACGTGCTCTTTACCGGAATCACCTCCAGCCACTTGGAGTACGCATCCACTACCAGGAGAAAAAGGGTTCCTCGGAACGGGCCAGCGAAATCTATGTGCACTCTGGACCACGGCCCCCTTGCCGTGTCCCATTCCCTATGCGGGAGACGAGCCGCCTCCGGTCGGGAGCCCTGGCATGCCTCACAAGTGCCGATCATGTGCTCTATGTCTGCGTCCAGCTGGGGCCACCAGAAGTAACTCCGGGCCAGCGCCTTGGAACGGACGATCCCCGGGTGGCTGACGTGCAACAGTTTGAGCACCCTCGGTCGCAGGGATGTAGGGACCACCACCCGTTGGCCCCACAAAAGGCACCCCCTCTCTAGGGACAACTCTATTTTCTTCCGAAAAAATGGGTCGAATTCCGTACCTGGGGAGGACGCCGGCCACCCCTTCTGTACCCATGAGCTTACTTTCTCCAGTGTTCTATCTTTGCCTGTCGCCCTGGCGATGTCGGCTGGTACTATTGGGGGTGAATCTAAGACCTCTATTAACAATACCTGGTGGTCTCTCTCTACCCTTTCCTTTTGGCCGCCCGACAATGGCAGAGGAGACCTTGAGAGTGCGTCTGCATGGCTGATCTCCTTTCCGGGTCGGTATTCCAACTCATGTTGGTACGCGTTGAGAAAGATAGCCCACCGCAGCATTCTCGGGGACAAGATCTGTGGCGTGGGCTTATTTGCAGTGAAAATTCCTAACAGGGGCTTGTGATCGGTCACGATCGTGAATGGGCGACCATACAGAAAATCGTGAAACTTTTTGGTTCCCGCTACTATCGCTAATGCCTCCCTGTCGGTCTGTGCGTAATTCCGTTCTGCTTGCGACAGGGACCTTGAATAAAACGCTATCGGGGCCTCCCTTCCGTCGTCCAACACGTGGCAAAGCACCGCCCCCACCCCCACCGGGGACGCGTCACAAACTAAGACCACTGGCCGTTTGGGGTCGAAATGAGTTAGGATTGCCTCGGATGTTAGGAGTTGCTTTAACTCTTTAAAAGCCCTCTCTTGCTCGTCACCCCACAGCCATGTTTCCTCCTTTTTAAGCAACCGATGGAGCGGTTCGGCCACAGACGCCTTCCGTGGAAGGAAGGTATGGTAAAAATTTAGGAGCCCCAGGAATGACTGTAGCTCGGTTTTGGATGTGGGGCGAGGAGCCTGCTTGATGGCGGTTACTTTGGATTTGGACGGCTTAATTCCCTCGGGTGTGACACGGAACCCTAAAAACTCAACCTCTGTTTCGAAAAATACGCATTTGTCTTTTCTCAGTCGCAGCCCCGCTTTCTCGAACACCGTCAGTACTTTATCCAATCTCTTTGCCAGTTCGGCCTCACTCCCCCCTGTTATCAATACGTCATCAAAATAACACAACACTCCCTCCAGCCCCTTCAGGAGGCGTTCCACAATTGACTGAAAAAGGCCGGGTGCCGAGTTCACGCCGAACTGTAAACGCGACACCTGGAACGCCCCTTTATGTGTAACTATAGTTTGTGCCGCTGCCGTGGCGGGAGTTACAGGGAGTTGCTGGTAGGCTTGTGCTAAATCGAGCTTAGCGAAACATTTTCCCCCATTCAGCCTGGCCAGAAGGTGGCTGACCACCGGCACCGGGTATGCATTAGGGCGGATTGCCTTGTTAATTGTACACTTATAATCAGCGCAAATGCGCACCTCCCCGTTAGCTTTTAGTGCTGTAACAATTGGAGTTTCCCACTCCGCGGAATCAACAGGAACAAGAATCCCCTGGCCCACCAGTTTGTCCAGTTCCGCCTCTATTTTGTCCTTTAGTGCGAACGGCACCCTGCGTGGTTTGAGTCTTATCGGGCGGACCTCCGGGTCTAGGTCGAAAGCTACAGGGGGTCCCTTGAACTTTCCCAGTCCTTTTTTAAAAACGGCGGAGTGCGCGTCGCACACCGCTTTTATTGGATCCGCACCCACAGCATGCGCCCCCCCTATGAACAAACCCAAAGGCTGAAACCACTGAGTCCCGAGGAGGCTACAATTTCCCCCTTTGAGAACAACTAGAGGGAGTTCCGCAGAATGTTTCTTAAAACGGACCCAAAATTTCCAGACCCCCAACACTGGAATGCTGTTCCCCTGCACGTCTCGTAGCGTGGACCTCAACGTTTTAAGTTTGGGCCGCACGTGGGGGTCGATTTTCAAGAACTCTCTCTGGGGAATTATAGAATAGGAGGACCCTGAGTCAATTTCCATCCTAATAGGGGCCCCTTGTACTAGTACCTCGACGAAGTAATGGGGTTGTCCCGCGGACACACTGAACACGGGGGCGTCGTCCTCGCTGTCGTCCGAGATGCGGCCCACGCCGTCCTGCTTCCTCGTGGTCCGGGCGCCATCTTTGGACCTCGCTGGACGGTCCGGTCTGGCCGAACGGTCTTGTGAGTGCCTCTGGCTCTCTTTCCGATTTCTGCATGCCTTGGCGATGTGCCCCCGACGGCCGCAGTTGTAACACTCGCTTTTTCTGAATGGGCACTTCGCGCGCTCATGGGCCGCTCCGCAACCATCGCAACGGCGCCCTCCTTTTCGGACCTTCTGGACCTCCTCGCCGTCGCTGCCTTCCGTGGACGACTTCGAGGTTCGTCGGGTTGCGTGCACCGAATTTTCCGCTTTGCCGGCCCGAGGACGCCACTCACGCCACTGGTGCATTTCGTCTACCCCAGCATTCGTGGATTCCGCGGATTCCGCGGCCTCCACAACCTCTGCCAGCGTGGGTGGCGGCTCCTTGTTCATCAAGCTGCGCTGCACTTCCTTGTCTTTCAGGCCACAAAGAACGCCGTCCCTGAGGGCCATCTCGAGGTTGTCCCATCTGCAGGGGGCGGCGGCTATTCTCATGGCTGTTACGAAGGTCTCAACCGACTCATCCGGCGCTTGGACTCACCTCCAAAACGCGCTCCGAGCGGGAAACATTGCCCTCGAGGGTCGGAACCGGTCACGCAGCAGTTTCATAATGTCCTCGGCTTTGAAGTCACTCATCTTCTTCGGTGCAATAATGCTCACCAGCGTTCGCTTGGTTTCTATCCCAAGCATTCTGGTGAGGATGGCCCTCTTCCTTTCCTCGTCGTCTTTGACTTTGAGTTCCACCAGTGCCGCCTGGAAGTCCATCTCAAAGAGCTCCCAGTCTTGCGGTTTGGTAATGTTGAAACCGCTCTGTGCCCTGGCTCCTTGGGGATCCATGATCCCACCTTCGTCGCCAATTTAGTGTATGAGAACCAAGACACAGGAAACAGCCACGGGCTGGTTTAACTCAGGTTTATTGCATGGTGGACAGAGGGAACATGAGGTAATGGCGGATGCATAGCTCTATATATACAGTAGTACAAACATTCGAATGTGGCTCCACGATAGCCTATTGGCTATTGTCCGCGTGACGTCATTGCTAGTCACGCCCTTCTTGTCCAGGTGTAGGTAGTGGCGGGAAACTCCGCGCTGCAGCCTTTGATGAGTATGGACCAAGAGAGCTTGGACGCTCGCCGCTGCCCACTGGTGGTCATTAGCTCGCGTCCTCATACAGGGTTTATATTGATACAGCTGAAGGCTATATTGTTACTGGTAGGAAATGTTACATTGTTATCACATGAAGATGGTTACCCTATTAGAACACAACAGGCACACTATTACCAATAGGATTGAATACAGACTTGGATCTGTCAGCGTTCTTATGATCTTTTCCTAATGCACACAGCTCAACCGTTACCTCAGTCCGTTCCTTTAACGTATTTGACACACTAACAATTTAACTAGGTTCATCCAGCCAAGGAAACCTCACACGTGCTAAGGATTAGGGAACTAGGTATTTATACTCCAGCAGCACTGGAGCATAGTAATGCTCTAACCCAATAAGAATGACACCATGGAGGTTTGAAGCGCTATGAAATTTTTCAAGGTATGTGGTCTTCTTGGTTATAGTATGTTCTAGATTTAAATATAGTAGTAGTGTGCATTTATTGTATACTTGCTTGTTTGTGTCTTGTTACAAGTCCGTCGTTGTTCAGTGTTATGGCAAAGTTGCTTTGTGATTACTTTACAGACTCTTGACAAAGATGTGCGAAATGTCCATTTACCGGAGGGACATCGAGACCTGAGTCTTAGCACCCCACACTGCTCCTCTGCCTGCACAGATTTAACCTTTTCATCCTCCCTTGTGATTCAGCTACACAAAGTTTATTCCTGGACGCAGTTTTGCAGCCCCTTTATCACTCTAATACTGTTCACGGACTATAAATCTAGGATTGAGCCTTTATACCATCTGTATACACGGGCTTCACAGGATATGGACATAATTTATAGGGAGTTTTTGTCGTTATATTTTAGTTGTGTGCAGGACCTTGAAGACGGGTGGGTGTTTGTTTTCACGTCATGAGTATGGTCGTCAGCAACTTGCTTATCGTTTTTGTTTAACTACTCATATTTATTCTTACGTGTGGTACATTAAAGACATATTTTTGCATGTAATTATATAGTTTATTATCTTTTGATGTGATGTTACACATATCAGTTAGATTTATACAATTGTACTGTTTTTCCTTGGGTGTGTTTTCTTCCCAAGGGGAGGAGGAGTAGCAAATCATAACCTATGTGTCATAGACTTCAGCACTAAGAAGCCTAGCTTCTTAATATTACCTGCCATATGCAGAAGGCTACTCTGTCCCTGACCCCAGTGAATCGGGCTAGGGAGAGGAGTGCTGATTAAAGCAAGCAGGATGCTGGATTGAAGGTCCGCCCTGCCGGGTGTTCCCAAAACAGAAATATTCTGGGTGCCAAACATAGCCTTTGTGAGGCATTTTCCTCCCCCTACATCCCTGATAGAGGTCACCTCCCTGGTCACCTCCCGTTTGGACTATTGTAATGTGCTCTACATGGGGCTGCCCTTGATGACCATCCAGAGACTGCAGTTGGTCCAGAATGCGGCAGCCGTGCAGTGGTGGGGTGTAGTTGTTTTGCCCGTGCCTCGTCACTGCTGCGAGAGCTGCACTGGCTGCCTATATGTCTCTGGGTGCAATTCAAGGTGCTGGTTGTCACCTTTAAAGCCCTTCATGGTAATAGACCAGGATAGCTCAGGGACCGTATAATCCCTAGGATATTGATCCATCCCACAAGAGCAAACCAAGAGGGCACCCTTCAGGTGCCATCTATTGGGGAAGCTTGCCTCTACAACACAAGGAAAAGGGCCTTCTCAGTCATAGCTCCCACACTATGGAACCTCCTCCCAGTAGAACTACGTCTCCAGGCCCAGTTGCTACCATTTAGGAAAGAATTGAAGACGTGGTTGGCAAAATGGTTCTGGGGGCCGGGATTGTCAACAAGCTCCCCATTTTGGCTCATCTGAGGTTTTCTCCCCTCCTGTAATTAATTTTTAAAAAAGGTTTTTAAGATTTTATATTTGTTTTTAGATAGTATATGTCATGGCGGGGGTGGGTGAGTAATATTGTTATGTTTTGATGGGTTTTTTAAAATTGTTTTACCTGTATATTGGTCTTAATGTACACCGCCCAGAGTTCTTTGGATAAGGCAGTATATAAATCTATTAAATTAAATTAATTAATTAAAAGAGAGTAAAATTGTTAGGAAAGTAATAAACTAGCATTCAGTAGTAATGGGTATTAATGAGTGGGGGGCTTTACAGCCTAATGTGATTGTCTTTTACCACTAACTTGGTTTGATGAGAGCTCTTTTCTGACCTGTTGCATGTGAGGCAACCCCCACACCTTTTCCCAGGTTATCTGTGCTTTCACTGTTTTGTTGATAGTCTCTCTTCTTCCTCTGACCATTCTTCAAGCAAGAAGCGTGGGGGTTCTCTCCATGTACAGGAGACTCCGTTTATTTTTTAATTTTCTACTCACTGCATCTACAAATGACAACTGTAAGTAAACATTTTCTACTTTTCTACCGTACAAAGTAGTAATCAGAGGGAGGACATGGGTGAATGAGAACAGAACTATTATCTCATGTTGTTGTAGAGTTGTTGTTTTGGTGCCTCATGATCTGATAATTAAGAAAAATAACCAAAATTCTCCAGTAACTTCCATCTTCATGATCCCAATCAGAAAAACAAGTACAGTGGAACCTCATACAACAATTGCCCCATATAGCAATGAAATCACATAACAGGTTTTGGGGATAAAAAGGTGTCTGGCATAACAATTTTCCCTATGGAAAAATCATAGAACAATTTTTCAATGGGAAAAACCACTTAGCAAAAAAAATTGTTGTATGATGCATCCCATAGGGAAAATTGCTATATGATGCATGTATCGTATAGAAATTGTTTCGTACAACAACGAGCCCCGTGGAATGGATTAAAATCATTGTATGGGGTACCACTGTATCTTATTCCACTCTAGATGCAGAACCAGCAGTTCTTGATGCAGAAGCAGTAGAAGTTCCTTTAATTACAGAGGAGGGGAGATGGTTTAACCTCCTCTCTCCTCTCAGTTACTCTGATCAAACAGCCACTGTATCTTCTGCTTTCCATGAGAAGGGCCATCCATTGCAAAACTGATTATATATATATATATATATATATATATATATATATATATATATATATATATATATATCAGTAAATGCAAATATTATGCTGATACACAGCCTACTTTGCCCTCTGTAGGGAGGTACTACATTGATGCTAATCCTACATTTAGTGGCAGGAAAGTGCTATCGCATCTGCTTCTGAATTATTGAAGGAGGCAAATGCAGAAAAGAGGGAGAGCATTCCTCTGCTTCCTACTATGCCTGGCGTAAAGTCAACCAAGCATTTGAGTTTTTCAAAACCAATCCAAACAAGAAACAAATTTGTGGCACAACAATAGATGCCTGAAATCACGAAGAAGAAAAAATAAGCTGCCTTGCAAGGTTCATAGTGGGATGCATCTTTGAGAGCTCTACGTTTTGCATTACTGATGAGGCTTCTCCACAGGACGTGGAATGTCCTGCAGCGGCTGATAGCGCCACTGGAAAACTTAAGGCAGGGAATGCAGTGACTCCATATATTCTAACTCTGCCACCTCCACACAGCTGGTCAGAAGGCAGCACAATTTCCTTTAAAAAATATTGAATTTTTAAAAGTAATACAAAATACAAAATGCTTATAAAAGAAGAAAAATGCACATACAATACAAAAATAAAACAAGAGCATAGAAAAATATGAATATAGGATAGCCATATATACTAAAAATATAAGGATAATGGTAGAAAGCTTTAAATTACCATATTCCACAATTCATATCCTCTTAGCCCAATAATAATTATCAACAAAATAATGAGTTTGAATAAACCATCTAATTTCAATCTACCTCATCTTATTTATCTTTATATTAACTCTCCTTTCTAGACCATCTCAAAATATTCAAAGCAGAAATTACCATCACACCATATGTGACTATACATTGCCCTAGAGAATGCATTCTCTAGGACACCGCATAATTTCCATAGTCATCAGTAAGTGACTGAGGATGATGTTCATGACAAAAAATGTCACTGTACAGCTGCTAATTATACTTTCCCTATGGTCCCCTCTCTTGCTATGCACACAACACACAAACTCTTTTTAAAAACTGTGATACTTTGGAGGAAAGAAGGGAGGGAGGGAATGAAGCCACATATGAGTGCATTCTCACACTCTTTCTCTCTCTTTTCCCTCCCTCCCTCCCCCTCCGCCCCCTCTCCTCTCTCTCTCTCTCACTCTCTCTCTCACACACACATTCATTTAGTCATCTCAGAGGGTGCAGAATGGACTGTACTCAAGCTGAGAGTAGCATTTATGAGTCATGGCTGTCAAAGGAAATAGGTTCGGCAGCTGAATCCCTATGATGGGCAGAGCAGTAGTGATAACTTTTATCCTTCAAGCACTGTTAGAGATATCAGCACTGCAGCAGCATGGATGGGAGCCTGCTGCTCATTTGTATGGATGAAATTCTATTACACAGATACAGAGATAATCCCCATTACGAGAAGCTAATTAATTTTATTCCAGAGGTTTCTTTGAGGTACCAAACTGCAAATGAAAGGGCCCAGATAGATAGGGAGATGAAAATTTAGGTTTTATTAGGTTTCCATCCCCCACTCGCATTATCTTTCTTTCTTTCTTTCTCTGTCTCTGTTCAGAAGAGTGACCCTTTCAGAGAATATATTACAGAAGTGCAATGTTTCAGATAATGAGCCAGTGCCCAGAGAGAAGTTAATGTTAATTAGAGAGCCTGGTAATTCACGGGAAGGAAAAGCTGTGAAA
Organism: Bradypodion ventrale; assembly: GCA_035047345.1. Taxonomy (NCBI): domain Eukaryota; kingdom Metazoa; phylum Chordata; class Lepidosauria; order Squamata; family Chamaeleonidae; genus Bradypodion; species Bradypodion ventrale. The sequence continues at coordinate 295,733,930 of JAWDJE010000002.1, read as the reverse complement.
TCAATCTCACTTCAGTGTCCTTTTAAGGACTGGTAGCAGGTTCTTGCAGATGGGGGAATGAAGACACAGATGTGCTGCTTGCTGGACTGTGACATTACCAGATGTTGAGTGCAAAAAAAAAAACCATCTCCCCTACAAGTCCTGATTTGTGGGAGAGCTTGTGCATGCACATTCCCTTCCCCTCAAGGCACCCACAAGTCACTAATCAGTACCTGCTTATTTGCTCCTGCTTCACAATTCCTGCTGTTCCAGACACTGGCTAGTTGGCTGTACAAACAAAGCATAACTTATGCTAGCTATGTCTTTTCAACAGATATGAACAGATGAGTCCTAAAAAGTGCCTCAAAAGTAGTTTTGACCATGATTAGTGTGTGTGTGTGTGTGTGTGTCTCTGTCTGTCTGTCTGTCTGTCTGTCTCTGTCTGTCTGTCTCTGTGTGTGTTAGTTACAGTAAAAACTAGTTTTCAGTAAAAAAATTAGTTTTCCCTAGTTAAAACTAATAATGACTAACTGTATTTGTGTGAACTAGAATTAACTGACAATGAAAGAGCCATTTCTAGTGAAAATTAGTTTTCACTAGTCAAAACTAGTTCTAACTAAACGTCTTAGTTAAAACTAGAATTTCCTAAAAATAAGTGAAGGCACAAGGTTGCTACTCGGTTACAACTAGATAGTGGAGGCTACTACTTTGTTACAACTCACTTTTCCATCCAAAGCAAAGAGCAGCGAAGAGCAGGGTCAGCAGAGACATGAGCAGGGGCATGGGGGGGGGGGGCTCTGAAGAGACTGCAAAGGGGCAGGGACATGGGGGGGAGGCTTCCGAAGGGACTCCAAAGAGGCGGTGGATCTGCTACTTTGTTACAACTACCTGTAGAAAGTGGAAGCTGCTATTTTGTTACAACTAGAATTTTCCTAATTATAAGACTCACTTTTCCAGCAGAAGCAATGAGCAGCAAAAAAACAGGGGCATAAGGGGTGGCCCTCCAAAGGGACTGCAAAGAGCAGGGACATCGGCAGGGACATGAATTGTGCTCCAAAGGGACTGCAAAGAGCAGGGACATAAGCAGGGACATGAGGGGGCCCTCTGAAGGGGCTGCAAAGAGCAGGGACATGGGGGCACTCCGAAAGGGCTGCAAGAGCAGGGATATGAGCAGGGACATTGGGGGGGGGGCACTCAAAAGGACTGCAAAAAGCAGGGACATGAGCAGGCACATGGGGGTGCTGTGAAGGGACTGCAAAGAGCAGGGACATAGGCAGG